>JASDDO010000012.1:250048716-250653271 GCA_030015575.1 Agapanthus africanus
TTAGGGTTTGGGGCAGTACGGCGTGCCACATTTGAGGCGTTGGCTTGACCCTTCTACGACTGGACCGTTGCTACTATGACGTATTCTGGAATTTTTGAACTCTGCTCAAGTGTTGAGCTATTTAGGAAATTTTGGGTATTTGATTATCTGTTCGGAAAATTTAATACTGTTTATGTATCTGGAATGTGATACAATATGTGGAATTCATACAGTTAGGCATGAAATGCGAAATATGTGATATTTCGGATTTACGATGTCTAAAGAGATTATGGATTCCAAATATTGTAGTTTTACACTTTCTTTTTTGCGACCGTAAGTGTATTATGTGATATCGCCGGTTTCTTTGCTATATGTCAACGACAATTGGGATGCGCATATTTACTTACGTTGATGACATGTGATTTTCTGTGTTGCTGGATATGTTATATTGGATCGTCGCGTTCAGAATAGCCGGGGGTTTTATGTAAGATGAGAGTTTTTTTTTTCATTCTTGTAAATTTAAATGTATGTAATATTCTTTTATTGGGGCACTTCCGGGTCGAGGTTGATGTCACCATTTGTATATTATTTACTTTTCCGCACTAGGATAGACCCAAGGAGGGGAGCACAAGTAACCGGGGTTCTAGGGTCCAGTGGGAGACCACCTCGAGGAGTCGAGTCCGGGTCTCCTAACCCTAGAATTGGTAGGGTTGCTTGCCGCTCTCGTAGGGGTCTAGGGGTGTGGGTTTGGCTATTCGTCACGACCGTGGAATCCGTGTTTTATAGAGGCTCAAAATAAAACACGGATGTCCTAGTATATCCAATGTTTCATATGTTTCTTCTGCTGCGATATCTGTGATGTGATCATTTGATGTTCTGTGATAAATACTGTATATAGTATATATGATATATTATATAGGCGTTACTTATGTTTTACACCCGCGCTAGCCCTGTCCTGCTTTGCCGTTAGTTACCTAACCTAACAGTGCATGAGGGGACATCAAGGCTAATGCGGATGGAATAAGTGTACGTCGTATTTATCTGTGATATTTAGGTGACTTATATGATGGGACTTCATTAATGTGATTAATGAAAAAAAAGAAACCTAAAAGATGTTGTAGAATCAAAACATTATAAAAAGGGTAGCTACAGTTTTGCTTTGCATAGCGATATATATGATATGTCTTGCACCTTATTCGATGAGGAAAGAGCCGAGATCCCTTCACCGGGAGTGACCTCTTTAGAGAAACTGGCAGATGCTACAAAACTCGGTTTGTCTTTTGATTGCTTTTAGAGTTTTGCTTTGCATAGTGATATATATGATATGTCCTGCACCTTATTCGATGAGGAAATAGCCGAGATCCCTTCACCGGGAGTGACCTCTTTAGCAAAACTAATGAAAGCCTCAAAAACACTCCATTTCAAAATTTCACATGATTCTACGACGATATCAAGTTCATTACGCTCATGGTTTTCTGAAAAACCTGCGTAGCCTTCCGTCATTTCAGATAAAGACTAGTTAGTATTCGTGATACGTTTGTTGACTATGTTAAGACGTAGTGTGCGGTAGCTAATTAGTACTTTTCTGCTAAAATATGAGATGTGATTGGATTAGAGGTCAACCCACAAACAGCCATTACAGAAACGTGCCTTGAGTTATCCAGAGTCTGGTTTTAAGCATAAGCCAGACAACTACTCGTACCTTAACATCGTTAAGATATGAACTGTTCTATATCCCATATAGAACCAGAGGCACTGATTTAATTGAACCAGATTCAAATCATGCAGCTGTTTCCAGTGCATGTCAACTAAATGGAGAGAGGCCGATCAGCGTTACTCAACTTAGGAATGCTTCCAATTATGAGTAACCTGAAAAAGAAGCAAGTTCTCTTAATCATTACTATCAACTGAATACCCTACACAAGTATCTACATCTTCGATCACCTTGAAGAATCCCGATACTTGCAATACTTGGTTCTCTACTTTATTCATATACCTATAACTTTTCAAAATTCGGACCTTGTGTTTCTACGAAACACTTGTCTAAAAACTAGAGGTGTCATAAGTAAACCGAATATAGTATGAGGACCAACCCCTCTGTCCTAATGGACACTAGACAACATATAATACTCTGTATAAGTCCCTTGAGTCTAATAACTCACTCTCTGTGTGTCGCAGGTTGAAAACTGTACTTATGGTTAAGAAGAAATACATCGCTGTTTAATGCTCCTTACCTAACCATCCACTGATATAGGTAAATGTCATAGACATAATTTCAAAAAGGTATATCTCACTCTATCAAAATAGACGTACAGATATGTCAATTTGAAATTGGTGCATAACAGCGGATATTCAAAACCAAATATTTGCCGAACGGCAAACAGCCCAGGTGATTTCCTCAAATATCACTAATTACAACGAATTCCGATATAATGAGGATGATCACCCAATTCCCAATAACTTACTCCCACTCATCATCTGTAAAACCATACAGATGTGATAATCATACCTGGTAAATACATACCATGGAGTAAGTATCTAATCGGGAAATCAGTTTTCCTTTAACAGTACACAGTGAAACTGAAACATTGAAATGTTTCGATGGGGTATTCGGGTATTCCTAGTAATGCCTCTTCCATTATCAAGATTCACAACTGTAACCGTATAATTCTTTGCCATCTTTCCAAATCCCTTTATATGTCTTTTATTCATTATCTTCTGTACACCCCTTTAGGCCAAATGGTTTTCTTCCTTCCCTACCGTTCGACACCAGCCTATGGTTTGGAAGAAGACTATCCAATAAGCATAATGGGTGTACTGTCCTAATCCTAGGAGCACTCGCAATGCGAGAGAAGGTGAAGATAAAAGACAACCGAATAAACCTTATTCCTATTTCTCCTGAACCAGAATCCATCCCCGAACTGGAAAAAGTTCCTTTCGAGTTCGTATATAACCATACGATGGAGTATCCAATAAACAGTGGATCTTCGTAGTGATATGGAGTGTCCTGGAGAAATACAAAGGTGATTTAGGATTGGCGAAGAAATACTTGGTCTGGTCGTGAATAGCAGTCGCAATTTACTTTTCCCTCTTACTAATCCCTTGATATGTCTTTACTTAATATCTTCTGTACACCATCGTTATGCTAATTGGTTTTCTTCATTCCCCACCGTTCGGCACCAGCCTAAGGTTTGGAAGAAGACTATCTAATTTGCGTAATAGGTGTACTATCTCCTAAACTAAGGAGTACTCGCAACCTGAGAGAAGGTAAAAGGAAAAGACAACTGAATAGTCCGATTCGTTTTCTCCATAACCGGAAGCCATCCTCGAATAAGTTCCTTCGAGTTCGTATCTAACCATACGATGGTTTTGTCCAATGGAAGTGGACGTTCGTAGTAATACGGGGTGTCCTGGAGAAAAGGGTAAAAGTAGGAGTGGCAATGAGGTTTGCAACTCTGACAATCCAAAAGCCAGTGTTAAAGAAGGTTCGGTCAACTTGGTCACTGAGTCATAGTCGTAGGGTCGGGTCAATGGTCGCTGCCAAAGAGAGAGAGAAAAGAAACACTCAGCGTGCACTCTAACCTAGATCAGAATGGTTACCAATTTATCTAATCTGGAAACCTTCCACTTTACATTCAAATTCTCCTCCAAACCTAAAAGAAGAATTAGTCAAGATCACCCGAGGAGTAAACCAACTCATCAGTGGGAATCGGGATCCAACTATCATCGCATGATAACGTGATGGAATCCGCTCACGTCATCACACTCCAGAAGGTATGCGCATATCTGGCAAGTTTCAGTTTCTTTAGAAACTCCCGATATGATTTTTACCCCATGCTCTTATGACCTTGACTTTGGCCAACATATCATAAGTCACATGTCAAGTTCTACCCGTCATTCTCCAGGTTAATTTGAGCCCACCCATACATACCCTTGACTTTGGCCAAAATAGTAGTACGACTGCCCCAAACCAACGCATCTATCTATGCTGCATATGAATACCCAATAGCTACCAATCACTGTGCCTTGACTTTGGCCAATATACAAAGCTTGAATACTATTGACCACCCATATGAAACGACGGAGGGCTAAGAATGGTTTCGTTCGAAAACCATTAACGTAATGAACTTGATATCGTTGATGTGAGTGTACGGCGGCGCCCCGGCCGTCAATCCGATGCCAAAAATGCGGAAGCGAAAAACTTTAATTTTGCGAACTTAGAAAACCGGCACCACCGCGCACTAAACACCCGGATCGTGCCATTAAACTAGTCCTAGCTAACTACAAGATAGGGAAGAGAGATATACCTGTTGGAGATAGTGCCCTCATAGTCAATTATTGGATCGCAGGTACGTGATTGCAATGATTGCGGAGGACCTATCCCGGTAGCACAGTCTTACTCGAGATGATAGTATGCTATCTGGCTTGCCTTTATCAGTCGTGTACATGTTCAGGTGACTGATTGCATGTTACACTTTGATAGATCCCTTAGGATCTTGCTTTACTACCAACAGTATGGTGGCGATCATATACGTGAGAGTTGGGTAGTTTATATGCATATCCTTAATTGTAGTCCCTAGTCGTGGGAGTTTCGAGACAGGGCATCGATACTCCGGAGTAGACTAGTGTGTACAGTCGAGACCCCGACGAGGGGCGGTGGTCGGTCTCACAAGCCACTGGTGTCAGTTGGATCACCTAAGATGTATACAGGTGCTCATTGGGTTATGAGTACACCGGACAGGACTCGCCGGGAATCTGCTAGTTAGTACTATACCTATCGTCAGATAGAAGTTCCCTGGTGACATGTGTACAGGTTAGTTCATCGACCTGAGGTCGTCATTTGTCTCGTGTGAGTTCCCACTGTGCTTTGATTTCTACCCTACCACGGCTCAAAGGAGTCGTGCAAACAGGTAGTTTTTGGGTACAGTCCCGAGCCATATGGAGGCACGTGAGCGGATCGGCAAGGGATTCGTCTCTCCCGGTATTGGGGGCGAGGTCGTGCTGTGTCTAGGTGAGCCATTACACAAAGTCCATGGCCATGGCAGGAGATTTGCTGATAGGTACTCCAGTAGTATCTCAGGGTGTGATTGGGCTTCACTCCGACACGACTTATACTGCTTTTGGGGGTCTGACGTTACTAGCCCCCTAGGCAGATATGCGATACTCATTGACGAACGGACCAGACTGTATATACATTGTCACTGTTAGGCTCAGTAGGGTTTTCCGGATGAGTGCGCTCATCGGCATCCCTTGAGGTCAGTCCATGGGCAGCCGTTACGCATTGCTAGTGCCGCTGACGGTTTGTGGTTAAACCCACTGCCAGGGTACTGACGAGTCATTAGAGTCCCCCACAGACAGTTTCCCAAGTTCGGGCGAAACGTTGTAGAGGCCGTATGGTTTTATGGCAGGGTTCGGAAAATGCACGTGCGTTTACGCACGTGTTATTTTTCGGGCAGATAATACTGGTCGACTTTGGTTTAAGCCGGATCCGAGTATTATATTGAGTAGGTATAATATCTTTGTCTCAGTTGCATTTGTATTCGGTCGTAATACAAATGCGGGTATATTTATACAGTTTCGGGGTTGTCCTGAAATTCGTTTCAGGATCACTTTTGGAAGTTGCCAGTTTCCAGTTTTCTATCAGCCGTCTTTTAACATTTGGTTAAAGGCGGATTTATCTTTTCTTGGATGAGAGTGAGTCGTGCTTCTAGAAGGTTCTAGAAGGTTCTAGAATTTGTGACTAAGCTTTGTGACTCATGCTTTGATTTCATTACTTTCTTGTTTTGCTTAAGATCTTTAAGCAAGATATTTGTTTGTGTTCACATATGATATTTATCATATGGTCACCCCCCTCTCCTACGGTCCCCCCCTCTCTTTATAAGAGGCCGGCCCCCTCCTCTCTGTCTCATGGTTGTTGATTTCATTCGGTTAGAAAAGATATGATAGTTTTGGGGTGTATGGAATTTACAGTTCATTTCATTCCATCACCCGATTTCCACGGCAACTTCATTAACCGATCGTCCACGGATTTGGACGAAGTGAGACAAAGTCATCTACTCATTCTCTACATCTTTCTTGGTCGTCTCTTTTAGCAAACTTGACGATCGAGTTGCCTCGAGTCAGAGGCGGGAGCCCGTTTAAAGAACCGATCTTGTGGTGCCACCTCGACGAGGAGATCAGAGATCGACGAGATCGGAGCAGCCGCAACGGAGCGTGGGATGATGGTTGAAGAACGAAGGACTCGGATCGTTCGGTATACCTTTTCTACACTCTTTACAGTTTGTTAGTTTAGCAATAATGGCAGATCCGGGTTAAAGTATACGATAGCGCCAGTTTAAAAGTTTTGTTCCGCATTTTGGCGTCTGTAGACTGCCGGGGCGCTAACGTAGACTTACAGTGGTATCAGAGCCTCACCATTTTGCTATACTAACTTGTGCTAACACGTTTAAAACATCGATCCGACCGGAAAACTAAAAACTGCAAATTCCAAGCCGACAGTTCTGTTAATTTTAAACGGTCTCAAAATTGATTTCTGGATGTCTTAAAAATCCGTGCAGGCATATTTAAGAACCCCGACAAAATTTGGGGTCGTGATCCCTCCAGGCTGCCGCGGAAGAGCGGCCAAACCCATGGTTTGGCCGCCCATCCGCGGCCACGTGGGGAGCACGTGCTCCCAAATTTTCTCAGTGGGTTATGTGTTGGTTTTTAGGGTTTTTGGTAAATATATTTTTGGCCCAGGTTTTGTTACTGTTCACCAGTAAGCAGTGGGGCCCACTTTTTGATATTTGGACTTTGGTCGATCGAAATTTAAACACGTTAGTTTACAGTGCTTACATTATATCTCCGACCGGGAATGTCATTTGATCGGTAAACCGCGTCTGATTGCTATAGTTCTTTTAGACGGGTTTGCGAACGTGACATTCGCGTTGATGTTCTATGTTGTGCTGTGATGTTGCGGATTTGTCGTGGTGGATAGCAGTGTGCAATGGTAGTACAGTTTGTGTTTATTTGTACATTTGATATTGCGGGGCGAGCGTCCAACTTGTGGACTGCCGTCACTGCCTGTTGTATAATATTCTTTTGGGGCACGACCAGGTTGCGGTCGATGTACCTTTTGTACTATTTTTCATTACTGTACTAGGTTTTGCCCCGAGACGGAGTGCACGGATAGCCGGGTTCGGGAGGGCAACGGGTCCGCATCTCATGGCTTTGAGAGGCAGAGGGGTCCCACTTCAGAATTGGCAGACTATTCGCCGCACTCGTAGGGGGTACAGGTTGACCCAAGGAGGGGTGCTCAATTTACCGGATTCCGTGAAGTGCCGGGTGTTCCATTCACTATGCTGTGGGGACTACCTCGCTTCAGGTTTTGGCGGGTAACTTGCCGCACCCGTAGGGGTCTAGGTTTCATTGCACAGGCTATCCACACGACAGGGGAACGTCGAGTTTCATCAGCGGCTCTGTGAAACTCGGGGATCCCAGATATCTGTATTGTTCTGTGATGCTTATTACTTTTCTGTAATGTTGCATACTATCACGCCTGGAGCGATTATTGTATATTGGTTTATATACTATTAGATGTTGTATATGTTTTACACCCGCGCTAGTCCAGTCCCCGCTCTGTCGTTAGTTAAGTAACCTAACGGGCGATGACGGGACCCAGTGACGAATGCGGATGGCATATACGTACATTTTATTTTCGTTCTTTTCTGGTGTGATTGATTGATGGGACTGCGTTGATTCTGATCAATGCAAAGTAAAACAAACCTGTTTGAGTTGTTGGAACAATTTTAAAAAGTGTTATTGCAAAGACGTTTTCTTTTGTTATGCATAGCGGTATTCAGTGTGAATATCCAGCACCTCATTCGACGAGGCAAGGGCTGATATCCCTTCACCGGGAAAGACCCCTTGGACAGAAGTTTGCGTCAGGGTAATAACTTTACTATAGTCGATTACATGTTGCTTTGCATAGCGGTATTCAGTGGAATATCCTGCACCTCATTCCACGAGGAAAGAGCCGAGATCCCTTTACCGGGAGTGACCTCTTTAGCAAAAGGTTTTCGCCATTATATTTGAAAAAGCTATCAGGTTCCTTCAGCGATATCAAGTTCACTACGTTAAAGGTTTTTCGCCAAAAACCAGCCGTAGCCCTCCGTCGTTTCTTATGGATGGTCAGTAGTATTCAAGCTATGTTTGTTGGCATACGTCAAGGCATAGTGTTTGGTAGCTGCTGGGTATTCATTTGTTGCATAGATAGATGAGTTGGTTTGGGACAGTCGTATTACCTTGTTGGCATACGTCAAGGGTATGTACGGGTGGGTTCAAATTAACAAGATAATGACGGGCAGAACTTGACATGTGACTTATGATTTGTTGACATACGCCAAGGTCATAAGAGCATGGGGCGAGAAAATGATATCGGGAGTTTCTAAAGAAACTGAAACTTGCCAAGTATGCGCATACCTTCTGGAGTATGAATAACGTGGATGCATTCCATCACGTTAACATGCGATGAGAGTTGGATCCCGATTCCCACTGATGAGTTGGTTTACTCTTCGGGTGATCCCGATTGATTCTTCTTTAGGTTTGGAGGAGAATTTGACAGGACAGTGGGAGGTTTCCGGATTAGATAAAGTGATGACCATTCTGATCTAGGTTAGAGTGCACGCAGAGTGTTTCTTTTCTCTCTCTCTCTTTGGCAGCGACCTTTGACCGACCCTAGACTATGACTCAGTGACCAGGTTGACCGAACCTTCTTAAAATACTAGCTTTTGGATTGTCTGAGTTGCATAAGTCATTGCCACTCCTTCTTTTACCCTTTGAATTTCTCAGAACACCCGTATACTACGGATATCCACTTCCATTGGATAGATCCATCGTATGGTTATATACGAACTCGAAGGAACTTCTTCGAGGATGGATCCAGGTTCAGGAGAAATAGAATTGGTTTATTCAGTTGTCTTTTATTATCACCTTCTCTCAGGTTGCGAGAGCTCCTTGGTTTAGGAGAGTACACCTATTACGCCTATTGGATAGTCTTATTCCAAACCATAGGCTGGTGCCGAAAGGTAGGGAATGAAGAAAACCAATTAGCCTAAGTAGGGTGTGCAGAAGGTAATATGTAAAGACAAAATAAAGGGATTAGAAAGAGGGCAAAGTAAATTGCGACTAATATCATTCACGACCAAAACCGCGTACTTCATCACCGCTCCTATTTCACCTTTAAAAAGAATAAGGTATTATTCAGTTGTCTTTTATCGTCACCTTCTCTCGAGATGCGAGTACTCCTTGGTTTAGGAGGGTACACCTATTATGCTTACTGGATAGTCTTCTTCCAAACCATAGGCTGGTGCCGAACGGTAGGGAAGGAAGAAAACCAGTTAGCCTAACGATGGTGTACAGAAGGTAACGAGTAAAGACAAATAAAGGGGATTTGGAGAGATGGCAATAAAATATACGGTTGAAGTCATGAATTGGATTATGGAAGAGGCATTACTATGAATACCAGGATACCCCTACGAAACATTTTCATGTTTCAGTGCATTGTTAAAAGAAAAACTGTTTTCCCGATTAGACACTTACTCCAAGGGTATGTATTTACCAGGTTTCATTCTCATATCTGTATGGTTTTACAGATGATGAGTGGGAGTAAGATATTGGGAATTTGGTGATCATCCTCATTATATCGGAATTCGTTGTAATTGGTGATATTTGAGGAAATCGCCAGGGTACAGTTTTCCACCTACAACGCACAGGTTTTGAGTTGTTTAACTCAGCGGACTTATACAGAGTATTGTATGTTGTCCAGTGTCCATCAGGACAAAGGGGTAGGTCCTCGTACTATGTTCTGTTTACTTATAACTTCTCTAGTATTTAGACGAGTGTTTCGTAGAAATACAAGGTCTAAGTTTTGAGAAGTCGTGGGTATAAGAATAAAGTAGAGAACCAGGTATCACAAGTATCGGGATTCTTCAAAGAGATCGAAGATGTAGATTCTTGTGATTGGTATTCAGATGATAGTGATGGTTTTGAGAAACGTGTTTCTCTTTCAGGTTACTCATAATTGGATGGATTCCTAAGTTGAGTAATGCTGATTAGCCTCTTTCCATTAAGTTGATATGCACTGGAGACAGATGCATGGATTGAATATGGTTCCAATTAAATAAGTGCCAAAGTTTCTATATTGGATATAGAATAGTTCGTACCTTAAAAGAAATTAAGGTACGGGGAGTTGTCCATCTTATGCTTAAAACCAGACACTGGATAACTCAGGGCACGTTTCTGTAGTGGCTGTTTGTGGGTTGACCCTGGCTATGACGAGGGTTGATATTCTACCATTTGGAAGATCAATAATGATATTGTTCTTGACTCGCTACAGTTTTAGTAAAAATGGATCTTTTTCAGAAAACAGTAGTGGGAGTATGGTAGAACTGGAAGTGATTCCAGATTCGTGAACGATTACGGAAAATTTAATAGGACCTATATATTCAATCAGGTTTGACATTCCAATTGCCACTCCGCAGGTATGGTAGGTAACCTCAGACACCCGAGAGGTACTTCGGTAGGCTCAAGGACGGTGACAGGGAGGTTATTATCTACCAAGACTTGACACTACTGTTGTTCCAGGATATGAGACCCGGTAGGAGGGTTGTCATAGTCAGTGGGAGCAGCAGAAGCATAGTGGGCAAGATGCTTATATCTATTTATAGACTTGAGCAGATATAGCGGAGATAGATCATCTAATTTTGATGTGACAGTCATGGGTTTGACTTCAATCAGAATAGGGGATGGATCAGTTAAGAAGGTAGTAGGGTGTGATGTCATGGTATCAGGATGACATACACAGAGTAGGAAGTAAAATTCCTATACTACGATCGGTTGGACTGTGGTCGTCACACAGTTGTTTCTCCAGACAGGATATGGATATAATATTTGACATTCTGGTTTCTAGATCTATGGTTTTAGATCTGGATTTGGGTAGTTTCCCAATGTGGGTACTTTGACAGATATTCTAATGGTTTTTGGAATAGTTGACTCCTAGCATGGTGGTGTACCTGCAGATGATGGAGTCACCCTCTCTAAAGGTGTCTTACAGACTAAAGAGGAGAGGCATGTGCATGATTGGCAGATCACTTGCTTAGGCAATTGAGTCAATCATGAGATGTCAAGTACCACACCAAATGTTGGTTTTGCACTAGATGCAATAAGTTTATATTAATCCAATCCTGGAGAAATATAAGGAAGCAGTTTTAGAACATAAGTACATGTTCTACGGATTTGATGACGGCAGCCTCCTTCGGGAGACGGTTATCATTCCAAGCTTCAAAGGTGACATGGTTGACAGAGAGACTGTCAGAGTTTTAGTTTTTCCCTCTGACGAAGAGGGACAGTATTATGGACAGGTGGTCCAAGAGGATACTGTGGGAAGCTAGGTGCCCGATACTAATTAGGTTCAGTGATCGATTCAGTCTAAGAAGTGTGGATATGGAGTTCATTTATGAACCAGGTCCCATCAGATATCCAGACATATTCTAAGACAGGTACTACTCAATTCGGGAGATGGCTTTCTCCGCGAACTTGAGATTAAGAGAGATACAGAAAGAAACTTCTAGGCGGATCCACTCACCGAGGCTATTTCTCAAACACAATAGTTTTACAAACGGGCTTTGTGAAACTGATTAGTAGAGGAGTTGGATGTTCGGTTTCACACGGGCTGTGAGTAGTCGACATCACAATATTAGCCTTGAGTGCAAGTGGGAGATTGTTGGAGATAGTGCCCTCATAGTCAATTATTGGATCGCAGGTACGTGATTGCAATGATTGCGGAGGACCAATCCCGGTAGCACAGTCTTACTCGAGATGATAGTATGCTATCTGGCTTGCCTTTATCAGTCGTGTACATGTTCAGGTGACTGATTACATGTTACACTTTGATAGAGCCCTTAGGATCTTGCTTTACTACCAACAGTATGGTGGCGATCATATACATGAGAGTTGGGTAGTTTATATGCATATCCTTAATTGTAGTCCCTAGTCGTGGGAGTTTCGAGACAGGGCATCGATACTCCGGAGTAGACTAGTGTGTACAGTCGAGACCCCGACGAGGGGCGGTGGCCGGTCTCACAAGCCACTGGTGTCAGTTGGATCACCTAAGATGTATACAGGTGCTCATTGGGTTATGAGTACACCGGACAGGACTCGCCGGGAATCTGCTAGTTAGTACTATACCTATCGTCAGATAGCAGTTCCCTGGTGACATGTGTACATGTTAGTTCATCGACCTGAGGTCGTCATTTGTCTCGTGTGAGTTCCCACTGTGCTTTGATTTCTACCCTACCACGGCTCAAAGGAGTCGTGCAAACAGGTAGTTTTTGGGTACAGTCCCGAGCCATATGGAGGCACGTGAGCGGATCGGCAGGGGATTCGTCTCTCCCGGTATTGGGGGCGAGGTCGTGCTGTGTCTAGGAGAGCCATTACACAAAGTCCATGGCCATGGCAGGAGATTTGCTGGTAGGTACTCCAGTAGTATCTCAGGGTGTGATTGGGCTTCACTCCGACACGACTTATACTGCTTTTGGGGGTCTGACGTTACTAGCCCCCTAGACAGATATGCGATACTCATTGACGAACGGACCGGACTGTATATACATTGTCACTGTTAGGCTCAGTAGGGTTTTCCGGATGAGTGCGCTCATCGGCATCCCTTGAGGTCAGTCCATGGGCAGCCGTTACGCATTGCTAGTGCCGCTGACGGTTTGTGGTTAAACCCACTGCCAGGGTACTGACGAGTCATTAGAATCCCCCACAGACAGTTTCCCAAGTTCGGGCGAAACGTTGTAGAGGCCGTATGGTTTTATGGCAGGGTTCGGAAAATGCACGTGCGTTTACGCACGTGTTATTTTTCGGGCAGATAATATTGGTCGACTTTGGTTTAAGCCGGATCCGAGTATTATATTGAGTAGGTATAATATCTTTGTCTCAGTTGCATTTGTATTCGGTCGTAATACAAATGCGGGTATATTTATACAGTTTCGGGGTTGTCCTGAAATTCGTTTCAGGATCACTTTTGGAAGTTGCCAGTTTCCAGTTTTCTATCAGCCGTCTTTTAACATTTGGTTAAAGGCGGATTTATCTTTTCTTGGATGAGAGTGAGTCGTGCTTCTAGAAGGTTCTAGAAGGTTCTAGAATTTGTGACTAAGCTTTGTGACTCATGCTTTGATTTCATTACTTTCTTGTTTTGCTTAAGATCTTTAAGCAAGATATTTGTTTGTGTTCACATATGATATTTATCATATGGTCACCCCCCTCTCCTACGGTCCCCCCCTCTCTTTATAAGAGGCCGGCCCCCTCCTCTCTGTCTCATGGTTGTTGATTTCATTCGGTTAGAAAAGATATGATAGTTTTGGGGTGTATGGAATTTACAGTTCATTTCATTCCATCACCCGATTTCCACGGCAACTTCATTAACCGATCGTCCACGGATTTGGACGAAGTGAGACAAAGTCATCTACTCATTCTCTACATCTTTCTTGGTCGTCTCTTTTAGCAAACTTGACGATCGAGTTGCCTCGAGTCAGAGGCGGGAGCCCGTTTAAAGAACCGATCATGTGGTGCCACCTCGACGAGGAGATCAGAGATCGACGAGATCGGAGCAGCCGCAACGGAGCGTGGGATGATGGTTGAAGAACGAAGGACTCGGATCATTCGGTATACCTTTTCTACACTCTTTACAGTTTGTTAGTTTAGCAATAATGGCAGATCCGGCTTAAAGTATACGATAGCGCCAGTTTAAAAGTTTTGTTCCGCATTTTGGCGTCTGTAGACTGCCGGGGCGCTAACGTAGACTTACAATACCGAGTGATCCGAGTTCTCCGGTCTTCTCGCCGTCGTCCCGATCTCCCACGGAGTGTCCGGTCTCCACCTCGTCGCCGGAAGGGCACCACATCGTCTGCATCTTTTACGGGCTCCCGCCTCAATACCGAGGCAACTCGGGCATGAAGCTGGCGAGTCGATGTGCCCAAGATTTCCTGTAGAATGTAGTGTCGAATTTGTGTCTCACTTTGGGGTTGTGGAGTTGCCATATGGTAGAGGAAATGATAAAAGGAATTTTGTAGATGAACTTGGGGATTTTGATCATCAAGAGAACAAAGAAATCCCCACTACAAAATTGGGCAGCCCCCTCTCTAGTGGCCGGCCTTGGCTCAAAGTGGGAGTGAGAATGAGAGAGAGGGTGAGAGTGAGGTAGAGAGGAACAATCCCAAGAGATGATCCATAAGAATAATGCAAGAGAATGGTGATAATCAACCATGATCACAAAACCAACCTCACACTCCAACTATCATCATCAACAAGCATGATAACCAACAAAGACCAACACTCCACCATCATAATCCATCATCTCAAGCAAGATGACTCCAAATGGTCAAGCCATCATCACCAAGCATGATGACTTCAAAAAGTCAAGCCATCATGAAGAAGTCAAGAAGTAAAAGAAGAGCTATCATGATACAACAATATGCAATCACCTCCCTCCACAAATGCTTATTTGCACAATTGCAAATAAGCCCTCCTCCACCAATCTTCGGCCATTTGAAAGATACAAATGAAAATGGCCGAAACGGAAAGCAAACTGGCAACTCCAGAAAACTGGTCCCGTAATAAATTACAGGAAAACCCCGATACTGTGTATACACACCCGCATTTGTATTCCGACCGAAATACAAATGCAATGAGACAAAATCTACACTGTACTATACTAGGATCCGGCTTAAAAAAAAGCCGGCTAGTATTATCCGTTCGATCCTGATCCGTGCAATACCGCACGTATCTGATCGAACCCTGCCATATATGCATACGGCCTCTAGTACTAACCGTCTGATCCTGATCCGTGCAATACCGCACGTATCTGATCGAACCGTGCCATATCTCCATACGGCCTTTACAGCTTTTCGCCCGAAACTTGAGTAACTGAATGTGGGGGACTCTAAAGACTCGTCAACACCTTGGTTTTTGGATTTAACCACTAGCACGTCAGAGGTATAAGCCAATACGTAACGGGCCACCGGCTATTGACCAAAAGGGACGTCGATGAGTGAACTCATCCTGACACCCTACTGAGCCTGTCAGTGACAATATCCGTACAGTCCGGTCCGTTCGTCTATGAGCATCGCATGGCGGGCCTAGGGGGTTGGTAAAAGTCAGGCCCCCAAAAGCGGTACAAGTCGTGTCGGAGTGTAGCCTAGAAAATCCAGAGATACTACTGGAATACCTACCAGTAAATCTCCTGCCTTGGCCAAGGACTTTGTGTAATGGCTCTCCTAGACACAGCACGACCTCACCCCCAATACTGGGAGAGACGAACCCCTGAAGATCCGCTCACTGCCTCCATGTGGCTCGGGACTGTACCCAACTAAAACCTGTTTGCACGTCTCCTTTGAGCGTGGTAGGGTAGTAATCAAAGTACAATGGGAACTCACACGAGACAAATGACGATCCCCAGGTCGATGAACTAACATGTACACATGTCATCAGGGAACTGCTATCTGTCGTCAAGTATAGGACCAACTTGCATGTTCCCGGCGAGTCCTGTCCGGTGTACTCATAACCCAATGAGCACCTGTATACATCTTAGGCGAACCAACTGACACCAGTGGCTTGTGAGACCGGCCACCGCCCCTCGTCGGGGTCTCAACTGTATACACTAGTCTACTCTGGAGTATCGATGCCCTGTCTCGAAACTCCCACGACTAGGGACCATTTAAGAATGTGCTTATAGACCCCAGCTCCCACTTATATGATCGCCCTCATACTGCTGGCAGTCAAGCATGAATCCTAGGGGCTCTATCAACGTGCAATAGTGAACTGTCAGGTCACCTAAAGCAGCACACGATAATAAAGATAAACCAGATAGCATACTATCATCTCGAGTAAGACTGTCCTACTGGGACAGGTCCTCCCTCAATCATTGCAATCACGTACCTGTGATCCAATAATTGACTCTGATGGCACTATCTCCAACAATCTCCCACTTGCACTCAAGGCTAATTATTGCGATGTCGCATACTCACAGCCCGTGTGATACCGAACACCCAACTCCTCTGCTAGTCAGTCTCACAAAGCTCGCTTGCGAAACTATTGCGCTCGAGGAATAACCTTAGTGAGTAGATCCGCCTTGATGTCTCTTTCTATGTCTCTCTATATCTCAAATTCGCGGAGAAAGCCATCTCCCGAAATGAGCAATACCTGTCTTAGAATGTGTCTGGATGTCTGATGGGACTTAGCTCATAAATGAACTCCAAATCCAAACTTCTTAGACTGTATCGTCAACTGAACTTAATCAGTATCATGCGCCATGCCTCCCTCAGTATTGCCTTGGACCACCTGTCCAAAATACTGCCCCTCGTGGGAAGGAAAACTATAACTCTGACAACCTCCTTGTCGTCCAGGTCACCTTGGAAGCCTGGAATGATAACTGTCTCCCGAATGAGGCTGTCGTTATCATATCCCTAGAACATCCACTTATGTTCTAAAACTGCTTCCGACTGTTTCTCCAGGATTGGATCAATGTCAACTTATTGCATCTAGTGCAAGAACAACATCTGGTGTGGTACTTGACATCTCATGATTGACTCAATTGCCTGAGCAAGTGATCTGCCAATCATGCACATCCCTCTCCCCTTTAGTCTGTAAGACACCTTTAGAGAGGGTGACTCCATCACCTGCAGGTACAATACCGTGCCAGGAGTCGTCCATTCTAAATACTATTAGAATGCTGTCTAAGTACCCAGATTGGGAAACAACCCAAATCTAGATCTAAAACCATTGATCTAGTAACCAGAATGTCTGATATAATATCCAAGTCCTATGTGGAGAAACTACTGTGTGACGACCAAAGTATAACCGATCGTAGTATAGGAATATCACTTCCTACTCTGTGTATGTCATCCAAATACCATGACATCACACCCTACTACCTTCTCAACGGATCCATCCCCTATTCTGATGAAGTCAAACCTATGACTGTCACATCAGAAATTGATGATCTATCTCCGCTATACCTGCTTTAGTCTATAAATAGACATAAGCCAACTGTCCACCAATGCTTCCGCTGCTCCCACTGACTTCGACAACCCTCTGGCAGAGTCATATATACGTACACTTCTAAAGCTAGTTTAGAACGATGCTATACTCATCCTCCTGCCGGGACTCGCAGCCTGGAACAACAGCAATGGCAAGTGTGGGTAAACAAGAACTTCCCTGTCACCGTCCTTGAGGCTACCGGAGTACCTCTCGGGTGCCTAAAGTTACCCATCTTATCTGCGGAGTGGCCAATGGAATGTCAAACCAGATTGAATCTTTAGGTTCCTTATCAAATCTTCAGTAATCGTTTGCGGTTCTGGAATCACTTCCAGTTCTACCATACTCCCACTGCTGTTTTTCTGAAAAAATCCATTTTTAATAAAACTGTGGCGAGTCAAGAACAATATCACTATTGATCTTCCAGATGGTAGAAAATCAACCCTCGTCATAGCCTGTGTCAACCCACAAACAGCCATTACAGAAACGTGCCTTGAGTTATCCAGAGTCTGGTTTTAATCATAAGGCGGACAACTCCCCGTACCTTAACAACGTTAAGATATGAACTGTTCTATATCCAATATAGAACCAGAGGAACTGATTTAATTGAACCAGATTCAAATCATGCAGCTGTCTCCAGTGCATGTCAACTAAATGGAAGGTGGTCTATCAACGTTACTCAACTTAGGAATGCTTCCAATTATGAGTAACCTGAAAGAGAAGCAAGTTCTCTTAACCATTACTATCAACTGAATACCATATACAAGTATCTACATCTTCGATCTCTTTGAAGAATCCCGATACTTGCAATATCTGGTTCTTTACTTTATTCAAATACCTACAACTTCTCAAAATTCAGACCTTGTGTTTCTACGAAACACTTGTCTAAAAACTAGAGAAGTCATAAGTAAACCGAATATAGTACGAGGACCAACCCGTCTGTCCTGATGGACCCTGTACAACATACAATACTCTGTATAAGTCCCTTGAGTCTGATAACTCATTCACTGTGTGTCGTAGGTTGAAAACTGTACTTATGGTTAAGAAGAATTACACAGCTATTTAATGCTCCTTACCTAACCATCCACTGATATAGGTAAATTTCACTGACATAATTTCAAAAGGTATATCTCACTCTATGAAAATAGATGTAAAGATATATCGATTTGAAATTGGTGCATAACAGCGGATATTCAAAACCAAATATTTGCCGACCGGCAAACAGCCCAGGTGATTTCCTCAAATATCACCGATTACAACGAATCCCGATATAATGAGGACGATCACCTAATTCCCAATAACTTACTCCCACTCATCATCTGTAAAACCATACAGATGTGAGAATCATACCTGGTAAATACATACCCTGGAGCAAGTGTCTAATTGGGAAATCAGTTATCCTTTAACAGTACACAGTGAAACTGAAACATTGAAATGTTTCGATGGGGTATCCTGGTATTTTTAGTAATGCCTCTTCCAGATTCACGACTGTAACCGCATAATTCTTTGCCACCTCTCAAAATCCCTTTTATATGTCTTTAGTCATTACCTTCTGCACACCCCTTTAGGCCAAATGGTTTTCTTCCTTCCCTACCGTTCGGCACCAGCCTATGGTTTGGAAGAAGACTATCCAATGAGCATAATAGGTGTACTGTCCTAATCCTAGGAACACTCGCAATGCGAGAGAAGGTGAAAATAAAAGACAACCGAATAATCTTTATTCCTATTTCTCCTGAACCAGAATCCATCCCCGAACTGGAACAAGTTCCTTTTGAGTTCGTATATAACCATACGATGGAATATCCAATAAACTGTGGATCTTCGTAGTGATACGCAGTGTTCTGGAGAAATACAAAGGTGATTTGGGAGCGGTAATGAAATACCTGGTTTGGTCATGAATATCAGTTGCAATTTACTTCGCCCTCTTACTAATCCCTTGCTTTGTCTTAACTTAATACCTTCTGTACACCATCGTTATGCTAATTGGTTTTCTTCATTCCCCACCGTTCGGCACCAGCCTAAGGTATGGAAGAAGACTATCCAATTTGCGTAATAGGTGTACTATCTCCTAAACCAAGGAGTACTCACAACCTGAGAGAAGGTAAAAGGAAAAGACAACTGAATAGTCCTATCCATTTTCTCCAGAACCGGAAACCATCCTCGAATTAATTCCTTCGAGTTCGTATCTAACCATACGATGGTTTTGTCCAATAGAAGTGGACGTTCGTAGTAATACGGGGTGTCCTGGAGAAAAGGGTAAAAGTAGGAGTGGCAATGAGGTTCGCAACTCTGACAATCCAAAAACCAGTGTTTAAGAAGGTTCGGTCAACTTGGTCACTGAGTCATAGTCTTAGGGTCGGGTCAATGGTCGCAGCCAAAGAGAGAGAGAAAAGAAACACTCAGCGTGCACTCTAACCTAGATCAGAATGGTTACCAATTTATCTAATCTGGAAACCTCCCACTGTACCGTCAAATTCTCCTCCAAACCTGAAAGAAGAATTAGTCGGGATCACCCGAGGAGTATACCAACTCATCAGTGGGAATCGGGATCCAACTATCATCGCATGATAACATGACGGAATCCGCTCACGTCATCACACTCCAGAAGGTATGCGCATATCTGGCAAGTTTCAGTTCTTTTGAAACTCCCGATGTGGATTTTTACCCCATGCTCTTATGACCTTGGCGTGAGGTCAAAATATCATAAGTCACATGTCAAGTTCAACCCATAATTATCCAGGTTAATTTGAATCCACCCGTACATACCCTTGACGTAGGCCAAAATAGTAGTACGACTGTCCCAGACCAACGCATCTATCTATGCAACAGATAAATACCCGGCAGCTACCAATCACTATGCCTTGGCGTGAGGTCAAAATACATAGCTTGAATACTACCGAATATTTAACTGAAATGATGGAGGCTACGAATGGTTTCTTGCGAAAACCTTTAACGTAAAGAACTTGATATCGTTGAAGAACTGGATAGCTTTTTGAAATATAGTGATGAAAACCTTTGCTAAAGAGGTCACTCCCGGTGAAGGGATCTCGGCACTTTCCCCGTAGAATGAGGTGCAGGATATTCCAACTGAATACCACGGTGCAAAGCAAAAGTAATCGGCTATAGTGAAGTTATTGCCCTGACGCAAACTTCTGTCCAAGGGGTCACTCCCGGTGAAGGGATCTCGGCCCTTGCCTCGTCGACTGAGGAGCAGAATATTCCAACTGAATACCACGATGCAAAACAAAAGTGAACGTCCTTGCAATAACAGCTTTTTGAAAAGTGTTCCAACAATATCAGATTAGGTTTGTTTTTAACTTGCATTGATCCGAATCAACGCAGTCCTATCAATTGATCACACCACAAAGAACGAAAATAATATGACGTACGTATATGACATCCGCATTCGCCACTGGGTCCCGTCATTACCCGTTAGGTTAGCTAACTAACGGCAGAGCGGGGACTGGACTAGCGCGGATGTAAAACATATACAACATCTACTAATATATATACCAATATATTATATTTCGCTCAAGGCGTGATAAAAAATGCAACATCACAGAAATGTACAGTATCACAGAACAATACAGATATTTAGGATCCCCGGGTTTCACAGAGCCACTACTAAAACCCGACGTTCCCCTGGTCGTGTGGATAGCCTGTGCAATGAAATCCTAGACCCCTACGGGCGCGGCAAGTCACCCGCCAAAACCTGAAGCGAGGCAGCCCCCTTCAGTACCGTGAATGGACCACCCAGCACTTCACGGAATCCGGTAACTTGGGCACCCCTCCTGGGTCAACCTATACCCCCTACGAGTGCAGCGAATAGCCCGCCAATTCCATAGTGAAGCCCCCTCCGTCTCAATGCCATGAGATACGGGCCCGTTGCCCTCTGGAACCCGGCTATCCGTGCACCCCACCTTGGGGTAATCCTAGTACAGAAAGTAAAATATACATACAATGGGTACATCGACCGCAACCTGGTCGTGCCCCAAAATAATAATATACAATCAGGCAGTGACGGCAGTCCACATGTCGGACGCTCACCCTACAATATCAAATGTACATAATACAACCAAATCTGTACTAGCATTGCATCCAGGCTATCCTCCACGACCGATCCGCAACATCACAGCATAACACAGAACATCAACGTGAAAGTCACGTTCGCAAATCCGTCTAACCGGGCTATAGCAGTTAGACTGGATTTACCGATCGAGTGACATTCACGGTCGCAGATATAAAGTAAATACTGTGAACTAATGTGTTTAAAATATCCGATCGATCAAATTTTACCAAGTGGGCCCCCAAGTACTATTGTAGCACATCAAGAAATTCTGGGCCCAAATATAATATTCCAAAAAACCCTAAAAACAACCTAGAGAGCAACTGCAGAAATTTGATGCAGTGATCTCAACATAGTGCGGCGGAACCGCGGCCCAAAGGGGTGTTTGGCCGCGGTTCCGCGCTCCCACTGTGTAGTCACTGTATCGAATTTCTACAGTGTTCTTAGAATTTCCAGTACATCACTTTTCTACAACCTGAAAAAAATTTTGAGCAAGAAAAAAATCAACAGAAAACTGATGTATGTGAAAACGCGGGTTTTTGGAATTTTGGTGGATCGGAAATGTAAACACATTAAACAAAGCTAGACTATGTCAATGGCGAGGCTCTGATGCCACTGTGAGTGCACGGCGGCGCCCCGGCCGTCAATCCGACGCCAAAAATGCGGAAGCGAAAAAGTTTAATTTTGCCAACTTAGCAAACCGGCACCACCGCGCACAAAACACCCGGATCGTGTCATTAAACTAGTCCTAGCTAACTACAGGATAGGGAAGAGAGATATACCGAGTGATCCGAGTCCTCCGGTCTTCTCGCCGTCGTCCCGATCTCCCGCGGAGTGTCCGGTCTCCACCTCATCGCCGGAAGGGCACCACATCGTCTGCATCTTTTACGGGCTCCCGCCTCAATACCGAGGCAACTCGGGCACGAAGCTGGCGAGTCGACGTGCCCAAGATTTGCTGTAGAATGTAGTGTCGATCTTGTGTCTCACTTTGGGGTTGTGGAGTTGCCATATGGTAGAGGAAATGATAAAAGGAATTTTGTAGATGAACTTGGGGATTTTGATCATCAAGAGAACCAAGAAATCCCCACTACAAAATTGGGCAGCCCCCTCTCTAGTGGCCGGCCTTGGCTCAAAGTGGGAGTGAGAATGAGAGAGAGGGTGAGAGTGAGGTAGAGAGGAACAATCCCAAGAGATGATCCATAAGAATAATGCAAGAGAATGGTGATAATCAACCATGATCACAAAACCAACCTCACACTCCAACTATCATCATCAACAAGCATGATAACCAACAAAGACCAACACTCCACCATCATAATCCATCATCTCAAGCAAGATGACTCCAAATGGTCAAGCCATCATCAACAAGCATGATGACTTCAAAAAGTCAAGCCATCATGAAGAAGTCAAGAAGTCAAAGAAGAGCTATCATGATACAACAATATGCAATCACCTCCCTCCACAAATGCTTATTTGCACAATTGCAAATAAGCCCTCCTCCACCAATCTTCGGCCATTTGAAAGATACAAATGAAAATGGCCGAAACGGAAAGCAAACTGGCAACTCTAGAAAACTGGTCCCGTAATAAATTACAGGAAAACCCCGATACTGTGTATACACACCCGCATTTGTATTCCGACAGAAATACTAATGCAATGAGACAAAATCTACACTGTACTATACTAGGATCCGGCTTAAAACAAAGCCGGCTAGTATTATCCGTTCGATCCTGATCCGTGCAATACCGCACGTATCTGATCGAACCCTGCCATATATGCATACGGCCTTTAGTACTAACCGTCCGATCCTGATCCGTGCAATACCGCACGTATCTGATCAAACCGTGCCATATTTCCATAAGGCCTTTACAGCTTTTCGCCCGAAACTTGAGTAACTGAATGTGGGGGACTCTAAAGACTCGTCAACACCTTGGTTTGTGGATTTAACCACTAGCACGTCAGAGGTATAAGCCAATACGTAACGGGCCACCGGCTATTGACCAAAAGGGACGTCGATGAGTGAACTCATCCTGACACCCTACTGAGCCTGTCAGTGACAATATCCGTACAGTCCGGTCCGTTCGTCTATGAGCATCGCATGGCGGGCCTAGGGGGTTGGTAAAAGTCAGACCCCCAAAAGCGGTACAAGTCGTGTCGGAGTGTAGCCTAGAAAACCCTGAGATACAACTGGAATACCTACCAGTAAATCTCCTGCCTTGGCCAAGGACTTTGTGTAATGGCTCTCCTAGACACAGCACGACCTCACCCCCAATACCGGGAGAGACGAACCCCTGAAGATCCGCTCACTGCCTCCATGTGGCTCGGGACTGTACCCAACTAAAACCTGTTTGCACGTCTCCTTTGAGCGTGGTAGGGTAGTAATCAAAGTACAATGGGAACTCACACGAGAAAAATGACGATCCCCAGGTCGATGAACTAACCTGTACACATGTCATCAGGGAACTGCTATCTGACGTCAGGTATAGGACCAACTTGCATGTTCCCGGCGAGTCCTGTCCGGTGTACTCATAACCCAATGAGCACCTGTATACATCTTAGGCGAACCAACTGACACCAGTGGCTTGTGAGACCGGCCACCGCCCCTCGTCGGGGTCTCAACTGTATACACTAGTCTACTCTGGAGTATCGATGCCCTGTCTCGAAACTCCCACGACTAGGGACCATTTAAGAATGTGCTTATAGACCCCAGCTCCCACTTATATGATCGCCCTCATACTGCTGGCAGTCAAGCATGAATCCTAGGGGCTCTATCAACGTGCAATAGTGACCTGTCAGGTCACCTAAAGCAGTACACGATAATAAAGATAAACCAGATAGCATACTATCATCTCGAGTAAGACTGTCCTACTGGGACAGGTCCTCCCTCAATCATTGCAATCACGTACCTGTGATCCAATAATTGACTCTGATGGCACTATCTCCAACAATCTCCCACTTGCACTCAAGGCTAATTATTGCGATGTCGCATACTCACAGCCCGTGTGATACCGAACACCCAACTCCTCTGCTAGTCAGTCTCACAAAGCTCGCTTGCGAAACTATTGCGCTCGAGGAATAACCTTAGTGAGTAGATCCGCCTTGATGTCTCTTTCTATGTCTCTCTATATCTCAAATTCGCGGAGAAAGCCATCTCCCGAAATGAGCAATACCTGTCTTAGAATGTGTCTGGATGTCTGATGGGACTTAGCTCATAAATGAACTCCAAATCCAAACTTCTTAGACTGTATCGTCAACTGAACTTAATCAGTATCATGCGCCATGCCTCCCTCAGTATTGCCTTGGACCACCTGTCCAAAATACTGCCCCTCGTGGGAAGGAAAACTATAACTCTGACAACCTCCTTGTCGTCCAGGTCACCTTGGAAGCCTGGAATGATAACTGTCTCCCGAATGAGGCTGTCGTTATCATATCCCTAGAACATCCACTTATGTTCTAAAACTGCTTCCGACTGTTTCTCCAGGATTGGATCAATGTCAACTTATTGCATCTAGTGCAAGAACAACATCTGGTGTGGTACTTGACATCTCATGATTGACTCAATTGCCTGAGCAAGTGATCTGCCAATCATGCACATCCCTCTCCCCTTTAGTCTGTAAGACACCTTTAAAGAGGGTGACTCCATCACCTGCAGGTACACTACCGTGCCAGGAGTCGTCCATTCTAAATACTATTAGAATGCTGTCTAAGTACCCAGATTGGGAAACCACCCGAATCTAGATCTAAAACCATAGATCTAGTCACCAGAATGTCTGATATAATATCCAAGTCCTATGTGGAGAAACTACTGTGTGACGACCAAAGTATAACCGATCGTAGTATAGGAATATCACTTCCTACTCTGTGTATGTCATCCAAATACCATGACATCACACCCTACTACCTTCTCAATGGATCCATCCCCTATTCTGATGAAGTCAAACCTATGACTGTCACATCAGAAATTGATGATCTATCTCCGCTATACCTGCTTTAGTCTATAAATAGACATAAGCCAATTGTCCACCAATGCTTCCGCTGCTCCCACTGACTTCGACAACCCTCTGGCAGAGTCATATATACGTACACTTCTAAAGCTAGTTTAGAACGATGCTATACTCATCCTCCTGCCGGGACTCGCAGCCTGGAACAACAGCAATGGCAAGTGTGGGTAAACAAGAACTTCCCTGTCACCGTCCTTGAGGCTACCGGAGTACCTCTCGGGTGCCTGAAGTTACCCATCTTATCTGCGGAGTGGCCAATGGAATGTCAAACCAGATTGAATCTTTAGGTTCCTTATCAAATCTTCAGTAATCGTTTGCGGTTCTGGAATCACTCCCAGTTCTACCAAGCTCCCACTGCTGTTTTTCTGAAAAAATCCATTTTTAATAAAACTGTGGCGAGTCAAGAACAATATCACTATTGATCTTCCAGATGGTAGAAAATCAACCCTCGTCATAGCCTGTGTCAACCCACAAACAGCCATTACAGAAACGTGCCTTGAGTTATCCAGAGTCTGGTTTTAATCATAAGGCGGACAACTCCCCGTACCTTAACAACGTTAAGATATGAACTGTTCTATATCCAATATAGAACCAGAGGAACTGATTTAATTGAACTAGATTCAAATCATGCAGCTGTCTCCAGTGCATGTCAACTAAATGGAAGGAGGTCTATCAGCGTTACTCAACTTAGGAATGCTTCCAATTATGAGTAACCTGAAAGAGAAGCAAGTTCTCTTAACCATTACTATCAACTGAATACCATATAAAAGTATCTACATCTTCGATCTCTTTGAGGAATCCCGATACTTGCAATATCTGGTTCTTTACTTTATTCAAATACCTACAACTTCTCAAAATTCAGACCTTGTGTTTCTACGAAACACTTGTCTAAAAACTAGAGAAATCATAAGTAAACCGAATATAGTACGAGGACCAACCCGTCTGTCCTGATGGACCCTGGACAACATACAATACTCTGTATAAGTCCCTTGAGTCTGATAACTCATTCACTGTGTGTCGTAGGTTGAAAACTGTACTTATGGTTAAGAAGAATTACACCGCTATTTAATGCTCCTTACCTAACCATCCACTGATATAGGTAAATGTCACTGACATAATTTCAAAAGGTATATCTCACTCTATGAAAATAGATGTAAAGATATATCGATTTGAAATTGGTGCATAACAGCGGATATTCAAAACCAAATATTTGCCGACCGGCAAACAGCCCAGGTGATTTCCTCAAATATCACCGATTACAACGAATCCCGATATAATGAGGACGATCAACTAATTCCCAATAACTTACTCCCACTCATCATCTGTAAAACCATACAGATGTGAGAATCATACCTGGTAAATACATACCCTGGAGCAAGTGTCTAATTGGGAAATCAGTTATCCTTTAACAGTACACAGTGAAACTGAAACATTGAAATGTTTCGATGGGGTATCCTGGTATTTTTAGTAATGCCTCTTCCAGATTCACGACTGTAACCCCATAATTCTTTGCCACCTCTCAAAATCCCTTTTATATGTCTTTAGTCATTACCTTCTGCACACCCCTTTAGGCCAAATGGTTTTCTTCCTTCCCTACCGTTCGGCACCAGCCTATGGTTTGGAAGAAGACTATCCAATAAGCATAATAGGTGTACTGTCCTAATCCTAGGAACACTCGCAATACGAGAGAAGGTGAAGATAAAAGACAACCGAATAATCTTTATTCCTATTTCTCCTAAACCAGAATCCATCCCCGAACTGGAACAAGTTCCTTTTGAGTTCGTATATAACCATACGATGGAATATCCAATAAACTGTGGATCTTCGTAGTGATACGCAGTGTTCTGGAGAAATACAAAGGTGATTTGGGAGCGGTAATGAAATATCTGGTTTGGTCATGAATATCAGTTGCAATTTACTTCGCCCTCTTACTAATCCCTTGCTTTGTCTTAACTTAATACCTTCTGTACACCATCGTTATGCTAATTGGTTTTCTTCATTCCCCACCGTTCGGCACCAGCCTAAGGTTTGGAAGAAGACTATCCAATTTGCGTAATAGGTGTACTATCTCCTAAACCAAGGAGTACTCGCAACCTGAGAGAAGGTAAAAGGAAAAGACAACTGAATAGTCCTATCCGTTTTCTCCAGAACCGGAAACCATCCTCGAATTAATTCCTTCGAGTTCGTATCTAACCATACGATGGTTTTGTCCAATAGAAGTGGACGTTCGTAGTAATACGGGGTGTCCTGGAGAAAAGGGTAAAAGTAGGAGTGGCAATGAGGTTCGCAACTCTGACAATCCAAAAACCAGTGTTTAAGAAGGTACGGTCAACTTGGTCACTGAGTCATAGTCTTAGGGTCGGGTCAATGGTCGCAGGCAAAGAGAGAGAGAAAAGAAACTCTCAGCGTGCACTCTAACCTAGATCAGAATGGTTACCAATTTATCTAATCTGGAAACCTCCCAATGTACCGTCAAATTCTCCTCCAAACCTGAAAGAAGAATTAGTCGGGATCACCCGAGGAGTATACCAACTCATCAGTGGGAATCGGGATCCAACTATCATCGCATGATAACATGACGGAATCCGCTCACGTCATCACACTCCAGAAGGTATGCGCATATCTGGCAAGTTTCAGTTCTTTTGAAACTCCCGATGTGGATTTTTACCCCATGCTCTTATGACCTTGGCGTGAGGTCAAAATATCATAAGTCACATGTCAAGTTCTACCCATAATTATCCAGGTTAATTTGAATCCACCCGTACATACCCTTGACGTAGGCCAAAATAGTAGTACGACTGTCCCAGACCAACGCATCTATCTATGCAACAGATAAATACCCGGCAGCTACCAATCACTATGCCTTGGCGTGAGGTCAAAATACATATCTTGAATACTACCGAATATTTAACTGAAATGATGGAGGGCTACGAATGGTTTCTGGCGAAAACCTTTAACGTAAAGAACTTGATATCGTTGAAGGAACTGGATAGCTTTTTGAAATATAGTGATGAAAACCTTTGCTAAAGAGGTCACTCCCGGTGAAGGGATCTCGGCTCTTTCCCCGTAGAATGAGGTGCAGGATATTCCAACTGAATACCACGGTGCAAAGAAAAAGTAATCAGCTATAGTGAAGTTATTGCCCTGACGCAAACTTCTGTCCAAGGGGTCACTCCCGGTGAAGTGATCTCGGCCCTTGCCTCGTCGACTGAGGAGCAGAATATTCCAACTGAATACCACGATGCAAAACAAAAGTGAACGTCCTTGCAATAACAGCTTTTTGAAAAGTGTTCCAACAATATCAGATTAGGTTTGTTTTTAACTTGCATTGATCCGAATCAACGCAGTCCCATCAATTGATCACACCACAAAGAACGAAAATAATATGACGTACGTATATGACATCCGCATTCGCCACTGGGTCCCGTCATTACCCGTTAGGTTAGCTAACTAACGACAGAGCGGGGACTGGACTAGCGCGGATGTAAAACATATACAACATCTACTAATATATATACCAATATATTATATTTCGCTCAAGGCGTGATAAAAAATGCAACATCACAGAAATGTACAGTATCACAGAACAATACAGATATTTAGGATCCCCGGGTTTCACAGAGCCACTACTAAAACCCGACGTTCCCCTGGTCGTGTGGATAGCCTGTGCAATGAAATCCTAGACCCCTACGGGCGCGGCAAGTCACCCGCCAAAACCTGAAGCGAGGCAGCCCCCTTCAGTACCGTGAATGGACCACCCAGCACTTCACGGAATCCGGTAATTTGGGCACCCCTCCTGGGTCAACCTGTACCCCCTACGAGTGCGGCGAATAGCCCGCCAATTCCATAGTGAAGCCCCCTCCGTCTCAATGCCATGAGATACGGGCCCGTTGCCCTCTGGAACCCGGCTATCCGTGCACCCCACCTTGGGGTAATCCTAGTACAGAAAGTAAAATATACATACAATGGGTACATCGACCGCAACCTTGTCGTGCCCCAAAATAATAATATACAATCAGGCAGTGACGGCAGTCCACATGTCGGACGCTCGCCCCACAATATCAAATGTATATAATACAACCAAATCTGTACTAGCATTGCATCCAGGCTATCCCCCACGACCGATCCGCAACATCACAGCATAACACAGAACATCAACGTGAAAGTCACGTTCGCAAATCCGTCTAACCGGGCTATAGCAGTTAGACTGGATTTACCGATCGAGTGACATTCACGGTCGCAGATATAAAGTAAATACTGTGAACTAATGTGTTTAAAATATCCGATCGATCAAATTTTACCAAGTGGGCCCCCAAGTACTACTGTAGCACATCAAGAAATTCTGGGCCCAAATATAATATTCCAAAAAACCCTAAAAACAACCCAGAGAGCAACTGCAGAAATTTGATGCAGTGATCTCAACATAGTGCGGCGGAACCGCGGCCCAAAGGGGTGTTTGGCCGCGGTTCCGCGCTCCCACTGTGTAGTCACTGTATCGAATTTCTACAGTGTTCTTAGAATTTCCAGTACATCACTTTTCTACAACCTGAAAAAAATTTCGAGCAAGAAAAAAATCAACAGAAAACTGATGTATGTGAAAACGCGGGTTTTTGGAATTTTGGTGGATCGGAAATGTAAACACATTAAACAAAGCTAGACTATGTCAATGGCGAGGCTCTGATACCACTGTGAGTGCACGGCGGCGCCCCGGCCGTCAATCCGACGCCAAAAATGCGGAAGCGAAAAAGTTTAATTTTGCGAACATAGCAAACCGGCACCACCGCGCACTAAACACCCGGATCGTGCCATTAAACTAGTCCTAGCTAACTACAGGATAGGGAAGAGAGATATACCGAGTGATCCGAGTCCTCCGGTCTTCTCGCCGTCGTCCCGATCTCCCGCGGAGTGTCCGGTCTCCACCTCGTCGCCGGAAGGGCACCACATCGTCTGCATCTTTTACGGGCTCCCGCCTCAATACCGAGGCAACTCGGGCACGAAGCTGGCGAGTCGACGTGCCCAAGATTTGCTGTAGAATGTAGTGTCGATCTTGTGTCTCACTTTGGGGTTGTGGAATTGCCATATGGTAGAGGAAATGATAAAAGGAATTTTGTAGATGAACTTGGGGATTTTGATCATCAAGAGAACCAAGAAATCCCCACTACAAAATTGGGCAGCCCCCTCTCTAGTGGCCGGCCTTGGCTGAAGGTGGGAGTGAGAATGAGAGAGAGGGTGAGAGTGAGGTAGAGAGGAACAATCCCAAGAGATGATCCATAAGAATAATGCAAGAGAATGGTGATAATCAACCATGATCACAAAACCAACCTCACACTCCAACTATCATCATCAACAAGCATGATAACCAACAAAGACCAACACTCCACCATCATAATCCATCATCTCAAGCATGATGACTCCAAATGGTCAAGCCATCATCAACAAGCATGATGACTTCAAAAAGTCAAGCCATCATGAAGAAGTCAAGAAGTCAAAGAAGAGCTATCATGATACAACAATATGCAATCACCTCCCTCCACAAATGCTTATTTGCACAATTGCAAATAAGCCCTCCTCCACCAATCTTCGGCCATTTGAAAGATACAAATGAAAATGGCTGAAACAGAAAGCAAACTGGCAACTCCAGAAAACTGGTCCCGTAATAAATTACAGGAAAACCCCGATACTGTGTATACACACCCGCATTTGTATTCCGACAGAAATACAAATGCAATGAGACAAAATCTACACTGTACTATACTAGGATCCGGCTTAAAACAAAGCCGGCTAGTATTATCCGTTCGATCCTGATCCGTGCAATACCACACGTATCTGATCGAACCCTGCCATATATGCATACGGCCTCTAGTACTAACCGTCTGATCCTGATCCGTGCAATACCGCACGTATCTGATCGAACCGTGCCATATCTCCATACGGCCTTTACAGCTTTTCGCCCGAAACTTGAGTAACTGAATGTGGGGGACTCTAAAGACTCGTCAACACCTTGGTTTGTGGATTTAACCACTAGCACGTCAGAGGTATAAGCCAATACGTAACGGGCCATCAGCTATTGACCAAAAGGGACGTCGATGAGTGAACTCATCCTGACACCCTACTGAGCCTGTCAGTGACAATATCCGTACAGTCCGGTCCGTTCGTCTATGAGCATCGCATGGCGGGCCTAGGGGGTTGGTAAAAGTCAGACCCCCAAAAGCGGTACAAGTCGTGTCGGAGTGTAGCCCAGAACACCCTGAGAGACTACTGGAATACCTACCAGTAAATCTCCTGCCTTGGCCAAGGACTTCGTGTAATGGCTCTCCTAGACACAGCACGACCTTACCCCAAATACCGGGAAAGACGAACCCATGAAGATCCGCTCACTGCCTCCATGTGGCTCGGGACTGTACCCAACTAAAACCTGTTTGCATGTCTCCTTTGAGCGTGGTAGGGTAGTAATCAAAGTACAGTGGGAACTCACACGAGACAAATGACGATCCCCAGGTCGATGAACTAACCAGTACACATGTCACCAGGGAACTGCTATCTGACGTCAGGTATAGGACAAACTAGCATGTTCCCAGCTAGTCCTGTCCGGTGTACTCATAACCCAATGAGCACCTGTATACATCTTAGGTGAACCAACTGACACCAGTGGCTTGTGAGACCGGCCACCGCCCCTCGTCGGGGTGTCGACTATATACACTAGTCTACTCTGGAGTATCGATGCCCTGTCTCGAAACTCCCACGACTAGGGACCATTTAAGGATGTGCTTATAGACCCCAGCTCCCACTTATATGACCGCCCTCATACTGCTGGCAGTCAAGCATGAATCCTAGGGGCTCTATCAACGTGCAATAGTGACCTGTCAGGTCACCTAAAGCAGTACACGATGATAAAGATAAACCAGATAGCATACTATCATCTCGAGTAAGACTGTCCTACTGGGACAGGTCCTCCCTCAATCATTGCAATCATGTACCTGTGATCCAATAATTGACTCTGAGGGCACTATCTCCAACAGTTGAAGGAACCGGATAGCTTTTAAAAATACAGTGATGAAAACCTTCGCTAAAGAGGTCACTCCCGGTGAAGGGATCTCGGCTCTTTCCCCGTAGAATGAGGTGCAGGATATTCCCACTGAATACCACGATGCAAAGCAAAAGTAATTGGCTATAGTGAAGTTATTGCCCTGACGCAAACTCTTTGTCCAAGGGGTCACTCCCGGTGAAGGGATCTCGGCCCTTGCCTCGTCGACTGAGGAGAAGGATATTCCAACTGAATACCACGATGCAAAACAAAAGAGAACGTCCTTGCAATAACAGCTTTTTGAAAAGTGTTCCAACAACATCAGAATAGGTTTGTTTTTAATTTGCATTGACCCGAATCAATGCAGTCCCATCAATTGATCACACCAATAAAGAACGAAAATAAGATGTACGTATATGCCATCTGCATTCGCCACTGGGTCCCGTCATTACCCGTTAGGTTACTTAACTAACGACAGAGCGGGGACTGGACTAGCGCGGATGCAAAACATATACGACATCTACTAGTATATATATCAATATATAATATTTCGCTCAAGGCGTGATAAAATTCAACATCACAGAAATGTACAGCATCACAGAACAATACAGATATCTGGGATCCCCGGGTATCACAGAGCCGCTACTGAAACCCGACGTTCCCGTGGTCGTGTGGATAGCCTGTGCAATGAAATCCTAGACCCCTACGGGCGCGGCAAGTTACCCACCAAAATCTGAAGCGGGGCAGCCCCCTTCAGCAACGTGAATGGACCACCCAGCACTTCACGGAATCCGGTAACTTGGGCACCCATCCTGGGTCAACCTGTACCCCCTACGAGTGCGGCGAATAGCCCGCCAATTCTAGAGTAAAGCCCCCTCCGTCTCAATGCCATGAGATGCGGGCTTGTTGCCCTCTAGAACCCGGCTATCCGTGCACCCCACCTTGGGGTAATCCTAGTACAGAAAGTAAAATATACATACAACGGGTACATCGACCTTGACCCGGTCGTGCCCCAAAAGAATAATATACAAACGGGCAGTGACGGCAGTCCACATGTCGGACGCTCGCCCCGCAATATCAAATGTACATAATACAACAAAAAACAGTACTAGCATTGCATCCAGGCTATCCCCCACGACCAATCCGCAACATCATAGCACAATCACAGAACATCAAAGTGAATGTCACGTTCGCAAATCCGTCTAACCGGGCTATAGCAGTTAGACAGGATTTACCGATCAAGTGACATTCACGGTCGCAGATATAATGTAAATACTGTGAACTAATGTGTTTAAAATATTCGATCGATCAAATTTACCCAAGTGGGCCCCAAGCACTACTGTAGCACTCACAGAAAATTTGGGCCCAAAAAGAATGTTCCAAAACCCCTATTTTCAACACAGAGACTCTCTGTAGAATTTTGATGCACTGAACTGTAAGGACTGCGGCGGAACCGCGGCCCAAGCATGGGTTTGGCCGCGGTTCCGCGGTCGAATAGTGTGCTCACGTGATCAAATTTCTACAGAAGTCTTAGAATTCCCTGCACATTATTCTGCAACAACCTGAAAAAATTTTGGAGCCAAAAAAAATTCGACAGAAACTGATGCACATGAAAACGCGGTTTTTGGAATTTTGTTCGATCGGAAATGTAAACACATTAGACAAAGCTAGGCTAGGTTATTGGCGAGGCTCTGATACCACTGTAAGTGCAAGGCAGCGCCCCGGCCGTCAATCCGACGCCGGAATGCGGAAGCGATGATTTACTTTAACTTTTTAAACCGGCACCACCGCACACTTAAATCCCGGATCGTGCCATTAATCTAGTCCTAGCTATCAAGAGAAGGGGTTAGAGAGAGATATACCGAGCGATCCGTGTCCTTCGGTCTTCTCGTCGTCGTCCCGATCTCCCCGCGGAATCTCCGGTCTTCAACTCCTCGTCGGAAGGGCACCAAGTCGCCGGCTTCTTTTACGGGCTCCCACCTCTGGACCGAGGTAACTCGGGCATGAAGTTGGCGAGCCGACGTGCCCAAGATTTGCTGTAGAAAACGTGTAGTGCTCTATGTCTCATTTGGGGTTTGAGGAAGTTGCCTTTGGTGGAGGAAATGAACTAAGACTTTTTGGAGATGAAACATTGGGATTTTAGTGAAGCCAAAAGACCAAAAATCCCATCACAAAAATATGGCAGCCCCTCCTTGGCTTGGCCGGCCATAGTGAATGGGGAGTGGAGAATGAGAGAGGGAGTGTGTGTATCACAAAGGAGTGAGCCAAAAACAAGAGAGAGAAAAGGGTTATCATGAAAAAGGAAATGATCACCCACTAAAACTCACACTCCATCAACCAATCATCAACAACCATGATTGCTCCAAAACCAACACTCCAACAACCTAATCATCAACAACCATGATGACTCCAAAAGTCAAGCCATGATGAAAAGAAGAAGAAGTCAAATGAAGTCAAATGAGGGTGCAACTATCATGAAGCAATAATATGTAAAGACAATCCTCCAAAATGCTTATTTGCACAAATGCAAATAAGCCCTCCTCCACCAATCTTCAGCCAATGAAAGATACAAAGAAATATGGCCGAAACGGAAAACAAACTGGCAACTCCAAAAAACTGATCCCGTAATAAATTACAGGAAAACCCCACTACTGTATATACATACCCGCATTTGTATTCCGACCGAAATACAAAAACAAAGAGACAAAATCTACACTGTACAATACTAGGATCCGGCTTAAACCAAAGCACGCTAGTATTAACCGTCCGATCCTGATCCGTGCAATACCGCACGTATCTGATCGAACCCTGCCATATCTTCATACGACCTCTACAGCGTTTCACCCGAAACTTGAGCAACTGTCTGTAGGGGACTCTAAAGACTCGTCAACGCCTTAGTTGTGGATTTAACCACTAGCACGTCGGAGGTATTAGCCTATACGTAACGGGCTACCAGGTATTGACCAAAAGGGACGTCTGTGAGCGAACTCAGCCAGACACCCTACTGATCCTGTCAGTGACAATATCCGTACAGTACGTTCCGTTCGTCTATGAGCATCGCATGACGGGCCTAGGGGGTTGGTAAAAGTCAGACCCCCAAAGGCGGTACAAGTCGTGTCGGAGTGTAGCCCAGAACACCCTGAGATACTACTGGAATACCTACCAGTAAATCTCCTGCCTTGGCCAAGGACTTCGTGTAATGGCTCTCCTAGACACAGCGCGACCTCACCCCCAATACCGGGAGAGACGAAGCCCTGCAGATCCGCTCACTGCCTCCATGTGGCTCGGGACTGTACCCAACTAAAACCTGTTTGCACGTCTCCTTTGAGCGTGGTAGGGTAGTAATCAAAGTACAGTGGGAACTCACACGAGACAAATGACGATCCTCAGGTCGATGAACTAACCCGTACACATGTCACCAAGGAACTCCTATCTGACGTCAGGTATAAGACCAACTAGCATGTTCCCGGCGAGTCTTGTCCGGTATACTCATAACCTAATGAGCACCTGTATACATCTTAGGTGAACCAACTGACACCAGTGGCTTGTGAGACCGGCCACCGCCCCTCGTCGGGGTCTCGACTGTATACACTAGTCTACTCTGGAGTATCGATGCCCTGTCTCGAAACTCCCTCGACTAGGGACCTTTTAAGGATATGCTTATAGACTTCAGCTTCCACGTATATAATCGCCCTCATACTGCTGGCAGTCAAGCAAGAATCCAAGGGGCTCTATCAACGTGCAATAGTGACCTGTAAGGTCACCTAAAACAGTACACGATGATAAAGATAAACCAGATAGCATACTATCATCTTGAGTAAGACTGTCCTACCGGGATAAGTCATCCCTCAATCATTGCAATCATGTGCCTGTGATCCAATAATTGACTCTGAGGGCACTATCTCCAACAGCAAGGATTCCGAGGTGAAGGAGCGTGGTGTGATCGATTTCGGCGAGCGAAGACCAGGTGAGTGGATCTATATCTACCGGGGAAGTCGGGTGGATGGCGTATAGCACCCCCGCAAACTTTTGATGGAAAACCGATTTATAGAGCATGGTTAAGAAAACCTAGATTAGGAAACTAAGGTTAGAATGAGAGAGCTATGTAACCATATTAGAAACTAGAGGATAGTTAGAAGTGATATGTTACTACTATCATAGTATGACGTTTAGCGATATTGCCGTTTAGGGTACTGTAGGACTAGATAGTCCATGTAGATGTGTCATTCGAACCATACCTTTTTCTAAACCGAAGAATCGTACGTATCTTTTAAATATATACCTTGAGGGATGTTATGGATTTTCAAACGATATCTTTTTCTTAAAAACACCGTAACCCCTATTTTCAAAACTACGATTCGCTTCTTTTAAAAATCTTCTTGTATGGTTTGGGTGTGTATGCTAGATTAGATACGTATACTTATAGTATAGATACAATGTTTAGGTAAACTCGACTTGCTATGAGATATAAATGCGATGAAAGAATATATGATGATATGATGATTTGTGCTATACGGATGTGAGTCGATCGAGTTGATTTATACCCTGCCGGTTCCCTAATATGAGATTATTGCGGATGTGAACCGGGACATAGGCACATAGATATACATACATTTATAGATGTTGTGAATCATAGATGATAGGCCGTATGTGATATTAGGCCGTACCCTCTTTTTCCGTATAGGATGATAGGATCCCTATTAGTATAATGCCGCCGCACGATGATATTCTGTGCGTGATGAGTTTAACTTGATGATTGATCCTTACCCTTGACTAGAGGTTGTTGTACGATGGATTATATCGTACGCGATATTACTGGGCTAGATGCCGATTAATAGATTCACCGACACGGACATATGATAGTTACGTATACCTTATAGCTATTAGCTGATGATTTACCTTGTGCTGCGTTCATGATATTATTATTGGATTGCATATAGCTGTGTTAGTACACCTGCACCATTATCAATGATGCGTATGTTACACGTACATTGATTATAGGCTCACACACTTTATCATCGATAATTTCCATGTCACTACACAGTATGATTGCTGCATCATGATATGACTCTTCGCGTAACCTGCATGCACATATACATTGGTACATTCATACTTGCGGATATACACATTTGTATAACCATATTCGTGCACATATACATTGATACATTCATACTTGCAGAGATACACATTTGTATATCCATATTCGTGCACATATACATTGATACATACATACATGCGGATATACACATTTGTATATCCATATTCGTGCACATATACATTGATACATTCAAAACTCGCAGATATACACATTTGTATATCCATATTGGTGCACATATACATTGATACATTCATACTTGCGGATATACACATTTGTATATCCATATTCCTGCACATATACATTGATACATTCATACTTGCGGATATACAAATTTGTATATCCATATTCGTGCACATATACTTTGATACATTCATACTTGCGGATATACACATTTGTATATCCATATTCATGCACATATAAATTGATACATTCATACTTGCGGATATACACATTTTATATCCATATTCTTGCACATATACATTGATACATTCATACTTGCGGATATACACATTTTATATCCATATTCGTGCACATATAAATTGATACATTCATACTTGCGGATATACACATTTGTATATCCATATTCGTGCATATATACATTGATACATTCATACTTGCGGATATACACATTTGTTTATCCATATTTGTGCACATATACATTGATACATTCATACTTGCGGATATACACATTTGTATATCCTTATTCGTGCACACATACATTTGTACATCTATACTTGCGCATATATATATTGTACCTACATAGATAACTGGTTTTATGGTAAAATTGGGAACCACATGTTATATTTTAAAACTGGAATCGTTTTAAAAGAGCGGTTTTCCCTTAATATGTCATATCGTTGTTTGAGGCTGCATGATATATTGATATGCTTACATTTCTGTTATATGTCGCATACATCATGCTCTACGCATTTTACGCATTGAGATATGCTGTTTTTATGAGATTTCTGGATTTGAGAACCGTGGCTATTTCAAAAGAAAGCATGTACTGTTTAAAAAACCCCGTTTCTCTTGATATGATATTTCAGTGCGTCCACCATGCGTTTTCTCGGTTCTGAGAGTGGCATGTGAAACCCGATTCGAGGAGTGGTAGGCACCGATTGCGGGTACATCGTGGGCCCGGTGAGGTACCCCGGGGCAAGAAGACTCCGATATGTTAGACAGTGAGCCCGACAGGGGAGCACTACCTACCGGTGATAGTATTTGGGGCTCGGCGGATATACGGAGAATACCGACCGGAGTCGAGAGATGATAGGGGCTGATATGGACTGACGGAGCCCGTGGGCCGATCCAGACTGACGGAGCCCGATATATGAGGATTTACGTGCAGATGCTGGGCACTGTTTTCATGATGTTTTCGAGTGTCGATGCAAGGCACTCAGGTTCCATGATTTTGATGTGTCGGGAGGGACACCATTGATATACATCCTTATACTTTCATGCACACTCTTTTATGATATTTACTTGCATGATGTTGTTGCGTCAGTGGTTAACGCGTGGACTGGTTCTACATACATACATACATACATACATTGATTTTACTATTGGAGGTTATACACAAGCTTATAGACAATAATTCATGGATGGACGAGATCCACATATCTACATACCATGATTATGGTTGGACGATACCCATATACATGCATTGATTATTACTGTTGGATATTATCCGCATGCATATAGGTATTGACTACCTTGTTGGCACATATACAGACCCGGTCACCCTAGATATCATAGTATTACCTTTATGATATAGTTGACCTAGAATTCGTTGTTTATTCGATTTCTACATGTAGATATATTTCTATTCACGAGTTGGCAACTCACCCCCGTTGTGCCACAGTTCTTGCAGGTTGACCGCTTGGATCAGTAGCGGCTTCGCTGGCATACAGTTCCATTCGGGTGTTTTGCATTGGTAGGTGGGGCATTTGTATCGTACCCACTCTTGTATTATATTTCATATTGTATCTAGCTAACTCTATCAATCAATCAAAAGTTGTAATTGTATAAGTGATGAGACTTAGTGAGACTTGTAGTTCCGAGATTTGAGCGATGGGTTTTATTATCCCTTTGGTGTTATATCTTGCTCTTTTCACTGTCTTTTTGTGGTGAGCTTCGCCGTTGGGCGTATACTTATTTATACTGTATTGCGTGGTTGTGATCCGCCGTTTGGCGAAGAGCTAGCTCCCGCTTGGGGATGCCTTTATTCTTGTTATGTATTGTGGTTTTGGATCAAAATATACAAAGGAGGTGCTGCCAAAATTTTTAAAGACGAAACATGTTTTCAAACTAGTAAATTTCACTTACATCATTCATATTCCTTTCCTATGCATTAAGAAAACTTGATTTCATATTCGTTTATCTCAAACCTCACATCCTTTATTTTACATAAAAGGTTTATATTTTTGGGTTTCAGCTTACTTGAATTCCGTTATGCATTTAGACGTGGCGTGATTCAAGTGCTGGTCACGAGCTAATATTTCGGGTCGTGACAAGTCGAGACCCCGACGAGGGGCGGTGGCCGGTCTCACAAGCCACTGGTGTCAATTGGTTCACCTAAGATGTATACAGGTGCTCATTAGGTTATGAGTACACAGGACAGGACTCGCCGGGAACATGCTAGTTGGTATTATACCTGACATCGGATAGCAGTTCCCTGGTGACATGTGTATGGGTTAGTTCATCGACCTAAGATCGTCATTTGTCTCGTGTGAGTTCCCACTGTATTTTGATTACTACCCAACCACGGCTCAAAGGAGTCGTGCAAACAGGTTTTAGTTGGGTACAGTCCCGAGCCACATAGAGGTAGTGAGCGGATCGGCAGGGGTTCGTCTCTCCCGGTATTGGGGGTGAGGTCGCGCTGTGTCTAGGAGAGCCATTACACGAAGTCCATGGCCAAGGCAGGAGATTTACTGGAAGGTATTCCAATAGCATCTCAGGGTGTTCTGGGCTACACTCCGACACGACTTGTACCGCTTTTGGGGGTCTGACTTTCACCAACCCCCTAGGCCCAACATGCGATGCTCATAGACGAACGGACCGGACTGTACGGATATTGACACTGACAGGCTCAGTAGGGTGTCAAGATGAGTTCGCTCATCGACCTCCCTTTTGGTCAATACCTGGTAGCCCGTTACGTACGGCTAATATCTCTGACGTGCTAGTGGTTAAATCCACAGCCAAAGTATTGACGAGTATTTAGAGTCCCCCACAGACAGTTTCTCAAGTTTCGGGCGAAACGCTGTAGAGGCTGTATGGATTTATGGCAGGGTTCGAACATACGCGTGCGCTAGTGCACGTGTCATGGTTCGGACGGATAATACTAGCGGGTTTGGTTTAAGCCGGATCCTAGTATTGTACAGTGTAGATTTTGTCTCATTGCATTTGTATTCGGTCGGAATATAAATGCGGGTATGTATATACAGTCATGGGGTTTTCCTGTAATTTATTACGGGATCGCTTTTTGAAGTTGCCAGCTTGAATTCCCTTTTCGTCCATTTTCCTTTCTTTCTTTCCTAGGCAGAATTTTCCATGGAGGGGCTTATTTGCAAACGTGCAAATTAGCAAAATGGAGGGTGTTTTTTGTGGTGGAGGGTTCATGATGTTTCTAGCCTCTTATGCATCATTTGTCATCATTACATGCTTTTTGAGTTGGGATTTGAAAAGGAATTGGTGTGACATTCAAAATGATGAAAACTCATTTTCTCTCTCTTGCATTATTCTTTTCCCTCTCTCCTCTCATATAGCATGGCCAGCCACTTGAAGGGGGGGATGTCCAAATTTTGGGGGTGGGAATTTGATCTCTTTTGCTTGCACAAAAATCCTTTAGTTCATCTCCAAAGCTTATTACTCCACCTCCACATCCAAATGGCAACTTCAAACAACCCCTCGAGACATAGCATTCTGCACTTAGTCTACAACAATCTTGGACACGTCGGCTAGCCAACTTCGTGTCCGAGTTGCCTCTGTTCAGAGGTGGGAGCCCGTAAAAAGACTTCTCGATGTGGTGCCCTTCCGATGAGGAGACCGGAGATCAGTGATGCCGCGAGGAGCTTGGGAAGGTGGCTGAAGACCGAAGGACACGGATCGCTCGGTATAGCTCTCTACCCTTTCTGCAGTTAGCTAGTAGTAGGTTAATGGTCCGATCCGGGTTTATAGTCCGCGGTAGCGCCGGTTTCCAGTTAAAGAAAAGTTTTTGTTTTCGCATTTTGGCCTCGGACAGACGGCCGGGGCGCTACCGTAGACTCACAACGCCGCTGTGTTTGGGTCCCTAGAGCTCGCTCGCTCTTACTCCGTGTCAAGTGAACGAAGTCTTTGTCATCTTTAGTATGAGACAAGATTGACAAGTTGCAAAAGACTGAAATTCGAACAGATCCAAATATCCCTCTCTATGTAACTTCGACAACCGTGTTTCATTGATGTGACCCTGTCTAAAATGCCATAAGAAAGTTTTATTTAATTCTGGAGACTTTCTTTTAAGTGTGTTTTGGATATTGAAAACCTGAGCATGATTAAATACGTATATACTGTCATCTATTGTACCTGACCCAATCAAACTTTGATTTAGGCGGATGTGAACCACATCGCTTACAAACTAGACTTGGTACACAGAAACAAATATGTAGAATCAATATCTGCCCACTTATCAATCCTAGGTGATATACCCTACGGATACAGCATCCACGCTCATTCCGTTAGCATCCCTGAGAGTCATATCACCTGCCCTGATAACTTTACGGTTTCCCAAATCCTGTAATGAATTACAGATATGAGATCCTGATCTGGTATCTTGTACCGAGGAAGTAGAGTTAATTGACAGACTGTTTTCAATCACAAACACACCCAAAGTCGAAGCCACAACATGCTTCAGATCCTGGATTCTGGCTTTCTAAGCCCTGCATCCCTTCTGCCAATGCCCTTTCCCGTAACAATAGGAACATCCCTCCTTCCCTACAGTTAACCCCGAAACCTTTGCCCTTCCCTTTTCATATACCTTATCGACACCGCCTATCGGCTTGTTGAGGTCTTCTTCTTCTCACCCTTGGGACCCGCCTTAGATCCAGAAGAGGAAGATTCCACAATAAGCAGAGCGAGTGTCTCCCTGGTTTTCGTCAGGGTGCCATCAACTGGAAGTATAACTTTCTTCCCCTGGACGTAAGTTGGAGGTAAAGACTGTAGAATCAAGTCAGCATATGACCTGTTTCCCAACGTGGTGTCCAGTTCCGTGAGCTCATCAATATAGCTAGTCATCGTAAGGACATTTTCCCCTACAGATGACTCGACAACCAATCTCGCTTGAAGAAATTCATTCGAGGTCTCATATCATGCGATATGAGATTGCTATCCATATAAAACTTTGTTATGGAGGAAGATAGAAACTAAGTCCATTTGCTCGTGCTGCCTCTGCTTACACCATCAACTGAGGGCAACACGAGGCACTTGGCATTCGCACAGTCTTTTTCCCTTGTCTTACGGATATCATTATCCACGACGGTGGAAACTGGACCTAGGACGGCGGGGGATTGAGTAGTAATGTGGTGGTCCAACTTGTCATAGGTAATGGACACCTGGACAAACCTTTGCCAGTCATTATAGTATAACTCGGTCATTTTATTATCTATCTGTAACCTAATTTGGTTATCTTGTTGCTAAATTTAGGTGAGAGAAAAGAATACATGATGCTCTTGCAAGTTTAGATTGGTTTTTAATTTATTTAAACAGGATGGCTCCCACTGTTTCTCGAATCCTTCCTCAAACCAAAAAGAAGAATTAGTCATGATTGATATCACCGTACAATTCTTGCTTAACCGTTGGGCCAGGCTAGTGTCGGTACTTCGAGTGAGGTTTTACGACGCTTTCGTGAAGTTCCTTAATTAAATAACCACTTTTTCCTGGAGGCGTACCCCGCTAACACTGTTCCAGAGTTTATAGCATTGATCGTTAAGTGAAAAATCTCCTGAGGAGTAGCGGATACTCACAGTAGGATCGGGATCCAAATATGATTGTGTGATAATGCTGAAAGAATCCTACCAACATTATCAAACTCCAAATGGTATGCAGCACTAGCAAGTTTCAGTTTCTTTAGAAACTCCCAATGTGGATTTTTTCCCCATGCTCTTATGACCTTAACGAAGGTCAACAAATCATAAGTCACATGCCAAGTTCTATCCATCATTGTCCAGGTTAATTTGAACCCACCCGTACATACCCTTGATGAAGGTCAACATGGTAATACGACTATCCCAAACCAACGCATCTATCTATGCTATATATGAACACCCAGCAGCTACCAATCACTATGCCTTGACGAAGGTCAACAAATATAGCTTGAATACTATTGAATATTCATATGAATTGACGGAGGGCTACGGATGGTTTTGGCTAAACCGTGAACTTGATATAATTGAATGAACCTGATAACTTTTAAAAGGAGTGGTTTAAGCTCCGCATTAATGTAATGTAGTCACATCAATTAACCTACCATTGCAGAAAACAACGAAAATACAACGTACGCTTATGGCATCCGCATTCACCACTGGGCCCCATCATCACCCATTGGGTTACTTAACTAACGACAGAACGAGGGCTGGACTAGCACGGATGCAAAACATAAGCAACGTTTATTAAATAATAAATATATAGTAATATCCATTCGCAGACGCAATGATAGGCATTCCAGATCACAGATGAACAAATTGGATATACTAGGAATTCAGCGTTTCATTTGAGCCTGTAACGAAAGACGGATCTCATGGTCGTGATGAATAGCCAAAGCACACCCTAGACCACTATGGGTGCGGGAAACTACCCGCCAAATACCCGAAGTGAAGCAACCTCCCTCAACAAAGTGAGTAGGCCACTCGGCACCTCAAAGTACCTGGTAGTTTGTGCACCCCACCTTGAGTCTATCTTAGTAGAAAAAACAGTAAAAGAAATAATACAATGTTGGCTACAACCTCAACCAGGATTTGCCCCGCAAAAAATAATATTACATCACTTTACAAATTTTACATCGAATGAAAGAATGAAAACCCTCATCTCACATCCCCGGCTATTCATCCACGGCGATCCAACAAGTTCATATACACAAACCATCACAACAACATCACAGATATGTGCAACCCCGACTAATCGACGTATAGCAATTAGTCGACGTTTCCAAACACATATATACAACACAGAGCTTGTAATGTAACAACGACATTAGAATTCCGCATGCAATTAGCAACCTTAAACAATTTTCCAAGACTTGAAAATCCAGTGAGCTAAAATTCCAAAACGGATAGTTTTGAGCCCATCCGGGAGTCGAAACGAACTCTAAACCCACCCGAATCTTCGCGGAGGCAAAGAAACGAATATAATTATCGAACTGGGGGCCTCGGGGTGGTACCACCCCTGGGGGCCACCACGATGTGGCCCCCAAAGGAAGGCAGACCCGAGAGCACCAATTCCTGGAGCTCTCGGGTCACCAGCCCCCAAGGGTACCAAGTGGTGGTCTTGGGGGGTGGTCCCTGTAAGTCGACGTTAGACACCCTACATGCTGCGGGGAGGCGGAATAGGAAAAACAATCATTTTGTTTAAACTAACATCGACTAACTTTACGGATCTTTGACAAACCCAAACTAACAACAACATAGAAGTCAATAGCTACTATGAAAGATGATTATACCTAATGAATCAAGTCCTTCTTAGTCTCGTAGACCACCTCCTCGTCGGCCTCCTCATTGTGATAGAAGATCCACCTGAGAGCTACTTCTCCAAGCTTAACCTCTCACTTGAGGTAACTAGGTTGCTATGAGTGCTAATCAAAGTAACCTAGAGGATATAGAATAGGATTAGTGATCTATTAGTCTTGCTAACCCTTGTATCTCAACACATGAGAGGTTAGGGTTAGTTCTTTGAACAGAGAGAGCTTGAGGAGAGAGAATGTGAAAGTAATAATGAAATGAATTATGTCTCATTTGGGATATATGATGAAGCATAAAGAATATCAAATAATACATTATTTGATATTAACAACCATGCTTCATTTAATACTACAATGAATCATCTTATGAGTCATTAAGCAATAAATGCTTCATTAACTCATTTGGATGATTCATCTCATGAGTCACTAATCCATTTAATGCATATAACACCTAATCTCTCCACCTCATCAATCTTCTAGAAGCTTCTCGACAAATTACGAGAATGCCCCTCCCATCCGTGAAAACACGAAAAACTGAGACTGTATAAATCCAATAATCCAATAGTAGAATCTGGTTTAAACCAAAGCCTGCTAGTAAACACTGTCCGAACATCGTACGTGCAAAAAAACACGTATGTGTCCGAACCCTGTCGTAAAACCATACGACGTCTATTTCGTTTATCCCGAAGCAGGGAAACTCTCCGTGTGGCACTCTAAAGAATCGACAACTACGCTGGCAGTAGGTTTAACCACAGGCCGCAAGCGGTACTAGCTGTACGTAACGGTCCCCAGGTAGATGTCGGTAAGAAGGCCGATGAGGAAACCCATCCGAACTCCTACTGAGCCTGATGTGACAATCTCCGCACAGTCCAGTCTGTTCGTCTAGGACTATCGCATATCGGGCCTAGGGGGCGGCAAGCATCAGTCTCCGAAAAGCGGTATAAGTCGTGTCGAAGCAAAGCCCATTACACCTTGAGAAGCTACTGGAAATCCTACCAGTAAATCTCGTTTGCCCTGGCCAGGGACTTTGCATAATGGCTCTCCAAACACAGCGCGATATCAACTCCCAATACCGGGAGAGACGAATCCTATCTAACCGCCACTGCCTCCAAGTGCTTCGGGACTGCACCCAACTGCTACCTGTTTGCATGACTCCTTTGAGCCATGCTAGGGTAGCAATCTAAGAACAGTGGGAACACACTCGAGGCGAAGCAGCAGTGTCAAGTCTGCGGACTATGTTGTACTCATGTCACCTGGGAACTGTTAACTGACGACGGGTATAATACCAACCAACAGTTCCCTGTGAGTCCTGTCCGGTGTACCCACAACCCAACGAGCACCTGTATACTATCTTCAGTACAACGTACTGATGGTTGTGGGACAGACCATCTCCCCAACTGGGATGAGAAGCGTACACACTAGTCTACTCCGGAGTATCGATGCCCTGTCTCGATAATCCTACGACTAGGGACCTGAAAAAGGATGTGCTTGTAGACTACCCAGCCCCTCACTAGTGTGACTGCCATCACAACGCTGATAGTCAAGCAACATCCTAAGGGCTCTATCAATATGTATTCTCGATATGCTAATATATACAAATATTAAGATAGACATAAACCAAGTAGCATACTACCATGTTTAGCAAGATTGTTATTATAACTGTGAATATCCCAAGCTTCCATTAAGTAATAAACAAGCCAGTAAGATACAATAATGGCCCCTAGGGCATATACACTAACAATCTCCCACTTGCACTAGGGCCATGTACTGGCGTATCTTTTACGACCCGCAGGGTACGGAACGTGACTGGGACTTAAGTTACGAAACGTCTCAAGGCGTCCGTAAAATAAGTAAGACAAAGCCCAGAAATCAAAACCAAATAAGCAGTAGAGTGAAGGAAAAACCAATAAATTGAAAGCGAATTTATCAAATAAGTCATATCAAGCATTTTTAAAAACAATATCAATTTTTCCGAAAATTTCGGCAGAGTCTCCTTTGTAAATACTGGCCCCCAACATGGGTACAACAAGAATATATATAAATACAACAATTAAGTCATCCCCAAGCGGGAGCTAGCTCTTCGCCACAAGGCGGTCACAAATCCAACGCAATATAAAACAACAACATGCAAAATAATCATAAAGAAGCATAAGAAAAACCGCATGTCGACTCAAATGAGCTCGACCCCAAAATACAGCATAAAAAGTTCACAAATCTCACAGTCTCATCTCTAGGTCAATATACAACAATACTGGTAGATACAGTAGATGGAGTACTCTAGATACAAAGAATATACAAGGTGATACAAAATAATAACACAACCTACCTACGAGCAAAATCCTCGAGTCCTGGCAAAAGAAGAAAGTGCGCCCGCCGCTACTGTGCTGACGGGGCGGACCTGCAAGAGACTGTAGCACAACGGGGGTGAGTTGGCAACTCGTGAGTAATAAATAACATCTATAGAGGCTATCGCGAGCATGCACATAAGCATCCTAGCATCTATAATACAGGTATGGCAGGATATACTAGCAGGTATGTATGCAACATGAATGTACTAGCAGGTATGTATGCAATATGAATCAACTCGTGATCTGAATGTGTGAGTAAAAGAAATCATATTTTTCCTTTAGGAATCTCTTTTGAAATATCAGCACAATACCAATAGAATCAACAAGAATCTGTGTCCAACATCGACACCTCAAAACTGTCTCAATCTCATATATCCATGTCATAGTATCACTGGCCTCAGCCATCCGGCTGACCCATCTCAATATCAATATCTCATCATCTCGCGGCCCCGGTCGGTATCCTCTGGATATCCGCCGTGCCCAATGAAGTCACCGGTAGGTAATCCGTCCTCTGCCGGGCTCATCGTCATCAACACGAGCTTCTTGCCCTGGGGTACCTTACCGGGCCCACCATGTACCCGAGACGGTTCATCCAACTCTTCGAAACGGGTCTCGAAAACCACAGCAAACTCATGGTGGACGACACTTACATCACTAGAAAACCTCAATTTGCATATTTTAAAAAGGTAATAAGTTTAGAAATTTTGCGGCTTTCCCCAAAATCCAGAAATATCATAAAATCTCAAAGAATCATCATGAGTGCAAACGTCAATGATAATGAATGCATATGGTATCAATGTTCAAGTTACAATATATGATTAATAGACTAGGCATGAAAAAAATGATATAATGATATACATGCACATGAATAGCAATTCTACGGTTTTATTTTAAGAATTTATTACAGTAGTACAGGTTTAAGTTTCAAATATGGTGACCATATTCTAGGTTAAGTTATCTGGTGTCGTGGCATGGCAATTACAAGGGCGTGTGTGTACACATGAATAGTGCTCGTGCTGCATATAAAAAACCTGGCAATGGTGCAGGTGTCCTATAAAATGGGTTCGTATATGTATGTCAAATAAAGCATGGATGTAGTTACTAATATCACTAAAATCATTAACTACTTAAACTATCGGGAGACTTGCGCCATCCAAACGATAGTCCCCGGTATATGTTACATCTACTCACAGGAATCCTCAGCTAGTTACGTCCAATCACCGCTTTCCCTTTTCGTGCCGCGTCCGAAGTCTCCGCGACCGAACCTGGAATTTGCATCAATACCAAACATAAGGTTATATATCATGAAACAACGCAAATCCCAAACGAAACACCAACGCTCACGAGTCAGGTACAACGTGCATAAGGTGCGCAGAACACACACGAAAATCACAAAAACTAACTATAACCGTCGTTTTGGGACGCCCGGCAAAACTAAAACCCGATCACACAAAATTCCGCACTCACACATCCTAAATGTCGTAGGATATGTTAAAAATATAATCAATTTATCACAATTAATTCATCACATAATTTTATAAAAAAAAAACTAGTAAATACAAAACTTACTAATTTGGTGCAACATCGAAAATTAACAATAAAGTCATCACAATCCAACACGAACAACCAACTACACAACTAGTTAGCCACAATCACATAATTACAACACAATAACCATGCTTCAAAACCTATTTCCATACACAAACCCCTTTCTTGATTTTTATAACTAACAATTTAAATCCAATTCCACACTTGAAAAACCTAAATTAACACAAATCGAAGCCCTCTTAAACAAAGTAATCTCTTAAATTAGATTTGTATAAAACTAGATAACAAAATAATTTAATTAATCTCATAATGGTGTTTCTAAACCCTAGTTCAACTCAAGCCATTATCATGACAAACCTAGCATGAAATTAGCACTAAAATTTAACACTAAAACAATTTAATTAAAGAAATTTAACCATAAGTATTAATTGGGTGAAGATTCTACCTCAAATTATAGAGATCTAGCATGTAAATTTGCTTCCTCAAAAAGGTCTCCTTGCTCCAAGATTCTTGCAAGATTTGGCTAAGGAGAAAGGATGTAGACTTGGCTTGAATTTGTGAGGTTTTATTTGGATTTTTGAAGCATTTTGGGGATTTTTTTTTTGAAAAAGAGATGGAATCAAAGGAGGGGGGGTGCTGATCAGTTCGGCAGTGAGAGGAAAATTGGGAGGAATGGTGTGGTGTTGTGGATTGTTTTCAAAGTCAAACCCATCCATGCTTCAATATAACCCATACCTAAATTAATATATAATATTCATCTCATAACTTCTTCAAATGAAATGAAATGAAGGAGTAAATGGAGGGGGGAATTCCTACTGGTGGGCTCGGCCCAAGTGATAGTGAGGAAATTGTGAGAGGTTGCAAAAAAAAAAACCAAGCAAAAAGGCCCCCCTCCCAAGTTCAAAGCTTAAATTTATTAATTTCGTTTTCCAAAATAAAAACCAATCAAAACTTGAAATAAATTACAAAGAAAATATATTACAACTAGATTTTAATTAACATGATTTTAAAGCTTAAAATTATCCCATTTAAATTTGTATTTATCGCTAATTTAATGTATTTTCTAACCGGCTTAAAATAATATTAAAAATTGAAAAATAGGGAAATTTTTTTAAATGACCACAAATTAATAAGTAACTCATTGGCTACAAAAATATAGAAATTACCTATCCAAATTATTTATAATTAGGCCTAAACTGCAAAATAACAAAAAAGACGAGTTACGGAAAAATACCGAATTTTCACCGATTTTCAGGAAAACACCAAAACGACTTTTCAAGGCGTTACAATCTTCCCCTCTTAAAGAAATTCGGTCCCCGAATTAAAAAAAATAACTACGCGTACCTTCAAAGAGATGGGGATATTTCTTCCTCATCTCGTCCTCGGTCTCCCAGGTAACCTCCTCGCTGCTCGGGCTACGCCAAAGGACCTTGACGGTTGGTATAACTTTCGATCTCAACTTCTTCACCTGCCGATCCAGGATGACCACCGGCTGCTCTGCAAAAGAAAGGTCGCGCTCTAGCTGGACTGTCGGGTGCTGAATCGCATGTGAAGGGTCGTGAAGGTACTTGCGGAGCATCGAAACATGGGAAACGGGGTGAACATCGGGAAAGCTGGGTGGAAGAGCCAAACGGTATGCAACTGAGCCGACACGCCCGAGAATCTCGAAGGGACCCACAAATCTGGGACTAAGCTTTCCTTTTCGCCTAAATCGCATCACGCCCTTCATCGGAGAGACCCTCAGAAAAACATGAACGCCAACTGCGAACTCTAGTCTGTGACGGCGCCTGTCTGCATATGATTTCTGCCTGCTCTGAGTTGCTCTCATCCTATCTCGAATCAACTGTATCTTCGCTGTCGTCTCCTCAACAAGCTGCGGCCCCAATATACTGCTCTCGCTGAGCTCGGTCCAACAGACGGGCGATCTGCATCTCCTCCCATACAATGCCTCGAAAGGTGCCATCTGCATAGTATCCTGGAAGCTGTTGTTGTAGAAGAACTCCACTAACGGTAAATGATGATCCCAGCTACTACCAAAGTCCAAAACGCACGCTCGGAGCATGTCCTTGAGAGTCTGAATAGTCCGCTATGACTGGCCGTCGGTCTGCGGATGAAATGCGGTGCTGAAACTCAAACGGGTGCACAATGCCTCCTGAAGTCTCTGCCATAGTCGGTTGGTAAACTGGGTGCCTCTATCGGACACGATACACGTCGGGACACCATGCAGTCGTACGATCTCGTCGATGTAAATCTGAGCATACTGAGCAAAACTGAAAGTCGTCTTCACTGGCAGGAAGTGAGCCGCTTTCGTCAATCGATCCACGATCACCCAAATGGAGTCGGACCCTCGACTCGTCCTGGGTAAACCCACAATGAAGTCCATAGAAATCTGCTCCCATTTCCACTCCGGAATGGGCAAAGGCTGCAACTCTCCCGCGGGCCTCTGGTGCTCGGCCTTGACTTGCTGACAAGTCAGGCATCTCGATACGAAATCTGTGACGTCCCTCCTCATTCCGTCCCACCAGTAAACATCTCGCAAATCGTGGTACATCTTGGTGGAACCCGAATGTACGCTCTATGTCGATCTATGCGCCTCCTCAAGAATCTCACGACGCGGTCCCTCAGCATCTGGTACGCACAGTCTAGATCCATATCGTAAAATCCCCTGATCATCAATCACGAGCTCGGAAAATCTGCCCTGTCCCATCTGTGCCATGATCTCTGAGCAACGGTCGTCTCTGGGCTGTGCCTCATATATACGGTCAAGCAACTGTGGGCGTGCACGAACATGCACGAGCTGTCCCCCTGTCTGAGTGAACTCGAACTCAACTCGGCCGTCGCATAAAATCTGCCAATCTGCTGACGACTGCCTCTGCACTGCGCGCAAATAGGTTAGACTACCCCTGGGCCTCCTGCTCAAAGCATCTGCCACCACATTAGCCTTTCCCGGGTGATACAAAATCTCGCAATCGTAGTCTTTCACCATCTCCATCCAACGGCGCTGTCTGAGATTCAGGCCTCGCCGCTGAAATAAATACTTTAAGCTCTTGTGATCAGTGAATATCTGACACGCCTCGCCGTATAGGTAATGTCGCCAGATCTTAAGTGCAAAGACCACTGCAGCCATCTCCAAATCATGAGTGGGATAGTTCTGTTCATGTTTCTTCAACTGCCATAAAACATACGTGATCACCCAGTCATGCTGCATCAAAACACACCCTATCCCCACTCGTGAAGCGTCACAATAAACCACGAATCCGCCTGATCCTGAAGGCAAAGATAACACCGGCGCCGTAGTCAAACAAGTCCGTAGCTGCTGGAAACTGTGTTCGCACTCCTCCTTCCAAACGAAAGGAACTCCCTTCCGGGTCAATCCGGTCAAAGGTGCAGCAATACGCGAGAAATCCTGAACGAATCGCCTATAGTAGCCAGCCAAGCCTAAGAAACTGCGGATCTCCGTAACTGATGTCGGTCTGAGCCACTGCTGAACGGCCTCGATCTTCTTCGAATCCACACCTATGCCATCTCTCGTAATCACGTGACCCAAGAATCCGACGCTGTCCAACCAGAATGCACACTTGGAAAATTTTGCGAAAAGCTGGTGCTCCCTCAAGGTCTGCAGCGTAATCCGCAAGTGCCGCTCGTGCTCCTCTCGGCTCCGGAAATACACCAAAATATCTTCGATAAACACGATGATGAACAAGTCAAGATATGGCCTGAATGTACGGTTCATCAAATCCATGAATGCAGCTAAGGCGTTGGTGAGTCCAAACGACATCACCAAAAACTCATAGTGGCCATAACGCGTACGGAAAGCTGTCTTCGGTATATCCTCCTGTCGAACTCGCAGCTGGTGGTACCCTGATCGCAAGTCGATCCTCGAAAAATACCCCGCACCCTGAAGCTGGTCGAACAAATCCTCAATGCGTGGCAACGGATATCTGTTCCGCACGGTAACCTTGTTCAGCTGGCGGTAGTCGATACACAAACGCAAACTGCCGTCCTTCTTCTTGACAAACAGGACCGGAGAACCCCACGGAGAAACACTACGTCGAATAAGCCCCTTATCTAACAAATCCTGCAACTGATCCTTCAGCTCTCTAAGCTCTGCCGGGGCCATCCGATAAGGCAGTAAAGAAATAGGCCCCGAGCCGGGAATCAAGTCAATGCAGAACTCAACGTCGCGCTCAGGTGGTAGCCCAGGCAGCCCATCAGGGAAAACATCAGGGAACTCACAAACAACCGGGACCCGGTCCAACGGAACCTCTGCAGCTCGAGTATCACAAATATACGCTAAGAATCCCTGACATCCCTTCCGCAAGAGCTGACCAGCGCGAAGAGACGAAATCAAGCTGGGAAGGGTGACGCTGCGGTATCCCTGAATAACAAGGATTGGCTCTCCCGGAAAGCTAAATATGATAGCTTTCTCACGGCAGTCCACAGAAGCATAACAAGTGGCTAGCCAATCCATGCCCAGAAGCACAACAAAGTCCAACATATCGAGGAGAATCAAATCAACCGATGAGTCCCTCTCTCCGATACGAACGGAACACAATCGAAACACAAAACGAGTGACAAACGACTCGCCTACCGAGGTAATAACAACAAGCGGCTGATCTAACGACGACGACTCACGGCCCAACATCGGTGCAAAGTGTGTAGATACGTACGAATGTGTGGAACCTGGGTCGAATAACACCCGTGCATCGAAAGAGTAAACTGGCAAGGTACCTGTCACAACGGCGTTGGATGCCTGCGCATCCTGTGGCGTCAAAGCAAAAACTCGGGCCTGACCCCTACCAATAACTGGCTGTCCTCGGCCTCGGCCTCGGCCTCAGCCTCCTCGTCCTCTCTGGATCGGACCGCCACATCCACGTCCTATGGGTGCATCGAACTGTCGTGGAGCACCGCCAGTGATAGGAAGTAGGGCTCTCTGAGGAGGGGGTGGTGATGGTGGTTAGGTAACATGTGGCACTGTCGCCGCTCCCTGTCGTCTCGCTGGACAATCCCTGATACGATGGTGCAGACTCCCGCACCCATAACATCCAGGCGACGGCTGCTGTCCCTGTGGATATGAACCATATAACTGACCCCGTCCAAATCCTCTGCCAGGCCCATCTCTCGGAAAGAATCTGGCGCGTTGCCTCTGCGACAGCACGTCGGTGCGAATCCTCTTCGGCCCAGAAACGGCCGAAGTCTATGATATGCGTGCCTCCATCCGTAATGCTGTATCCATAGCAGCTGAATAAGTGTCGAAGTGCTGGGCGCCAATAGCAAGAAATAGCTGGGTGTCAAGTCCTTGCACGAACCTCTTCAATATCTTCTCTTCGGTATCCACCAAATACGGAGCATATCGGGATAGCTGCGTGAACCGGACGTCATAGTCAGACACCGTCATCCCTGGGGTCTTGATCAAGGCCTCAAAACTACAAGCTCTGGCGTCACGAACGCTCTCAGGGAGGAAATGAGCTAGAAAGACTGCCGGAAACTCGGCCCAAATCATAGACGGTAGACCTGCAGCTCGACCTCTCAAGACTGACTCCCACCATGTCTGCGCGAGGCCCTCTAGATGGAAACACACAAACTCTACCCATCGATCATTCGAACATCTCAGCGAACGGCAGATCCTGGCTAAACTTTCAAGGAACGTCTGTGGGTCCTCCGCTGCCTCGGTGCCGGTGAATACTGGAGGTCTCAGCCTCATGAAATCCTGTAGCGATACTGGGATAGCCACGGTAGTAGTAGTAGGAGCAACTGTCTGTGCAGCAGGCACCATGGTAGTCTGTGATGTGGTAGGTACATCCTCCGATCTCGGTGCACGACTGGCCGCTACTAAGGATCCTACCATCTGTCGAAACTCCTGCATACCTCCCATCATCTGTCGTAGCTCCTCCATACCAGACTCTAGCCTGTCCATGCGGCCTGGGGAATGCGGATCAGTCTGTCCCTGAGGCGTAGGTACGCCACCCTGCTCGATCCTCGTCTCGGACGAGCCTACTCTGATCTCGTCTCGGGCGGCAGCCTTCTGCGCTCTCGTAGCCATCGGCGGCATAGTGTCTTGTACAGGAAACTGGATAATAAGAACAGTGCAATAGAATCATAGGATACACGGAATTGAAGAAGGAATAATTCAAGAAAGTATATCCTAAAGTCACCTAGGCGGAGTACCGTATCGCAAGTATGCCGCGGACATACGCACGCTACGTTACCCTGCTTAAGTCACTTACTCCATCTACCAAGGTCATCCTACACTCAAAAAGGTAAAACCTATCGCTCTGATACCAACTTTTTCACGACCCGCAGGGTACGGAACGTGACTGGCACTTAAGTTACGAAACGTCTCAAGGCGTCCGTAAAATAAGTAAACCAAAGCCCAGAAATCAAAACCAAATAAGTAGTAGAGTGAAGGAAAAACCAATAAATTGAAAGCGAATTTATCAAATAAGTCATATCAAGCCTTTTTAAAAACAATATCAATTTTTCCGAAAATTTCGGCAGAGTCTCCTTCGTAAATACTGGCCCCCAACATGGGTACAACAAGAATATATATAAATACAACAATTAAGGCATCCACAAGCGGGAGCTAGCTCTTCGCCACAAGGCGGTCACAAATCCCACGCAATATAAAACAACAACATGCAAAATAATCATAAAGAAGCATAAGAAAAACCGCATGTCGACTCAAGTGAGCTCGACCCCAAAATCAGCATAAAAAGTTCACAAATCTCACAGTCTCATCTCTAGGTCAATATACAACAATACTGGTAGATACAGTAGATGGAGTACTCTAGATACAAAGAATATATAAGGTGATACAAAATAATAATACAACCCACCTACGAGCAAATGCCTCGAGTCCTGGCAAAGAAGAAAGTGCGCCCGCCGCTACAGTGCTGACGGGGCGGACCTGCAAGAGACTGTAGCACAACGGGGGTGAGTTGCTAACTCGTGAGTAATAAATAACATCTATAGAGGCTATCGCGAGCATGCACACAAGCATCCTAGCATCTATAATATAGGTATGGCAGGATATACTAGCAGGTATGTATGCAACATCAATGTACTAGCAGGTATGTATGCAATATGAATCAACTCGTGATCTGAATGTGTGAGTAAAAGAAATCATATTTTTCCTTTAGGAATCTCTTTTGAAATATCAGCACAATACCAATAGAATCAACAAGAATCTGTGTCCAACATCGACACCTCAAAACTGTTGTCACGACCCAAGTATTTCGACTCGTAACCGGCACTTAACCACGCTACGTCTACAGGCGTAACGCGACTAAGTAAGCCGAACCCAGAAATCAAAACCATTTAAAAATAGTTAGTGTTGAAAACTTTTAGTTAAAGCTTTTAGAAAACCTTAAATAATTCAATAAGTTCCTTTTAAGGTTACTTAATCATTTGAATAATTTTGGCAGCATTTCCTTTGTAAAAGTAACCCCGAGATCGGGTACAAAACAGGATATAAGTGAAATGAAATGTAATGAAATGAAACATCCCCAAACGGGAGCAATCACGCCCAACGGCGGAAACCAACATCACAAGAGTAATATACGACGCCGTAGCGAAGAATAAACAATAAGTGGACATCACAGAATAGAAACTGCATATAAAAACAGTCGGCTCCTACGAGCTCGACACCAGAATACAAAATATACATCATCATCCTCACACAGTATCTAAGTCCAGTACATAAATGGTAGATGGAGAGTACAAGATACAAAAGGGATACAATAAAAGTACTCAGAATACCACAACCCACCTAAATGCAAAACAGCTCTCACTGCAACTGTGGTGGTATCTGTAGCCAAAAGATGCAAAAGACAGCCTGCCGCGACTATGCTGAGGGCAACATGCAAATACTGTGGCACAACGGGGGTGAGTTGCCAACTCGTGAATAGAGATAACATATAAAGGTAATCGCGAGCATGCACGTACAGCGCTACTCTAATAAATGCCAGCAGATAATATCATTGCGTGATAAGCAGTATGTGCGATAATCATGCAGATGCTCTATCAGGTAAAATAACTACAGGATGAGGTATGTGGTAATCAATGATGAGCATGGGATAAACAACATCTACATGGAATATCAACGTGGAAAACAATCGGTGCCCACAACTGCACCCAAATCCCAAATAACTCAGGCGTAGGCACACCCATCGGCCCTCAAATCCTGTAAACCTCTGAGAAATCATGAGTGCCCAACATCGGCACCCAAAACATCATCAAATACTCGTGTCCAGCATCGACACGCAAATCCTCATATATCGGGCTCCGTCAGTCCGGATCAGCCCACGGGCTCCGTCTGCGGTATCGGCCCTCGGCCCCGGCAGTACGGATCATCCCGCATCCATCTCTCGACTCTGGTCGGTATCCTCCGGACAACCGCCAGGTCCAACCAATCACCGGTAGGTACTCGCCACCCTGCCAGGCTCATCGTCTACTCTACGAAAAACATTTCTCGCCCCGGGGAAGCATACCGGGTCCACCACGAACCCGCAAACGGATCATCCATCTCCTCGAATCGGGTTTCAAGCACACGTCTCAGCACCGAGAAAACGCGTGGTGGACGCACCAAAATATCATATTACGAGGAACCGGGTTTTCAAATAGTGCATCTTTTTTTAAAAATCCCACGGTCCTCAAAACCAGAAATCACATGAGAATCCAACACCAAGAAATAAATCCAATGCGATATGCCATGTACATCAATCCATGATATAGGTATAGGGGGGAAGACCGCTTTTAAAATTAGTTTCCGTTTTTAAAGATATCATGCGACTCCCAATTTCCATGAAAGTCATATCGAATCATATATGAAATGAACTACATCAATATAATCATGGCAGTTTTACAGTGAGTGTGTCATGGCAATTACTAACGGTGTGTGTGTAGCATGCAGATCAGTGCTCGTGCAACATGAACCGTTAGTAATAGTGCGGTGTTCTATCAATTCTAAGCATACACACAGCAGGGAATGCAATATGCAATGACAGTACATGAGGTAAATGCAACATATAATAATAAGGTCCTATCAGCCCTGACGCATAACGCCATGCGGGCGATATCCCCGTAGATGTTAAATCTACTCACCAGAGTCTCGCGCTAAGTTTAGCCGACGACTTGCATGCCCTTCTTCGCAGCGTCCGTCTCACTCGCCTGCGAACCTAGAATCACATAGCATATATCACACATAAGCTCAATTTCACCAAAAACGTGATATTAGGGTCCAACTAGAAATCCGTGTCGCAAACCAATCGCGCGTGTGCGCGATATGCTAAAACGTGTGATCACGCGCCTGAAACTACCCTGACGCGTCGCGATACGCAGAAACCCCAAATTCACACACGTATCACGCGTGTCGCGAAGGTTTAGAAAATACGAGAAATAGGTAATAAGCCCCAGATTTTTATACAGAACTTAACTTACAAAAATATATATATCACAACACTCCACACATTAGCAGACACCTATAGGACCAAACCCCAACCCAAACCCTACCCATCTGGCCGCAATTGGTGGCCAGAATGAAGAAATTGGCGGCCACATGAAGGAATTAGGGGGTTGGGTTCTAGCTAGGGTATCAGCACCTATCCATTATACTGCAGTCTTCTCAATTCCAATCTGAACTCATCGGGTCAAAAGCAGTTTCCAGAAAACTCAGTTTTGCTTTAAAACGACGAAATACGTCAAATAGGGATCTGGTGGTTTATCAGTGAAATCAGGGTTAAAGCTAGGTTAATATGGTCTCAACAACCCACTAACAACTTACTGAAACCAATTCACACCACAAAAGCACAATGTTCCCACTAAACACCTCATATCGCACTAAAACGCATCAAAACCCACTAACCGAAGCAAAACTACTCTAACCAAGCAAACTAGGGAGTAAGTTTAGGAAATATACCTCATACTTAACCCTAGGGAGCTGGAGGAAGAAGAAGAGGTGCAGGGAAGAGGCTGTGGTTGCTGCTGCTGTGCTTGCTGCTTACTGTTGCTGCTGCTACTGCTCTCTGCTGCTGCTACTACTGCTTCTGGCTGCTGCTGCTATTTTCTTCCTGCTGTTGCTGTGCTGCTGGGGTTCTGGAGCTGAGAGGTAAGTGTGTGTATGTGTGTATGAGAGTTGAGAGAAAAACAAAGAAATGAGAGGAAACAAAGCATTACCCAATGTCAACCCTCCTCTCTCTCTCTTCATTTATTGCAAGCATGGGCTAAAGCCATGATGCACTCTCTCTCTCTCACACAAGTCAACACCCTAACAATTCAAATTAAAGTAACTACTACTTAACTAATTAACTTAATTTAAACCCAAAAGACTTAATCCCATGATTAACCCACCATGGTTACTAATCATGGTAAAACTCATTTAAAAACCGTGGTTTACATGCACATGTGTGTGCAAGTCTAGGAAAATTTTAGAAAAATATTTATTAAATTAGGAAAAATATTTGAAACACAATTTGGTAAACTTTTCATTAAAAACCCTTTATTTGAATATAAATAGACCCTAACACATCCTAAGGTGTTACAACTGTCTCAATCTCATATATCCATGTCATAGTATCACTGGCCTCAGCCATCCAGCTGACCCATCTCAATATCAATATCTCATCATCTCGCGGCCCCGGTCGGTATCCTCTGGATATCCGCCGTGCCCAATGAAGTCACCGGTAGGTAATCTATCCCCTGCCAGGCTCATCGTCAGCAACACGAGCTTCTTGCCCCGGGGTACCTTACCGGGCCCACCATGTACCCGAGACGGTTCATCCAACTACTCAAAACGGTTCTCGAAAACTACAGCAAACTCATGGTGGACGACACTTACATCACTAGAAAACTGCAATTTGTATATTTTAAAAAGATAATAAGTTTAGAAATTTTGCGGCTTTCCCCAAAATTCAGAAATATCATAAAATCTCAAAGAATCATCATGAGTGCAAACGTCAATGATAATGAATGCATATGGTATCAATGTTCAAGTTACAATATATGATTAATAGACTAGGCATGAAAAAAATGATATAATGATATACATGCACATGAATAGCAATTCTACGGTTTTATTTTAAGAATTTATTACAGTAGTACAGGTTTAAGTATCAAATATGGTGACCATATTCTAGATTATAAGTTATCTAGTGTCGTGGCATGGCAATTACAAGGGCGTGTGTGTACACATGAATAGTGCTCGTGCTGCATATAAAAACTCTGGCAATGGTGCAGGTGTCCTATAGAATGGGTTCGTATATGTATGTCAAATAAAGCATGGATGTAGTTACTAATATCACTAAAATCTTTAACTACTTAACTACCGGGCGACTTGCGCCATCCAAACGATAGTCCCCCGTAGATGTTACATCTACTCACAGGAATCCTCAGCTAGTTACGTCCAATCAACGCTTTCTCTTTTCATGCCGCGTCCGAAGTCTCCGCGACCGAACCTGGAATTTGCATCAATACCAAACATAAGGTTATATTTCATGAAACAACGCAAATCCCAAGCGAAACACCAATGCTCACGAGTTAGGTACAACGTGCATAAGGTGCGCGGAACACACACGAAAATCACAAAAACTAACTATAACCGTCGTTTTGGGACGCCCGGCAAAACTAAAACCCGATCACACAAAATTCCGCACTCACACATCCTAAATGTCGAAGGATATGTGAAAAATATAATCAAGTTATCACAATTAATTCATCACATAATTTTATAAAAAAAAAACTAGTAAATACAAAACTTGCTAATTTGGTGCAACATCGAAAATTAACAATAAAGTCATCACAATCCAACACGAACATCCAACTACACAACTAGTTACCCACAATCACATAATTACAACACAATAATCATGCTTCAAAACCTATTTCCATACACAAACCCCTTTCTTGATTTTTATAACTATCAATTTAAATCCAATTCCACACTTGAAAACCCTAAATTAAAACAAATCGAAGCCCACTTAAACAAAGTAATCTCTTAAATTAGATTTGTATAAAACTAGATAACAAAATAATTTAATTAATCTCATAATGGTGTTTCTAAACCCTAGTTCAACTCAAGCCATTATCATGACAAACCTAACATGAAATTAGCACTAAAATTTAACACTAAAACAATTTAATTAAAGAAATTTAACCATAAGTATTAATTGGGTGAAGATTCTACCTCAAATTATAGAGATCTAGCATGTAAATTTTCCTCCTCAAAAAGGTCTCCTTGCTCCAAGATTCTTGCAAGATTTAGCTAAGGAGAAAGGATGAAGACTTGGCTTGAATTTGTGAGGTTTTATTTGGATTTTTGAAACATTTTGGGTAATTTTTTTTTTTGAAAAAGAGATGGAATCAAAGGAGGGGGGCTGCTGATCAGTTCGGCAGTGAGGGGAAAATGGGGAGGAATGGTGTGGTGTTGTGGATTGTTTTCAAAGTCAAACCCATCTATGCTTCAATATAACCCATACCTAAATTAATATATAATATTCATCTCATAACTTCTTCAAATGAAATGAAATGAAGGAGTAAATGGAGGGGGGAATTCCTGCTGGTGGGCTCGGCCCAAGTGATAGTGAGGAAATTGTGAGAGGTTGCAAAAAGAAAAAACCAAGCAAAAAGGCCCCACACAAGTTCATATTTGCAAGTTTAAAGTTTAAATTAATTAATTTCGTTTTCCAAAATAAAAACTAATTAAAACTTGAAATAAATTACTAAGAAAATATATTACAACTAGATTTTTATTTAACATGATTTTAAAGCTTAAAATTAGCCCATTTAAATTTGTATTTATCGCTAATTTAATGTATTTTCTTACCGGCTTAAAATAATATTAAAAATTGTAAAATAGGGAAAAATTTTTAAATGACCATAAATTAATAAGTAACTCATTGGCTACTAAAAACTAGCAATTACCTATCCAAATTATGTATAATTAGGCCTAAACTGCAAAATAACAAAAAAGACTATTTACGGAAAAATACCGAATTTTCACCGATTTTCAGGAAAACACCAAAACGACTTTTCAAGGCGTTACAGTATCGAAGACCTATCATCTGTGATAGTCTCTCGAACCGCGTCTGAGGTATGGCCTTAGTGAATGGATCTGCAGTGTTCTTCTCTGTAGCAACTCTCCGGACCTCGATCTCCCGGCGATTTATGATCTCCCTGATCAGGTGATACTGCCTTAAGATGTGTCTGGACTTCTGATGGGACCTGGGTTCCTTTGGTAAAGCTATAGCCCCGTTGTTGTCACAATACAGAGGTATTGGATCAACAATGGATGGAACCACCTGAAGTTCTGTGAGGAACTTCTTCATCCAGACCGCTTCTTTTGCGGCATCGCAAGCAGCGATATACTCCGCTTCCATCGTCGAGTCAGCAACGGTGTCCTGCTTGGAACTCTTCCATCACACCGCCCCTCCATTGAGGGTAAAGACATAACCTGACATGGACTTGGAGTCATCCTTGTCACTCTGGAAGTTAGAATCAGCAAAGGCCTCGATCTTGAGGTCTTTTCCGCCGTAAACCAAGAACATCTCCTTAGTCCTTCTCAGGTACTTGAGAATGTTCTTTACTGCTATCCAGTGCTTCTCCCCTGGGTCTGACTGATACCTGCTTACCACGCTCAGTGCGTAAGCTACATCTGGTCTGGTGCACAACATTGCATACATTATAGAGCCTACCGCAAAAGCGTAGGATATAATAGACATGCAATCCCTTTCCAAATCTGTCTTGGGAGACATCTCTTTGGAGAGGGTGATTCCGTGACAAGCCGGTAAACTATTGTGCTTAGAATCCTCCATACAGAATCTTTTCAGTATAGTGTTGATATACCTGGACTGTGAAAGTCCCAACATTCTCTTGGATCTATCACGATAGATCCGGATCCCCAGAATGTAAGAGGCATCACTTATGTCTTTCATGGAGAACTTGTGTGACAAGAATCCTTTGACAGATTGTAGCATAGGAATATCATTTCCTATCAAGAGAATGTCATCCACGTATAAGACGAGGAATACGACAGTCCGTGCTACAATTTTACTATATATAGAAGGTTCATCTGGATTTTTGATAAAGTCATATTCTTTAACCGTTTCATCAAAACAGATGTTCCAACTCTGCGATGCCTGCTTCAGTCCATAAATGGACTTAAGCAACTCTCACAGTTTCCACTGCTCCCACTCTGATTGAAACCTTCTGGCTGATTCATATAGACGCACTCTTATAAATTACCATTTAGAAAAGCCGTCTTTACGTCCATCTGCCAGATCTCATAATTATGGAAGGAAGCAATGGCAAGAAGGGTTCGAATGGATTTGAGCATAGCAACCGGAGAAAAAGTTTCGTCATAGTCCAAACCAGGTCTTTCACGAAAACCCTTTGCAACAAGTCTAGCCTTATAGGTTTCCACCTGTCCATCTACACCAATCTTTTTCTTGAAGATCCATTTGCATCCTATGGGTTTACCCCATCTGAAGCAAAGTCCAAAGTCCATACTTTATTGGTTTACATGGAATCCATCTTGGTCTGCATTGCATCCAGCCATCTTACTGAGTCGCCGCTCTGGATGGCCTGCTGGAAGCTAGTAGGTTCATCATTATCAATGACGCAATTCTCTCTATCCCCATCTATGAGAAAACCGTAGTATCTCTCAGGCGGATGAGACGGCCTACGACCCCTGCGGAGGGATGCGGGAATGTCCTGTTCTTCTTGAACTACTAGTTCTACCAAACTTTCAGTAGTAGTTTGTGGTTCTGGAATTTCTTCCAGTTCTATTGCGCTCCCACTTGTTTCCTTTTCTAAAAACTGCTGTTCTAGAAAATGGGCATTACGAGAAACAAAAACCTTTTGTTCCTCTGCGTAATAGAAATAATACCCCTTGGAGTTCTTTAGATATCCCACAAACTGACACTGCACTGATCGTGCCTCGAGTTTGTCGGCATGCTGCTTTTTAACAAAAGCTGGACATCCCCATATCTTCAGATACTGAAGATAGGGTTTCTTCCTGTAGGGTTTCTAGGCACACGCACAAGGGTCTACGAGGCATCAACCATGCCCGATTAAAATTTTAGCTGTGCCGAACAACCCAAAGCCGGATCTTTATACTAGAGTTTAGGCGAAAACTAACATGTTAAATAGTTTAACACTAAGTGAGAGTTATTACAACCTTTGTAGATCCGGTCCTTCACTTCAATAGCTCCGTGTAGATGTCCCCTTCGCTGCGATCGTGAACTCCGGACTCTAGAGAAGCTCCACAATAAGAACGAACGTGCTTGCTTCAAAGACTTCGAGGCCGAAGATGATCTACGTCGGGGAGACACTAACTCAAGCTATTCCTTCACTAGGTCAAAAACTTTGTGAAGAGAACACCCTCTACTAAATGGCAAGTAGTAGAGGATGATGAAGTAGGAAGGTTGCTCACTTTAGAATTGATTTTCTCACACTTTTTCTCATGCTCCATTGAAGCTAGAAAGCTTTTGTTGAAGGAAGAAGAAGAAGTGAATAATTCATCCAAATGAAATCTTATCCTTTGAATTATTGCACAATGGTTGAGTTAAGCCCTCATGCTTAACTCATGTAGAGAATTAACCAAAGTATGAGGTTAAGGGTTGGGTTAACTAATATCCTAACGAATGACAAAAGAGTTGACTTTGTCAATGTTGCATACAAGCTTCTGCAAGCTTGATAACATTGACTAAAGTCTCCACTCTTTTGTTTTTCTTAAGGAAATAAGTAAACCCTAACTTAACCTAAACTTGATATAAGTCTCATACACCCATCTTGTATGTATCATCAAGCATGATACAAACATGTACACTAGCATATATCACATATAAACAATGTGCACAATCTAGTGAGAAAATAAATCATAAGTGAGCTAATATTAGTTAATGTAATGTAATATATCAAATATATAATTATACATTAAATTATTAAATCAACTCTTGATTTAATAATCCGGCTATAACCGACTAATATCATGTGTAACAACTTATCGAATCAACACTTGATCCGATAACCCGGCTATATCGCATACAACCGATCAATGTCACGAATCGCGTGAATAGAATACGGTATCTCATATCGTATTAATCTCGGTCCCGCACATATCACATATGTTCTCCTACTCCGTTTCGCTTGAGCCAGGAAACCCCTGTGTAGGACTCTAAAGACTCGTCAATACGCCGACAGTAGGTGATGATCATATCAAACACCCACAAGCGGTCTGCTCAACGTAACGGCCACCCGGGTATTGAGCGATCAGAAGATCAACAAGCAAGCCTGTACATTCTCCTGTGAATCCAATCAGTAACACTCCCGTACAGTCCGGTCTCTTCGTCTGATATGTCGCATATCTAGCCTAGGGGTGGTAAACGTCAGACCCCAGTAGCTCAACAAATCGTGTCGATATGAGGTCCATAACAGTTCAAGAAACTACTGATAACACTTACCAGTAAATCTCAGTAACCCTGGCCAGGGATTTCCGGTTATATCCAATCAAACACAGCGCAACATCAACTCCCTATACCGGGAGAGACGAATCCCCTCCTATCGCTCATTGCCTCCATGTGATTCGGGACTGTACCCAAAAGACACCTTTTTCCACGTCCTCTTGGACGTGGTATGATGGAAATCAAAGCATACTGGGAATCACACAAGACTCTATGACGATCTCGGGTCAACAGACTACTCTGTACCAGTGTCACCGGAGAACTGCCATCTGACGTGAGGTATAATACCATCTGGGAGTTCTCGGCGAGTCCGTCCAGTGTACTCAGTCTCCACAAAGCACCCGTACACCATCCTTGATGTCAAACACCGATGGATATGGGATCATCCATCGCCCATCATATGGGTCAAGATGCGTATACACTAGTCTACTCTGGTGTATCGATGTCCTGTCTCGATACACCCTCGACAAGGAACAGTTATATGATGTACCCGTCGACTACCGTTGCCACACTAGTATGATCTCATCATAGTCCCAGTAACCGAGTACATATCCTAAGGGCTTTATCAATATGTAACATAGAGACAATTAGAGTACATGTTAAGATAAAGAGCAACCAGATAGCGTACTATCATGTCGAGCAAGAAAGTCCTCCCTATATATGTCCAAGCATCCACTACAATATACATCGTATGTATAGTAATGGCCTCTAGGGCATACATATAACTAACAATCTCCCACTTGCACTAGGGACATCTGTTGTGGTATCACATACCCAACAATTAGCTGTGGTTGAAGTATCTCCTACTTAACCATCCCATAAAAGTCTCTACTAGGAAAAAGGCCTTTGTGAGTGGATCCGCGCTGTTGTCCTCTGTGTTTACTCTCCTAACCTCGATCTCCCTGAAGATCAACCATCTCCATGATCAGTTGATACTGCCTAAGAATTATATCTGGATTTCAGATGGGACGGGGGTTCCTTGGTAAAAGCCACAACTCCATTGTCACACAATGGTAGGAACGAAGTTCATCTCATGAACTTATATATATCCAGACTGCCTCTTTGGTAGCATCCTTGGTAACGATGTATCTTGCCTTTAATCGTCTAGTTAGTCACGGTATCTAGCTTGGAACTCTTCCAACATACCGTCCCTCCACTGAGGGTAAAGACAATGCCTGCGACTGACATTCAGTCGTCCTTATCACCCTGGAACCTTTCCAGTGATTCTCCCCAGGATCGATTGATACCATCTCACTACAACTAGTGAGTATCCTAACATCCAATTAGATCTATCTCATAGATCCAAAATACAGGATTCAGGAGGTATCACTGGAGAATCCTTGTGATAAGTGGAGATTGACCGAGCGTAGCATAGGAAACTCCTTCCCTATCAAGAGTATGTCATCCACGTACTCTACGAGGATCGCCACCATACTCCCTTCTACCTTTTTGTATATACAAGGTTCATCTACCATTTTGATGAAGTCAAACTCTTTGACTACCTCATCAAAACAGATGTTCTAACTCCGCGATGCCTGTTTTATCACATAAAACATCTTGCACACGTTTCCGCTGCTCCCACTGTCTACGAAGCCCTCTGGCTGTGTTCTTATAGACGCTCTTTTCTAAAACATCATTTAGAAAAGCAGTCATGACACCCAACCGCCAGATATCGTAGTCATGGTATGTAGCCGTGGCAAGTAGGATCTGGATGGACTTAAGCATAGCTTTGAAAGTCTCAACTTTTCCATGTACACCAAGTAATATTCTCAAGATATACTTGCTCCTGATGGGGATTTAACCCTTCAGATAAAGCAACCAAAGTCCATACTTTGTTGGTGTATAAGGATTCCATCTCAGATCGATAAGCATCCAGCCATTCTTACAGAGTCCCACTCCTGATAGCCTGCTCGAAACTAGTTGGGTCATCATCTCATGATGCAATCCTCGCTCCTACTGTCATAGAGAAACCGAAGTATCTCTCAGGTGGGTGAGGAACCCTACTAGATCGGCGGAGAGGCTGAGGTTCGTTGGAAACTATTGAATCCTTTTGTTCTACCAAATCATCAGCTGCAGTTTGTATAGATGGAACCTTTCCAGTTCTACATAACAGACCTTGCCTCGAGCTTGTCCGCATTTTTCTTTTAGACATAGTCCGGACAACCCCAAATCTTAATAAACTTAAGATATTGGCTCTTCCCTTTCCATATCACATATGAAGTGGTAGGCAACTGATTTGATTTGAACCCTATTCAGTAGGTATGCAGCTTCTCAAGCGCATAACACCCAAAAGGAAATAGGAAACTCAGTAGTACTCATCATAGAGCACACCATATCACATAGGGTGCTATTGCTCCGCCCCGATACACCGACGTGTCGGGTTCTGAAACGAGACCTCCGCCTGATCCCTCACTTCGCTGCTATGGTGTATACGGAGGAGTAATGCTGAGAGAGAATCTCATTCTCCTTTAGAATAGTCCAGGAATTCCGTGCTCAAGTATTCTTCTCCTTGATCACATCAAAGGACATGATACTTTTACCCGTATTTTGGTTCTCTATTTCTATCTTACATTCTGTGCATATTTCAAAAGGTTCGGACTTGTGTTTCAACAGGAACATATGTCTGAATCTTGAGAGATCATCATAGAATGTAATGAAGTACAAAGAACCGGTCTTGGCATGTGTAGACGGGATACTTTCATACATCAGCATGTATCAATCCCAAGAGTTCACTAACTCTTTCTTTGTTTCCAATAAACAGAGCTGTGGTCATCTTATCTTTGTGACATGACCGGCAAGTTTCACAAGATGTAAATTCAAACAAATTTAAATATGCATGTTAATGTAACGTCAGCTAGTCGGGTCGCATTGATATGACCTAGTCTACAATGCCTCAAGAAGGATTCGTTCATTTCTGAACTCTTCCTCTTGTGTGTGTTCCGTATACTAAGAACTCTAGTTTGATTTATAACGTCAATGCTTTTAGATAACGTGCCTGAACCGATCAACACTTGATATAGGAAATGTTCAAAATATTATCCAAAAATACAAAATTATATCCTTTCTTTACTAATAAAGAGACTGATATGATGTTGTATATCAGGTTCGTTATCAAATAACATTCGTTCAGAATCAATGTATTCTGGTAATACAGGGTGATAGTGACCAACAGACTTGGCTGCAACACTTGAACCATTTTCTATCTCATGACACTTATCACCCGTTCTCAGTTCTCTATCTTTCTGTAGCCCATGTAACAGATTACATATGCGGGATCCTAATCCGGTATCTCATACCCAGGACGTAAAGGATACTGAGAAACAGTTCTCTGTAATGAACACACCCGAAGAAGATGCATCAGCATGCACTTTCTTCGTTTGGGCGGTGATTGATACGAAAAATCGTTTTTGTAGTTAACCGCAATCAGAACGGTGTCGCGCGTAGATAGACCGAGATGAGTACGGGTCGTCCTCTGGGAAACGTGGAACCTTTTATTCTTACTTTAGATGTGTTGAGAAAGAGAGGAGGAATAAAGAATTTTGTGAAAAGTTTCTAGATCTACTTAAAACAAGAATGTTAAATATAGATCTAGATTATTTTAGAAATTTAAATAATATAATAATAGGGCTTGTAGGGTTCGTTAGGATTTAGTAGTTATGGAAGATAAATTAAAAGTTACCCTTTTTATCCATTAATAGATTTAGAACTAGAACGACGGTGATGCGTGTAGATTAGGGTTTCTGGAGGGAAAAGGAATCCCACTCGTAACCCTTATCTTGACACGGAACTCCGTTCATATCTAGCCTTTACCAAAACAATCATTAATCTAATCTCTAATCGCGGTCGGAACTAGCAAAGAATTGCTAGCGCGCCCGATTAGGATGTTAATGATTATTTTGATAAAGTTCCTAAACTTTATAGGACTTAAAAAGGGTTTAATTATTTTCATCACCCATTAACCTACCCTAATCCTACGAACCCTAACAAGCGGAGAATTACTCGCGCATGTTGGAAGAAAAAGAGATGGAGAGAAATTGCATAATTAAACTACGAAGAAATAGAATAAGAAAAAGAACTACCTTTATTAATCAACAAGATCAAGTACACTTTGATTCCTTAGAAAATGATTACAAAAACCTAGTTTGCTTCTCGATCTCTTCCAAGGAGGTAGATGAACCGTTGATGATCAGCCTGGATGCGTGAGCCGTCTTGGACTTCGTGATCTCGTCGGCTTGATAGCTTTTTCCAAGAGGCCCTCGGTGCCTTTATATAGTGCAAACCCAGAATATTATTGTTGCGAAGTTGGTAAAATTTATCAACCATCAATCTCCCAAAATCTTGGCTTCTGAACTCTTCTAACTGCGGCGGATCCGCGGCCCCAGGGTGGGTTTGGCCGCGGATCCGCGCTCAATGGTAGCGATCTCTTTGTAGTTTTTCTTGGGCTCTCTGATGGTGACATTTGGCATTCCTAAGCATCTTCAGAATCTGAAAATATTTTCTCGGTTGCTTCCAGACTTAGTCTCCAAGTTTGTTCTTTAATTTGGAAAGTATTCTTCAACAAATTGATTTGTTTGTTAAATCCTTCATAACAACTTGGAAATAATCTGCACAACAACTCATATAAGATTTTAGTAGACTTTGTTCTACTAGGATTAGACCAATAATATTATTTGCATACATTTTCCTACCAAATGATAATTAAAATATATTAACATATGGAAAATAATGTTTTTACACATAAACCCTCATATGTATAATATATTATAATAAAGTCCCTTTTTAATATAAAAATGGTAGGAAAAATGTACTACAAATGTGCAGTTTTATCGACTGAACAAATACCCCCAAACTTATCTTTGATCGTCCCGAGCAAACTAGTTTATTTTTAAGAGGAGAAGGAGAAAACTAAGCACACTTTCGTAGGCAGACACGATTGCACTGAGCACGTGCAACAAGCCGTTAAACCTCTAGGTGTCCCTAGTAGGAGGAGTGTTGTCTCCTGAGGGTTTTCAGCGGATTACACCCACAAAATCCTATAACAAAAGAAAGATGGTGAAATTTACATATAAAGATAAGAACCATAAAAGAAATACTTTGAAAAGAAGAGTTTCCAACTATACTAGTTTTTCAGTTGTCATGAGCCCTATCTTAATAGTCATGAAAAAATGTTAGAAATCACATCATCTCTCAATAAAACATCGTCTTTATTCTTCATTCCTACCTTTTATCCAAACATTGATCATATAACCCCACGTGTGTGTAAAGAACATCCCTACACTCAGAGAATTCAATTCAAGCTATCATACTCTTGTCCATCTACCTTAGTACTTTTTACTTTGATGAATACTTAGAATTGCTTACACATTTTCATGCGACCGTTAATACTTCTTGAGGTACTAACCGACCGATTACTCATGTGCTTGCAGATTTGGTGATAATATTTTCCTTGTCTTGCACCACCTAAGGCTAAGCAGTGACTCCCAGACCAGTTGGCTTTAGGGCACTAGGTGAAGAGGCACCATCGCTATATTTTTTTTTATTGCTACCTTGGCAATACAAAACCAGTGTTCATTTTTTCTTTTCACCATTTTATATTTTCTTCATCATTTCCTTCATACTATGGCTTTTAGACAAGAGCATTTCAAGGTATCCTCTACTATCCCGAGTTTCAAGACGTGTGTATGTGCATATTGTAGGGTATCAACATTCAAATGTTTGGCTTCCAGAATAGAAACTATTTTTCAGACTTATTTTTATCCTCAGATTAGTGACTTCCTTCATCTTACTAACCCTTGGGACAACAGCTCATAACTACTTATTACTAGTTCGTATAAGAAAACTTCTAATTTTCTTGGTTTTCATAAACTCTTCCTATCTTTTGGATGTAATGTTTCACTTTCTATTCTTTTGTTATAAATTTTATTTTTTTATTTTAAATGCCCGGTGTCAAAGATAATTCAGTGAATACAAACCTCCCCCCAAACCTGTTTTCAGCAGTGTCCTCACTGATGTAGCCTTTTGAGAACATGGACCTGTATACTAAGGGAGAGATACAAGGGGTAAAATAATAGTTAAATGATAAATTCCCCCAGACTTATTCTTTGACACGCACAGATATTCAATCAAATCATTTTTCACTCACCTCCATTCTTAAAATGTGAAAAAGTTATCAAAATATGGAGGTGAGGCGGATGAAATTTAGTTTTGATAAAGCGGCTCCTGTAAAAACAGGAGCTCCTCCGCGGGGTCAACAGAAAAATACGGTTTTAATCTATGCCCATTTACTTTAAAAATCGAACCGTTTTTCAAATTTTCGACTTCAACCGCCCCGTGCGGGTGTACATACCGCACCACAAAAGGTCCTTTCCAACGAGATTTAAGCTTACCCGGATGAAGATGGAGACGTGAATCATAAAGAAGGACTTGTTGCCGACGAGATCACGAAGTCCAAGACGGCTCACGCATCCAGGCTGATCATCAACGGTTCATCTACCTCCTTGGAAGAGATCGAGAAGCAAACTAGGTTTTTGTAATCATTTTCTAAGGAATCAAAGTGTACTTGATCTTGTTGATTAATAAAGGTAGTTCTTTTTCTTATTCTATTTCTTCGTAGTTTAATTATGCAATTTCTCTCCATCTCTTTTTCTCCCAACATGCGCGAGTAATTTTCCGCTTGTTAGGGTTCATAGGATTAGGGTAGGTTAATGGGTGATGAAAATAATTAAACCCTTTTTAAGTCCTATAAAGTTTAGGAACTTTATCAAAATAATCATTAACATCCTAATCGGGCGCGCTAGCAATTCTTTGCTAGTTCCGACCGCGATTAGAGATTAGATTAATGATTGTTTTGGTAAAGGCTAGATATGAACGGAGTTCCGTGTCAAGATAAGGGTTACGAGTGGGATTCCTTTTCCCTCCAGAAACCCTAATCTACACGCATCACCGTCGTTCTAGTTCTAAATCTATTAATGGATAAAAAGGGTAACTTTTAATTTATCTTCCATAACTACTAAATCCTAACGAACCCTACAAGCCCTATTATTATATTATTTAAATCTCTAAAATAATCTAGATCTATATTTAACATTCTTGTTTAAAGTAGATCTAGAAACTTTTCACAAAATTCTTTATTCCTCCTCTCTTTCTCAACACATCTAAAGTAAGAATAAAAGGTTCCATGTTTCCTAGAGGACGACCCGTACTCATCTCGGTCTAGCTACGCGCGACACCGTTCTGATTGCGGTTAACTACAAAAACGATTTTTCGTATCAATCAAATGGCGCCGTTGCCGGGGATACGTGCGTAATTTTTTATTTTTACTATTTGTGTTGAATTCTTAGACGAGTCATATCATTATTAACACAAAACTGCAAATTGCATATTTAATGATTTGTGCGTGAATTTTTGCGAGGAAATCTGGAGTCACAAACTTGAGGAAACAGGAAACAGAGACATTTTTAGAGATCCAGAGGAGCACAGAGGGACACAGAAAAATTTTTAGCAACTGAACCACCAACCTTGCGGCGGAACCGCGGCAATAAGGTGCTTCCTGCGGCGGAAACGCGGCTGCTTGGAGGGATTAGGGCCACAGAATTCTCTGGTATCTTTCTCAACTCCTTCTCTCTCTCCTCTAAAATCTAATAAAATCTATTTTCTACAGGATTCTTTGCAAAATATCGCCGCTCAAAAATCTTTTTGCAAAAGTTTTGTTTTTCGGTTTGTTTTTGCATATTTTAATACGGATCTTTAAGGGGCAAAGACCAAATCAAGATTAGGTGGGGATTTCATCACCCTTCCTAAGCCTCACAAATCACAAACCGAGCATATAGATCAACCCCTTCATTAATTTAAAAAATATCTAGATCAGACTCTAAGAACTGTCGCGCTCAATAAGGACAGAGGAAGGTCGTGGGTAATCTATCGTTTATCCGCATTACATTTGTAGTGCCTAGGCAAGTGTGACAAAGGCTAGTGGTTTTTAATTAGGCCCACGACGTGGTCCCTTCCCACTTACCTGGCACTTACCTGGCTACAAGGGTAGTACGGAGGCGGTAGAGGATTTATCCTGCGGCTTGTCCTTTGGAAGTCTAGGAGCGGTCTAGAGACTGGACCTAGGTAACCATAGTTCTAGGGTTGTGCATTTTTTTGTGATTTGTCTAAATCCGTCATTTTTCAAAACAAACCAATTACTTTCTCTCCTTTTTACCCCTTCCCCCTTCTTCTCTTCTTATAATGGGTGACCTAAACAGAAGAACACTTGCCGAGCTTTGCTGTCCACAACCAGATATCTCTTGTTTTCGAAATCCCTTCGGTATACCGTCCGGCTCTTTCATGTCCTTAAGAGATCATATAGAACAAGCGGGAAGAAACAGTTGGCCACCTCAGTCTAGGTCTTATCAACCATATCCTAATCCTACACCTGTTTCAGTTCATACCCAGAGTGAGGAAGCCCCTAGACGAATGTCCATTGCTGAGCACATAGCTAGGTCTAGAGGCCAAAGTTTCAACCCGGACCAATATCAACCATCACCACCACTGTCCGGAGAAGAGTTTGATATGCGGTTTGTGGCATATAAGATGTCTGTTGAAAATAGCCAGCCAACCAACCCATATCAATATTCTTCTTATCATAATATTGATCCTACTCCTACCCAAGTTCCGCAACCATTCTATTCATATCAATCCAATCCGACTTTTCCACCTACTCTAGACAGTTCTTCTAATCAGTCATTTGGGAGTTTTAATTATCCACAGGAATTTCAATCTTATACTGAAACCCCTTATCAGCCCAAGACTAGTCTAGAGCAGACATTAGAAAAATTTATGGAAATGTCGAACCAAATTATGAAGGATTTGGGTAGAAAGACAGAACTGTACCTCCAAACTGAAATCCACAACTCCAGTTTCATAGATTCATCAAGTACGCCAAATAGAATGACTGATAAGTTGTGTGACTTTGTAGTGTTTGATTTACCCAACTGTGAAGGGTCCCTTTCAAGTGAAACCATACCCAACCCTTATGATCTCTACACCTCCACTCTTGAACCAAAACTGATTGAAAACCATACTTTTGATGAGGAGTTTGAGAATTTTAACCTTCACTTGAATGAGGTAATTGACATTGGGGATATATTGATTGATGAACCCGAAATTTTGGATGATTTTGGCCCACCAATTCATCAAATCCTTTCACTTCCTTGTGGTCATCATCTTGAGCCTTTAATTCTTCCCGAACCCCAAATATGTCTTGAAGTTGATGATAATGGTATACCCGAAGTTCAGACCGAAATACAGCCTCCATCTTCCACATCTGGTTCAGCAACACTCTACACACCAATTTGTTTACCCATTTCACCTTCTACCTTCTCCGGTTCTTCTTCTGTTCCTATAGTTTCAGTGAGTTTTGATAAATCACAATCCGTTAATTCAAGTTCAGTAATACCGGAAATTCAACTTGATTTGGATATTTTTGAAAAAGAGGTAGATGAGTTTTTCGAGTCCTCTACCTCAGTGATTTTTTATGAATCAAGTAGAATAAATTCTGGCACAAAACTCTTTGACAGCAAAATGTTCAATCACACCATTGATAAAAGTTTTGAAGAACTTTTTGCTGACGAACTTGAATTTTTAAACAATACGGATTTTGTGATTGATCAATCTCCACTTCTAGAGGTTGAACCGTCACCATTCCTTCTTTCTAATCATTCACATTCATCCTCATTCTTTCTTTTCTCTAATTTCAAACCCTTTCCAGACCACCTCTTATGCCTTCCCCACTTTTTCTTGAGTCGATACAACACATTCTTCCACCAACCTATACGATATACTGATAAAATCTTTGAATGGTTGGTGTTAACTTTTGATCTTTGTAAAGCCTTACTTTGACTAAATGACTCACCCCCTCTTAAAATGCTTCATATTGTCTAACTCATGTTTGAGGGGGAGGGGTATATTTTTGGCTCTTGATCATAACTTTTGTCCTCAAATTTGTGAGCTAAAAATAAGTTTGGGGGAGCATTTTCACTTTCATATATTCTTGCCCCCATTAATAATTTCCTCCCAAGTCTACAGGTTTTTGAGCTTAACGGATGACATCAGTGAGGACACTGCTGTAAACAGGTTTGGGGGAGGTTTGTGCTTATTTACACATCAATTTGCATCATATTTTGCATAAGCACAACATTTTCAAAAATTAAAAAAAAATTTCTTTTATAACAAAAGAGTAGAAAGTGAAAAATTACATCCAAAAGATAGGAATAGTTTAAGAAAACCAAGAAAATTAGAAGTTTCTTAAACGAACTTGTAATAAGTAGTTATGAGCTGTTGTCCCAAGGGTTAGTAAGATGAAGGAAGTCACTAATCTGAGGATAAAAATAAGTCTGAAAAATAGTTTCTATTCTGGAAGCCAAACATTTGAATGTTGATACCCTACAATATGCACCTACACACGTCTTGAAACTCGGGATAGTAGAGGATACCTTGAAATGCTTTTGTCTAAAAGCCAAAGTATGAAGGAAGTGAAAAAAATGAAGAAAATATAAAAATGGTGAAAAGAAAAAAATGAACACTGGTTTTGTTATCGCCAAGGCAGCAATAAAAAAATATAGCGAGGGTGCCTCTTCACCTAGTGCCCTAAGGCCAACTGGTCTGGGAGTCACTGCTAAGCCTTAGGTGGTGCAAGACGAGGAAAATATTATCACCTAATTAGCAAGCACAGGAGTAATCGGTTGGTTAGTACCTCAAGAAGTATTAACGGTCGCATGAAAATGTGTGAGCGAATCTTAGTATTCATAAAATTAAAAAGTACTGAGGTAGATGGACAAGATTATGATAGCTTGAATTGAATTCTCCGAGTGTAGGGATGTTCTTTACACACACGTGGGGTTATATGATCAATGTTTGGATGAAATGTAGGAATGGAGAATAAAGACGATGTTTTATTGAGGGATGATGTGATTTCTAACATTTTTTCATGACTATTAAGATAGGGCTCATGACAACTGAAAAGCTAGTATAGTTGGAAACTCTTCTTTTCAAAGTATTTCTTTTATGGTTCTTGTCTTTATATGTAAATTTCACCATCTTTCTTTTGTTATAGTATTTTGTGGGTGTAATCCGCAGAAAACCCTCAGGAGACAACACTCCTCCTACTAGGGACACCTAGAGGTTTAACGGCTTGTTGCACGTGCTCAGTGCAATCGTGTCTGCCTACGAATGTGTGCTTAGTTTTCTCCTTTCTTTTTCTCCTCTTGAATAAACTAGTTTGCTCGGGACGATCAAAGATAAGTTTGGGGGTATTTGTTCAGTCGATAAAACTGCATATTTGTAGTATATTTTTCCTACCATTTTTATATTAAAAAAGGACTATATTATAATATATTATACATATGAGGGTTTATGTGTAAAAACATTATTTTCCATGTGTTAATATATGTTAATTATCATTTGGTAGGAAAATGTATGCAAATAATATTATTGGTCTAATCCTAGTAGAACAAAGTCTACTAAAATCTTATTTGAGTTGTTGTGCAGAATATTTCCAAGTTGTTATGAAGGATTTAACAAACAAATCAATTTGTTGAAGAAATCTTGCCAAATTAAGAATCAAAACTTGGAGACCAAGTCTGGAAGTGACTACGAGAAGATTTCAAAGATCCAAAGGTACCAGAGAGCACCACATATCACAAGGAGCAACCCACAGAGATTTGATCAAGGGATCAGATCATATGGTCGCGGATCCGCGGCCATACCCCCCCTTGGGCCGCGGATCCGCGGCAGTGTAGGGGATTTAGGAGCTCAGAAATTTGTGGGAGAATCTTTACTGTTATTTTCCAACTTTGGAAACTAAATTTCTGCCTTTGGGGCTATAAATAAAGACCGAGAGCCTCTTGGAAAAATCATCAAGCCGACGAGATCACGAAGTCCAAGACGGCTCACGCATCCAGGCTGATCATCAACGGTTCATCTACCTCCTTGGAAGAGATCGAGAAGCAAACTAGGTTTTTGTAATCATTTTCTAAGGAATCAAAGTGTACTTGATCTTGTTGATTAATAAAGGTTGTTATTTTTCTTATTCTATTTCTTCGTAGTTTAATTATGCAATTTCTCTCCATCTCTTTTTCTCCCAACATGCGCGAGTAATTCTCCGCTTGTTAGGGTTCGTAGGATTAGGATAGGTTAATGGGTGATGAAAATAATTAAACCCATTTTAAGTCCTATAAAGTTTAGGAAGTTTATCAAAATAATCATTAACATCCAAATCGGGCGCGCTAGCAATTCTTTGCTAGTTCCGACCGCGATTAGAGATTAGATTAATGATTGTTTTAGTAAAGGCTAGATATGAACGGAGTTCCGTGTCAAGATAAGGGTTAAGAGTGGGATTCCTTTTCCCTCCAGAAACCCTAATCTACACGCATCACCGTCGTTCTAGTTCTAAATCTATTAATGGATAAAAAGGGTAACTTTTAATTAATCTTCCATAACTACTAAATCCTAACGAACCCTACAAGCCCTATTATTATATTATTTAAATCTCTAAAATAATCTAGATCTATATTTAACATTCTTGTTTAAAGTAGATCTAGAAACTTTTCACAAAATTCTTTATTCCTCCTCTCTTTCTCAACACATCTAAAGTAAAAATAAAAGCTTCCACGTTTCCCTGAGGACGACCCGTACTCACCTCGGTCTAGCGACACGCGACACCGTTCTGATTGCGGTTAACTACAAACACGATTTTTCACATCAATCAAATGAATCCCCACCTAATCTTGATTTGGTCTTTGCCCCTTAAAGATCCGTATTAAAATATGCAAAAACAAACCGAAAAACAAAACTTTTGCAAAAAGATTTTTGAGCGGCGATATTTTGCAAAGAATCCTGTAGAAAATAGATTTTATTAGATTTTAGAGGAGAGAGAGAAGGAGTTGAGAAAGATACCAGAGAATTCTGTGGCCCTAATCCCTCCAAGCAGCCGCGTTTCCACCGCAGGAAGCACCTTAGTGCCGCGGTTCCGCCGCAAGGTTGGTGGTTCAGTTGCTAAAAATTTTTCTGTGTCCCTCTGTGCTCCTCTGGATCTCTAAAAATGTCTCTCTTTCCTGTTTCCTCAAGTTTGTGACTCCAGATTTCCTCGCAAAAATTCACGCACAAATCGTTAAATATGCAATTTGCAGTTTTGTGTTAATAATGATATGACTCGTCTAAGAATTCAACACAAATAGTAAAAATAAAAAATTACGCACGTATCCCCGGAACGGCGCCATTTGATTGGTACGAAATTTCGTGTTTGTAGTTAACCGCAATCAGAACGGTGTCGCGTGTAGCTAGACCGAGGTGAGTACGGGTCGTTCTCAGGGAAACGTGGAAGCTTTTATTTTTACTTTAGATGTGTTGAGAAAGAGAGGAGGAATAAAGAATTTTGTGAAAAGTTTCTAGATCTACTTTAAACAAGAATGTTAAATATAGATCTAGATTATTTTAGAGATTTAAATAATATAATAATAGGGCTTGTAGGGTTCGTTAGGATTTAGTAGTTATGGAAGATTAATTAAAAGTTACCCTTTTTATCCATCAATAGATTTAGAACTAGAACGACGGTGATGCGTGTAGATTAGGGTTTCTGGAGGGAAAAGGAATCCCACTCTTAACCCTTATCTTGACACGGAACTCCGTTCATATCTAGCCTTTACCAAAACAATCATTAATCTAATCTTTAATCGCGGTCGGAACTAGCAAAGAATTGCTAGCGCGCCCGATTAGGATGTTAATGATTATTTTGATAAAGTTCCTAAACTTTATAGGACTTAAAAAGGGTTTAATTATTTTCATCACCCATTAACCTACCCTAATCCTACGAACCCTAACAAGCGGAGAATTACTCGCGCATGTTGGGAGAAAAAGAGATGGAGAGAAATTGCATAATTAAACTACGAAGAAATAGAATAAGAAAAAGAACTACCTTTATTAATCAACAAGATCAAGTACACTTTGATTCCTTAGAAAATTATTACAAAAACCTAGTTTGCTTCTCGATCTCTTCCAAGGAGGTAGATGAACCGTTGATGATCAGCCTGGATGCGTGAGCCGTCTTGGACTTCGTGATCTCGTCGGCTTGATGATTTTTCCAAGAGGCTCTCGGTCTTTATTTATAGCCCCAAAGGCAGAAATTTAGTTTCCAAAGTTGGAAAATAACAGTAAAGATTCTCCCACAAATTTCTGAGCTCCTAAATCCCCTACACTGCCGCGGATCCGCGCCCCAAGGGGGGGTATGGCCGCGGATCCGCGGCCATATGATCTGATCCCTTGATCAAATCTCTGTGGGTTGCTCCTTGTGATATGTGGTGCTCTCTGGTACCTTTGGATCTTTGACATCTTCTCAAAGTCACTGCCAGACTTGGTCTCCAAGTTTTGATTCTTAATTTGGCAAGATTTCTTCAACAAATTGATTTGTTTGTTAAATCCTTCATAACAACTTGGAAATATTCTGCACAACAACTCAAATAAGATTTTAGTAGACTTTGTTCTACTAGGATTAGACCAATAATATTATTTGCATACATTTTCCTACCAAATGATAATTAACATATATTAACACATGGAAAATAATGTTTTTCCACATAAACCCTCATATGTATAATATATTATAATATAGTCCTTTTTTAATATAAAAATGGTAGGAAAAATATACTACAAATGTGCAGTTTTATCGACTGAACAGGCGGCATGGGAAATCTGGTATTCCCTAATTTCCTGCTCTGTCTTATTACAATTATAATTTGGAGCGGGACCAACGTTCCCCAGCTCAGTATAACAAGCGGGTTCGGTCAATTCATCCGTTTTATTATCTTGATTAAGGCGTGATATGGTCGCTACCTGGAGAGAGAGAGAAGAAAACACTCAGCGTATGCTCTTGCAAGATTAGATTGGTTATCTAATATATCTAATCAGGATGTCTCCCACTGTTTTAATCAAATCTTCCTTCAAACCCTAAAAGGAAAGACTAGCCGTGGATTAATTACACGCTACAAGTTCGCCAATCTTTCAGCCAGGCCAGTGTCGGTACTTTGAGGGAGGTTCCCCGTGCTTTCGCACGAACCTAATTAAAGTAAACCTTGTTTTCCCAGGGGCGTAACCCCGTTAACACCTTTCTAGACACCTACTTGATCGGCTAATTGTAATGTGTAAAACTCTTCCAGGAGTAACTCTTACTCGCAGCGGGTATCGGGATCCAACTATCTTATAGAAGGTATGCAATCTCATTGCAAATATCAACACTTGAAATTCCCAATAATATTTTGCCCCTACTGTCCTATGACCTTGACGAATGCCAACAAACCATAGGCTACTAGTCAAGTTCTACCCGTCATTTCCCGATTGAATTAAACCCACCCGCACGACCCTTGACGAATGCCAACAAAGTCGCACGACTACCCTAACTCAATCGCATCATATGCTAGCAGATAAGCATAAATAGCTACCACACACTACGCCTTGACGAAAGCCAACAAACGTGGTACGAATACTATGAAGTACTTTATCTGAAATGACGGAGGGCTATGACAGGTTTTTAAGAAAACCCTTTGCGTAATGAACTTGATATCGTTGTAGAATCGAGTGATTTTAAATGGAGTGTTTTTCAGGCTTTTCTAATTTTGCTAAAGAGGCCACTCCCGGTGAAGGGATCGTTGGCTCTTTCCTTATCGAATAAGGTGCAGGATATTTCACAAATACCACTATGCAAAGCAAAAAACTATAGAAGCAATCAAAAGACAAACCGAGTATGTAGCATCTGCTAGTTTCACTAAAGAGGTCACTCCAGGTGAAGGGATCTCGGCTCTTTCCTTATCGAATATGGTGCTGGATGTTCTACAAGGAACACCGCTATGCAAAGCAAGAACTAGAGCTACCAGTTTTTAAACAAGTTTCTACAACATCTTAGGATTCTTTTATTTTCATTAATCTCGTTAATGAAGTCCCATTTTAATATGCTTCACAAGCATCAAATTTGAAACGAAATCTGCAATACAACATATATCTCATATATATAATATAAACATTCGTCTCAGGCAGTAATATGATCTCATCACAGAACATTGCAGCAGAAGAACATATATGAAATATTAGATATACTAGGATGTCCGTGTTTTCAATACGAGCCTGTATAAAACACGGATTCCACGGTTGCGATGAATAGCCAAACCCACATCCCTAGACCCCTACGAGAGCGGCAAGCAACACTGCCAATTCTAGGGTTAGGAGACCCGGTCTCGACTCCTCGAGATGATCTCCCACTGGACCCTAGAACCCGGTTACTTGTGCTCCCCGCCTTGGGTCTACCTAATGCAGAAAAGTAAATAATATACAACGGTGACTTCATCCTCAGCCCGGAAGTGCCCCAATAAAAGAATATTACATACAAATGAATTTTACATGAATGAAAAAGAAAAAACGCTCATCTCACATAAAACCCCGGCTATTCAAACGCGACGATCCAATACAACATATCACAGCAACACATAATATCTCATATCATCAACGTAAGAAAGTATGCGTATCCTGATTGTCGTTGATGTATAGCAACGAAGCCGGCGATACACCACATACTATGCTTACAGTCACAGAAAAGAAAGTGTAAAACTACAATAGTTGGAATCCGCAACCTCCTTAGACATCGCATGCCTAACCAAATAAATTCCTTAGACATCGCATGCCTAACAATTATAAACCCCGCATTTTAGTCTCATTATCGAAAACTCTTTTCAATATCAAGTCGGGTAATTCAACAAGATTCCCGACATCCTGATCGAATGCTCGTCGCAAACTTTAGTAGACGGCCGCACCCCCAGATGCCTTCGACGAAGTGCACTAAGGCGGAACACCCCTGCCGCGAGCACCCGAACGGATGCTTTTGGCGACGGGGTTCTCCTACAGTCACTTGGTCGGGGCTATGGGGCGTGGCTGTCTGTTAAGTTTACTCGGCGAGTATCCACGTACGCTACGTGATTGCGACGAACTTTTGATCACATCAAAATTCCGTGGCAACCGATCATCTGAGACTGAACTACTAGATTTATAACATTCAAATTAGTTATCTCATAACTACCTATGGATTCCAAATATTGTATCACATTCTAGATAAATAGACAGTGTTAAACTTTCCGATCGAATAATCAAATACCCAAGATTTCCCCAATATATCTCAACACTTGAAATCAGTTTAAAAATATCCATCACATGACACAGTACCAATGGTCCAGCCGTAGAAGGGTCAAGCCAACGCCTCACATGTGGCATGCCGTACTGCCACAAACCCTAAGATTTAGAGGCTGTTCAAGACGGTCACATAATTGAGTTAAGATTTGTTGTCTTCTAGAGGGTCCACCGCGTTATTTGCACGACTTAGAACGTTCTTAAACTCGAGAAAAAAATCCAATTTTTGAAAAATTTTCCGACAGGGGAAAAAGTGAGTTATTGATATCCGTTCGAACTTTTTAACAGTTTCTAAAAATTACCCGGAAAAACTATACAAAGTTACATTATCCGATCGAATCACGACTCCCCAGTACAACCCTAGAAAACTCAATACTTGAGTGGAATTAAAAAATTCCCAGAAAAAAATGACAAGAAAGGACCTAAGAATAAATATATGAAGTTCCAGGGACTAATTCACAATTTTGGCCGCGGAACCGCCTCCAAACCCTTTGTTTGGCAGCGGTTCCGCGGTCATATGACCGAATTAGTGGGCCGTACTTCACAGTAATTCTTAGTTTTTCCTGCTTGTTTTTCTGAGTATTTAAAATACTGAAAAAATCATATTTTTAGAAAATGTACAGAGAGGGGTATAAACTGGGTATTCGGAGTTCGATCGGACTTTAAACTTCGCGTAGACTTCGCTTAAAGCTCTATCTTGGCTCTGATACCACTGTAGGGTTGCTAGGCATACGCACAAGGGTCTACGAGGCATCAACCATGCCCGATTAAAATTTTAGCCGTGCCGAACAACCAAAAGCAGGATCTTTATACTAGAGTTTAGGCGAAAACTAACATGTTAAACAGTTTAACACTAAGTGAGAGGGATTACAACCTTTGTAGATCCGGTCCTTCACTTCAATATCTCCATGTAAATGTCCCCTTCGCTGCGATCGTGAACTCCGGACTCTAGAGAAGGTCCACAAGAAGAACGAACGTGCTTGCTTCGAAAACTTCGAGGCCGAAGATGATCTACGTCGGGGAGACACTAACTCAAGCTATTCCTTCACTAGGTCAAAAACTTTGTGAAGACAACACCCTCTACTAAATGGAAAGTAGTAGAGGATGATGAAGTAGGAAGGTTGCTCACTTTAGAATTGATTTTCTCACACTTTTTCTCAAGCTCCATTGAAGCTAAAAGCTTTTGTTGAAGGAAGAAGAAGAAGTGAATAATTCATCCAAATGAAAACTTATCCTTTGAATTATTGCACCATGGTTGAGTTAAGCCCTCATGCTTAACTCATGTAGAGAATTAACCAAAGTATGAGGTTAAGGGTTGGGTTAACTAATATCCTAAGGAATGACAAAAGAGTTGACTTTGTCAATGTTGCATACAAGCTTCTGCAAGATTGATAACATTGACTAAAGTCTTCTCTCTTTTGTTATTCTTAAGGAAATAAGTAAACCCTAATTTAACATAAACTTGATATAAGTTTCATATACCCATCTTGTATGTATCATCAAACATGATACAAACATGTACGCTTGTATATATCACATATAAACAATGTGCACAATCTACTGAGAAAATAAATCATAAGTGAGCTAATATTAGTTAATGTAATGTAATATATCAAATATATAATTATACATTAAATTATTAAATCAACACTTGATTTAATAATCCGGCTACAACCGACTAATATCGTGTGTAACAACTTATCAAATCAACACATGATCTGATAACCCGGCTATATCGCATACAACCGATCAATGTCACGAATCACAAGAATAGAATACGGTATCACATATCGTATTAATCTCGGTCCCACACATATCACATATGTGCTCCTACTCCATTTCGCTTGAGCCAGGAAACCCCTGTGTAGGACTCTAAAGACTCGTCAATACGTCGGCAGTAGGTGATGATCATATCAAACACCGACAAGCCGCAAGCGGTCTGCTAAACGTAACGGCCACCCGGGTATTGAGCGATCAGAAGATCAACAAGCAAGACTGTACATTCTCATGTGACTCCAATCAGTAACACTCCCGTACAGTCCGGTCTCTTCGTCTGATATGTCGCATATTTCGCCTAGGGGTGGTAAACGTCAGACCTCAGTAGCTCGATAAGTCGTGTTGATATGAGGTCCATAACAGTTCGAGAAACTACTGATAACACTTACCAGTAAATCTCAGCAACCCTGGCCAGGGATTTCCGGTTATAGACAATCGAACACAGCGCAACATCAACTCCCTATACCGGGAGAGACTAATCCTCTCCTATCGCTCATTGCCTCCATATGATTCGGGACTATACCCAAAAGCCACCTTTTTGCACGCCCTCTTGGACGTTGTATGATGGAAATCAAAGCACAGTGGGAATCACACAATACTCTATGACGATCTCGGGTCAACAGACTACTCTGTACCAGTGTCACCGGAGAACTGCCATCTGACGTGAGGTATAATACCATTTGGGAGTTCTCGGCGAGTCCGTCCAGTGTACCCAGTCTCCACTGAGCACCCGTACACCATCCTTGATGTCAAACACCGATGGATATGGGATCATCCATCGCCCATCATATGGGTCAAGATGCGTATACGCTAGTCTACTCTGGTGTATCGATGCCCTGTCTCGATACACCCTCGACTAGGAACAGTTATAGGATGTACTCGTCGACTACCGTGGCCCCACTTGTATGATCTCATCATAGTCCAAGTAGTCGAGTACATATCCTAAGGGCTTTATCAACATATAACATAGAGACAATTAGAGTACATGTTAAGATAAAGAGCAACCAGATAGCGTACTGTCATGTCGAGCAAGAAAGTCCTCCCTATATATGTCCAAGCATCCACTATAATATACATCGTATGTATAGTAATGGCCTCTAGGGCATACATATAACTAACACTTCCTACTCCACATATGATATGGCGTGGTAGGCACAGTCTTGGTAGGAGCCCTGTTCAAAAGATATGCTGCTGATTCTAGCACATAACCCCAGAAAGATCGCGGTAACTCAGCATTACTCATCATGGAACGTACCATATCCAATAGGGTTCGGTTCCGTCTCTCCGATACACCGTTATGCTGTGGAGTGTATGGAGGAGTAAGCTGAGAGAGAATACTTTTCTCTTTTAGGTAACCAAGGAACTCGGCACTTAAGTATTGACCACCTCGATCAGATCTCAGTGTCTTGATACTTTTGCCGGTTTGGTTTTCCACTTCATTCTTATATTCTTAGAATTTCTCAAAGGCCTCGGATTTATGTTTCATCAAGAAAATGAATCCGTACCTAGAGTAATCATTTGTAAAAGTAATGAAATATGAAAAACCACCTCTTGCATGTGTAGACATTGGACCACATACATCGTTGTGTATGAGTCCTAAGAGCTCGCTCGCTCTTACTCCATGTCCAGTGAATGGAGTCTTTGTCATCTTTCCTTTGAGACATGATTGACAAGTGGCATAAGATTGACATTCGAATGGATCCAAATATCCTTCTCTATGTAACTTAGTTAACCTTGTCTGATTAATGTGACCTAGTCTACAATGCCATAAGAAAGCCTTATTTATATCTGGAGACATTCTTTTTAGTATGTTCTGGACATTGAAAATCTGTAATTGGTTTAAGACATATATACCGTTATCTAGTGTACCGAACCCAATCAAACTATGATTAAGGTGGATGTTAACAACATCGCTTACAAACGTGAAATCATAACCTTCTTTTGATAACAACGATACTGATTTGATATTACACGTTAAACTGGGTAAATAAAAACAGTTATGCAAAACCAAAATATGTCCACTCGTCAATCCAAGGTGATAATCCCCTACAGACACAGCACCCACGCTAGCTCCGTTAGCAACCTGGAGGGTCATATCACTAACCTTCAGCACTCTACGGTTTCTCAATACCTGCAATGAATTGCATATATGAGATCCTGATCCGGTATCCAATACCCAGGAAGTAGAGTTGATTGACAGTCAATTTTCAAATACAAACACACCTGAAGTCGAAGCCAATTCTTGCTTCGGTTCCTGGTTCTTGGCAATCCAAGCTTTGCAATCTTTCTTCCAATGGCCTTTCCTATGACAGTGGAAGCACTCGTCCTTTGCCACTACTGGTACCCTAACCTTTGCCTTTCCCTTAACTCCCACCTTACCAACACCGCCTTTTGGTTTGGTAGCGGCCTTCTTCTTCCTTCCTTTGGCCCTTTCCTTGGACCCGGAAGAGGAAGCACCGCGGACAAACATAGTGGGTGTTTCCCTTGCTTTCTGCAAGGTGCCCTCTGCACTCCTCAACATGTTAAGGAGTTTTGTAAGTTCAACTTCTTTTCCTTGAATGTTGAAATTCAGAATAAACTGGGCATACGTGGAAGGAAGGGACTGAAGAACCAAGTCTGTATACAGCTCGTTCTTTAAAGTCGTCCCGAGGTCCGCGAGCTCTTCTATAGAGCCAATCATCTTTAGGACATGTTCTCCTACAGTTGATCCGATGGCCAGCCTCGACCGAAACAAATTCTTCGAGGTCTCGTATCTAGCTATACAAGATTGCTCTCCATACAATTCCTTGGTGTGGAGAAATATGGATTCATGATCCATATTCTCGTGCCTCCTCTGATGTTCATTATTCATAGTGGCAAGCATGATGCATTTGGCCTTCGCGCAATCTAACTCCCAGGTCTTGTGGATTTCCTTATCCGCAATACTGGATTCTGGACCAGGGACAGCAGGTGCCTTAGCAGTAAGGACATACCCCAATTTGTCATAAGTTAAAGCCATCTTGACATTCCGGAACCAATCTTTATAGTAGGCCCTGTCAGAATATTTTTCTCTAATGGTAACTTAAGGTCTGCCATGTTATGGGTCGTTGCAATTGAGAGAGAGAGGGAACACTTTAGCATATTGCTCTTTCAAGTTTAGAGTGGTTTTTAGTTTATCTAAACTGGATGGCTCCCACTGTTTCTCGAATCCCTCCTCAAACCAAAAAGGAAGAACTAGCCAGGACTATTCTTACCAAACAATACTTGCTTAACCGTTCAGCCAGGCCGGTGTCGGTACTTCGAGGGAGGTTTTACGACGCTTTCGCAAAGTTCCTTAATTAAATAACCTCTTTTCTCTGGGGGCATAACCCCGCTGACACCTTTCTCGGCACCTACTTGGTTTATTGCATTGATTGTTAAGTGACGAATCTCCTGATGAGTAGCGGATGCTCACAGTAGGATCGGGATCCAAATATCATCGTGTGATAAAGCTGAAAGAATCCTACCAAAATTATAACACTACAAATGGTATGCAACTCTTTGCAAATTTCAGTTTCTTTAGAAATTCCCGATATCAATTTCTGCCCCATGCTCTTATGACCATGGCGTTGGTCAAAATGTTATAAGTCACATGTCAAGTTCTACCCATCATTATCTTGTTAATTTGAACCCATCCGTACATACCCTTGACGTTGGCCAAATGATAATACGACTGTCCTAAACTAACTCATCTATCTACGCAACAAATGAATACCCAGCAGCTACCAAACACTATGCCTTGGCGTTGTCAAAATACATAGCTTGAATACTACTGAATACCCAAATGAAATGACAGAGGGCTACGAATGGTTTTGGCGAAACCGTGAACGTAGTGAACTTGATATGACCGAAGGAACCTGATAGCTTTTAAAAGGAGTGGTTAAGCTCCGCAATTAAAATTATCTTCTGTTTTAAAAATAACCGAGTGGTTTCTTCTAAACTGTTCCAACGATTCAACTTTAGTTTATTTTATTTACATTAATATAATGCGTCCCATCAATTAACCTATCATTGCAGAAAACAACAAAAATACAATGTCCTCTTATGCCATCCGCATTCGCCACTGGGCCCCGTCATTCACCCGTTAGGTTACTTAACAAACGACAGAGCGGGGGCTGTTAGTTATATGTATGCCCTAGAGGCCATTACTGTACATTGGATGTATATTGTAGTGGATACTGGGACATATATAGGTAGGACTTTCTTGCTCGACATGATAGTACGCTATCTGGTTGCTATTTATCTTAACATGTATACTTTATGTCTCTCTGTTACATGTTGATAAATCCCTTAGGATGTGTACTCGACTTCCAGGACTATGATGTAGATCATACTAGTGGGGCCTGGGTAGTCCATGAGTACATCCTTCAATGTTCCTAGTCGTGGGAATATCGAGACGGGGTATCGATATTCCAGAGTAGACTAGCGTATTTCTTCTCGACCCATGTGATGGGCGATAGATGATCCTATATCCATTGGTGTTTGACATCAGAGATGGTGTGCGGGTGCTCAGTGGAGACTGGGTACACTGAACGGGCTCGCCGAGAACTCCCAGATGGTATTATACCTCACGTCAGATGGCAGTTCTCTGGTGACACTGGTACAGCTTAGTCTGTTGACCCGAGATCGTCATAGAGTCTTGTGTGTCTCCCACTGTGCTTTGATTTCCACCCTACCACGGCTCTACAGAGTCGTGCAAATAGGTGGTTTTTGGGTACAGTCCCGATTCACATGGAGGCAATGAGCGATAGGAGGGAATTCGTCTCTCCCGGTATTGGGGGTTGATGTTGTGCTATGCTCGACTGGCCAAGACTGCAAATCCCTGGCCAGGGTTGCAGTGATCTACTGGTAAGTGTTATCAGTAGTTTCATGCTATGTTATGGACCGTATATCGGCATGACTTATCGAGCTACTGGGGTCTGACGTTTACCACCCCTAGGCGAGACATGCGACATATCAGACGAACAGACCGGACTGTACGGTAAGTGTTACTGGTTGGATTCACAGGAGTGTGAGCGGGCTTGATCGTCGATCTTCGGATCGCTCAATACCCGGGTGGCCGTTACGTTTGGCAGACCGCTTGCGGCTTGTGGGTGTTTGATATGATCATCACCTGCTACCGGCGTATTGACGAGTCTTTAGAGTCCTACACAGAGATTTCCGGCTCAAGCGAAACGAAATAGGAGCGCATATGAGATATATGCGGGACCGAGAATAATGCGTGTATGTGATACCGTATTCCATTCTCACGATGAATGTATCGATTGGTTGTATGCGGTATAACCTAGTTATCGAATCAAGGATTGATTCGATAAGCCGATACATTGGATACTAGTCGGTTATATGCGATATGACCGGATCGTTAAATCAAGTATTGATTTAATGATTTAATGCATAATTATATATTTGATATATTACTTTACATTAACTAGTATTTGTTCACTTAAAATGGATTTTCTCACTTGATTTGCACATTGTATATGTGATATATTTTTTGTGCACTTGATTGTATCATGTTTGATGGTACATGATTGTTAGGGTGTATGTTTAGTTTAAACCATGGTTATGTTAATGGTTAGGGTTTTTATTTAATTATTCATTTATTTATTTATTTGGAAAGATAAATAGAATGGTGGCTTATTTTGTTGTTTTGTTGAAACTTCATGAAGGGTTGAAAGCTTGACCATTCTTGTTCTTTTCCTAAACCCTAACCAATCAACCTAACCTTTGTTAATTCTCTACACCTAACTATGGTTGAGATTATGATAAGTATCATTTTGTTTTCTATTTTACATATACTTATCATATTCTTTCTTCATCTTCTTCTTCTTCAACAAAGAAGAAAACCTTGCTTCCATCAATGGCAACTTGAGAAAAAGGGTGAGAAATCCAATTCTAAAGTGAACCCACTTCCTATTTCTTCATGCTCTACCACTTGCCAAGTAGTATAGGGTGTTTTCTTCACAAGTTTCATGACTTGGTGAAGTTGGAGCTTGATCTTGAGATGCCTCGACGTAGATCATCTTCGGCATCGAAGTCGACGACCTAGCCCGATTATTTCTCCGACGAAACCTTCGCCAGAGTCCGGATTCCGATAGGTACAGCGGAGGGACGTCATCACGGAGCCTAGGAAGTGGAGGACCGGATCTACAAAGGTTGTAGCCTCTTTCCTTTAGCTATAAAGTAGTTTACTTGCTTGCATCGCCTTATCATCTAGTTATCGATCTTGCATAGGGTTTCTTTGGCACATGAAAATTTTGAATTGGCCATGTTTGATCACTTGTAGAACCTCATGGGTGTACCTAGGAAACCTACAGGGGTGGTCTAGCGCGGGTGCAAAACATAAGTGACGTCTAATAGCTATCATATATAGATATTGTACATTCGTCAGACGCAACAATAGGCATTCAAGATCACAGATGAACATATTGGATTTTCTACGAACCCGCATTCCTTTTGAGCCTGCAAAGAAAGAGGGATTTCATAGTCGCGATGAATAGCCAAAACCCCACCATAGACACCTACGGGTACGGCAAACTACCCGCCAAGTACCCGAAGTGAAGCGGTCTCCCTCAACAACGTGAGTACGCCACTAAACACTTCAAAGTACCCGGTAGTTTGTGCACCCCACCTTAGGTCTATCCTAAGAGCAGAAAATAGTAAATGAAATAATACAACTGTGGCTACAACCTCAACCCGGAAGTGCCCCGCAAAAGAATATTACAACAATTTACAAATTACATTTCAATGAAAGAAACTCTCGTCTCAGATCCTCGGGTATCCATTCACGACAATCCAATAAGTCCACAAACACAAACTAGTAAAAACCATTACAAAAATGTGCAACCCCCTGCTAACCGACATACTAGCAGTTAGTGGAGGTTTACGAACACATTAAACAAAACACAGATATAATCAAATTAGCCAAACATCTTAGAATTTCGATCAAGCAAACACAAATGATTCTACTCCAAAAAATTCTCTGTGCACCTGAAACCTGAGCAGAAACAAAACATCCCAGAAAATACAACATCAACACAAAAGAGTTACTTGGCAAATTTGGGCTGACTCGTCTTCAACTCGGCCGCGGATCCGCGACGGATAGCTTGGATCGGCCGCGGTTCCGCGGCGGTTTGGCCGAGTCACGATCCCAAATTTCTCCAGTAATCTTATAATTCCCTGCTTGTATTTTTAATGGTCCCTGAAAAATTTTTAGACCCCGTTTAAAAATCGGCAAAAACTTGGTTAAAATGATGTGTCTTTGGGTTCGTTTTGCGATCGAATTTCTAACGACTTTGCTAACAAGTTAGTTATGGTTTAGCGAGGCTCTGATACCACTGTAAGTCGACGTTAGACACGCCACATGCTGCGGGAAGACGGAATAGGAAAAACAATCATTTTGTTTAAACTAACATCGACTAACTTTACGGATCTTTGCCAAACCCTAACTAACAACAACATAAAAGTCATTAGCTACTATGTAATATGATTATAGCTAATGAATCAAGTCCTTCTTGTTCTCGTAGACCACCTCCTCGTTGGCCTCCTCGTTGTGATAGAAGATCCACCCGAGAGCTACATCTTCAAGCTTAACCTCTCACTTGAGGTAATTAGATTGCTATTAGTGCTAAACAAAGTAACCTAGAGGATATAGAATATGATTAGGGATCTATTAGTCTTGCTAACCCTTAGATCTCAACACGTGAGAGGTTAGGGTTAGTTCTTTGAAGAGAGAGAGCTTGAGGAGAGAGAATGTGAAAGTAATAATGAAATGAATTATGTCTCATTTGTGATATATGATGAAGCATAAAGAATATCAAATAATACATTATTTGATATTAACAACCATGCTTCATTTAATACTACAATGAATCATTTTATGAGTCATTAAGCAATAAATGCTTCATTAACTCATTTGGATGATTCATCTCATGAATCACTAATCCATTTAATGCATATAACACCTAAGCTCTCCACCTCTTCAATCTTCTAGAAGCTTCTCGACAAATTACGAGAATGCCCCTCCCATCCGTGAAAACACGGAAATACTGAGACTGTATAAATCCAATAATCCAATACTAGAATCTGGCTTAAACAAAAGCCCGCTAGTAAAAACTGTCCGAACATCATACGTGCGTAAAAACACGTATGTGTCCAAACCCTGTCGTAAAACAATACGACGTCTATATCGTTTCGCCCGAAGCAGGGAAACACTCTGTGTAGGACCCTAAAGACTCGACTACTACGACGGCAGTGGGTTTAACCACAGGCCGTAAGCGGTACTAGTTGTACGTAACAGTCCCCTGGTAGACGTCGATAAGAAGGCCGATGAGGAAACTCATCCGAACTCCTACTGAGCTTGATGTAACAATCTCCGTACAGTCCGGTCTGTTTGTCTAGGACTATCGCATATCGGGCCTAGGGGACGGCAAGCGGCAGTCCCCTAAAAGCGGTATAAGTCGTGTCGGAGCGAAGCCCATTACACCTTGAGAAGCTACTGGAAATCCTACCAGTAAATCTCGTTTGACCTGGCCAGGGACTTTGCGTAATGGCTCTCCAAACACAGCGCGATATCAACTCCCAATACCGGGAGAGACGAATCCTATCTAACCGCCACTGCCTCCAAGTGCTTCGGGACTGCACCCAACTGCTACCTGTTTGCACGACTCTTTTAAGCCGTGGTAGGGTAGCAATCTAAGAACAGTGGGGACACACTCGAGGCGAAGCAGCAGTGTCAAGTCTGCGGACTATGCTGTACTCATGTCACCTGGGAACTGTTAACTGACGACGGGTATAATACCAACCGACAGTTCCCTGCGAGTCCTGTCCGGTGTACCCGTAACCCAACAAGCACCTGTAAACTATCTCCAGTATAACGTACTGATGGCTGTGGGACAGACCATCTCCCTAACTGGGATGAGAAGCGTACACACTAGTCTACTCCGGAGTATCAATGCCCTGTCTCGATAATCCTACGACTAGGGACCTGAAAAAGGATGTGCTTGTAGACTACCCAGCCCCCCACTAGTGTGACTGCCATCACAACGCTGGTAGTCAAGAAAGATCCTAAGGGCTCTATCAATATGTATTCTCGATATGCTAACACATACACATATTAAGATAGACATAAACCAAGTAGCATACTACCATGTTTAGCAAGACTGTTATTATAACTGTGAATATCCCAAGCTTCCATTAAGTAATATACAAGCCGGTATGGTACAATAATGGACCCTAGGGCATATACACTAACAGTCCCGGCCGTTGGTCCTCCCGAGGTGTTCCCGGGGTGCGCACGCTTCACCCCATGGCTTCTCAGTTTAAACCGTGAGCTCGCGGGGTGTGCAAACAACTCAAAACCTCACTTTTTTAAACTGTTTTTGTCGACAGTTTTTCCGCGACAAAAACGGCGGAATTCTAACATTGCAACAAGCTATCTAAGGTTTATGAGTGGCTCTGATACCACTGCAACTCTATGTCGCACACCCCACGTGTTCGCGGGGAGGGGGAATTTGCAAAAAATGATTTTTACGAGCTTCGCAACTCCGACTAGAACCAAGGATCGTCCATAAACCCTTAGCTAGCAAACTACTTGAGGTTTAACCACTCGAATACGAAGTTATTGTAGGGTTACTAGGCACTCTCAATAGGTCTCACAAGGCATCAACCATGCCAATTTCAAAGTTTTTAGGGTGCCGAGAAAACCTAACACGGATCGTTGACTAGAAGTCTAGGCGAAAAGCTAATCTAGTTAACAACTTTACTAAAGATAAAAAGCTACAACCTTTGTAGATCCAGATATCCACTTCCTTGGCTCCATGTAGGCATTCTCTCGCTGTCCATATCGAATCCCGAACTCAAACGTCGGCTTCATCGGAGATTTGGGCGGACTAGGTCGTCGGCTTCGTGCCGAAGATGATCTACGTCGAGGCATCATAAGTTCAAGCTCCAACTTCACAAATTTATGAAACTTGTGAAGAAAACACCCAAAACAACTTGGCAAGAGGTAGAGGGTGAAGAAATAGGAGGTGGGTTCAATTTAGAATTGGATTTCTCACTTTGGAACTCAAGATGCCATTGATGGCATCAAGCTTTTTCTCTTGAAGATGATGAAGAAGAAGTAAATAGAATATGATAAGTATATTGTAAAAAGAATAATAAAATCAATACATATCATCTTCTAACCTTGGTTAAGTGTAGAGAATAGACCATGGTCAAGTGAGAATGGTTAGGGTTAAGGATGATGACAAAATGGTCACTTTAGTCAAAGCTTCATGAAGCTTCATCAAGCTTCATGAAAGAAACCATTTTGTTATCTTTTATTTATTTATCAAAAAAGAATAGATAAATAAATAAGTAAATAAATCAAAACCCTAACTATTATCATAACCATGGTTTAAGTCTTAACACAAAACCAATCTACATGCATCATCAAACATGACAAAATGTAGTGCACAAAAGTATATCACATATACAACTTGTGAACTACAAGTGAGAAAATCCTATTAAAGTGAACCAATACCAGTTAATGCAAAGTAATATATCATATATATATTTATACATTAAATCTTTAAATCAACACTTGATTCAATGATCCGGTCATGTCGCACATAACCGACCAGTATCCAATGTATCGATTTATCGAATCAATGATTCGATAACTAGGTCATATCGAATATAACCAATCGAAACATATATCGCGAGAATGAAATGCGGTATCACATACACGCATTATTCTCTCTCCCGCACATATCTCATATGCGCTCCTATCTCGTTTCGCTTGAGCCAGGAAACCTCTGTGTATGACTCTAAAGACTCGTCAATACGCCGGTAGCAGATGATGATCATATCAAGCATCCACAAGCCGCAAGCGGTCTGCTAAACGTAACGGCCATCCGGGTATTAAGCGATCAGAAGATCGACGAGCTAGCCCGCTCATACTCCTGTGAATCCAACCAGTAACACTTACTGTACAGTCCGGTCTGTTCGTCTTATATGTCGCATATCAAGTCTAGGGGTGGTAAACGTCAGACCCCAATAACCGATAAGTCGTGCCGATGTGAGGCTCATAACGGGTCGAGAAACTACTGGTAACACTTACCAGCAAATCTCTGATCAGCCCTGGCCAGGGACTTCCCTGTTACGGCCAATCGAGTACATCGCAACATCAACCCCCAATACCGGGAGAGACGAAACCCCTCCTATCACTCATTGCCTCCATGTGACTCGGGATTGTACCCAAAGACCACCGTCTTGCACGCCCTCATGGACGTGGTAAGTTGGAGATCAAAGCACAGTGGGAATCACACAAGACTCTATGACGATCTCGGGTCTACAGACTAACCTGCACAAGTGTCACCTGAGAACTGCCATCTGGCGTGAGGTATAATACCATCTGGGAGATCTCGGTGAGTCCGTCCAGTGTACCCAGTCTCCACTGAGTACCCGTATACCATCTCTGATGTCAAACACCAATGGATATGGGATCATCCATCGCCCATCTCATGGGTCGAGAAGCGTATACGCTAGTCTACACTGGTATATCGATGCCCCGTCTCGATACACCCACGACTAGGGACCTTGAAGGATGTACTTATGGACTACCATGTCCCCACTAGTATGATCCGCATCATAGTCCAGGTATTCAAGTACACATCCTAAGGGCTTTACCAACATGTAACTATAAGACAGTTTAAAGAGACAAGTGTACATGTTAAGATAAAGAGTAACCAGATAGCATACTATCATATCGAGCAAGAAAGTCATCTCTATATATGTCCAAGCATCCAATATAATATACATCATCTGTACAATACTGGCCTCTTGGTCATACATACAACTAACAATCTCCCACTTGCACTAGGGCCAGCTGCTGTAGTATCGCATACCGAGCATCCCGAAGAGTCTCTCAAACTGTATCTGGGGAATGGCCTTCGTGAGTGGATCCGCCGTGTTGTTCTTCGTGTCAACTATCCTGACCTCGATCTCCCGGCGATCAACTATCTCCCGGATCAGGTGATACCGCCTCAGAATATGCCTGGATCGCTGATGGGACCTGGGTTCCTTGGCCAAAGCCACCGCTCCATTGTTATCGCAATACAAAGGTATTGGATGCTCAATGGATGGAACCACTCCAAGTTCAGTAATGAACTTCTTGATCCAGACAGCCTCTTTGGCAGCATCGTTGGCAGCGATGTATTCAGCCTCCATCGCCGAGTCTGCCACGGTTTCCTGCTTGGAAGTCTTCCAGCTAACCTCCCCTCCGTAAAGGGTAAAGACAAAGCCCGACTGTGACTTAGAGTCGTCCTTATCACTCTGGAAGCTCGAATCGGTAAAGGACTCCACTTGGAGTTCTCCGTTACCATACACTAAGAGCATCTCTTTAGTCCTTCGCAAGTACTTGAGAATGCTTTTCACAGCTGTCCAGTGACTCTCTCCAGGATCAGCTTGATACCTGCTTACTATACTTAGTGAGTATGCTACATCGGGTCTGGTACATAGCATCGCATACATGATAGAGCCTACAGCCGAAGCATAGGGTATCCCTTGCATGCGAGCACTCTCCAAATCAGTCTTGGGAGACATCTCTTTAGAGAGAGTTACTCCAGAGATCGTGGGCAAATTCCCACGCTTGTATTCTTCCATACTAAACCTCTTTAGTATGGTGTCAACGTACCTGCATTGGGACAATCCCAATATCCGTTTGGATCTATCTCTATAGATCCTAATTCCCAATATGCAGAAGGCATCACCAAGATCTTTCATTGAGAATCTTTGTGATAAGAAGAGCTTGACCGATTGCAGCATAGGAATAACATTTCCTATCAAGAGTATATCGTCCACGTGCAATACGAGGAAGACAACCTTACTCTCTGCTACCTTCTTGTAAATACAAGGTTCATCTGGGTTTTTGACGAAATCAAACTCTTTGATAACGACGTCAAAGCAGATGTTCCAACTCCGCGATGCTTGCTTTAATCCATAAATGGATTTAAGCAGCTTGCACACCTTCCCGCTGCTCCCACTGTCTACGAAGCCCTCTGGCTGAGTCATGTATACGCACTCTTCTAAATCACCATTTAGAAAGGCGGTCTTAACATCCATTTGCCAGATTTCGTAATCATGATATGCAGCGATGGCAAGCATGATCCGGATGGATTTTAGCATAGCCACTGGAGAAAAGGTTTCGTCATAGTCCACACCTGGTCTTTGACGAAAACCCTTTTCAACAAGTCTAGCTTTGAAAGTCTCCACTTTCCCATCTACACCAAGTTTCTTCTTGAATATCCACTTGCTCCCAATGGGTTTTACCCCTTCAGGAGCAGCATCCAAAGTCCATACTTTGTTGGTGTACATGGATTCCATCTCGGACCGCATAGCATCCAGCCATTTCACTGAGTCCCTACTCGTGATGGCCTGCTCGAAGCTAGTTGGGTCATCATCCTCCATGATGCAATCCTCGCTTCCACCGTTAATGAGAAAACCGTAGTATCTCTCAGGTGGACGAGAAACCCTGCTAGATCGGCGGAGAGGCTGGGGTTCGTTGGGTATTACTGAATCCTCTGGTTCTACCATGTCTTCTGTTATAGTTTGTGTTGCTGGAATCTCTTCCAGTTCTACCTCAATGCCACTAATCTGTTTCATAAGAAAACCTTTTTCTAAGAAAGTGTCATGTCGGGAAACAAACACCTTTTGTTCCTCGGGGTGGTAGAAGATATACCCTTGTGAATTTTTGGGATATCCTACAAACTTACATAAGACTGATCTTACCTCGAGTTTGTCCGAATTTTGTCTTTTGACATAGGCTGGACAACCCCATATCTTAACATACTTAAGAGATGGTCTCTTCCCTTTCCATATCTCATATGGAGTGGTAGGCACTGATTTGGTAGAAACCATATTCAATAGGTGTATGGCTGTCTCAAGCGCATACCCCCAGAAGGAAATAGGTAACTCAGCTGTACTCATCATTGAACGCACCATATCTAATAAGGTGCGATTCCTTCGTTCCGATACACCGTTGTGCTGTGGTGTATAAGGTGGAGTAAGCTGAGAGAGAATCCCATTCTCTTTTAGATAATCTTGGAACTCATTGCTCAAGTATTCTCCTCCTCGATCAGATCGAAGGATCTTAATACTTTTTCCCGTTTGGTTCTCTACTTCGTGCTTATATTCTCTGAATTTCTCAAAAGCTTCAGACTTGTGTTTCAATAGGAACACATGACCGTATCTAGAGAGATCGTCAGTGAATGTAATGAAGTAGGAAGAACCGTTCCTGGCAAGGGTAGACATGGGACCGCATACATCACTATGTACCAGTCCTAAGAGTTCAGTAACTCTTTCTCCGTGTCCACTAAACGGAGCTTTGGTCATTTTTCCTTTGAGACATGAATGGCAAGTATCATAAGATGATAATTCGAACGGATTCAAATAACCATCCTTATGTAACTTAGCCAGTCGTGTCGCATTGATATGACCAAGTCTACAATGCCACAAGTAGGATTCGTTCATTTCTGAACTTTTCCTCTTGTGTGTGTTTTGTATATTGAGGACTGTACTTTGATTTAGAATGAATATGCCATTATGTAACAAGCCTGATGCAATCAACTTTTGATCTAGGAATATGATCATAACATTATCCTGTACTACAAAATTATATCCTTCTTTACTCAATAAAGAAACTGATATAATGTTGCACATCATGTTCGGTATATAATAGCACTCATTCAGGATCATTGTATCACCATTTGGTAATACTAGGTGATATTCGCCAACTGCTTTGGCTGCAACATTTGCACCGTTCCCAACTTGAACGGAATGATCACCTTTTCCCAGTTCTCTACCTTTCCGCAGCCCATGTAACATCTTACATATATGGGATCCTGATCCGGTATCTAATACCCAGGACGTAGGGTGAACTGAGAAACAGTTCTCAATGACAAACACACCCGAAGATGATGCATCAACATGCATGTTCTCCGTTTGGGCGGTGTGAGAATCCAGATATTCTCCTGTTTCCTGTTTATTCTTATAACACTTATAAGATAGAACGGGTTCAACGTTCCCCTGCACAGTATAACATGCGGGTTCGGTCAATACATCCATATTATTATCTTCATTAGGGCATGAAATGGTCGCTACCTGGAGAGAGAGAGAAGAAAACACTTTAGCGTATGCTCGTGCAAGATCAGATTGGTTATTATCTTATCTAATCAGGATGGCTCCACTGCTTTTTATCAAATCTTCCTTCAAACCCTTTAAGGAAAGACTAACCGGGATTAATTACACACTACAAGTTCGCCAATCTTTCAGGCAGGCCAGTGTCGGTACTTTGAGGGAGGTCCCCCGTGATTTCGCACGAACCTAATTAATGTAAACCTCGTTTTCCCAGAGGCGTAACCCCGTTGACACCTTTCTAGACACCTACTTGATCAGCTAATTGCAATGTGTAAAACTCTCCCAGGAGTAACTCTTACTCGCAGTGGGTATCGGGATCCAACTATCTCATAGAAGGTATGCAATCTCATTGCAAATTTCAACACTTGAAATTCCCAATAATATTTTACCCCTAGTGTTCTATGACCTTGACGAATGCCAAACAACCCATAGTCTACTAGTCAAGTTCAACCCGTACATTTCTTGATTGAATAAAACCCACCCGCACGACCCTTGACGAATGCCAAACAACGCCGTACGAATACCCTAATCCAATCTGCATCATATGCATAAGCAGATAAATACTAGTTAGCTACCGTACACTACGCCTTGACGAATGCCAAACTACCGTAGCACGAATACTAAGTAGTACTTATCTGAAATGACGGAGGGCTACGCAGGTTTTCAGAAAACAATGAGCGTAATGAACTTGATATCGTTGTAGAATCAAATGAAGTTTTAAAATGGAGTGATTTTGAGGCTTTTTCTAGTTTTGCTAAAGGGGTCACTCCCGGTGAAGGGATCGTCGGCCCTTTCCTCGTCGAATGAGGTGCGGGATATATCATATATATCACTGTGCAAAGCAGAAACTATAGAAGCGATCAAAAGTCAAACCGAGTGTGTAGCATCTGCCAGTTATTGCTAAAGGAGTCACTCCTGGTGAAGGGATCTCGGTCCTTTCCTCATCGAATAAGGTGCAGGTTATATCATATATACCGCTATGCAAAGCAAGAACTGTAGCTACCTGTTTTGTTTAAAATTCGATTCTACAACATCTTAGGTTTCTTTTCTTTCATTAATCACATTAATGAAGTCCCATCATTTAAATACCTAAACATCACAGATAAATACGACGTACACTTATGCCATCCGCATTCGCCTGGATGTCCCCTCGTGCACCGTTAGGTTAGGTAACTAACGACAGAGCAGGGCAGGGCTAGTGCGGATGCAAAACATAAGTAACGTCTATATAATATATCATATATACTATATAAAGTATCTATCAAAGAACATCACATGATCACATCACAGATATCGCAGCAGAAGAAACATATGAAACATCGGATATACTAGGACGTCCGTGTTTTCAATACGAGCCAGTATAAAACACGGATTCCACGGTCGTGATGAATAGCCAATCCCACACCCCTAGACCCCTACGAGAGCGGCAAGCAACCCTGCCAATTCTAGGGTTAGGAGACCCGGACTCGACTCCCCGAGTTGGTCTCCCACTGGACCCCAGAACCCGATTACTTGTGCTCCCCTCCTTGGGTCTATCCTAATGCGGAAAAGTAAATAATATACAAAAGGTGACATCTTCCGCTACCTGGAAGTGCCCCAAATAAAAGAATATTACATACAATTTTTTACATGAATGAAAATGAAAAACACTCATCTCACATAAAAAACCCCGGCTATTCAAACATGACAATCCAATATAACATATCCAGCAACTCATAACATCACATGTCATCAACGTAAGTAAATATGCGCATCCCAATTGTCGTTGACATATAGCAACGAAACCGGCGATATCACATATTACACTTACGGTCACAGAAAAGAAAGTGTAAAACTACAACAATTGGAATCCGCAATCTTTTTAGACATCTCATGCCTAATCAAATGAAATACTTAGACATCACATGCCTAACAATTATAAACCCCGCATTTTAGTCTCATTATCGAAAACTCTTTTCAATATCATGTGGGACTAAACTGCTAGATTTATAACATTCATTCAGTTATCTCATAACTGTTTGTGAATTCCAATTATTGTATCCCATTCCGGATAAATAGAATATATTAAATTTTCCGATCGAACATTCGAACACCCAAGTTTTCCCGAAACCGTTCAACACATGAAATAGGTTCAAAGACATTCACTTCATGCCTCAGTACCAACGGTCCAGCCGTAGAAGGGTCAAGCCAACGCCTCACATGTGGCACGCCGTACTGCCCCAAACCCGAAGGTTCAAAGGGCAGTTCAAGACGGTCACATAATCGAGTTAAGGTTTGTTGTCTTCTAGAGGGACCATCGCGTTACTTGCACTACTTAGAACGTCCTTAAACCTCACAAAAATCCAACACTTGGATATTTTCCGGCAGGGGAAAAGTTGGGTATTTATATCCGGTCGAACTTTTTAACATATTCTAAAGTCATCCGGAAAAACACAAAGACGAAATTTGATAATCCGATGGAAACATCGAAGCTCTAAAACACCCCAGAAAATTCAACTCATGAAAAAAGTATTTAAAATACCCATAAAACTCAGCTTCTGAAATGATGAATTACTGTGCAAAGCATAAGGTCTGACGTCATCATACTGCCGCGGAACCGCCGCAGAATCCAGACTTTTGCCGCGGTTCCGCCGCACTATTTACTGTTCATGGAATAATTTTTGCATCGTAATTCTTTGATTTCCCAGCTGAATTTTTTAAGCATTTTTAATCTGGAAAAATCCCAGTTTTTAGAAAAAGTCCAGAGAGCATGATGTGTTAGGGTTTCGATGCGTATTCGGGTTTCAAACGTCGTCTAGACATCGCCTAAGGCTCTAGCTAGGCTCTGATACCACTGTAGGGTTACTAGGCACTCTCAAGAGGTCTCACAAGGCATCAACCATGCCAATTTCAATGTTTTTAGGGTGCCGAGAAAACCTAACACGGATCGTTGACTAGAAGTCTAGGCGAAAAGCTAATCTAGTTAACAACTTAACTAAAGATAACAAGCTACAACCTTTGTAGATCCGGATATCCACTTCCTTGGCTCCATGTAGGCATTCTCTCGCTGTCCATCTCAAATCCCGAACTCAAACGTCGGCTTCATCGGAGATTTGGGCGGACTAGGTCGTCGGCTTCGTGCCGAAGATGATCTACGTCGAGGCATCATAAGTTCAAGCTCCAACTTCACAAATTTATGAAACTTGTGAATAAAACACCCAAAACAACTTGGCAAGAGGTAGAGGGTGAAGAAATAGGAGGTGGGTTCACTTTAGAATTGGATTTCTCACTTTGGAACTCAAGATGCCATTGATGGCATCAAGATTTTTCTCTTGAAGATGAAGAAGAAGAAGTAAATAGAATATGATAAGTATATTGTAAAAAGAATAATAAAATCAATACTTATCATATTCTAACCTTGGTTAAGTGTAGAGAATAGACCATGGTCAAGTGAGAATGGTTAGGGTTAAGGATGATGACAAAATGGTCACTTTTGTCAAAGCTTCATGAAGCTTCATCAAGCTTCATGAAAGAAACCATTTTGTTATCTTTTATTTAGTTATCAAAAAAGAATAGATAAATAAATAAGTAAATAAATCAAAACCCTAACTATTATCATAACCATGGTTTAAGTCTTAACACAAAACCAATCTACATGCATCATCAAACATGACACAATTTAGTGCACGAAAGTATATCACATATACAACTTGTGAACTACAAGTGAGAAAATCCTATTAAAGTGAACCAATATCAGTTAATGCAAAGTAATATATCATATATATATTTATACATTAAATCATTAAATCAACACATGATTCAATGATCCGGTCATGTCGCACATAACCGACTTGTATCCAATGTATCGATTCATCGAATCAATGATTCGATAACTAGGTCATATCGAATATAACCAATCGAAACATATATCACGAGAATGAAATGCGGTATCACATACACGCATTATTCTCGCTCCCGCACATATCTCATATGCGCTCCTATCTCGTTTCACTTGAGCCAGGAAACCTCTGTGTAGGACTCTAAAGACTCGTCAATACGCCGGTAGCAGATGATGATCATATCAAGAATCCACAAGCCGCAAGCGGTCTGCTAAACGTAACGGCCATCCGGGTATTGAGCGATCAGAAGATCGACGAGCTAGCCCGCTCATACTCCTGTGAATCCAACCAGTAACACTTACCGTACAGTCCGGTCTGTTCGTCTTATATGTCGCATATCAAGTCTAGGGGTGGTAAACGTCAAACCCCAAAAACCGATAAGTCGTGCCGATGTGAGGCTCATAACGGGTCGAGAAACTACTGGTAACACTTACCAGCAAATCTCTGATCAGCCCTGGCTAGGGACTTCCCTGTTACGGCCAATCGAGCACAACGCAACATCAACCCCCAATACCGGGATAGACGAAACTCCTCCTATCGCTCATTGCCTCCATGTGACTCGGGACTGTACCCAAAGACCACCGTCTTGCACGCCCTCATGGACGTGGTAAGGTGGAGATCAAAGCACAGTGGGAATCACACAAGACTCTATGACGATCTCGGGTCTACAGACTAACCTGCACAAGTGTCACCTGAGAACTGCCATCTGACGTGAGGTATAATACCATCTGGGAGTTCTCGGCGAGTCCGTCCAGTGTACCCAGTCTCCGCTGAGCACCCGTATACCATCTCTGATGTCAAACACCAATGGATATGGGATCATCCATCGCCCATCTCATGGGTCGAGAAGCGTATACGCTAGTCTACACTGGTATATCGATGCCCCGTCTCGATACACCCACGACTAGGGACCTTGAAGGATGTACTTATGGACTACCATGTCCCCACTAGTATGATCTGCATCATAGTCCAGGTAGTCAAGTACACATCCTAAGGGCTTTACCAACATGTAACTATAAGACAGTTTAAAGAGACAAGTGTACATGTTAAGATAAAGAGTAACCAGATAGCATACTATCATATCGAGCAAGAAAGTCATCTCTATATATGTCCAAGCATCCAATATAATATACATCATCTGTACAATACTGGCCTCTAGGGCATACATACAACTAACAGTTATACCTCACGATACATGTCCTTCGGGTCTTCATCGATGTCCTCCACATCGTCGTAGGCTCCAAGGATCGATCCGGATCGTAGCTTTTTCGACGGCCTCCTTGAGTCAAAGACGATCCACCCGAGAGTCTATAGTTCGAGCTCCACCTCAAAACCGAGGTAAATAGGGCAACAAGCTTGCCGAACTTGATGGCCTAGGTGATGTAGAGTATGAAGATGGATTTATTTGTGTCTTGAAACCCTAGGATTCTCAACACATGAGAGATTTTAGGGTTTTGATGTGAGGAAGAAGAAGAAAGCTAGCTTGAGAGCTCACTTGAGAAAAAGAAATGATTTTGATAAATGATAATGATAAATGAAAATGAGATGGCTAACTTGACATGACCACAAGCATGGCATGAAAAATATATCATCAAAAAATCTTGGTCACAAAATATCTCACAAAAATATCTAAGTCAAATAGTCAAACCAAGTCAAGTGGTCAAGCCAAGTCAAAAGGTCAAACAAAGTCAAGTAGTCAATACTAGTAGCCATGCCTCAACTATCATTTACAAAAATAGCAAATACTTTCCTCCACTTCATAATTGTTTTAATCAAGTAAATGGTCAAAACCCTAATGAGGTGTCTCCTTCTGTGCTACTCTCATCCATATATACATACCCGCATTCGTGTTCCGAGAAACACGAATACAAAGAGACGAAACTGATCCATCAATATAATACTAGGATCTGGTTTAAACCAAAGCCCACCAGTATTATCCGCCCGAACATCATACGCGCACAATTTTACGTAAGTGATCGAAGCCCTGCCATAAAACCATACGGCATCTACACCTTTTGCCCAGTGAAAGGAAACTCTCTGCGTGGGACTCTAAAGACTCTACGGTACGCTGGAAGTGGGTTTAACCACAGGCCGCAAGCGGTACTAGCTGCACGTAACGGTCCCCAGGTAGATGTCGATAAGAAGGCCGATGAGGAAAACCCATCCGAACTCTTACTGAGCCTGAATGTGACAATCTCTGTATAGTCCGGTCTGTTCGTCTAAGAGTATCGCATATCGGGCCTAGGGGGAGGTAATCGTCAGACCCCTAATAGCGCAATGAGTCGTGTCGGAGAGTAGCCCAATACACCTTAAGAAACTACTGGAATACCTACCAGTAAATCTCGCTTTCCGTGGCCAAGGACTTTGTGTAATGGCCTTCCGAACACAGCACGATATCAACCCCCAATACCGGGAGAAACGAACCCTATCTAACCGCCACTGCCTCCAAGTGCTTCGGGACTGGACCCAACTACTACCTGTTTGCACGACTCCTTTGAGCCATGGTATGGTAGTAATCAATGTATAGTGGGAACACACTCGAGGCGAAGTAGCAGTGTCAAGTCGACGGACTAAGCTGTACTCATGTCACTTGGGAACTGCTACCCGACGACAGGTATAATACCCACCAACAGTTCCGGACGAGTCCTTTCCAGTGTACTCATAACCTAATGAGCACCTGCATACTATCTCCAGTACGACGTACTGATGGCTGTGGGACAGACCATCTCAACTGCTGGGATGAGAAGCGTATACACTAGTCTACTGTGGAGTATCGATGCCCCGTCTCGATAATCCTACAACTAGGGACCTGTTTAAGATATGCTTATAGATTACCCACCCCCCACTAGTGTGACTTCCATCACAACGCTGGTAATCAAGCAAAGATTTTAAGGGCTCTACCAATATGTATAAGTGATATTCTAAATGAAACCCATGCACATATTGAGGAAGAAACAAACCAGGTAGCATACTACCATTTCGAGCAAGACTGTTACTATATCCTTGTATATCACAATCTCCCATTACGTAATATACAATCCAGTATGATACAATAATGGCCTCTAGGGCATATATCAATAACAAAAACAACTACCCCCCATCGAAAAGCACTGCCTCACACTGATCTTCGCTATAACGAAACTCAGACACTACGCCTTGGCACATGAGGTCCATCTCATATCAAAGGTGGATCCTCTTAAATACTTGATGTCAAGAGCCATACTAACAGGAAAGCTAGCCAAATGGGCCCTCCTCTTGATGGAATTCTCGATAACGTATCGACCCCTCAAAGCAGTGAAAGGCCAGGCCATCACCGACTTTCTCGCCGAGCATCCGATACCAGCCGATTCTCCCTTAAATTGCAAATTTCCAGACGAATACGCGTTCGACACAATGGAAGGATAGAAGGAAGAAAATTTTGTCCAATGGGAATTCTACTTCGATGTAGCATCTTTCATGAAGAAGCGGAAGCATAATACCCCTATAATCAAAGCCGGGGTGGGACTCATCTTCATGACTCCGTAAAGAGGGATACTGCGTTTCGCCTTCTCCTTGACGGAGCCTGTCACGACCAGAAATGGCACGTGATTGGCACTTGAATCATATGAAGTCTATAGGACCCATCTAATTCTAGTAAGCCAAAAGCCCAGAAATCTAAACCATTTGAAAAGAGAGTGAAGGAAAAACTTAGTGTAGAAGCAAGTGGTTTAACAAAATAATCCGTACTAAGTATTTTTAAAACATCAAGTCCTTTCCAATAATTTCGGCAGAGTTTCCTTTGTAAAAACTGGCCCCAAACGGGTACAAACATGAATAAAATACATAATGAATAAAGGTATCCCCATGCGGGAGCTAGCTCTTTGCCATTTGGCGGATACAACCACGCAAGACATATAATATACAACGCTGAATGGCGAGGATCAAAACTCTTAAAGGAAACCAACATCCTCAAGAAAACCATAGAAAACCCAAAATAATACAAGAGCGCGACTCTACGATCGAAAGAATATATATACTGGTTTTCTAAGTCTAAAAAATCAATACAAGTCTGGTTGATGGAGTTTACTAGATACAACTGAATATAAATAAAAATATTACGGTGGTCATGATACAAGTGAACCCACCGAACAAAGCAATCACCCGGAAGGAAGCAGTGTGCCAGCAAAGCCGCCAAGGAAACCTGTACGGCAAAACCTGCAAGAAACTGTGGCACAACGGGGGTGAGTTGCCAACTAGTGAGTAGAAAACATCACCGAAAAGAAATCGCATGTATGAATTGTAGGGTTACTAGGCACTCTAACAAGGGTTAAGAAAGCATCAACCATGCCCGATTAAAATTTTAGCCGTGCCAAACAACCCTAAACAAGATCTTCGCTAGAAAATTAGGGTTTCTCATGCAAGTAAATAGCATCTATGACTAAGTGAATACGAAATACAACCTTTGTAGATCGGTCCTTCACTTCTTGAGCTCCTTGTTGAAGTCCTTTCGCTGCGATCGTGGTTCTCCCGGACTCTTGCATGGCTTCACGAGGCTAAAGGAGCGTCCTTGCTTGAAGTCTTCGAGGCCGAAGATGATCTACGTCGAGGGGATGACAACTCAAGGTTCTACTTCACTAACTAGAGAATTAGTAAAGCAAACACCCTAAACTAAAGTGCTAGTCCAGTAGAGGATGGAGAAATAGGAAGTGGGTTCACTTTAGAATTTAGTTTCTCACAATGTTTCTCACTTTGGATCAAACCCTGGAGAGCTTTTTAGCTCAAGGAAGAAGATGAAGAAAATAAAATGAGAGGAGATAATGATCAAATGAGAAAGCAAACCATGGTGAGTGAGTATCATATACTAACTCATGTAGCGACATAACCATGGCTAATCCTTATGGTTGGGTTAACAAATATCCATAGTAAAAACAAACTTAGTTGAATTAGTCAATGCATCCACAAGCTTCATGCATTTTTCTAATCCTCCAATAATTTTGTATTTACTTTAAATATTAAAACCAAACATAATAAATAGCATGGTGTAAGTCTCATACACACATGAATAATGTATCAACAACCATGATACAAAAAGAAAACACATTTTAATATATATCACACATATATTAAATTTGTGCACATGTGAGACAAATCCTTAAGTGAACAAGTGTTAGTTAATGTAAACTAGTATATCTAATATACAATTATCTACTAAATTATTAAATCAACACTTGACTTAATAATCCGTTCATATCTCATATAACCGACTAACATCCATTGTATCGTCTTATCGAATCAACACTTGATTCAATAAGCCGGCCATATCATATATAACAGACCGATACAAAAAGTCGCGAGAATAGAATACGGTATCACATACACGCATTATTCTCGGTCCCGCACATATCACATACGTGCTCCTATTTCATTTTGCCTGAGCCAGTAAAACCTCTATGTAGGACTCTAAAGACTCGTCAATACGCCGGCAGTGGGTGATGATCACATCAAGCATCCACAAGCCGTCAGCGGTACTAGCTGGACGTAACGGCCACCCGGGTATTGAGCGATCAGAAGATCAGCAAGCAAGCCCACTCCAACTCCAGTAAAAGCCTGCCGGTAACACTTCCCGTACAGTCCGGTCTCCTCGTCTGATATGTCGCATATCAAGTCTAGGGGTGGTAAACGTCAGACCCCAATAACCGATAAGTCGTGCCGAAATGAGGCTCATAACACGTCGAGAAACTACTGGTAACACTTACCAGTAAATCACAATATCAGCCCTGGCCAGGGACTTCCCTGTTATGGCCAATCGAGCACAGCGCAACATCAACCCCCAATACCGGAAGAGACGAAACCCGTCCTATCGCTCATTGCCTCCATGTGACTCGGGACTGTACCCAAAAATCACCGTTTTGCACACAAGACTCTATGACGATCTCGGGTCTACAGACTAACCTGCACAAGTGTCACCAGAGAACTGCCATCTGACGTGAGGTATAATACCATCTGGGAGTTCTCGGCGAGTCCGTCCAGTGTACCCAGTCTCCACTGAGCACCCGTATATCATCTCTGATGTTAAACACCAATGGATATGGGATTATCCATCGCCCATCTATATGGGTCGAGAAAGTATACGCTAGTCCACTCTGGTATATCGATGCCCCGTCTCGATACACCGACGACTAGGGACCTTGAAGGATGTACTTATGGACTACCATGCCCCCACTAGTATGATCCACATCATAGTCCAGGTAGTCAAGTACACATCCTAAGGGCTTTATCAACATGTAACTATAAGACAGTATCAAGAGACAAGTATACATGTTAAGATCAAGAGCAACCAGATAACATACTATCATGTCGAGCAAGAAAGTCCTCTCTATATATGTCCAAGCATCCAATATAATATACATCATCTGTACAATACTGTCCTCTAGGGCATACATACAACTAACAATCTCCCACTTGCACTAGGGCCAGCTATTATAGTATCGCATACCAAGCATCCCGAAGAGTCTCTCAAACTGTATCTGGGGAATGGCCTTCGTGAGTGGATCCACAGTGTAGTTCTTCGTATCAACCCTCCTGACCTCGATCTCCCTGCGATCAATTATCTCCCGGATCAGGTGATACTGCCTCAGAATATGCCTGGATCTCTGATGGGACCTGGGTTCCTTGGCCAAAGCCACTGCTCCATTGTTATCACAATACAAAGGTATTGGATGCTCAATAGATGGAACCACTCCAAGTTCAGTAATGAACTTCTTAATCCAGACAGCCTCTTTGGCAGCATCGTTGGCAGCGATGTATTCAGCCTCCATCGTCGAGTCTGCCACGGTTTCCTGCTTGGAACTCTTCCAGCTAACCGCCCCTCCGTAAAGGGTAAAGACAAATCCCGAGTGCGACTTAGAGTAGTCCTTATCACTCTGGATGGTTGAATTGGTAAAGGACTCCACTTGGAGTTCTCCGTTACCATACACCAAGAGCATCTCTTTAGTACTTCGCAAGTACTTGAGAATGCTCTTCACAGCTGTCCAGTGACTCTCTCCAGGATCAGCTTGATACCTACTCAAAACACTTAGTGAGTGTGCTACATCGGGTCTGGTACATAGCATCGCGTACATGATAGAGCCTACAGCCGAAGCATATGGTATCCCTTGCATGCGAGCTCTCTCCAAATCAGTCTTGGGGGACATCTCTTTGGAGAGAGTGAGTCCAGAGATCGTGGGTAAGTTCCCACGCTTGGATTTTTCCATACTAAACCTCTTTAGTATGGTTTCAATGTGGGTAAGTTCCCACGCTTGGATTTTTCCATACTAAACCTCTTTAGTATGGTTTCAATGTACCTGGATTGGGACTATCCCAATATCCTTTTAGATCTATCTCTATAGATCATAATTCCAAGTATGCTGGAGGCATCACATAGATCTTTCATTGAGAATCTTTGTGATAAGAAGAGCTTGACCGATTGCAGCATAGGAATGTCATTTCCTATCAAGAGTATGTCGTCTACGTACAATACGAGGAAGAAAACCTTACATTCTGCCACCTTCTTGTAGATACAAGGTTCATCTACGTTTTTGACGAAATCAAACTCTTTGATAACAACGTCAAAGTAGATGTTCCAACTCCGCGATGCTTGCTTTAATCCATAAATGGATTTAAGCAGCTTGCACACCTTCCCGCTGCTCCCACTATCTACGAAGCCCTCTGGCAGAGTCATGTACACACACTCTTCTAAATCACCGTTTAGAAAGGCGGTCTTAACATCCATTTGCCAGATTTCATAGTCATGATATGCAGCGATGGAAAGCATGATCTGGATGGATTTAAGCATAGCCACTGGAGAAAAGGTTTCGTCATAGTCCACACCTGGTCTTTGAAGAAAACCCTTTGCAACAAGTCTAGCTTTGAAAGTCTCCACTTTCCCATGTACACAAAGTTTTTTCTTGAAGATCCACTTGTTCCCAATGGGTTTTACCCCTTCAGGAGCAACTTCCAAAGTCCATACTTTGTTGGTGTACATGGATTCCATCTCGGATCGCATTGCATCCTGCTATTTCACTGAGTCCCTACTCGTGATGGCCTGCTCGAAGCTAGTTGGGTCATCATCAACCATGATGCAATCCTCGCTCCCACCATCCATGAGATAACCGTAGTATCTCTCAGGTGGGTGAGGAACCCTACTAGATCGGCGGATAGGCTGAGGTTCGTTGGGAACTACCGAATCCTCCGGTTCAACCAAATCTTCTATCGTAGTCTGTATTGCTGGAACCTCTTCCAGTTCTACCTCCTTGCCACTAATCTCTTTTTCAAGAAATTCCTTTTCTAAAAAGGGAGCATGTCGAGAAACAAACACCTTTTGTTCCTCGGTTTGGTAGAAGATATACCCGCACGAATGTTTGGGATATCCAATAAACTTACACAGAATGGACTTTGCCGCGAGTTTGTCCGGATTTTGCTTTTTTACATATGCCGGACAACCCCATATCTTAACATAATTAAGATATAGTCTCTTTCCTTTCCATATCTCATATGGAGTGGTTGGCACAGATTTGGTGGCAACCATATTCAATAGGTCTGCAGCTGTTTCCAGTGAAAACCCCTAGAAGGAATGGGTAACTCAGCTGTGCTCATCATAGAGCGCACCATATCTAATAGGGTGCGGTTCCTCCGTTCCGATACACCGTTGTGCTGTGGTGTATATGGAGGAGTTAGCTGAGAGAGAATCCCCTTCTCTTTTAGGAAGTCCAGGAATTCATTGCTCAAGTATTCTCCTCCTCAATCAGATCGAAGGATTTTAATACTTTTTCCGGTTTGGTTCTCGACTTTTGTTTATATTCTCTAAATTTCTCAAAAGCTTCTGATTTGTGTTTCATCAGGAACACATATCCGAATCTAGAGAGATCTTCAGTGAATGTAATGAAGTACGCAGAACCATTCCTGGCATGTGTAGACATGGGGCCGCATACATCACTATGTACCGGTCCCAAGAGTTCCGTAACTCTCTCTCCGTGTCCCATAAACGGAGTTTTGGTCATCTTGCCTTTGAGACATGACTGGAAAGTGTCATAAGATGAAAATTCAAACGAATTCAAATATCCATCCTTATGCAACTTAGCTAGTCGTGTCGCATTGATGTGACCCAGTCTACAATGCCACAAGAAGGATTCGTTCATTTCTGAACTCTTCCTCTTGTGTGTGTTTGTTATGCTCAGAACTGTTGATTAATTTAGAACATAAATGCCATTGCACAACGTGCCTGATCCAACCAACTTTTGGTTCAGAAAAATATTCATAACAGTATCCTGTAATACAAAATTATATCCTTCTTTACTTAACAAAGAAACCGATATAATGTTGCATATCAGGTTCGGCATGTAATTGCATTCGTTCAGATTCAATGTATTACCAGTTGGCAATACCAAGTGATATTCCCCGACAGTTCTAGCTGCAACAATTGCACCATTTCCAACCCTTATGTCTTTATCACCTTCTCCAAGTTCTCTACCTTTCCTAAGCTCATGTAACTGATTACATATATGGGATCCTGACCCGGTATCTAATACCCAGGACGGAGAGGAAATGGAGAAACAGTTCTCTGTAACGAACACACCCGAAGAAAATGCATCAACATGTACTTTCTTCATTCGGGTGGCATGGGAATCCTGGTATTCCCCTATATCCTGTTCAGTCTTATAACTTTTATAAGAAAGAACGGAACCAACGTTCCCCGGCACAGTATAACATGCGGGTTCGGTCAATACATCCATATTATTATCTTGATTAAGGCATGATATGGTCGCTACCTTGAGAGAGAGTGAAGAAAACACTTTAGCGTATGCTCTTGCAAGATCAGAATGGTTATTATTTTATCTAATCAGGATGGCTCCCACTGTTTTTATCAAATCTTCCTTCAAACCCTAAAAGGAAAGACTAGCCGGGATTAATTACGCCCTACAACTACGCTAATCTTTCATCCAGCCCAATGTCGGTACTTTGAGGGAGGTTCCCCGTGCTTTCGCACGGACCTAATTAAAGTAAACCTCGTTTTCCCAGAGGCGTAACCCCGTTGACACCTTTCTAGACACCTACTTGATCGGCTAATTGTCCTGTGTAAAACTCTCCCAGGAGTAACAATTACTCGCAGTTGGTATCGGGATCCAACTATCTCATAGAAGGTATGCAATCTCATTGCAAATTTCAACACTTGAAATTCCCGATAATATTTTGCCCCTAGCGTCCCATGACCTTGACGTAGGCCAACAAACCATAGTGCGCCAGTCAACTTCAACCCGTCATTTCTTGATTCAATTAAACCCACCCGTACGACCCTTGACGCAGTCCAACAAAGTCGCACGACTACCTTAATCCAATCTGCATCATATGCATAAGCAGATAAATACTAGTTAGCTACCGCAAACTACGCCTTGACGCAGGCCAACAAACGTAGCACAAATACTAAGTAGGACTTATCTAAAATGACGGATGGCTACGACAGGTTTTTATGAAAACCTATTGGGTAATGAACTTGATATCATTGTAGAATCAAGTGAATTTTTAAATGGAGTGATTTTGAGACTTTTATTGGTTTTGCTAAAGAGGTCACTCCCGGTGAAGGGATATTGGCTCTTTCCTTATAGAATAAGGTGCAGGACATATCATATATATCGCTATGCAAAGCAAAAACTCCAAGAGTAATCATAAACAAACCGAGTGTTGTAGCATCTGCCAGTTTTGCTAAAGAGGTCAGTCCCGGTGAAGGGATCTCGGCTCTTTCCTCATCGAATAAGGTGCAGGATATATTATATATATCACTATGCAAAGCAAAAACTGTAGCTACCCTTTTTGAAAATTTTATTTTACAACATCTTTTAGGTTTCTTTTCTTTCATTAATCATATTAATGAAGTCCCATCATTTAAATCACCTAAACATCACAGATAAATACGACGTACACTTATGCTATCCGCATTCGCCTCGATGTCCCCTCGTGCACCGTTAAGTTAGGTAACTAACGGCAGAGCGGGGCAGGGCTAGCGCGGGTGTAAAACATAAGTACCGTCTATATAATATATCATATATACTATATACAGTATTTATCACAACATATCAAATGATCACATCATAGATATCGCAGCAGAAGAAACATATCAAACATTGGATATACTTGGATGTCCGTGTTTTATTTTGAGCCTCTATAAAACACAGATTCCACGGTCGCGATGAATAGCCAAACCCACACCCCTAGACCCCTACGAGAGTGTCAAGCAACCCTACCAATTCTAGAGTTAGGAGACCCGGACTCGACTTCTCGAGTTGGTCTCCCACTGGACTCTAGAACCCGGTTACTTGTGCTCTCCTCCTTGGGTCTATCCTAGTGCGAAAAGTAAATAATATACAAATGGTGACATCAACCTCATCCCGGAAGTGCCCCAATAAAATAATATTACATACATTTAATTTTACATGAATGAAAATAAAAACCCTCATCTCACATAAAAAAAACCCTGCTTTTCCTAACACGACGATCCAATATAACATATCCAACAACACATAACATCACATGTCATCAACGTAAGTAAATATGCGCATGATTGATAGGATACGAGCGTGTTCAAGTTTAGTTTAAATACAGCAATCAAGACGGTTTCGCTTGTAGCTAGCCGGTTGAGTACGGGTCGTCCGCAGGGAGATGGGAGTCTTTTTCAATGTGTTTTAACGAGTTAAGTCCGGTTGTTCAGATTTTGTTGGATTATCTAAGTGTTGAGTTTATATTTAAAGAGAGCTTGTTAGGGTTAGGATTAGGTTAGTTTGAGTTAGGAATCTCCACATCTTTCGTTGCCCCTCTTAATATCGGTGTTACGGTAATCGGCAACAACGGGGATTAGCACGACTAGGAAGAAACTTGCGAGTACAAGCTAGGCTTTCCAACGCATAAGTCCTTCCTTTTGGTGCTTGTCCGTCCGTTCTTGGCTCTTATCCATAACCTCCGGTTAATTCAACCACAACCGGTCTCACTACGGAATCACCGCTATCATGTAGGATAGGGTGCCGTAAGGAGCGGATTGTGGTTCAATTAACGGGAGTCGATTTAAGTTGTTGGGCAAGGAAAGAGTGAGAGAGATTTCCTTCTCTCAAACTTCCCTTATCCTACCCTAACAAGTATAAAACTACTCACACTTCATGATAAGGAAAAACAAAACAAAACAAAAGAGGAAGATAGAAAGAAGGAGATTAGAAGAATACGACTAACTATTTGCGACCTCACCTTGGCGACGATCGAGCGTAAGTATCATTGTCGTATGAATGATAAAGAAAAAAGAGAGAAGAAAGAAACAACAAGGAAATAACAACAACTACTTAACAAATTAAAATTACAACAAGCATAAAGATAAAGAGACAAGCATGATAATAAAATGGTCTTCTTTATTCATCACTCTTCACTCAAAAGCTCACTACAAGTTTAATGGAGAAGAGGTGAGAAGAGGAAGAAGAAAAACACTAAACCTAGGCAAAAATGAAAATACAAGAATTGACCCTTTCCTTCACAAAGTTCTGGGCTATTTATAGGCCAAAAAATGAAAACCTAGGGCAACCACCAGAACACATCTGAAAAGACCAAAATACCCCTGGAAGCCCATGCCCTGACCCCACTGTACGGCCGCGGATCCGCCGCCTATGCCCCCTATTGGCCGCGGATCCGCGCCCCTACAGTAGAGTTATGGTGTGGGCTACTTGGTACTTCACTGGTCTTCTGTCCCCTCTTGTCTGGTATATGTATTTTCTGAAAATTCTTTCTCATTTCCTCCAGAATTTCTGTTGAGGAAAGGTGGACTTTTTGTGGATGTTTTTGTCATGATTGCCTCGAGCTCCGCGTAGATCTCTTGGATCTTGTGCTACCATTGAGCCTTGTGCATGAGAATGACATGGATTTGACCTTTTGTCTTCCTAAACTGGTATCTGGCAACATACCGTGTTTTATCTGTGGTTTGCAGGAACCAGGATTTTGTCGTGTTTTCCATGAATTTCACCGTTTTAGAACCGAGAACCTGTATCCTGCAATTGACTAGCAAACACAGCTCAAGAGTATCTACCGATATGCAATGTGACAAAAATTGGGCGGTATGAAAATGCAAAAATCTGATATGAACAAATACCCCCAAACATATCATTTGCTCGTCCCGAGCAAAGCCCATTTATTCACAAAAAATTTCCTAACCTCACTTTCGCAGGGAAAGCGATTGCACTGAGCATGTGCAGCAAGCCGTTAAACCTCTAGGTGTCCCTAGTAGGAGGAGTGTTGTCTCCTGAGGGTTTTCAGCGGATACTACCCACAAAATCCGGTCAAGTTTGGTTTTTTAAAATAACTAAGCTTCAAACCCTAAAGTTTTGTTTTAGAAAATAACAATTCTATAATCCTAAGTCTAGACCATCGAACCTTTATTTTTCACACCTCGCTTCTTATTTACAGATTTTATATGTCTTTACGTGCAGTGCAAATAGTGTCGTTAAGTTCCAGAAGGATCGATTAAAGTCATCATGTCGCACAATAAAGCCCAGATAACAATTTTAAAAGGATCACCTACGTTTTATAACGAGTTAAGCATTTTTCAAGTTTCGTTTTCCAGTAAGGTTTCAACTTCAGAATTTCTATCTTCCTTAACAGGAAACTAAGTCTTATTTTTCACTCCACCTTTTTCTTGTTTTCATTTCATACACACCTCTGTGAACGTGCAATAGTCTTTATCATAGAATAAAACCTTCGTATCTCCGCTAAATTTTTTATAAAAGCCTGTCTTTTATCAAGATTATTCTCACACAAAGAACCGTTAGGAATTTTAACTCGGAGAGAACACTTGCTTGACTTTGTTTTAAAACTGGACTTTCTAGGCTTCTTAGCGAGCTTTGGGCCAATGCACCCAAACCAGTTGGTTTTAGGGCATTAGGTGTAGAAACACCCCAGCGGACTTAATTACTCAAGTTACCTAGGTCCAAAAACAAAAGACTGTTTGACGTGAAAATCAGACGATTTAATACGAACGGAGATATAACTGGCAGTTCCATTTTTTTTTTTTGGATAAAAGACGTGTTTAGTGGGTTTGGTGTGTAATCATTCCAATCAAGTTTTAGATGGGTTATTTTTCAGACTTAGCTCCAATTACGGCATCAATAACATTCCTTCATATTCGCTTTACTTCATAAACTATTCTTGACATTACTTATTTCAGAACAAACCTATTTGATCCTCAGAAAATCATTTATCTGTTTAAAAGTTTAAACATGAAAGACTTGTCATCTAATTCCCAAAATCATACGACACGTGTAGTGTGATGTAAAGACGTATATCAGCTATAGTTAACTTCAAAGGAGAGTTATCTTTCAGGTTTTCAAAATCCAAACATAAGATCTAGTTATTCCTATTTTTTCAAACAAAAACCGTCGAATGTTGAATCAGAGTTCTTCCACAAGCTAACTTGACAAAAAAGTTTTTATATTTTTTTAGAAAATTTTCAAATTTTTATGGATTTTATGGATATTAATATGCAGATGCAAAATATACATATGAATGCGAAGGTAAGAAATGCGTACCGAGCGTACCCCCAAACTTAAACTGGACATTGTCCTCACTGTTGTTGCATAAAGAGATCATTTGAAGGGTCAAAATTGTCGGTTAGTGATACACAAATTTTTATTTGTTTTTGTTTTTAAAGAAAAGAAAAAGAATATACACAAATATATACAAAAATGGTTTGTACATACCCACAAACTTATTTGGAACAATGTCCACTGTTCTTGGCTGGATAACCGAAGTTTGGAGGTAGGCAGAGGAAGATCATTTAAGGTAAACCGGCTCCTGTAAGAACAGGAGCTCCTCCGTTGGTTCGGCGCTAAGGTACGGTTTGCATCGGTGTCCGTTCACTTTGAAAATTGAACCGTCCTTTGGATTTTCCAAATCCACAGCGCCCTGCGGATACACATTCTGCACGAAATACGGCCCTTTCCAGCGAGATCTGAGCTTTCCTGGTTGGAAATGAAGTCGGGTGTCGTAAAGCAGTACCTGCTGACCAGGTACGAAGGTTTTGCGTAAAAGGTGTTTATCGTGAAACACCTTCGTTCGATTCTTAACGACAACCGCGTTGTCGTAAGCCTCATCCCTAAGCTCGTTTACTTCGTTCAACTGCAGCTTCCGATGGCTGCCCGCATCCTCGAGAGACAGATTCAGCTCCTTTATCGCCCAAAATGCGCGATGCTCGATTTCGACAGGAAGGTGGCAGGATTTTCCGTACACAAGCCGATAGGGAGACATGCCAAGGTAGGTCTTATAAGCGGTTCTAAATGCCCAAAGGGCATCAGTGAGTTTCAGAGACCAATCTTTACGGTTCTTGGAAACCGTCTTCTCCAGTATCTGCTTGATTTGCCGATTTGAAACTTCGGCCTGCCCGCAGGTTTGGGGGTGGTAGGGCGTAGAGAGCTTATAATTAATGGAGTATTTCCGCATCAAGGCCTCGAAGGTTTTATTGCAGAAATGACTTCCATTGTCGCTAATGATCGCTCGGGGGTGGCCAAACCGGGAGAAAATGTTTTCTTTAAGGAACCTAACGACAACCTTGTTGTCGTTAGTCCGGCTGGCCACAGCCTCGACCCATTTAGAGACATAATCAACAGCTAGAAGGATGTACAAGTTCCCAAAAGAGTTGGGAAACAGCCCCATGAAATCTATCCCCCAAACATCGAAAATCTCCACAACCAAGATCGGTTGGAGCGGCATCTCGTTCCTCCGGGATATCCGGCCCATGTGTTGGCACCGGGAGCAAGTCTTGCAATAGTCAAGAGCGTCTTTGAAGAGTTGTGGCCAGTAGAAACCACATTGCAAGATCTTCTCAGCTGTCTTTCTGGGCCCAAAATGCCCGCCACATGCTTGGTCGTGGCAAAACGACAGCACACTCTTGAATTCCTCATCAAGGACACACCGACGAATAATCTGGTCGGGACAGTATTTGAACAAGTAGGGTTCGTCCCAGTAAAAGTGTTTTACTTGGGATAAGAAGCGAAGTCTGTCCTGACTTGACCATTCGGTCGGTAGTAATCCCGTGGCCAAATAGTTCACAATATCTGCGAACCAGGGTTCGCACGATACTGTCAAGAGCTGTTCATCCGGGAAAACGTCGTTGATCGGGATTGGAAGCGAAGGCGAAGAAGGAAGTCGTGAGAGATGGTCGGCAACTACGTTTTCACATCCTCGTTTGTCCTTAATGACAAGGTCAAACTCTTGAAGCAAGAGGATCCAACGTATTAACCGAGACTTGGCATCTTTCTTCGCAAAAAGATGGCGCCGAGCTGAATGGTCTGTGTAGACAATGACTGGAGAGCCGATGAGGTAGGGCCAGAACTTTTCTAAAGCAAATACAAGAGCCAAGAATTCCTTCTCAGTTGTTGTATAATTGAGTTGGGCGTCGTTCAGGGTTCGGCTCGCGTAATAGATTACGTGCGGCATCTTGTTGATGTGCTGTCCAAGGACAGCACCGATGGCAAAGTCGGATGCATCGCACATAATCTCGAATGGGTGCGTCCAGTCAGGTGAAGAAAGAACGGGAGCAGAAGTGAGTGAGCGTTTCAGTGACTCGAATGCAGTCACACAGCTCGAGTTGAAGTCGAAAGTCGTTTCCTTGGCCAGCAAAAGCGTCAAGGTCCTAGCAATCTTGCTAAAGTCCTTGATAAACCGTCTATAGAAACCGGCATGGCCAAGGAAGGCTCGGATATCTCTGACGCATCGGGGAGGAGGCAGATTGGAAATGACCTCAATCTTTGCTTTGTCAACCTCTATGCCATTTTGCGAGATGATATGTCCTAAGACAATACCTTCGCGTACCATGAAGTGGCATTTCTCCCAGTTCAAAGTGAGATTCTTGTCCTTACATCGGGTAAGGACAGCGTCAAGATGCAGCAAACACTCGTCGAAGGAGTCGCCGAAGATGGAGAAGTCATCCATGAAAATCTCCAGAAATTTTTCCACCATGTCTGAGAAAATTCCCTTCATACACCGCTGGAAGGTAGCGGGCGCATTGCATAACCCAAAGGGCATGCGTCGATATGCAAACGTGCCGAAAGTACAAGTGAAAGTGGTCTTGTCCTGGTCTTTTTCGGCGATGGGAATTTGATTATAGCCGGAGTAGCCATCAAGAAAGCAGTAGTACTCGTGTCCGGCCAATCGTTCAAGCATCTGGTCAATGAAAGGTAGCGGAAAGTGGTCTTTCCGCGTTGCGGCGTTGAGTTTTCTGTAATCAATGCAAACTCGCCACCCAGTTTGGGTGCAAGTAGGGATTAACTCATTCGCCTCGTTGGTGATGACCGTGATGCCCGACTTCTTGGGGACAACGTGAATGGGGCTAACCCACTGGCTATCAGAGATAGGGTAAATGATACCACTATCTAGACATTTGAAGATCTCCTTCTTCACAGCCTCCTTCATGACTGGATTAAGACGTCTTTGTGGATCCCGGGCTGGTTTGGCATCATCCATCAGATGAATGTGATGCTCAACGATGAGGGGACTAATCCCCTTGTTGTCCGCCATGGACCAGCCAAAAGCTTGCCTGTTGCTGTGCAAGACCGCGAGAAGGGCTTTCTCTTGCTCGGGAGCTAGAGAAGCCGAGATGATGACAGGAAGGGTCTCGTTCTCACCTAAGTAAGCGTACTTAAGGTGAGACGGCAAAGGCTTGAGTTCGAGCGTTGGAGGTGAAACGATAGAAGGAAAGATTGGTGCAAAGGTCTCGAACTCAAAGGACTCCAGCAAAGGTTCAAAACGAGTGTAGGCAACCGAGTCGGATGGTTCAGGTAACTCATCCGGAAAGTCGAAGGATTCAAACTCGGGTTGTGCGCGGCTAAGATCGTTCGAAAACGTGAAACACTCGTAGTCGTTGTCGGGCGCAGAAACAGCAGCAGGTTCGAAGAGAAACGCACTAGTGGCGTCAAGATTATCGTGATCAAACAGAAACTCCTCGAATTCACACTCTTCTGGGGTGATCTCCTGGATCGAGCAGACGTCCAATATATGAGCATTAGGTTCGGCGGGCTGATTCCCCAACATAAAAATGTTGAGTTCAATCGTCATATTTCCAAAAGAGAGGTTCATCGAACCGTTGCGACAATTGATCACAGCATTTGAGGTTGCGAGAAATGGGCGACCGAGTATCACCGGAATTTGATTCCGGGGGTGAGCTACAGGCTGTGTATCTAATACAATGAAGTCAACGGGGAATATGAAGTCCCCGACTTTTATCAACACATCCTCTAGCTCACCCCTAGGATGGGTGATCGATCGGTCGGCCATTTAGAGAGTGCATTGCGTGGGTTTCAGCTCTCCGACGCCTAATTGCTCGTATACTGAATACGGAAGCAAGTTAACACTGGCACCAAGATCTAATAGTGCGCGGTTGATGTTCTTATCCCCAATGGTAATTGAAATCGTAGGACAGCCAGGGTCCTTCCGTTTTTGTGGTAAAGATTGGGTAAGAGCATCACTCACAGCACTAGCCCAGAAAACTTTCTTGGGTACCTGAGACTTCCTCTTTTTCGTGCACAAGTCGTTTTGGATTTTCGCGTAAGGCGGGACTTGTTGGACAGCATCTAAAAGAGGAATGTTAATATTAACTTGCTTGAACAACTCCAAAATCCTCTCCATTTGTGGATTTTGTTTGTTAGACCTCAACCGGTTTGGAAATGGAACATTTTGAAAATTGGTTGAGTCTAATGCTGGAGGAGGAGATTGTGGAGTTGGAACGGATCCCAGAATAGGTGTTTTCGTGGAGTGAGAAGTGGGTCCGTTTAGAGCAGAAGAAGAGGAAGGGGTGCCTTGTGAAGAACGGAGAATAGGCTCAGAAGACGAAGAAGAAGAAGAAGAAGAAGAAAAAGAAGAAGAAGCGGCGACCGGGGTGTCATTGTTGATTCGTGTGCCGGTGTTGTTTTGCAGCATCCTTCCCGATCTCAGTATGGTCACGGCACTCACATTATGGTTTTGTTGTTCAAGAGCAACATGTGCATTATGTCGGTGACCGGGATTTGGAAGTGGCTGGGACGGGAGCTTCCCCTTCTCTCGCTCGCTTAAGGCCGCGTTCAGCTGTGCAATCTGGGCCTCGATGGTCTTGATGCTTTGCCCGTGTGCGGCAGTGTGTTGCACTAAAGATTGAATGGAAGACTGGATGTTGGCGGTGGATTGAGTCGATTGTTTAACAAACGCCTCCAGACTTCGCTCGAGCCAGGAAACCTTATCGTTGTTCGACGGAACAATGTTGTTTGGTGGAAAAGAGTTGTTGGGTGCAAAGTTGTTCGTCTGGTTTTGGAAAGGTTGGGGTTGGAAGGGCTGCTGATACTGAGTTTGTTGTTGCGCTTGTTGTTGCGGCGGAGGGGCCCTTTGGAAATTGTTGCCTTGGAATTGATTCTGATTCTGATTCCAGGCGAAATTGGGGTGGTTCCTCCAACCGAGATTGTAGGTGGAAGAGTATGGATCATTCCTCGGTCTTTGTTGGAAGGCAGCATTAACCTGATCCTGTCCTTGCGACGGTGGATTGTAAGGACACTCTTCGGTCAAGTGGGAATGATCGGAACAACAAGCGCAGATGGTACGAAGGGGGAGAACAGGGGCAGGAGCAGGAGCAGAAAATTTGCTCTCTATCGCTTCAAGCTTTCGTGTTATTGCAGCCATTTCAGCTTTCATCGCAATAGAGACATCGAGTTGGTGGATTCCTACCCTAGACTGACCGGTAGAAGTGGAGGTAGAAGAAGAAGAAGTCGGTCTGGTCCTCTCCCACTGTAGCGTTTGCTCCACAAGATCGTCATAGAACTGCCACGCTTCCTCGTCAGATTTCGATAGGAAGTGGCCCTGACAGATGGTTTCCAGCAACTGCTTCGTTGCCGGGTTCAGTCCCTCATATAAGGTTTGGCAGAGTTGCCATTTCTCTATACCGTGGTGAGGACACTGAATAAGAAGGTCTTTGTATCGGTCAAAGCACTTCCAGAAGGGTTCAGAAGGAAGCTGGGAGAATTGGTTGATTTCATTTCGAATTCTTGCGGTCTTATGATTTGGATAGAATTTTTTCAGAAACGCTTTAACAAACTCGTCCCAGCTGGTGATTGAGTGGGAAGCGGTGCTATACAGCCATTTTTCAGCGAGATCACATAAAGTGAACGGAATGACCCGTAGACGTATAGCATCGTCCGACAGCTGGGTTGTTTTCATCATGGCACAGACATTTTGAAATTTATTGATGAAGATATAGGCATCTTCAGATTCAAGCCCATGAAAACGTGGAAGCATGTTGATGAAATGGGGCTTAATTTCAAAGTTGTCCCCATTGGCCGGAGGAAGAGAAAGGCAGGTGGGAAGTGCAGAACGGGTGGGGTAGAAACGATCCTGGAGCGCGATTCGCTGCGGCGCTACAACAGGCGGAGGTGGTGGGATATTGGTCTCCGTAGGAGGTGGAGCCAATCCAGCGGTGGTCAAAGAGATGTTCGGATTAAATCCCGACATCGTGGAAGAAGAGGTTGGTGAAGGTGAAGGTGAAGGTGAAGATGTATGAACAGAATTCCGGTCAACGTCGGAGTTGGCCGGCAAAGAAAGGGGTGAAAGAGGAGTGGACGGAGTATCGATTTCGGAGTCGATCGCGTAGTCGGTCGCGACTAATGTAACGCGGACTAGACGGGCGCTAGTGTCCCGAGTCCAAGCGGACATACACTAAACGAGTTTAGTATAGTCAAAGCGGAGAAGGTGAGGGTAAGAAAACGTCAATGGAGAAAGGCGATGGGTGGTGGGTGAAAATGGATTTGGCGACAAAAGGGCAAGTTTTTATAAAAGTTTTTGATTTTTTTCTTCTTTTTTTTTGTTTTTAGAAAGAGATTTACAGAAATATGTACGGAAATACGGCTTAAGCAATCACAAACAAGATATGCACAATCACACCTAGATCTAGGGTAACCTAGGTCTACTAGACCTGCTCCTGAACTTGATTGTCGAAGTTAAACAGTGTCGAGAAACAGGCTTAAAAATACACTGATCACGAGGCCAGGTAAGTGCAGAGATAAGGGGAGGTTGTCCAACGCTTTCGCGAAGTTCCTTAATTAAATAACCCTTTCTCTTTCGGCGGTTGCGCCTTTAACACTTTCCTAGACACCCCGTAAACAATATACGGTTAAGCGAGGTTCTAAACACGGTTTATCTTCTCCTAATGAGCGCGAAGTCCTTAGGGCTGAAGTCTAGTATTTTTTAATTTACAATGGACAATGCATATGCTTTAGTGATTTTTGGGGTCCTGGGAAGGGTGATGAAATCCCCACCCAATCTGGATTGGTTTCAAGCCCCTTAAGTCCGTATTAAAGAAATGCAAAGCAGTAACAAATCAACTGCAAACAATTTTTATTTGCGGCGCAAAGAATCCTGCACAAGAACAGTTTAATGGAAGGGGGAGAAGAATTTGCGCAAAGAAAGCTGCAGAAAACACAGTTCAGTGGAGTCCAGAGGAGTGGAGAGAAGAGAGAAGCTCACCAGAAAAAAAATTGCACCCTGAAGACTCTAAATGGCCGCGGATCCGCGGCCAAACACCACCTTAGGCCGCGGTTCCGCGGCTATGTAGGGGAATTGGGGCTCTGAAAAATTTGGGTGTTCTCTGTTGGGTGTCCTCTGCTTGTCTGGATTTGCTGAATCTTTAGTTGCTTACTGGACCTGCTCCAGATCTTGACAGTAGACCGTCTCCTCCGTTTTGGTCCGTCGCGGTGTAGCCGCGAAATGTGGGTCTATCTTCCCACGTCTTTGGCACTGTACTTGAACTCCGTATTTTCAACGTTTTGGCCACTGAACTTGAACCTAGTATTTTCCTGCACACTTGCACAAAAGCTAATCAAGAATAACAAGATGGTTTTTTACAATGTATATTTTTTTTTGCGTTTTTTTTTTACTTGCAAATTAACCCGAAATTACACAAAGAAATAATCTACCGTCTCCCCGGCAACGGCGCCATTTGATTGTTAGGATACGAGTGTTTTCAAGTTTAGTTTTAAATACAGCAATCAAGACGGTTTCGCTTGTAGCTAGCCGGTTGAGTACGGGTCGTCCGTAGGGAGATGGGAGTCTTTTTCAATGTGTTTTAACGAGTTAAGTCCGGTTGTTCAGATTTTGTTGGATAATCTAAGTGTTGAGTTTATATTTAAAGAGAGCTTGTTAGGGTTAGGATTAGGTTAGTTTGAGTTAGGAATCTCCACATCTTTCGTTGCCCCTCTTAATATCGGTGTTACGGTAATCGGCAACAACGGGGATTAGCACGACTAGGAAGGAACTTGCGAGTATAAGCTAGGCTTTCCAATGCATAAGTCCTTCCTTTTGGTGCTTGTCCGTCCGTTCTTGGCTCTTATCCATAATCTCCGGTTAATTCAACCACAACCGGTCTCACTACGGAATCACCGCTATCATGTAGGATAGGGTGCCGAAGGAGCGGATTGTGGTTCAATTAACGGGAGTCGATTTAAGTTGTTGGGCAAGGAAAGAGTGAGAGAGATTTCCTTCTCTCAAACTTCCCTTATCCTACCCTAACAAGTATAAAACTACTCACACTTCATGATAAGGAAAAACAAAACAAAACAAAAGAGGAAGATAGAAAGAAGGAGATTAGAAGAATACGACTAACTATTTGCGACCTCACCTTGGCGAGGATCGAGCGTAAGTATCATTGTCGTAAGAATGATAAAGAAAAAAGAGAGAAGAAAGAAACAACAAGGAAATAACAACAACTACTTAACAAATTAAAATTACAACAAGCATAAAGATAAGGAGACAAGCATGATAATAAAATTGTCTTCTTTATTCATCACTCTTCACTCAAAAGCTCACTACAAGTTTAATGGAGAAGAGGTGAGAAGAGGAAGAAGAAAAACACTAAACCTTGGCAAAAATGAAAATACAAGAATTGACCTTTTCCTTCACAAAGTTCTGGGCTATTTATAGGCCAAAAAATGAAAACCTTGGGCAACCACCAGAACACATCTGAAAAGACCAAAATACCCCTGGAAGCCCATGCCCTGACCCCACTGTACGGCCGCGGATCCGCCGCCTATGCCCTCTATTGGCCGCGGATCCGCGCCCCTACAGTAGAGTTAGGGTGTGGGCTACTTGGTACTTCCCTGGTTTTCTGTCCCCTCTTGTCTGGTATATGTATTTTTTGAAAATTCTTTCTCATTTCTTCCAGATTTTCTGTTGAGGAAAGGTGGACTTTTTGTGGATGTTTTTGTCATGATTACCTCGAGCTCCGCGTAGATCTCTTGGATCTTGTGCTACCATTGAGCTTTGTGCATGAGAATGACATGGATTTGACCTTTTGTCTTCCTAAACTGGTATCTGGCAACATACGGATGAAGAGCGGAAACCGTGTTTTATCTGTGGTTGGCAGGAACCCGGATTTTGTCGTGTTTTCCATGAATTTCACCGTTTTAGAACCGAGAACCTGTATCCTGCAATTGACTAGAAAACACGGCTCAAGAGTATCTACCGATATGCAATGTGACAAAAATTGGGCGGTATGAAAATGCAAAAATCTGATATGAACAGCGCATCCCAATTGTCGTTGACATATAGCAACGAAACCGGCGATAACACATTTTACACTTACGGTCGCAGAAAATAAAGTGTAAAACTACAACATTTGGAATCCACAATCTCTTTAGATATCGTAAATCCGAAATATCACATACTTCGCATTTCATGCCTAACTATATGAATTCCACATATTGTATGACATTCCAGATAAATAGACAGTATTAAACTTTCCGATCGAATAATCAAATACCCAAGATTTCCTAAATAGCTCAACACTTGAGCGGAGTTCAAAAATTCCAGAATACGTCACAGTAGCAACGGTCCAGCCGTAGAAGGGTTAAGCCAACGCCTCACATGTGGCACGCCGTACTTCCCCAAACCCTAAGGTTCAAAAGGCAGTTCAAGACGGTCACATAATCGAGTTAAGGTTTATTGTCTTCTAGAGGGTCCATCGCATTACATGCACGTTTTTCCGAAAGATTTAAATTCAAGGAAAAATTCAACACTTGAAAGTTTTTCGTGCCGCGAAATAATGAGTTAATGATATCCGTTCGAACATTTTAATAGTTTCTAAATATCCGGAAAACATAACGAAATTAAATATTCCGATCGAATCAACGAATACAAAAAAATCCCCGGAACAATGAACACTTGAGTCATTTTAAAAATACCCAGAAAATACAAATCACAGAAATAGAAATTATAGTGTAAAAATTAAGGCGAAAATCCTCTGTACGGCCGCGGATCCGCGGCCCAAGCGCGGTACGGCCGCGGTTCCGCGGCTGTTTGTACAGTGTATGCTCTCGTTTTTCACTACAATTCTTATATTTCCCTGCTGATTTTTTTAGGCATTTTTAATTCAGAAAAATCACAGTTTTAAAATTTGTCCAAAGAGGGGTTCATTTTGGCGTTTCGGGGTTCGTTCGGAGTTTTAACTTCGTATACACATGGCCTAATGCTCTAGCTAGGCTCTGATGCCACAGTAGGGTTACTAGGCACACTAACAAGGGTTAAGAAAGCATCAACCATGCCCGATTAAAATTTTATCCGTGCCTAACAACCCTAACCAAGATCTTTGCTAGAATATTAGGGTTTCTCCTGCAAGTAAATAGCATCTATGACTAAGTAAATACGAAATACAACCTTTGTAGATCGGTCCTTCACTTCTTGAGCTCCTTGTTGAAGTCCCTTCGCTGCGATCGTGGTTCTCCCGGACTCTTGCATGGCTTCACGAGGCTAAAGGAGCGTCCTTGCTTGAAGTCTTCGAGGCCGAAGATGATCTACGTCGAGGGGATGCCAACTCAAGCTTCTACTTCACTAACTAGAGATTTAGTGAAGCAAACACCCTAAACTAAAGTGCTAGTCTAGTAGAGGATGGAGACATAGGAAGTGGGTTCACTTTAGAATTTAGTTTCTCACAATGTTTCTCACTTTGGATCAAACCCTAGAGAGCTTTTTAGCTCAAAGAAGAAGATGAAGAAAATAAAATGAGAAGAGATAATGATCAAGTGAGAAAGCTAACCATGGTGAGTGAGTATCATATACTAACTCATGTAGAGACATAACCATGGCTAATCCTTATGGTTTGGTTAACAAATATCCATAGTAAAAACAAACTTAGTTGAATTAGTCAATGCATCCACAAGCTTCCACAAGCTTCATGCGTTTTTCTAATCCTTCACTAATTTTGTATTTACTTTAAATATTAAAACCCAACATAATAAATAGCATGGTGTAAGTCTCATACACACATGAATGATGTATCAACAACCATGATATAAAAAGAAAACACATTTTAATATATATCACATATATATTAAATTTGTGCACATGTGAGAAAAATCCTTAAGTGAACAAGTGTTAGTTAATGTAAACTATTATATCTAATATACAATTATACACTAAATTATTAAATCAACACTTGACTTAATAATCCGGTCATATCTCATATAACCGACTAACATCCATTGTATCGACTTATCGAATCAACACTTGATTCGATAACCCGGCCATATCATATATAACCGACCGATACAAAAAGTCGCGAAAATAGAATACGGTATCACATACACGCATTATTCTCGGTCCCTCACATATCACATACGTGATCCTATTTCGTGTTGCCTGAGCCAGTAAAACCTCTATGTAGGACTCTAAAGACTCGTCAATACGCCGGCAGTAGATGATGATCACATCAAGCGCCCACAAGCCGTCAGCGGTACTAGCTGGACGTAACGGCCACCCGTGTATTGAGCGATCAGAAAATCAGCAAGAAAGCCCGCTCCAACTCCTGTAAAAGCCTACCGGTAACACTTCCCGTATAGTCCGGTCTCCTCGTCTGATATGTTGCATATCAAGTCTAGGGGTGGTAAACGTCAGAACCCAATAACCGATAAGTCGTGCCGATATGAGTCTCATAACGGGTCGAGAAACTACTGGTAACACTTACCAGTAAATCTCTATATCAGCCCTGGCCAGGGACTTTACTGTTATGGCCAATCGAGCACAGCGCAACAACAACCCCCAATACCGGGAGAGACGAAACCCCTCCTATCGCTCATTGCCTCCATGTGACTCGGGACTGTACCGAAAAACCATCGTTTTGCACGCCCTCATGGACGTGGTAAGGTGGAAATCAAAGCACAGTGGGAATCACACAAGACTCTATGACGATCTCGGGTCTACAGACTAACCTGCACAAGTGTCACCAGAGAACTGCCATCTGACGTGAGGTATAATACCATCTGGGAGTTCTCGGCGAGTCCGTCCAGTGTACCCAGTCTCTACTGAGCACCCGTATATCATATATGATGTCAAACACCAATGGATATGGGATCATCCATCGCCCATCTATATGGGTCGAGAAGGTATACGCTAGTCTACTCTGGTATATCGATGCCCTATCTCGATACACCCACGACTAGGGACCTTGAAGGATGTACTTATGGACTACCATGCCCCCACTAGTATGATCCACATCATAGTCCAGGTAGTCAAGTACACATCCTAAGGGCTTTATCAACATGTAACTATAAGACAGTATCTAGAGACAAGTATACATGTTAAGATAAAGAGAAACCAGATAGCATACTATCCTGTCGAGCAAGAAAGTCCTCTCTATATTTGTCCAAGCATCCAATATAATATACATCATCTGTACAATACTGGCCTCTAGGGCATACATACAACTAACAACTCTATCCTAAGTCATACCATAATATACTCATAAATATAACCTGAAACATCTAATAATGGCAAGGTAATCATCTAACATAAGTGAATACCAAGTGCTCGTGTCAGTTCCTCAGGTAGCGACATATCTCATATATGATGTATGAATGCAATAAGGATGAAAACCGAATACATTTTGAATGAGAAAATTGTTTTCATATCTCAGTGAGATTTCCGTATAAAAACCGAAGTATCATCAATGAAATCAACAGAGAATCAGTGTCAAGCATCGACACAAAATATATATCTCGATATCTCAATATCTCGGGCTCCGGCAATCTGGACTGGCCCATATCATCAAATCTTAATACCTCGGGCTTGGGCAATCCGGACTAGCCTATATCATCAAATCTCAAGATTACGTCGGTATCCACCGAATATCCGCCGCGTCACAATAACCGGTCGGTAGTGCTCCCCTACCAGGCTCAACGCCATCATCTGCGACCATCTAGCCTCGGGGTACCGCATCGGGTCCACCTTGCACCTGCAGATGGTTCCACCTCCTCCTCGAATAGGGTGTATGATACCGCTCAAGAGCCGAGAAAACTCATGGTGGACACCTCTCAAATCAAATCACGAGAAAACCGTAAATTTCTATCTTTAAAATGATAATGAGTTTATAAAATCCTTGCGGTTTCTTCAAATCCAGAAATCTCATAGAAATCCAAAATCCCAATCTTAAGAGTAAATAAACAGTGAATTACCAGCATAAAGCCCCATAATATTGCATGACAATGAATATGTATACATGCATGGGTATCTATGTAAAGAATGCAATATCTAAAATAGAAAGTAATGACATATCAGAACTATCAGCTAACAAGCGATAACAATAAGGTAATATTCCCTAAAGCGTACGTGACATGGCAATTACCTATGATGATGTGTGTGAGCCGGCAAGCAAGTGCTCGTGGACATACACATCATCGGTAATTGTGCTGGTGTCCTGACAGTATGGGTTTATAATAACAATAAAAACACATTTAAGCATGCAATGCGATGCGAACAGCAAGAATATACATTTATATATATATGAGTCATACAGTTTTTGGCATTTGAAATAGCACGAATTATGGTTTTTAGAAAATGGGGGCTACGGTGTTTTTAAGAAAGGCGCGTCCTTTGAAATATCCGTTGTGTCCCTCGGCCTGTCTTTAAAATACTCACGATTCGTTAGCTTTGAAAATAAGTATGACTCGAGCCCAGTCTAACATCTACCTGATAAACTACATGACTAAACTAAGAGACAAATCGAAAGGGTAAGAAAATCCAGCTAAGTCTGAGTCGATACATATAGTAGGCTGCGATCCCGCCTCAATAGCATCACGTACGATACAATATATAATACGACATCCTCAAATCATGAGAACGGATCAAACATCATAATTATACATCGTACGGTAAAATCCATCATACGGCATCCCAATTCGGGGTACGGGTCAAATATCACATATATCTCATTATCACATAGCATCATCATCAATATATCATGAACTAAGGGTACTGATCTAAAGTCTAGTACATTCCGATATCATCAACATATATCCGCATGTGTATGAAACACAGCGCCCATCGATCCACTATAATATCATGCCGTATCTCATAACACGACCCAATCACATAACCGATCTCACGGCATCATACCCGATCACATCGACTCATCTCCAAGTACCACATAATATCCTCATCATACATGTATACATATATGTATATATATTTATATATATATATATATATATAGCAACAGATCCACATACATATATATATATATACATGCATATATCATATACACCAAAACATAACCCGTGTGTGCATGTGTGTGTGTATACCGTTATCCTAGTGTTTCGCGGCTAAGAAATTACACTATAAGCAGTATCTTACAATTACACTAAAACTGACCCGTGAACACCTAAAGACTATCTTGATAATCATTTAGTCTCACAATACACATATTTATAAATATATAACGTATTCGTATTCTACAATACGAAACTGCTGGGGTGCTATACGCCATCCACCCGACTTCCCCTGTAAATATATATCTACTCACCTTGATCCTTGTTTGCTGAAATCGATGTCTCTTTACTTTTCCTTGTCGTACGATGTCCACATAGGTACCTACACATATCACATATAGTATCGTAAACCGAAATCGAGGATGAAAACCAAAACGGCACACGAAACACGCATAGGTTAGAACCTATGGTCTACGCATGCCAGAATAACCAAACAACCCTGGAGATTGACGTGCAAACGTCACACCACCGAGTCAAAATCTAAATACTAAAATCCAAGTCATAAATATTTGCAAAACCAAAAAAGAAACATAAGAAAACACTTCCAGATTTTGTTTCAGGTAAAATTAGCCAATTCTGCATATGAGGTAGGTCTAATTTGCCTAAAATGGAGCCATGGCCAAATCACGAGGCAATTCCACCGTACCAAGGCCGCAATTTGCGGCTGGAAATAGATAATTGGCGGCCAGGAAGTGGATTGGGGGTCTCAGGTTTTGGGGTTAGGTTCTAGGTTGCCTGCACACCTCTCGGCAATCGCTAAATATTTTTCAGGTGCCCCAGGTTGTAGCAGATCTCTAAATATCATCACAATTCCCACAAACTTCCGATATCGGGGTTTCTAAGTTCAAGTCTTGGGTTTAAATCTCTGGTTTTAGTTCACAATACTAACATTATAAGGGTTGTATGGCCTCTACCAACCTCAATTTACACTTCACTACTCATAAAATCCCCTAACCTCTTCTTGGAATTTTCAAACATTATTTAATCACTTATAAACTAGAATAGATGCTAAAGAAAATGAATTACTATACTAAGGGTGAAGGAAATAGCTCATTTGGCAACTCAAGAAAATTTTTGAGTTGCCCCAAGTGATCAAAAATCCAAACTTTCTTGATTTCCCATGCTTGTAGTGAGCTTGTGCATGATTTTAATGAAGGGAATGTATGGTTTTGATGCATTTTTGAGGTTGTTGTGGGGTGTAGCAGGAGGTGGAAGGAGTAGGGCAGCCATGAGAGGAAGAGAAGGGAAAATGATGATGAAAATAATGATGGGGGACAATGTGCCATGGTTCAAGGAGACCCCTCACCCTCGCTCTCTCTTTTCTCTCTTGCCCATACCCCTTATTTTAATCTATTTCCTTTTCTTTTCTTTTCTTTAACAAAATTCAAAAACCAAACACAAAAGAAAATGGAGAATTAAAGTCGTGGTAGAATAAAATGTAACAAGTTTTAGCAATTTGAGATGGTGCATGTCATGTCCATAATCACGCTTAATGCGTAATTAGTAATTATTAAACAAGTTTAGAAATAACTTGCATATTATTAATTATAAAGAATTTGTAAATTGCCTAAATCACATAAATTCTTTCAAAAATCAACATTCAAATGTAATTTTCCAATAATTTCTAACTATCGGTATATAATTATACCCCTTTTTGTTAAAACTAATCTCCATACCTTAAATATTCATAATAATCATTATTTTAATTATTTTATTTCCCAAAAATAATATTTTATTTTTCTGAAATGTTACAGAGCCGAGGACTAACAACGAAGCTGAATATGATGCTCTGATTACAGGTCTCGAGATCGCCATCGATATGGGAATCGAAAACCTCCTCATATATGGAGACTATTAGTTATATGTATGCCCTAGAGGCCATTACTATACATGCGATGTATATTGTAGTGGATGCTTGGAAATATATAGGGAGGACTTTCTTGCTCGACATGATAGTATGCTATCTGGTTGCCCTTTATCTTAACATGTACACTTATTGTTTCTCTATTACATGTTGATAAAGCCCTTAGGATGAGTACTTGACTACCAGGATTATGATGCAGATCGTACTGGTGGGGACAGAGGTAGTCGATAAGTACATCCTTCAAATGTTCCTAGTAGTGAGAGTATCGAGACAGGGTATCGATACTCCAGAGTAGACTAGCATATACGCTTCTCGACCCATATGATGTGCGATGGATGATTCCACATCCATTGGTGTTTGACATCAGAGAAGGTATACGGGTGCTCAGTGGAGACTGGGTACACTGGACCGACTCGCCGAGAACTCCTAGATTGTATTATAACTATCGTCAGATAGCAGTTCTCTGGTGACACTGGTACAGGTTATTCTGTAGACCCGAGATCGTCATAGAGTCTTGTGTGATTCCCACTGTGCTTTTATTTCCACCATACCACGGTCAAGAGATCATGCAAAAAGGTAGTTTTTGGGTACAGTCCCGAGTCACATGGAGGAAATGAGGGATAGGAGGGGTTTCGTCTCTCCCGGTATTGGGAGTTGATGTTGCGCTATGCTCGATTGGCCATAACAGGAAATCCCTGGCCAGGGTTGCTGAGATCTACTGGTAAGTGTTATCAGTAGTTTCTCGAAACGTTATGGACCTTTCATCGGCATGACTTATCAAGCTATTGGGGTTTGACGTTATACCACCCCAGGATGTTGATATGCGACATATCAGACGAAGAGACCGGACTGTACTGTAGTGTTACTGATTGGATTCGCATGAGTACGAGCAGGCTTGCTAGTTGATCTTCTGAACGCTCAATACTCGGTTGGCCGTTACGTTTAGCAGACCGCTTGCAGCTTGTAGCTGTTTGATATGATCATCACCTACTGCTGGCGTATTGACGAGTCTTTAGAGTCCTACACAGAGGTTTCCTGGTTCATGCGAAACGGAGTAGGAGCACATATGTGATTTGTGCGGGACCGAGATTAATGCGATATGAGATACCGTATTCTATGCTCGAAATATGTGATATCGGTCGGTTATATGTGATATAGCCGGGTTATCGGATCAAGCGATGGTTCGATAAGTTGTTGCATTTGATATTAGTCGGTTATACACAATATAGCCGGATTATTAAATCAAGTGTTGATTTAATAATTTAATGTATAATTATATATTTGATATATTACATTACATTAACTAATATTAGCTCACTTAAGTATTCATTTTTCTCACTTATGATACATTGATATATATATGGGTTATATGTTAAATGTATTGTTTTCTTTTTGCACAAAATATATATGTGATATTGTAACACCTTAGATTGTGTTTGTAGCTAATTATATTTTAATATATGGTTTTTAATAAAAAGTTTACCAAATTGGGTTTTAATTATTTTATCCTACTTATTGAATATTTTATTAGAATTTTTCTAGGCTTGCACACACTTGTGCATGATAACTAGGGTGTTAAGTGGGGTTAAAACATGATTAGCAATCATGGTTAACTAACCATTTTCCCTAATCTAGTTTTATAATTTATTTAAGTGTTATGGGTTTTTAAGTGTGCATTGTTGTTAAAATAAAAAGGGTTTTATTTTAATTTTTTGTGTTGACTTGGTGAGAGAGAGAGGGTGCATTATGAGGCATGATGGCTTGCCCATGCCTTCATTTAATGAAGAGAGAGAGAGGGTTGACTAAGCCTAGCTCTCATTTTCCCTTTCCTTCTCATTCTCTTACTCTCATTCTCTCACACAAACACACACACACACACACTTTAACAGAAGCAGCACCAGCAGAGGCAAGCAGCAGCAGAGAAGGAGCAGCAACAGCTTCAACAGTGGCATCAGCATCAGCAGCAGCTCTTGCATCAGCAGTAGCAAGCAGCTCCAGCAGCAGTAGCAACCCCTCATCTTCCCCATACACTCCTTCACCTGATTCCTAGGGTCCCTTAGGGTATATTTCTTAACCCAATTTCCCTTTTTTGCTAAGCTCTTGTGTTAATTAGCTTCGGTTTGATTTTAAAGTTAGTTTAGTGCTTATTATGGTGTTTTGTGTGGACTTTTGGATAAGTGGTGATGGTGTTAGTTAACCCTACTTATTTAAGTGTTATTAGGGTCACCTTAACTGAGTTTAACCCTGGATTACACTAAAATATCATAGGGTTTGTGTTTTGTGCTAAATTGGCGTTTTTAAGCGATATATTGGCTATTTGTGATCTGCTTGTGACCCGGGGCCTTCAGGTAAAAATTGAGAAAACTGGGGCATGCACATTAGGTCTAGATACCACCACCTGAACACGAGCCCCTAATTCCCTACCCAGGCCGCAGTTTTATTAGGTTTGGCCGCAATTTGTGGCCAAGTAGGGGGCCTGGGTGTTGGTGTTTTGGGTAGGGTACTCTGCTGTGTTGTCTAGTGTTTTGGCATGTATAGTTTTGTAAGATTTGACCTGTAAGAAAATATGGGATCATATACCTTATTTCTAGTTCATTGTGTTTGCGCGATACGCGCGATACATGAGTGGGTTCTGTGATCCAGCGTGTCGCGGCGTATCGCGGTAGTTTTAGACGCGCATACACACGTTTTAGCGTATCGTGCACACGCGCGTTTAGTTCGCGACGTGAGTTTCTCGTTTGGGTTCGATATCGCGTTTTGCGGAATATTTGGCTTATATATGATTATTGTGTCTAAATTGCAGGTTTGCAAGCGGAGACTACGGACACTGCTACAGGGGGGAGCAGATGGTAGGATTCACCTAGCGTGGAGCATATGTGAGTAGATTTAACATCTACAGGGGAATCGCCTGCATGACGTTATGCGTCTGGGCTAGGATTCTAATACTTGTCGCATATTCTACGTCATTGTTAGAATTGCGCCTTTACCCTATTTACTTAGATATAGTTGTACTGTGACTAGTAGTCATAGGGTACTGCACATATTATTGACGGTTCATGTTGCACGAGTACGGATTGTATGCTACACACACACCGTCAATAATTGCCATGTCACACACAACCCCTTATAGATACTATATTGCTTATCATACATGACATCTAGCTTATCGGTATACCTATAGTGTATCTTACCATTAGTGATAGGTACATCTACACCTTGCGATACAGCTACAGGTATACCTTGCACGTATTATACTTTTAACCAGGTGGGTATCCTTTATATTCTACTTATACCCAGGGGGGTATACGACATCTTTTACTTATAGGTAGACACCTATACTTAGCTGTACCTTATTGTTTTCGCATACATCTGGTTTCAGCTACATATTCTCTTTTATATGCTCGCAATTCAGATATATCGCATATATTTATTCCTGGATTTGCGCATTGTTTATTTGGATTTTAAATGATGTTTTCTGGATTTAGGAACCGCGGGAGTTCATGAAATTATGCATACATTGAAAAACCCGGTTTCCTTGATATGATATTTGCGCATCCACCATGAGTTTTATCGGTGCTGATTTATATATACCCCTACAAGGAGGCGTCGAGGCCGTAGAGGGTACTAGGTGGGGCCCGGTATGGTTCCCCTCGGCAAGAAGATCGATGGACTTTGCCGATTGAGCCTGGAGGCGGGCGAGTACCTACCGATGACAGTACCGATGACTCGGCGGGGATCACGGAGACACCGTTGGGAGTCATGTACGTATGCATACGTCGAAAGGCGAGGGTCAGAGCTAGGCACCCGTGCTTTCGGGATAGCGTATGATACGTGATCAGGATTTCTGTGTCGATGCTTGGCACATGGTTTTCATGATATTTCTTTAACACCTTTGTATATATAACAGGGGATTTAGCCGTAGTTATATATACCCTTACACCAATATTAGTGGAGTGGGACGCTAATATATGTGTATTGACCCCATCATATTTATTTCTGCATATATAAATATTTAGGATGCTAGAATCTTACTCGAGATTTGATTTGGGATATTAGGTGGTTCATTGAGATTGGATACCGGATACCTATGAGATTGTCGATTTGTACATTCGGGATATAGGAGATTACTCGATATTGTACATTGGAGAGATGTGGGACTTATTTGATATGAGAGCCCAACTTAGGGGCGGATTTGAGCAATTGGGATTTGAATGTCTTGAAGGATTGTGACCCTACCACGATGTCAGGTTTTCTTGGGAACGACATATTTCACTCCATACCTCATACCTATTCACTTATGCACGGTTTCATATATTGGTAGTACCTGTTAGTGTACCCTTATGATTGCTGCATATCTACTTTCTTATATCCCTATTGCATAGTTATTGCATACTATTATCATGTCATTATTGCTTCACATATTGATTGTACCTGCTAGTGTACTTTCCATTATTCTGCATTCACATGACATGTTATTACTGTAATCGCATATCTTAGATTCATGTTGTACGTACATTCCTGCGATTACCTGCATATGTTATCTACTATTCACGAGTTGGCAACTCACCCCCGTTGTGCCACAGGTGTTTCATGTTGTTCCCCAGAGTAGTCGAGGAAGGCTATTCAGCTTTTCATCTATCATCTTTTGCTACAGATACCGCATCGGCTCACAGTGTGCTATTTTGCTTAGGTGGGTTTTGGTGGTTATTTGTATTTTATATTGTACCTTCGTTGTATTTGTACTCTCCATTTACTATCTTGTTGTTGACCTAGAGACTTGGTGAGGACGATATTGTATATTATTTGTGGATTTGTTGTCTTTTATATACAGCTTTCTCTCCATTGTCGCTACGGCGTCGTATATTTGTGTTGTATTCATCTTGGCCAGTTTTTACAAAAAAGGGGTGTTGCCAAAATTTTAAAGAAAGAAAGTAGGACTTTTAAAGAATTTTCGTTGTGATTTCAAATGTTTCAAAATACTTTTATTATCTTTTCCGTATTTTTATGGTTTAGATTTCTGGGTTTTGGCTCTCTTTTACTGCGTTACGTCATTAGGCGTTGCGTAGTATTAGGGCCGTCACGGGCCAATTTCGGGTCGTGACAAAGTTGGTATCAGAGCGCTAGGTTTTACCTTTCGGAGTGTAGGATCACCTTAGTATGATGGAGTAGGTAGCTTAAGCAGAGTAACGTAGTGTGTGTATGTCTGCAGCATACCCACGATGCGGTACTTCGTCTTAAGTGACCTAAGTACAAATTGCTTGAATTTCCTTCCTTGATGATTCATATCCTTGAGATTCGATTCCTTATTCTCATCGAATCTTATATCTATTTATAGCCTTGCCGCCGATGACTATGAGGACTCAGAGTGATGCAGCGAGGGCCGAGGTCAGAGTTGGCTCGGGTGAGACGAGTACTGACCAGGATGGCACTCTAGTTGCACAGGTGCAGACGGATCAGCCTACGACATAAACTATTGATAGGCTTTTGGCAGAGATGCAGGACTTTCGCCAGACTATGAGTTCATTGGTTGATGTCGTTCGGGAGCTAAGACAGAAGGTTGTCACCCCTGTTACTCAGTTGTCACTTACGATCAGCATGCAGCAGTCCATCACCTACATAGCACCGGTGGTTGCAGCTCCAGTTGACGAGGCGCATATTCCAGAGGCTCAGAGAGTTCCAGGACAGTGGAGGACTCGTACCAGTGTACCAGCCCAGAGACAGAGGTTTGGTCATCGAGACAGATTTCGTGGCCGTCACGGGAGTAGCAGAGGCTTAGGACGAGGACAGTCGTTCAGCTCTCATTTCCAGGAAGGTCAGCAGTTGGCGCGTGGATGTTTTCGATGCGGGAGCCTTCAGCATTTCGTCAGGGATTGTTCCTTAGCACCTCGTCAGGATCGTTTTCAGAAAGGTCGTGGACGTGGAAGGTTCGCTCAGAGGGCTCAGTCTACCAGAGGAGTTCAGCCGGCTGCGGGTAGAGGGCAGACACAGGAGTTTGCTTCTACTCATCAGGACACGCAAGCGTCCAATGCAGAGTTTTCAGGTATCCTTATTCCGCATGTTCTTTTAATGTATTCGTTTGTTTTTCATGCTTGTGCCGTGGTTAGGTAGATTAGTCGTAGTTTGTTGTTTTAACTTCTGTCAGCGATTCTTTTGTTGCGCGACACGTATTCAGTTGTGTGCCAATAGGATAGGAGATAGAGATTCGTCCGTCGTTTCGATCCTTCTAGAGATGTTGGATTTGACGTTCTCCTTGGCACGGACTGGTTAACTACGTGCTAGGCATCTGTGGACTACCGTGAGGAAACAGTCAGGAATTGTTTTCCCGGCGAGTCAGTTCTTGTTGTGCAGGTGGATAGTTGTGCCACCTCTCACAGCTTGAATTCAGCCTTTTTCGCTAGTCAGCTTTGAGGAGATGTCGTGGATTCTTGGCGTACATTCATGATACCGTAGCCACAGAGGGTTTGTTGGACCGGTGTTCCTTTCGTGTGAGAGTTTTTCTGACGTTGTTCCAGGTGAGCCGACGAAGCTTAGGGAGCTTAAGGATCAGCTGCAGAGTTGTTGGTTGGGAAGTTTTGTGCGTCTGAGTGTTTCACTTTTGGAAGCTCCTATTTCTGTTCGTCGAGGAGGAAGACGGCAGTTGGGGGTTGTGTATCGACGGATCGTTAATCGAACCGGCTTACGGTGCGGATAGGTATCCTTCACCTCGCATTGACGATTCATCGATCAGCTCCAGAGTACGAGACATTTTCTAAGTTTGTTTGGGATCAGGTCATCATTATTGCGGATTCGGGGTGATGGCATTCCGAAGACTACCTTATGCGTGCGACAGGCTTTGTGTGTTTTTGTGAGTCGTTGGATTCACTGTTGCCCTAGCAGCATTCGTAGATATGATGAACTAGATTTCTGCAGGCCGTTCCTCGACCAGTTATTGTGGTGTTATTTACGACATTCTGGTCTATCTAATGTGTCTTGAGAAACAGGAGCAGCACTTGCGGATTTGTTAGGCCGATACTGGGAGAGCCCCAGCGGTTTGCTAAATTCTCGGAGTGTTTCTTCAGGCTTGTTCGTGTTGACTCCTAGGTCTTGTAGTCACGGGAGACGGTTTCGTATGGTTCCGAGGGAGATCGTGGCCGTACAGCTTAGGTCCAGACTTGTGTGCAGGTCGGAGGTCCGCAGATTTTTGGGCTTAACTGGTTCTTACCGCCGTTTCATGCAGGATTGTTAGAGTAGTGCTGCACCGTCGAATAAATGGACCGGAAGGGTGGTTTCTTTTCTGTGGACTGAGGCATGTGTGCGGAGTTTTCAGCAGTTGAAGATTCAGTTAAGAACTGCATCAGTTCTTTCTTTGACTTTGGTTCGGGCGACCTTGTTGTTTAACTGTAATGTTTCTTGAGTGGGGCTCGAGTGTGTACTGAGGTGACGCTACAGAGTTATCGCTTTTGCTTCCCTATATTTGGAGGAAGTACGAGAAGGATATTCTACTCATGATCTGAAGATGGCCGCGGTGGTTTTACGTTGGAGATTTGGAGACACTACTTGTTCGAGAGTCGTGTCAGATTTTCACGGACCACCAGAGCTTAATGAACATCTTCCTGCAGCGGATTTTGATTGTTGTGATAGTCTTCTGCAGATTTACAGTTCTTGTGTGATCGTTGAGTACAGCTTAAGTTCGTCTCCACGGAGGGGACAGCATGCTCATGTCCGCGCCCGACCACTTTTCTTGAATCGCTTTCGCGAGACACTGCCCGCCGATGCTCGTTCGTCGGAGATACTTGAGCATACTCGGCTGGGTAAATAATTCGGAGTCCTTGATTTGTGACAAGGGTGTACTAAGATAGGGACGCGTTTGAGTACCTGATGTTATCAGGTAGAGACGTGCAATCCTAGAGCAGGCACATCTGTCAACTCCTTATATTCATTCAAGTTCGACCAACATTGACGTGACTTGTGAGATAGTTACGGGTGGACAGGGATGTAAAGACAAGTTTCAAGTTTCGTTTCAAGGTGTCTGTCTTTTGTGTGTTTGGGTTGAGCATCTGAGGCCGACTGGAGAGTTGCAACCTTTTACCGTTCCGAAGTAGGAGTGGGAGCAGATCTCCACGAATTTCATTATGGTTTCTACCCAAGTTTAGTCAAGGTGTGACTCCATTCGGATTCTTGTCGTCCGGTTATACTCAATTTGCTCAGTTGTTTCTTGTAAAGTTGTGTGTTGTTTTGATTGTTGTCAGCGGTTGGGGATCGTCACTCGCCATCGTTAGGGTTCTCCTTCGATAGCTGTTATCAGGAGACACTCCAATTGGCCACCTTTAGGCTTAGGGGTTAGGTCGTGTCGATCACCAGTCTGTTGTCCTTCTGACTCTGCGTAAGTAGGACTTTGGACCCCAGCTAGTCTAGAGACTTCGGAGATGGTCCAGTTGTGTTAGGTCGGGATGGAAATTGTCCATTGCGAACTGAGGTCTTATGCCGACTGTGTTGGTCATAGACTCGAGTTCGCAGGGACAGATCATGTATTCCTACGGACTTTCCGATGAATGACGTGTTGGATTTTGGGAAGCTTGTCCCAGGATTTTAGGTCCTTTTGAGATCCTATAAGCGAGTTAGTTTCGTTGCCTTTAATTTGGCACTTCCGCCCAGATTATTGAGTTTCCACCCCATATTCCTTGTGATGATACTTTACAATTACCTTCTTGACCTTTCTCACATGATTTGGCACCATACCATGTAGCTTGACGCGATCTTTCGTTCACCAGCAGCCAATGGTATGGCTCGGCAGGTGGAGGAACGTCGGTCAAGAGTCTTGCCATCTGTGAAGGGTTTTTCTTGGACGTAGCCGTATAGTGAGGTAATCACTTGGGAGGGTACGAGCGAGATCTGAGAGTTTGCAATCTTCTCTTTGAAGGTACGCTTAGTATATTTTTAAATTCGGGGACGAATTTCTTTTAAGGGGGGAGATTGTAACACCTTAGATTGTGTTTGTAGCTAATTATATTTTAATATATGGTTTTTAATAAAAAGTTTACCAAATTGGGTTTTAATTATTTTATCCTATTTAATGAATATTTTATTAGATTTTTTCTAGGCTTGCACACACTTGTGCATGATAACTAGTGTTAGTTGTATGTATGCCCTAGAGGCCAGTATTGTACAGATGATGTATATTATATTGGATGCTTGGACATATATAGAGATGACTTTCTTGCTCGATATGATAGTATGCTATCTGGTTGCTCTTTATCTTAACATGTATACTTGTCTCTTTATACTGTCTTATAGTTACATGTTGGTAAAGCCCTGAGGATGTGTACTTGACTACCTGGACTATGATGCGGTTCATACTAGTGGGGACATGGTAGTCCATAAGTACATCCTTCAAGGTCCCTAGTCGTGGGTGTATCGAGACGGGGCATCGATATACCAGTGTAGACTAGCGTATACGCTTCTCGACCCATGAGATGGGCGATGGATGATCCCATATCCATTGGTGTTTGACATCAAAGAGGGTATACGGGTGCTCAGTAGAGACTGGGTACACTGGACGGACTGGCCGAGAACTCCCAGATGGTATTATACCTCACGTCAGATGGCAGTTCTCAGGTGACACTTGTGCAGGTTAGTCTGTAGACCCGAGATCGTCATAGAGTCTTGTGTGATTCCCACTGTGCTTTGATTTCCACCTTACCACGTCCATGAGGGCGTGCAAAACGGTGGTTTTTTGGGTACAGTCCCGAGTCACATGGAGGCAATGAGCGATAGGAGGGGTTTCGTCTCTCCCGGTATTGGGGGTTGATGTTGCGCTGTGCTCGATTGGCCGTAACAGGAAAGTCCCTGGCCAGGGCTGATTAGAGATTTACTGGTATGTGTTACCAGTAGTTTCTCGACCCGTTATGAGCGTCACATCGGCACGACTTATCGGTTATTAGGGTCTGACGTTTACCACCCCTAGACTTGATATGCGACATATCAGACGAGGAGACCGGACTGTACGGGAAGTGTTGCCGGTTGGCTCAACGGGAGTTGTAGCAGGTTCGCTTGTTTTCTTCTGATCGCTCAATACCCGGGTAGCCGTTACGTTTAGCTGACCGCTTGCGGCATGGGGGTGCTTGATATGATCATCACCCACGGCCGGCGTATTGACGAGTCTTAGAGTCCCACAAAGGAGTTACCTAGTCCACGCGAAACGTTTTGGTGCGTGTATGCGATATGCGCATCGACCCGGTTAGAATGCGCGTATAGGATACCGTATATTAATCGGGCGGCTTGCTTTTCGTGGGGTCGTATGTGATATGACCGGATTGATAAATCAAGTGTTGATTTATCATTTAACCATTAGTTTCTCACTAGAAATCTTTTCTTGTGTTTGATGGATGTATGCATGCATGTATGCTTTCTTTATAGATTCATGCACATATGGATGTGCATACACACATACATACATACATTATCCTTCATGGTTGCTTATACATTGAAAATGGTGGCAATATAAGACTCACACCATGTTTATTTATATGGATAATTATTTCTATTTAAGTTAAAACAAAAGAAAAAGAGAAAAGGTGAATGAATGGTTATATTCTACACTCTTCTTTTGACATAACAATATTCACCTACCAATTAACCATGATTTACCTTCCACTTGTGTTTTAACTAAAATGAAATAAATATCCATATTATTTAACCATGGTTCGTGATGAGAAATGGAAAATATATATACATATATTTTTCTTTTTCTCAAATGAGTTTTTTTTTCACTCTTGTTCAAAAGCCATCATCTTCTTCCTCCTTCACCTTTTGCTTTCTAGATTTTTATAGTGAGAAAAATACTCATCAAGTTAGGATTTTGAAGTGAGAAAAGCCACCACAACATCATTCTACAGAAGTCTTGCCCACTTGTTTAGAGTGTTAGCTTCCTTTTTCATTCTTGATCTTGTCAAGTTGCAAGCTTGGACAATGCGGACTCCGGGTGGATCATCGTGGACCTAGAGGCGTTCAAGCGGACCTTTTCCAAACCCCAAGAAGCCGAGGAGTCTAGCGTAGGGAGCTACAAAAGTTGTACTCTCAAAACCCTAGCTTTTTATACTTGCGATGATGTGCAAAATATTGTAACCCTAATTTTCTAGGAACGATTCATTGTATGTTTAATTAACACCCTATTAATTCAATCTTTGGTACATGCGATGCTTCCAATCCCTTCATGAGGTGCTAGGTAAACCCTTCATTGGTATCAGAGCCGACCTAGAACATTAGGCGACACTTTAGCGAAGTCAAAACCCCGATCGAAACAAAATACGGATTTTCGGGACCCTCTTTGGACATTTTTTAAAAACTGTTGTTTTTCAGAATTAAAAATATGTAAAAATTACAGCAGGAAAATATAAGCATTACTATGAAATACGAGCACATGAACAGTTAATTTCGCCGCGGAAACGTGGCTAAAGCTTGCTTGGGCCGCGGTTCCGCGGCCGTACAGATGGGCCAGCGCATACTTTTTGCACAGTAATGGTTATAACTGCTTGGTGATATTTTTGGGTATTTTAAATCTGGTCTTAGTGTTACATGTTCTGGAGATTGTTTTGTAGTCGGTGATTCGATCGGAATTTTGATTTCGTGTTTCTTTCCGGATAATTAGAAAGTGTTGAATTGTTCGAACGAGTATCATTTACTCACTTTTTCACGGGGTTTAAATCTTTCGGAAATACGTCCAAGTTTGTTTATGGTGGACCCTCTAGAAGACAACAAACCTTAACTCGATTATGTGACCGTCTTGAACTGCCTTTTGAACCTTAGGGTTTGGGGCAGTACGGCGTGCCACATGTGAGGTGTTGGCTTGACCCTTCTACGGCTGGACCGCTACTACTGTGTCACATTCCGGGTTTTTGAACTCCGCTCAAGTGTTGAGCTTTAGGGAATTTTGAGTATTTGATTATTCGTTCGAAAACTTTAATACCGTCTATTTATCTGGAATGTGATGCAATATGTGGAATTCATATAGCTAGATATGAAATACGAAATATGTGATATTTCGCATTTATGATGTCTAAAGAGAATGTGGATTCCAGATATTGCAGTTTTACACTTTCTTTTCTGTGACCGTAAGTGTAGTATGTCGATATCGCCGGTTTCGTTGCTATACATCAACGACAATTGGGGTACGCATACTTACTTACGTTGATGATATATGATATTATGTGTTGCTGAGATATGATGTGCAGGATTGTCGCAATTGAATAGCCGGGGGGTTTTATGTGAGATGAGAGTTTTATATTTTCGTTCATGTAAATTTAAATGTAATGTAATATTCTTTTATTTGGGGCACTTCCGGGTTGAGGTTGTTGCGACCAGTGTTGTATATTATTTACTTTTCCGCATTAGGATGGACCCAAGGTGGGGAGCACAGGTGACCGGGTTTTGGGGTTCAGTGGGAGGCCATCTCGAGGAATCGAGACCGGGTCTCCTAAACTCCAGAATTGGTAGGGTCCCTTGCCGCTCTCGTAGGGGTCCAGGGTGTGGGCTTGGCTATTCATCGCGATTGTGGAATCCGTATTTTCTATTGTTGGCTAAATACTAAATACGGACGTCCTAGTATATCCCACATTATATCTGTGTTTCTGCTGCGATATCTGTGATGTGATCATTAGATATTATCTGTGATGGATACAGTATATAGTATATATGATATATTATATAGGCGTTACTTATGTTTTACACCCGCGCTAGCCCTGCCCTGCTCTGCCGTTAGTTACCTAACCTAACGGTGCACGAGAGGACATCGAGGCGAATGCGGATGGCATAAGTGTACGTCGTATTTATCTGTAATGTTTAGGTAACTTAAATGATGGGACTTTATTAATGTGATTAATGAAAGAAAAGAAACCTAAAAGATGTTGTAGAATCAAAAAATTTCAAAAAGGGTAGCTACAGTCTAGCTTTGCATAGCGGTATATATGATATACCCTGCACCTTATTCGATGAGGAAAGAGCCGAAATCCCTTCACCGGGAGTGACCTCTTTAGCAAAACCGGCAGATGCTACAAAACTCGGTTTGTTTTTGATTGCTTTTGGAGTTTTGCTTTGCACAGTGATATATATGATATATCCCGCACCTTATTCGATGAGGAAAGAGCCGAGATCCCTTCACTGGGAGTGACCTCTTTAGCAAAACTAATAAAAGTCTCAAAGTCACTCCATTTAAAAATTCACATGATTCTACAACGATATCAAGTTCATTACGCAATAGGTTTTCAGAAAAACCTGTCGTAGCCCTCCGTCATTTCAGATAAGATGTATATAGTATTCGTGCTACATTTGTTGGCTTTCGTCAAGGTGTAGTGAGCGGTAGCTATATGCTGCCTATCTGCTTCATATGATGCGACTGGATTAGGGTAGTCGTACGGCTTTGTTGGATTTCGTCAAGGGTCGTGCGGGTGGGTTTAATTCAGTCAAGAAATGTACGGGTTGAACTTGACTAGCGGGCTATGGTTTGTTGGCTTTCGTCAAGGTCATAGCACGTTGGAGGCAAAATATTATCGGAAATTTCAAATGTTGAAATTTGCAATGAGATTGCATACCTTCTATGAGATAGTTGGATCCCGATACCCACTGCAAGTAATTGTTACTCCCGGGAGAGTTTTACTGTCACGCCTCGAAAGTACGGAACATGACCGACACTTAAAGTACGAACGTCTCGAGGCGTACGTAATCTAAGTGAGCCGAAATCCCAGAAATCCAAACCAAGAAAATTAGCAGAGTGAAGGAAAACCAATTTAAAACAAGTAGTTTTAATAGCATAAGCCGAATTATGTGGTTTTTAAAAAAAACATCAAATATTTTCCGAAAATTTCGGCAGAGTCTCCTTTGTAAATACTGGCCCCTAAACAGGATACAACATGAATAGTATACGAAATCAACAAAAAGGCATCCCCAAGCGGGAGCTAGCACTTCGTCAATCGACGGTCACAACCACACAAGTAATATAATATACAACGCCAACGGCGAGGATCAAAATTCGAAAGGAAACTTAAAACCACAAGAAAACCACATAAATACAACACGCGACTCTAAGGTCGAAAGAATAACATCACTGGTCTCTATCTCAAAAATAAATACATGTTTGGTTGATGAAATTTACTAGATACAACTAAATAATAATATACAATGTATAATGATCGGTACGATACAAATAAACCCACCTACTAGCAAGTCACCCGAAAGAAGCAGTGCCAGTAAAGCCATAATGAAACCTGTACGGCAAAACCTGCAAGAAACTGTGGCACAACGGGGGTGAGTTGCCAACTCGTGAGTAGAAAAACATCTACGAACAGAAACCGCATGAACAACGCAATCCTAGGTCAACGATCATAATATATCCTCAAATATATATAACATGGAGCCTAACAATGATTAGGGTAAATATCTTACCCGAGTTTAATCCCATGTGCCCGTGTCAGTGCCTCAGGTAGCGATATATCATATGGATGATGTATGAATGCATGAAACAGAATGCATGTACTGAATAAAGCTACTTTCATAAATCAGTGAGATTTCTGTATTTTAAATAGGAGGTACCATAAATGAAATCAGGATAAAACAGTGCCCGGCATCGACACAAAACAAGTATCCAAATATCTCGATATCTCTGTGTCACAATCTCTGTACCTCAATATCTCAAATTCTCAATGTCTCAATCACAATATCTAGGGCGCCGTCAGTCCAGACCGACCCCTACCATCCATCTCAAGACCACGACGGTATCCTCCGGATATCCGACGCATCGGGTAATATCACCGGTCGGTAGTGCTCCCCTGCCAGGCTCAACGTCAACAACACGATCCTCTTGCCCCGGGGTACCGCACCGGGCCCACCATGTACCCGAAACGGTTCCTCCACTCCTTGAATCGGGTCTCGAAATCCATCAGCAAACTCATGGTGGACGACTCATACATCATGGGAAAACCGCACTTTTTATTTTAAAAGAGAGAAAAAGTTTATTTATGTTTTTGCGGTTTTCCTCCAAATCCAAGAAATCTCATGACATCCGAATCCAAGTCATCAATAGCATGTAAACAGTGAATATAGGCATGAGAATCCATGAATGCGACACAACAGTGAATAATAACATGCATGAAGTAGTAGGCAATAACTACAATGTCTAACTAGCATATAAGGAAAGTACACTAATATCATGTCTAAACTATTAGCTAACAACCTATGTCAAATGAAATAGTATTTTCTAAAGTGTTCGTGACATGGCAATTACCGATGAAGATGTGTGTGAGCCGGCAAGTAAGTGTACGTGGTACATACGCGTCATCGGTAATGGTGCTGGTGTCCTAACAGCATGATATTAATAATAGGATATGAATCATAATATAAGCATGCGATGCGGAGCGAACAACAATAATGAGCGGGAGCTGAATACTAGACGCAACGATAACTAATCTGCATTACCCTAATATAAATCCTACAAATGGTGCCTTTTGAAATAACACGAATCATGGGGGTTTGAAAATAGGGGCTACGGTGTTTTTATGAAAAGATACGTCTTTTGAAATATCCGTAGGATCCCTTGACCTGTCTTTTAAAATACCCACGATTCGTTAGCTTTTGAAATAGGTAGGAGTCGAATCTAATCTAATAACTAAACTAAACTAAAAGGCTAAGCTAACAAGCTGGACTACAGGTAAGGAACCGCCTAACATCTGAGTCGATACATATACATACCTGTATATATATTAGTCGGTGATCCCTCCTCAATAATATCATATTCGATACCATATCTATAATCAGACATCCCAAGTCAAGAGTGCGGGTCAATCATCAAATATAGCTCGTACGTAAATCCGTCGTACGGCATCCCCAAATCTGGGTACGGGTCAATATTATATTCCTCAAACTATTCCTCTGGTATCCTCTTTATCCAAGATCATAGTCTAGGGTACTGACCTATGTCTAGTACAATAGTAATATCCTCAATATACTCATGATCTGACTACTGATCGACAATCTCGTACGAACCGATATCGTCAGCACATATCATCATCAAGGGGTATACATCGCCCGATACGGCCTAATATCAATATCCTAGCATATCATGTCTCATATCACGATCACATGTCGACCATTTTATTCATAACACTATTCACCCGTATCGCCGCCCCAAGATCCGCTATAACACCAGGACGTACCTCAAGTACGAATCATGCCATATCACCGATATCACAACCTCAACACAAATCTCATCGACTCATCTCAATCCCAAGTATCATCCTCAAATCCGTATGTGAACACATAGTCCCATACCCATGTGAACACATAACTATATATATATTCCCGTAAACACAAATGGAAGAAGAATGTATGCAACTATGGGTGGGTGTGTGCATGTATGGTGCGACCACTACTCTAGGGTTTCGCGATACTAAACCATCCATATTTATCATCAATAAACTCAAACAATATATAATCAATAAATGTGTGTATACGTATTCGTATACATCACCACGAACTGCGGGGGTGCTATACGCCATCCACCCGACTTCTCCCCGTAGATTTAAATCTACTCACCTGGTCCTCGCTCGCCGGTGCCGACGTCGCCACGCGCTTTCTTGTCGTCTCGAAGTCCACATTGGTACCTACATATCATAACGCACCATATCGCATTAAAATCCGACTCATGATCAAAACGACACACGAAACCCACATAGGTCAAAACCTTTGGTTGCTTTCACAAATCAACCCAAAAACCCTCGACGTCCGCGTACAAACGCCAAACCATCGAGAAAAACCTAAACACACTCATTTGTACAATCACAAGCACTAATTATAATATAAAATAGCTTAAAATTCACAAAAACCCCAAATTCACTTTAAAAGCCATTTTTCCGAAAATCTAGCAAGCACAAATTACCCGTTTTAGTACAAAACTCGACGTTTGAAAAATTTAATGGCCGTAATACTTATTAAACATCTTAAATAAGTCATAAAAACAATTCCCATAATTTAATCTCATTAAATTCCATAAATTCCAAAATTCTAGTTTACAATATACCCAAATTTTAACAATTTTATAGCAAAAATGCACAAACTACAATCTAGCTTGGATTTTCATGAACTAAAAGCATTAAACCACTCAATATAATCTTTATAATGACATGAAACCTAAATTTGAATTTTATCTCACAAGAATATAATTATTTTCAAAACCTAGTTTACCATTTATATACTTATCACAATTTAAATCAACAAATATGCAACTAGCTACTTAAATTGGATTTAGCATAACCTAATATGTCAAATACATCACACAACCCTAAACTCACAACACAAACCCCAATTTGAATTCAAACCCTACTCTTGAATTTCAAATCATGCACTTGGAATTAAATAAAAACCTATTTAAACACCTAATTAAGCTAACTTAAAACAATTAACAACAATTTAACACAAAGGTTAGAATTTATACCAAAATAATTTGAAGATCTCACAAGCACACTTAGCCTCCCAAATTGAAATCTAAATCCCTAGATCCATGCTATGGTAGCCAAGGAAAAATGGGTAGGAGGTGGATTTTGATTTGGATTTTTGCTTGATTTTTGACAATTTTTTTTTGAGGATTTTTGGAGAAGAGAAGAAATGAGGGAAAGAGAGGGGAGGGGCTGAACAATTCAGCAGTGGGCTCGGCTAGAGAGGAGGGGGAAGAGGTGAGAGAGTGAGGGTGTTGGTTTCAAAGTCAAAAATAAAGTCAAAAGCCCATTCTTATGCATGTATATTATTCTTTTCTTTTCTTTTCTAGTGAAGAAAGTGTAGGTACTTGGGGATTGGGGAAGCCCAAGTTTCGGCCAGCAAGAGGGGAAAAGGGGAGGTGGTGTGTGTGTGTGAAGCAATGAACACCAAACACCAATTCAATATGCACCAAATCCCTTTTATTTTCACAAAATAAGCATTTTTCTTCAATATTTTCTAAACCGTTTTGGCAAACTATTTAATTTCAAAAACCACATGATAATATTATGTTTAATGTGTTATGATGCACAAAATTTGTTTCAACTCATTCCGATTTGTAATTTTCCCTAATTAAATATATTAGTGACGGCTTAAAATAATATTAAAATAATTAATTTCGGAAAAAATTTCAGAAAATTTGAAATTTCACCAGTGGGTCAATAAACACCAAATACTAGCAATTACATAGCTACAATATGTATATTTAATTTTTATAATAAGATATTTGTATTTTGACTTTTTACAGAAAACCCCCTTATTTTACCTTTTTTTCGAAATTTCACCGAAACGATTTTCAAAACGTTACATTTACACAGGACATTAGCCGATCAAGTAGGTGTCTAGAAAGGTGTCAATGAGATTACGCCTCTGGGAAAACGAGGTTTACTTTAATTAGGTCCGTGCGAAAGCACGGAGAACCTCCCTCAAAGTACCGACACTGGCCTGGCTGAAAGATCGGCGGAGTTGTAGGGTGTAACTAATCCCGGCTAGTCTTTCCTTTTAGGGTTTGAAGGAAGATTTGATAAAAAATAGTGGGAGCCATCCTGATTAGATAAGATAATAACCAATCTGATCTTGCAAGAGAATACGCTAAAGTGTTTTTCTTCTCTCTCTCTCCAGGTAGCGACCATGTCATGCCTTAATAAAGATAATAATATGGATGTATTGACCGAACCCGCATGTTATACTGTGCTGGGGAACATTGGTTCCGTTCTATCTTATAAGAGTTATAGAACTGAACAGGACATAGGGGAATACCAGGATTCCCATGCCACCCGAATGAAGAAAGTACATGATGGTGCATTTTCTTCGGGTGTGTTCGTTACAGAGAACTGTTTCTCCATTTGCCCTACGTCCTGGGTATTAGATACCGGGTCAGGATCCCATATATGTAATCAGTTACATGGGCTTAAGAAAGGTAGAGAACTTGGAGAAGGTGATAAAGACATAAGGGTTGGAAATGGTGCAATTGTTGCAGCTAAAACCGTCGGGGAATATCACCTTGTATTGCCAACTGGTAATACATTGATTCTGAACGAATGCTATTACATGCCGAACCTGATTTGCAACATTATGTCGGTTTCTTTGTTGAGTAAAGAGGGATATAATTTTTCATTACAGGATAATGTTATGAACATTTTCCTTAACCAAAAGTTGGTTGGATCAGGCACGTTGTGCAATGGCATTTATGTTCTAAATCAATCAACAGTTCTGAGCATAACAAACACACAAAAAAGGAAGAGTTCAGAATTGAACGAATCCTTCTTGTGGCATTGTAGACTAGGTCACATCAATGCGACACGACTAGCTAAGTTGCATACGGATGGATATTTGAAACCGTTCCAATTTTCATCTTATGACACATGCCAGTCATGTCTCAAAGGCAAGATGACCAAAACTCCATTTACGGGACACGGAGAAAGAGTTACCGAACTCTTGGGACTGATACATAATGATGTATGCGGTCCTATGTCTACACATGCCAGGGATGGTTCTTCGTACTTCATTACATTCACTGACGATCTCTCAAGATACGGACATGTGTTCTTAATAAGACACAAGTCTGAAGCTTTTGAGAAATTTAGAGAATATAAACAAGAAGTCGAGAACCAAACCGGAAAAAGTATTAAAATCTTACGATCTGATCGAGGAGGTGAATACTTGAGTATTGAATTCCTGGACTTCCTAAAAGAGAATGGGATTCTCTCTCAGCTGACTCCTCCATATACACCACAGCACAACGGTGTATCGAACGGAGGAACCACACCCTATTAGATATGGTGCGCTCTAAGATGAGCACAGCTGAGTTACCTATTTCCTTCTGGGGGTATGCGCTAGAGACAGCCATACATCTACTGAATATGGTCCCCACCAAATCTCTGCCTACCACTCCATATGAGATATGGAAAGGGAAGAGACCAGGTCTTAACTATGTTAAGATATGGGGTTGTCCAGCCTATGTCAAATGACAAAATCCGGACAAACTTGAAGCACGGTCTGTTCTATGCAAATTTGTAGGATATCCCAAGAATTCACAAAGGTATATCTTCTACCACACTGAGGAACAAAGAGTACTTGTTTCTCGGCATGCCACCTTTTTAGAAAAGGAATTTCTTGCAAGAGAAATTAGTGGACATGAGGTAGAACTGGAAGAGGTTCCAGCTACAAAAGCTGCAACAGAAGATTTGGTGGAACCAGAGGATTCCATAGTTCCCGATGAACCCCAACCACTCCGCCTATCTAGTAGGGTTTCTCATCCATCTGAGAGATACAACGGTTTTCTCATGGATGGTGGGAGCGAGGACTGCATCATGGAGGATGAAGACCCAACTAGCTTCGAGCAGGCCATCACGAGTGGGAACTCAGTGAAATGGCTGGATGCAATGCGGTCCGAGATGGAATCCATGTACACCAACAAAGTATGGACTTTGGAAGTTGCTCCTGAAGGGGTAAAACCCATTGGGAGCAAGTGGATCTTCAAGAAAAAACTTGGTGTAGATGGGAAAGTAGAGACTTTCAAAGCTAGACTTGTAGCAAAGGGTTTTCGTCAAAGACCAGGTGTGGACTATGATGAGACCTTTTCTCCAGTGGCTATGCTTAAATCCATCCAGATCATGCTTGCCATCGCTGCATATCATGATTACGAAATCTGGCAAATGGATGTTAAGACCGCCATTCTAAACGGTGATTTAGAAGAGTGCGTATACATGACTCAGCCAGAGGGCTTCGTAGATAGTGGGAGCAGCGGGAAGGTGTGCAAGCTGCTTAAATCCATTTATGGATTAAAGCAAGCATCGCGGAGCTGAAACATCTGCTTTGACGTCGTTATCAAAGTGTTTGATTTCGTCAAAAATGTAGATGAACCTTGTATCTACAAGAAGGTGGCAGAGAGTAAGGTTGTCTTCCTCGTATTATACGTAGACGACACACTCTTGATAGGAAATGACATTCCTATGCTGCAATCGGTCAAGCTCTTCTTATCACAAAGATTCTCAATGAAAGATCTTGGTGATGCCTCCTGCATATTGGGAATAAGGATCTATAGAGATAGATCAAAACGGATATTGGGATTGTCCCAATCTAAGTACATTGACACCATACTAAAGAGGTTTAGTATTGAAGAATCCAAGCGTGGGTACTTACCCACGATCTCTGGAGTCACTCTCTCCAAAGAGATGTCTCCCAAGACTAATTTGGAGAGAGCTCGCATGCAAGGGATACCCTATGCTTCGGCTGTAGGCTCTATCATGTAAGCGATGCTATGTACCAGACCCGATGTAGCATACTCACTAAGTGTAGTGAGCAGGTATCAAGATGATCCTGGAGAGAGTCACTGGACAGCTGTGAAGAGCATTCTCAAGTTCTTACAAAGGACTAAAGAGATGCTCTTGGTGTATGGTAACGGAGAACTCCAAGTGGAGTCCTTTACCGATTCGATCTTCCAGAGTGATAAGGAAAACTCTAAGTCGCAGTCGGGATTTGTCTTTACCCTTTACGGAGGGGCGGTTAGCTGGAAGAGTTCCAAGCAGGAAACCGTAGCAGAATTGACGTTAGAGGCTGAATACATCGCTGCCAACGATGCTGCCAAAGAGGTTGTCTGGATCAAGAAGTTCATTACTGAACTTGGAGTGGTTCCTACCATTGAGAATCCAATACCTTTGTATTGCGATAACAATGGAGCGATGGCTTTGGCCAAGGAACCCAGGTCCCATCAGCGATCCAGGCATATTCTGAGGCGGTATCACCTGATCCGGGAGATAGTTGATCGCCGGGAGATCGAGGTCAGGAGAGTTGATACGAAGAATAACACAGCGGATCCACTCACGAAGGCCATTCCCCAGATACAGTTTGAGAGACTGTTCGGGATGCTCGGTATGCGATACTACAGCAGCTGGCCCTAGTGCAAGTGGGAGATTGTTAGTTGTATGTATGCCCTAAGGCCAGTATTGTACAGATTATATATATTATATTGGATGCTTGGACATATATAGAGATGACTTTCTTGCTCGATATGATAGTATGCTATCTGGTTGCTCTTTATCTTAACATGTATACTTGTCTCTTTATACTGTCTTATAGTTACATGTTGGTAAAGCCCTTAGGATGTGTACTTAACTACCTGGACTATGATGCGGTTCATACTAGTGGGGACATGGTAGTCCATAAGTACATCCTTCAAGGTCCCTAGTCATGGGTGTATCGAGACGGGGCATCGATATACCAGTGTAGACTAGCGTATACGCTTCTCGACCCATGAGATGGGCGATGGATGATCCCATATCCATTGGTGTTTGACATCAGAGAGGGTATACGGGTGCTCAGTAGAGACTGGGTACACTGGACGGACTCGCCGAGAACTCCCAGATGGTATTATACCTCACGTCAGATGGCAGTTCTCAGGTGACACTTGTGCAGGTTAGTCTGTAGACCCGAGATCGTCATAGAGTCTTGTGTGATTCCCACTGTGCTTTGATTTCCACCTTACCATGTCCATGAGGGCATGCAAAACGGTGGTTTTTTGGGTACAGTCCCGAGTCACATGGAGGCAATGAGCGATAGGAGGGGTTTCGTCTCTCCCGTATTGGGGGTTGATGTTGAGCTGTGCTCGATTGGCCGTAACAGGGAATTCCCTGGCCAGGGCTGATTAGAGATTTACTGGTAAGTGTTACCAGTATTTTCTCGACCCGTTATGAGCCTCACATCGGCACGACTTATCGGTTATTGGGGTCTGATGTTTACCACCCCTAGACTTGATATGCGACATATCAGACGAGGAGACCGGACTGTACGGGAAGTGTTGCCGGTTGGCTCGACGGGAGTTGTAGCAGGTTCGCTTGTTTTCTTCTGATCGCTCAATACCCGGGTAGCCGTTACGTTTAGCTGTCCGCTTGCGGCTTGGGGGTACTTGATATGATCATCACCCACTGCCGGCGTATTGACGAGTCTTAGAGTCCCACAAAGGAGTTACCTAGTCTAGGCAAAACGTTGTGGTGCGCGTATCCGATATGCGCATCGACCCGGTTAGAATGCGCGTATAGGATACCGTATATTAATCGGGCGGCTTGCTTTTGGTGGGGTCGTATGTGATATGACCGGATTGATAAATCAAGTGTTGATTTATCATTTAACCATTAGTTTCTCACTAGAAATCTTTTCTTGTGTTTGATGGATGTATGCTTGCATGTATGCTTTCTTTATAGATTCATGCACATATGGATGTGCATACACACATACATACATACATCATCCTTCATGGTTTCTTATACATTGAAAATGGTGGCATTATAAGACTCACACCATGTTTATATATATGGATAATTATTTCTATTTAAGTTAAAACAAAAGAAAAAGAGAAAAGGTGAATGAATGGTTATATTCTACACTCTTCTTTTGACGTAACCATATTCACCTACCAATTAACCATGATTTACCTTCCTCTTGTGTTTTAACTAAAATCAAATAAATATCCATATTATTTAACCATGGTTTGTGATGAGAAATGAAAAATATATATACATATATTTTTCTTTTTCTCAAATGAGTTTTTTTTTTGCACTCATGTTCAAAAGCCATCATCATCTTCCTTCTTCACCTTTTGCTCTCTAGATTTTTGTAGTGAGCAAAATACTCATCAAGTTAGGATTTTGAAGTGAGAAAAGCCACCACAACATCATTCTACACAAGTCTTGCCCACTTGTTTAGAGTGTTAGCTTCCTTTTTCATTCTTGATCTTGTGAAGTTGCAAGCTTGGACAAAGCGGACACCGGGTGGATCATCGTGGACCTAGAGGAGTTCAAGCGGACCTTTTCCAAACCCCAAGTAGCCGAGGAGTCTAGCGTAGGGAGCTACAAAGGTTGTACTCTCAAAACCCTAGCTTTTCATACTTGCGATGATGTGCAAAATATTGTAACCCTAATTTTCTAGGAACGATTCATTGTATGTTTAATTAGCACCCTATTAATTCAATCTTTGGTACATGAGATGCTTCCAATCCCTTCATGAGGTGCTAGGGTGTTGGGGTTTTGGGTTGGGGGCAAGGTGTTGGGGTTTTGGGTAGTGTACTCTGCTGTGTTGTCTAGTGTTTTGGCATGTATAGTTTTGTAAGATTTGACCTGTGGGAAAATCTGGGATCATATACCTTATTTCTAGTTCGTTGTGTTTGCGCGATATGCGTGATACGTGAGTGGGTTCTGTGATCCAGCGTGTCGCGGCGTGTCGTGGTAGTTTTAGACGTTTATACACACGTTTTAGCGTATCATGCACACGCGCGTTTAGTTCGCAACGCGAGTTTCTCGTTTGGGTTCGATATCGCGTTTTGCGGAATATTTGGCTTATATATGATTATTGTGTCTAAATTGCAGGTTTGCAGGCGGGGACTATGGACACTGCTACAAGGGGGAGCAGATGGTAGGATTCAACTAGCGTGGAGCGTAGGTGAGTAGATTTAACATCTACAGGGGAATCGCCCGCATGACGTTATGCTTCTAGGCTAGGATTCTAATACTTGTCGCATATTCTACGTCATTGTTAGAATTGCGCCTTTACCCTATTTACTTAGATATAGTTGTACTGTGACTAGTAGCTGTAGGGCACTGCATATATTATTGACGGTTCATGTTGCACGAGCATGGATTGTATGCTACACACACACCGTCAATAATTGCCATGTCACACACAACCCCTTATTGATACTATATTGCTTGTCATACATGACATCTACCTTATCGGTATACCTATAGTGTATCTTACCATTGTTATAGGTACATCTACACCTTGCGATACAGCTACAGGTATACCTTGCACGTATTTTACTTATACCCAGGGGCGTATCCTTCATATTCTACTTATACCTAGGGGGATATACGACATCTTTTACTTATAGGTAGACACCTATACTTAGTTGTACCTTATTGTTTTCGCATACATCTGGTTTCAGCTACATATTCTCTTTTATATGCTCGCATTTCAGATATATCGCATATATTTATTCCTGGATTTGCGCATTGTTTATTGGGATTTTAAATGATGTTTTCTGGATTTGGGAACCGCGGTAGTTCATGAAATTATGCATACATTGAAAAACCCGGTTTCCTTGATATGATATTTGCGCATCCACCATGAGTTTTATCGGTGCTGATTTATATATACCCCTTCGAGGAGGCGTCGAGGCCGTAGAGGGTACATGGTAGGGCCCGGTATGGTTCCCCTCGGAAAGAAGATCGATGGACGTTGCCGATTGAGCCTGGAGGCGGGCGAGTACCTACCGGTGACAGTACCCATCACTCGGCGGGGATCACGGAGATACCGTTGGGAGTCATGTACGTATGCATACGTCGAAAGGAGAGGGTCAGATCTAGGCACTCGTGCTTTCGGGATAGCGTATGATATGTGATCAGGATTTCTGTGTCGATGCTTGGCACATGGTTTTCATGATATTTCTTTAACACCTTTGTATATATAACAGGGGATTTAGCCGTTGTTATATATACCCTTACACCAATATTAGTGGAGTGGGACGCTAATATATGTATATTGACCCCATCATATTTATTTCTGCATATATAAATGTTTAGGATGCTAGAATCTTACTCGAGATGTGATTTGGGATATTTGGTGGTTCATTGAGATTGGATACAGGATACCTATGAGATTGTCGATTTGTACATTCAGGATATAGGAGATTACTCGATATTGTACATTGGAGAGATGTAAGACTTATTTGATATGAGAGCCCAACTTCGGGGCGGATTTGAGGAATTGGAATTTGAATGTCTTGATGGATTGTGACCCTACCACGATGTCAGGTTTCCGTGGGAACGACATATTTCACTCCATACCTCATACCTATTAACTTATGCACGGTTTCATATATTGGTAGTACCTGTTAGTGTACCCTTATGATTGCTGCATATCTACTTTCTCATATCCTTATTGCATACTATTATCATGTCATTATTACTTCACATATTGATTGTACCTGCTAGTGTACTTTCCATTATTCTGCATTCACATGACATGTTATTACTGTAATCGCATATCTTAGATTCATGTTGTACGTACATTCCTGCGATTACCTGCATATGTTATCTACTATTCACGAGTTGGCAACTCACCCCCGTTGTGCCACAGGTGTTTCAGGTTGTTCCCCAGAGTAGTCGAGGCAGGCTATTCAGCTTTTCATCTATCATCTTTTGCTACAGATACCGCATCGGCTCACAGTGTGCTATTTTGCTTAGGCGGGTTTTGGTGGTTATCTGTATTTTGTATTGTACCTTCGTTGTATTTGTACTCTCCATTTACTATCTTGTTGTTGACCTAGAGACTTGGTGATGACGATATTGTATATTATTTATGGATTTGTTGTCTTTTATATACAGCTTTCTCTCCATTGTCTTTATTTCTTCGCTACGGCGTCGTATATTTGTGTTGTATTCATCTTGGCCAGTTTTTACAAAAAGGGGGTGTTGCCAAAATTTTAAAGAAACAAAGTTGGACTTTTAAAGAATTTGGGTTGTGATTTCAAATGTTTCAAAATACTTTTATTATCTTTTCCTTATTTTTATGGTTTAGATTTCTGGGTTTTGGCATTCTTTTACTGCGTTACGTCTTTAGGCGTTGCGTAGTATTAGGGCCGTCACGGGCCAATTTCGGGTCGTGACAGATATATATTGTTGTGTCATGCAAGGTTACACATGCAACATGTTTGTATGAGACTCACACCATGCTAGGTTAATGCTAGGGTTTATTTGTTGTAAGTAATTCAAACATTTGAAATTAGTCATGGATGAGCTTGGAGAAGCTAGTAGAACATTAACTTAGTCCACTTGTTTGACTAGCTTAAGATATTTGTTAACCCAACCCTTAACCTTTAGCCTTGGTTTATTCTCTACAATGGTCAAGTGTATGACATTAACTCACCATGGTTGCATTTCTCACCTCAAGAGAGTTCATTCTTCTTCTTCTTCATCAAAGAAAAAGCACACTAGGTTTTTTCCAAGTGAAGAATTAGTGTGAGAAAAAGAAATCTATAGAGAGCCCACGTCCAACTTCATCATCCTCTACTATTAGCCATTTAGTTTAGGGTGTTTGCTTCACTAATCTCACCATTAGTGAAGAGATAGCATGAGATAGTGTCTCCTCGACGTAGATCTTCTTCGTCCTCGAAGACTTCTAGCAAGCTTGTTCCGTACATCTTGTGGAGCCTCTCAAGAGTCCGGGAGTTCATGGATCGTAGCGAAGGGACTACTACACGGAGCTATTGAAGTGAAGGACCGGTCTACGAAAGTTGTATTCCCTGTTCACTTGTATGTAAAGTTGTTTGAATATCGTTTCGTCGGATTTTCTAGTAGCGATTCTAGGGTTAGGGTTTACTAGAACGGCAAATTTTTAAAATTGGCATGGACGATGCCTCCCAAAAACTTGCTACCATGCTAGGAAACCCAATAGTGGTATCAGAGCCATGCTAGAAAATTAGACGATGTTTGCTAGGATTACGAAACCGAAACTACTCCGAAACACCCAATACGAAAACTTGGTTTCTGTCGATTTTAAAAAGTCTTCAAAAAACTTTTTAAACAACTGCAGAATGTTGTATGTGATATAACATGAATACCATGAAAATTTGAGGGGGTTTTGTGCAAAAGTGGCCGGCCACATAGGGCTAAAATCCGGTGTGCTCGAGTCATTTGTGGTGTTTTGGCTTCATATTTTCAGGGTGTTCCAGTCTCTGGGTTTTAGGGTTTGAGGTGTTGTTTGTTTTTGCTAAATTTTCATGTGATGTTAACGTTTTGCAAAAGCAACTCAGAGTGTTTCATAATCGTAATTCTAACATGTATTAGGGTTATTTAGACGATATTAAAAAGTTCGAACGGATATCAATAACCCAATTTTTCCCCGCTGTAAATTTTTCCATGAGTTGGATTTTTTCCTAGTTTAAAATTTTCAGAAAAACTTGCAAGCGATTCTGTGGACCCTCTAGAAGAACGAAGCCCTAACTCGATTATGTGACCATCAGAACCGCCATCAAACCCTAGGGTTTGTGGTAATTCAGCGGTGCCACATGTGAGGCATTGGTTGACCCTTCTACGGCTGGTTCATAGGAGCTATGGCAGTTTCTGTGTGCTTTTTGAACTTCGCTCAAGTGTTGAGCTTCACGGGAAATTTTCGGTGTTTATTTTTTCGATCGAAAAGTTTAACTTCGTCTAGCTATCTATGATTGTGATATAATATTTGGAATCCACAAATAGTTGTGAGATAACAAGTTTGAATTTTATAAATCTAGCAGTTTAGTCTCATTTGATCGGTTGCTGGAATTTTGATGTGGAATAAAAGTCCTTCGCAATTAAGTAGTGTAAGCGGATACTCGCCGGGTAACCTTACTAGATAACCACGTCCCATAGCCCCAACCAAGTGACTGTAGGAAAACCCCGTTGCCAAAAGTATCCGTTCGGGTCCTTGCGACTGCGGTGTTCCGCCTTAGTGCACTTCGTCGACGGCATCGGGAGGTATGGCCGTCTACTAATGTTTTCGAAGAGCATTCGATCTGGATATCGGGAATCTTGTTGAATTGCTCGACAGATTTATTGTAAAGTGTTTTCAATATCGAGACTAAAATGCGGGATTTATAATTGTTAGGCATGTGATGTCTAAGGAAATCATTTGGTTGGGCATGAAATCCAAAGTATATGATACATTGGGTTTATGATGTTTAAGGTGGTTGCGGATTCCAACTGTTGTAGTTTTTCACTTTCTTTTCTACGACCGTAAGTGTAATATGTAGTGTATCTCCGGTTTCATTGCTATATGTCAACGACAATTGGGAAACTCATATTTACTTACGTTGATGACATGTGTTGTTATGTGTTGCTGTGATATGTTATATTGGATCGTCGTGTTTTGAATAGCTGGGGGTTTTATGTGAGATGATGGTTTTTATTTTCATTCATGTAAAACTCATTGTATGTAATATTCTTCTATTGGGGCACATCCGGGTTGAGGGTGATGTCACCATTGTATATTATTTACTTTTCCGCATTAGGATAGACCCAAGGCGGGGAGCACAAGTAACCGGGTTCCAGGGTCCAGTGGGAGACCATCTCGAGGAGTCGAGACCGGGTCTCCTAACTCTAGAATTGGTTGGGTTGCTTGCCGCTCTCATAGGGGTCTAAGGATGTGGGTTTGGCTATTCATCACGACCGTGGAATCCGCGTTTTTGCTGGCTTAAATAAAACACAGAATTCCTAGTATATCCAATATTTCATATATGATTCTTCTGCTGTTGATATTCTGTGATGTGATCACTTGATATGTTCTGAGCCCACGGAGCGTTCGGTAAAAGAAAACGGATGCGCTACCACGCAACGGGCGCTAGGTGCTCACTCCGTTGCTTGGTCTACCGCGCATATATATATGAGATATAATAAATATTGCTGCTTTCGTTTCTTATGTGATGCTTAGGAAGCATATTTGATGGGGCTTCATTAATGAGATTAATGAAATAAAAGAAACCTAAAAATGTTATAGAAACTTGTTTTAAAAAATGGTAGCTCTAGTTCTTTCTTTGCATAGCGGTATTCCTTGTAGAATATCCAGCACCTTATTCGATAAGGAAAGAGCCGAGATCCCTTCACCGGGAGTGACCTCTTTAGCGAAACTAGCAGATGCTACAAACTTGGTTTGTCTTTTGATTGCTTCTATCGTTTTTGCTTTGCATAGTGGTATTTATGAAATATCTTGCACCTTATTCGATAAGGAAAGAGCTGAGATCCCTTCACCGGGAGTGACCTCTTTAGCAAAACTAGTAAAAGCATCAAAAACACTCCTTTTTCAAAATCACTCGATTCTACAACGATATAAAGTTCATTACGCAAAGGGTTTTCTTAATAACCTGTCGTAGCCCTCCGTCATTTCAGATAAGTATTATTTAGTATTCGTGCTGCGTTTGTTGACCTTGTCAAGGCGTAGTGTGGGGTGGCTGATTAGTGCTTATCTGCAAACATATGATGCGATTGGATTAGGGTAGTCGCGAGGCCTTGTTGACCTTGTCATGGGTCGTGCAGGTGGGTTTAATTCAATCAGGAAATGACGGGTTGAACTTGACATGCGGTCTATGGTTTGTTGACCTTGTCAAGGTCATAGATCGCTTGGGGCAGAATATTATCGGGAATTTCAAGTGTTGAAATTTGCAATGAGATTGCATACATCCTATGAGATAGTTGGATCCCGATACCCACAGCGAGTAAGAGTTACTCCTGGGAGAGTTTTACACATCACAATTAGCCGATTAAGTAGGTGTCTAGAAAGGTGTTAATGGGATTATGCTTCTGGGAAAATGAAGATTATTTTAATTAGGTCCGTGCGAAAGCACGGGGAACCTCCCTCAAAGTACCGATACTGGCATGGCCAAAATATTGGCGAACTTGTAGGGTGTAATTAATCCTGGCTAGTCTTACGTTTTAGGGTTTGAAGGTAGATTTGACTAAAACAGTGGGAGCCATCCTGATTAGATAAACTAATAACCAATATAATCCTGCAAGAGCGCGCGCAGAGTGTTTTCTTCTCTCTCTCTCCTGGTAGCGACCATGTCACTCCTTAATCAAGATAATAATATGGTTGCATTGACCGAACCTGCTTATTATAATGAGCTAGGGAACATTGGTTCTGCTCTATCTTATAACTGTTATAAGTCTGACAAGGAAATAAGGGAATATCCGGATTCCCATGCCACCCAATCGAGGATTAAGCATGATGACGTATATTCTTCGGGTGTGTTTGTTACCAAGAAATGTTTCTCAATATCCTCTATGTCCTAGTTATGTGATACCGGATCAGGATCCCGCATATGTAATATGTTGCATGGGCTACAGAAAGGTAGAGAAGTGAGAATGGGTGATATGTCTCTAAGTGTTAGAGAATGGTGCAATTATTGCAGCCAAGTCAGTTTGCAGATATCACCTTATATTAATACATTGATTCTGAACGAATGTTATTACATACCGAACCTGATATACAACATTACATCGGTTTCTTTATTAAGTGAAAGAAGGATATAATTCTGTATTGGAGGATAATGTTGTGAACATTTTCCTGAATCATGAGTTGATTGGATCAGGCACGTTATGTAATAGCATATATGTTCTAAATCAAGATTTGGACATATGTTCCTGTTGAAACATGAGTCTAAAACTTTTGAGAAATTCAAGGAATATAAGCTTGAAGTTGAGAACCTAAAAGATAGAAGTATGAAGTCCTACGATGTGATCGAGGCGGAGAATACTTGCGCATGGAGTTCCTGGAGTTTCTAAAAGGAGAATGTGATTCTCTCCCAGCTTACTCCTTCGAGTACACCACAGCACAACGGTGTATCGGGGCGGAGGTATCGCACCCTATGAGATATGGCGTGCTCTGTGATGAGTACTGTTTAGTTACTTGCTTTCTTTTGGGTGTTATGCACTTGAGAAGCTTCATACCTATTGAATAGGATTCCATCCAAATTAGGGCCTACCACTACATATGAGATATGGAATGGGAAGAGACCATGTCTTAAACATGGCAATATATGGGTTGTCTGGCCTAACTAAGTTCATCCAAATTAGGGCCTACCGCTCTATGATGAGTACTACAGTATTCTTGGTGACAGTGGGAGCGAGGAATGCATCATGTTAGATGATGGACCAACTAAGTTCAGGCAGGCCATCACAAGTGGAGACTTTGTGAAATGGCTGGATGCTATGCAATCAAAGATAGAATCCATGTACACCAACAAAGTATGACTTTTAATGTTGCACCTGAAGGGATAAAACCCATTAGGAGCAAATGGATCTTGAGAAGATTCTTGGTGTAAATGGAAAAGTTGAGACTTTTAAAGCTATGCTTAAGTCCATCAGGATCAATGCGCATCGCAGAGTTGGAACATCTGTTTTGATGTGGTAGTCAAAGAGTTTGACTTCATCAAAAAGGTTGATGAACCTTGTATATAAAAGAAGGTTGTAGAGAGTAAGGTTGTCTTCCACGTATTGTACGTAGATGACATACTCTTGATAGGAAATGGTTTCCTATGTTACACTCGGCCAAGCTCCTCTTATCACAAGGATTCTCAATAGAAGATTTGGATGATTCCTACTGCATCTTGTTGATTCTGATCTATGGTGATAGATCTAAGTGGATGTTGGGAGTGTCCCAAATCCAGGTACATTAACACCATATTAAAAGGGTTTAGTATGGATGATTCTAAGCGTGGTGGTTCGCCCACTTAATCATGGATCACTCTCTCCAAAAAGATGCCTCACAAGACTGATTTGGAGAGAGCTCGCGTGCAAGGGATATCCTATGCTTCAGCAGTAGGCTCTATCAGAGTATGCGATGTTCTGTACCAGACCAGATGTAGATGACTCACTAGGTGTAGTGATCAGGAATCGGATCTTGGGTGAATCACTGGACAGTTGTGGAGGACATTCTTAAGTACTTGAGAAGCACTAAAAGAAAGTCCTTGGTTCGAGCTTCCAGAGTGATAAGGTCGACTGATAGTCAGTCACAGGCATTGTCTTTATCCTCAGTACAGAGACGGTATGTTGGAATAGTTCCAAGCTAGATACCGAGACATACTAGACGATAAAGGTTGAATACATTGCTACCTATGATGCTGCCGAAGTAGCTGTCTGGGCATTTCTTGTTCCTAAGATGAACAAGGTTCCTACCATTGAGCGTCCAATAACTGTTATTATGACAACAATGGAGTTGTGGTTTTGGCGTAGGAACACAGTTGCCATCAGTGTTCCAGACATATTCTGAGGCAAGTATCACCTGATTAGGGAGATGGTTAATCTCCTAGGGATCGAGGTCAGGAGAGTAGACACAAAAGATAACACAGCGGATCCACTCACAAAGGCCTTACCCCTAGAGAGACTTCTATGGGATGGTTGAGTATGGGATACTAAAACACTAGTAAAATAGGAGGTTGCCCCTACGGATGAACATATCCGTTGGGGCAGATTTTACTTGGCCCTACGGATTAATCCGTAAGGCTAAAAGGTTGCCCCTACGGGCACAGACGTCCAAGAATAAAAATATTAATTCTTAATTTGGTGTTTGGACCTACGGAGCCGCAAACAAATGACCTACGGGTATATCCGTAGGGGCAAGTAAATATCTATTTACCAAAACCCCAGATCGATCGCCTACGCTCACTTTCTCTCTCTCTCTCAATCGCGCGAGAGAAAAAACCCCAAATCGCCTCCGTCGTCGCCACCGTCGCCTCCGTCGTCGCCACCGCCGGTTTCGTCGCCACCGTCGTCGCCAGCACCTGTTTCGTCGCCACGGTCGTCGCCACCGCCGGTTTCGTCGCCAAATTGCCACCGTCGTCGCTCCAGCCCACCAGCAGCCGTTCAGGTATAAATCTCGAGGTAAATTAAAGCATTTTTGGATTATTTTGGGCTTAGGGTTCATAGCTGGGTCTGGGTTGCGCGCGCGAGAGTTGGGATTGGGCAGGGGTCGCGGTGGCGGTCGGGGTCGGGGTCGGGGTAGGGTTAGGGTTGGGGTTCGGCTGCTGCTGGGGTGGGGCTGGGGTTAGGGTTACGGTGGGGCTGGGGTTAGGGTTACGGTAGTGGGGATGGGGTTAGGGTTACGGTGGGGCTGGTTGAATGGCTATTCTGATTAGTTGACAAATATAATGTTAATCATAATTTACTCGACACAGATGGTAGAAAATCACAAAAAGATCAAGAAAAAAAATAATCGATTTTGATTTTAACATGCAGGGTGTTGATGCAAGATGTAATATCTAGTAGCAGATGCTAGGTATATAGACTAAAGTATAGTTGTAAATGAACCGCTAGCAAGAAAATCCTATAATTATACGTACACATCGCTTGACTCATGAAGCCTGAAGCTCTTTCTTTTGGGGGATAAAACTAGTTATATTCCTGCATTGCCTAGAAATAGCAGTGAGTTGGTTAAAACTTTTCAGACACAACCCCCCACCCCCAAAAAAAAGAAAGAAAGAAAGGACGAGGAAAAAAAAGAATAGCAACAAGCAATACAAGCTAGCAACCGTAAATAACTGCTGAGATTATGTCTACCTTGGCAATTTGAACTATGATGGTCTTGTCTGGATTGTTAAGATCAACTTTATGGGGGTGAGGAACACATTTTGCAACTGTATTTATGATTTTCATTCTGTCAAGTGTTGAAATAAAAATCAACACTTGACAATCAATCCAAGATGCTCAATAACTTGCTTCAAAACCATAATCTAATCTTGATGATGCTCAATATTAGCGATTTCCATGATCACGACACGTGGCAGATGACGTGTCTCATAACGCTTTATGATATCAGTATCCTATATTTGTAGTTTTAATTGTTGATTGTTATAGATGTATACCATTGCAATAATAGTTTTTGGTTGATGAATGCTATTGCAATGTAGGATGATCAGTTCTATCAATCTTGATCTCAATGGTTTAAAATCATGTTACACATACAACACGAATGCACAACAAACGCATAATTAGAGAGCGACTCGAGATATTCAGGTTAAAACAAATATATGATACTCGATGATAATATGAAACCTTCATATTCCCATCGATACCCATATATGAAACTAAAAGCGCCACTTAGTCTCCGTCTATCGGTTAACATACGTGCGATGCTCGTCGTGACCTAGAACTATACGAAGGTTGTTAAATATCAGACAGTATAGCTCGATACTAACAACCGTCGTATAGTCTACGCGACGAGAAAATTCAATCGTATGGTAACCCATAGATTTGTCCCGTGTGGACAAGTTAAGAATGTATAAAGCAAACGCCTTCATTCACTTGTGTTTTCATCCGTTTCGAGATATTTCGTCGGTATCTTTCCGCTAGTTCTCCGTGTACAAAGGTAGATTAGATGTTCATTTCAACGTTGTTTCACAGCTTTGAAATGATTATCTATTCTATTACAGTGTACTCGGAGAACAGCAGGGAGGTGCTGCCGAAATTTACTCGAAACGGTTGAAAGCACAAGTGATGGGCGTTCGCTCTATACATTCTTAATGGGATAAAAGCCTACCCCCGACAGCCGAAACACATACATACAAACGCATAATTAGAGAGCGATTCGAGATGTTCGAGTTAAAACCAATATATGATACTCGATGATAATATGAAACCTTCATATTCCCATCGATACCCATATATGAAACTAAAAGCGCCACTTAGTCCCCGTCTATCGGTTAACATACGTGCGATGCTCGTCGTGACCTAGAACTATATGAAGGTTGTTAAATATCGGACAGTATAGCTCGATACTAACAACCGTCGTATAGTCTACGCGACGAGAAAATTCAATCGTATGGTAACCCATAGATTTGTCCCGTGTGGACAAGTTAAGAATGTATAAAGCAAACGCCTTCATTCACTTGGGTTTTCATCCGTTTCGAGATATTTCGTCGGTATCTCTCCGCTGGTTCTCCGTGTACAAAGATAGATTGGATGTTCATTTCAACGTTGTTTCACAGCTTTGAAATGATTATCTATTCTTTTACAGTGTACTCGGAGAACAGCGGGGAGGTGCTGCCGAAATTTACTCGAAACGGTTGAAAGCACAAGTGATGGGCGTTCGCTCTATACATTCATAATGGGATAGAAGCCTACCCCCGACAGCCGGAACACATACATACAAACGCATAATCAGAGAGCGATTCGAGATGTTCGGGTTAAAACCAATATATGATACTCGATGATAATATGAAACCTTCATATTCCCATCGATACCCATATATGAAACTAAAAGCGCCACTTAGTCCCCGTCTATCTGTTAACATACGTGCGATGCTCGTCGTGACCTAGAACTATACGAAGGTTGTTAAATATAGGACAGTATAGCTCGATACTAACAACCGTCGTATAATCTACGCGACGAGAAAATTCAATCGTATGGTAACCCATAGATTTGTCCCGTGTGGACAAGTTAAGAATGTATAAAGCAAACGCCTTCATTCACTTGTGTTTTCATCCGTTTCGAGATATTTCGTCGGTATCTTTCCGCTGGTTCTCCGTGTACAAAGATAGATTAGATGTTCATTTCAACGTTGTTTCACAGCTTTGGAATGATTATCTATTCTATTACAGTGTACTCGGAGAACAGCGGGGAGGTGCTGCCGAAATTTACTCGAAACGGTTGAAAGCACAAGTGAAGGGCGTTCGCTCTATACATTTTTAATGGGATAGAAGCCTACCCCCGACAGCCGGAACACATACATACAAACGCATAATCAGAGAGTGATTCGAGATGTTCGGGTTAAAACCAATATATGATAATATGAAACCTTCATATTCCCATCGATACCCATATATGAAACTAAAAGCGCCACTTAGTCCCCGTCTATCGGTCAACATAACGTGCGATAATTTATTCTTTTCAACGACAAACGCACACACAAAGCAAATACACGGATTTTCTCCTTTGTCAGTAACTATCCCGTTCTTATATTTCTCAATATAGTCAGCATAACCTACAATTTATATGTTATTCAGTCTAACATGGCCCATGAGTACGTCAGAGTTAAGGACTGGATGTATGTGGATTGGGAACAACGTATGCAACCTAAGTTTGTCGCAGGAGTTGCTGCTTTCCTTGAATTTGCACGAGCACATAATAAGATCATAATAGAGAAGATTCTCTGTCCGTGCGATAGATGTGGCAATAAGTACTGGCAGAAGGTTGAATTGGCAGAGCTTCATATTGTAAAACATGGGTTTACTAGACTTTATTTAACTTGGAAATATCACGGGGAAGGAGAAGAATGCAGTACTGCGGTAGAAGAAGAAGGAGAACATGATAATGCGGCAGGAGAAGAAGAAGAATTCGGTAATACGGCAGGATACGGAAATTTATTTCCATTAGAAGAAATGGAGGATATGGTAGAGGCTGCCCTAGGTGAATCTATTCGTACCGAAGATGACATTCCTTCCGGTCAAGGACCGCGTGCAGATAAATATGAAAATTTCATGAATGATGCTAGGAAACCAATTTATGAGAATGCGAAGTATTCCACCCTCTCATGGTTCGTCCAACTTTTCCAAATTAAGTGCCTAAATGGATGGAGCAACAAGTCATTCACAATGCTTCTTTCGTTCTTGAAAGATTCTATGCCTCCGGGAAATAATGTGCCTGAAAGCTGGTACGAAGCCCAGAAAATGATGTCTGATTTGGGTCTAAAGTGCGAGAAGATTCAAGCATGTCCTAAAAATTGCGTGTTGTACCGGAAAGAGAATTCAGATTTGAAAGAGTGTCCAACATGCGGAGAGGCCAGGTATAAGCCGAAAAATTCTGATAAGAAGCCTGATATACCTGTGAAGATAGCACGATATTTTCCCATAACACAGAGGCTACAGAGGCTATTCAGGTGCAAGAAAACAGCCGAGGCAATGATTTGGCATCACCGTGCTCCTCCAAGCGAAAATGGAAAAATGAGCCATCCAAGAGATTCACCGGCATGGAAGGATTTTGATAGGAGGCACGCAATATTCAGTAGCGATCCTCACAATGTCCGGCTCGGACTGGCTGACGATGGCTTCTGCCCATTCAACTATATGGCTGGAAGTCACAGTACATGGCCCGTTGTAATGATAATTTATAATCTTTCGCCTTGGTTGGTTATAGACCAATCATACTTTATGATGCCTCTTCTTATCGACGGACCAAACTCACCGGGGAACAATATCGACGTCTATCTCCGACCTCTGATCGAGGAGCTGAAAACTTTGTTCATTGATGGTGTAGAGACATATGATTCAAATACAAATACAACCTTCATACTGCGTGCGGCTTTAATGTGGACAATTAATGACTTTCCTGCGTATGGAATGCTATCAGGTTGGTCCGTACATGGTCACAAAGCATGTCCTCATTGCCATGAACACACAACATCAAAATTTTTGAATGTTGGATACTACAACAGATGTCCATAGTGCAAGTGGGAGATTTTTAGTTATATTTATGCCCTAGAGGCCATTACTGTACATGCGATGTATATTGTATGCCACGACCCAGAATTCGGCCCGTGACCGGCACTTAACCACGTAACGTCTATAGGCGTAACGCGATTAAGTAAGACGAAAACCCAAAAAGGAAAACCATTAAAAGTAGTGAGTGATGAAAACATTGGTTTAAAACATTTACAAACCTCGACTAAAAATCTTTAAAGGTTAGGTTATTTTCTTAAAATTTTCGGCAACACCTCCTCTGTAATAACTAGCCCCGAAACGGGTACAACACATGATATTAGTAAAACGGCTGATAATAAGAATAAAGCATCCCCAAACGGGAGCAATCACGCCCAACGGCAGAAACAACCACCACAAGAATAATATACGACGTCGTAGCGAAGAAATGAACAATATAAGTGAAAAACAGCATAAATGATAAAACTGCATAAATAAAGTCGGCTCACACGAGCTCGACATCCAGAGTACAAAATAATATACAACATCGTCCTCACAACTGGTCTCTAAGTCAATACATGATATGGTAGATGGAGAGTACTAGATACAATAGAATGTACAATGAAATATAAACGTATTTCCGCAACCCACCTATAAGCAAAATGGCCCACACGCCAACTGCAGCGGGATCCACAACAAAAAGATACAATGATGTAGCCCTGCCGCGGATACTCTGAGGGTCAACCTGCAAAACACTGTGGCACAACGGGGGTGAGTTGCCAACTCGTGAATAGTAAATAACGTATACAGGTAATTGCAGGTATGCACGTACTGCGATACTCTAACATGTGCAATCTGATAACATCAATATGGTAATCTAGGTGTGCAATAATCATGCGAGGTACTCTATCCGGTACTACAAATACATGCTGCAATGCGTATAAATGAATGTTGAGCATAGGATAAAAATATCATCTACACGAATCATCATCGTGGAAAAACCGGTGTCTATCGATACACCCCAAATCCCTAATAACACAGGCGCCGTCACTCTAATCGGCCCTTATATCCTGTAAATCTTATGGAAACATGAGTGCCCAACATCGGCACTCAAAATATCATGATATACTTGTGCCTAGAATCGACACGCAAATCCTCATATATCGTGCTCCGTCAGTACGGATCGGCCCACGGGCCCCGTCTGCGGAATCGGCCCTCGGGCCCCGGCAGTACGGGTCGGCCCATATCCATCTCTCGACTCTGGTCAGTATCCTCCGGATAACCGCCAGGTCCAACCAATCACTAGTAGGTAGTAGTCCCTCAGCCAGGCTCATCGTTTACAGCGTGACATCCCTTTTTTGCCCCGGGGTACCTTACCGGGTCCACCATGAACCCGCAAACGGATCATCCAACTCCTCGAATCGGGTTTCTAGCACACGTCTCAAAACCGAGAAAACGCATGGTAGACGCACCGAAATATCATATCAAGAGAAACCGGGTTTTCAAAACAATGCATACTATCTTAAATAATGCCACGGTTCTCAAATCCAGAAATCACATGAAATCCAAAACTCAATGCGTAAACCCAAGCTATGTGACGTATGCAGCATAAAATCGTACTATGAGCAAAAAAGGAAAACCGCTCTTTTAAATGGGTCTAGATTTTAAAATTTAACATGCGGTCCCCAATTTTCCAAAATCACAGCCAACATCTCAATGTATGTGCAAATGTGTATGTACACAGGTATGGATGCACAAGTGGATATATACGCAAGTATGAGTGTACAATATGTATGTACGCAAGTATGGATGTACAAGTGGTATATACGAAAGTATTTGTGTAGAATATGTTTGCACGCAAGTATGAGTGTACAATATGTATGCACGCAAGTATGCATGTACAAGTGGTATATATACAAGTATGAGTGTACGATATGTATGTACGCAAGTATGAGTGTACAAGTGGGTATATACGCAAGTATGAGTGTACAATATGTATATACGCAAGTATGAGTTTACAATATGTATGTACGCAAGTATGAGTGTACAAGTGGGTATATACACTGTTAGTGCTATGTATGCCCCAGAAGCCATTACTTTACAGACGATGTATATTGTAGTGGATGCTTGGACATATATATGGAGAACTTTCCTGCTCGTCATGATAGTATGCTATTTGGTTGCTCTTTATCATAATATGTACTCTGATTGTCTCTATGTTACATGTTGATAAAGCCTTTAGGATGAGTACTTGACTACTAGGACTTTGATGGAGATCATAGTAGTGGGGAAAGTGTAGTCGCTAAGTACATCCTTCAGATTTTCCTAGTCGTAGGTGTATCGAGACAGGGCATCGATATACCAGAGTAGATTAGCATATAGCTTCTCGACCCATGTAGATGGGCGATGGATGATCCCATATCCATTGGTGTTTGACATCATAGATAGTATACGGGAGCTCAGTGGAGACTGGGTACACTAGACGGACTCGCCGAGAACTCCCAGATGGTATTATACCTATCGTCAGATGGCAGTTCTCTGGTGAAACTGGTACAGGTTAGTCTGTAGACCCGAGATCGTCATAGAGTCTTGTGTGATTCCCACTGTGCTTTGATTTCCACCTTACTACGTTCAAGAGAACATCCAAAACAGTGGCTTTCGGGTACAGTCCCGAGTCATATGGAGGCAATAAGCGATAGGAGGGGTTTCGTCTCTCCCGGTATTGAGAGTCGATGTTGCGCAGTTCTCGATTGGCTATAACAGGAAGTCCCTGGCCAGGGTTGCTTCAGAGATATACTGGTAAGTGTTATCGGTAGTTTCTCGACCCGTTATGATCCTCACATCGGCACGACTTTTCGAGTTACTGGGGTCTGACGTTTACCACCCCTAGACGAGATATGCGACTTATCAGACGAAGAGACCGGACTGCACGGTAGTGTTACTGATTGGATTTGCAGGAGTACGAGTAGGCTTTCTTGTTGATCTTATGATCGCTCAATACCCGGGTGGCGTTACGTTTAGCAGACCGCTTGCGGCTTGTGGGTGTTTGATATGATCATCACCTACTGCCGGTGTATTGACGAGTCATTAGAGTCCTACACAGGGGTTTCCTGGCTCAAGCGAAATGGAGTAGGAGCACATATATGATATGTGTGGACCGAGATTGATGCGGGTATGTGATACCGTATTCTATTCTCGCGAATAGGTGACATTGGTCGGTTGTATGCGATAACCGGGTTATCGGATCAAGTGTTGATTCGTTAAGTTGTTACACATGATATTAGTCGGTTATATGTAATATAGTCGGATTATTAAATCAAGAGTTGATTTGATAATTTAATGTATAAATATATATTTGATATATTACATTACATTAACTAATATTAAGCTCACTTATGATTTCTTTTCTCACTTGATGTGCACATTGTATATATGTGATATGTATATTTATGTACATGTATTGTGTCATGCTTGATGATACAAGCAAGATGGGTGTATGAGACTTACACCAAGTTAGGGTTAAGTTAGGGATTTATTTATTTCTTAAGGAATAACAAATGAGAGAAGACTTGGTCAATGTTGTAAAGCTTGGATGAACCTTGTAGAAATATTGACAAAGTCCACTCTTTTGTCATTCCTTACGATATTTTTGTTAACCCAACCCTTAACTGTAACACTTCAGAAAAATAAAATATTATTTTTGGGAATTTTTATAATTAAATAATATTATATTGAATATTTTAATTTTTCGGTATAATTAAATACCGATAAATTGGGAAAATTTTTGAAAAATTATGGAAAATTCTAAAAGAGGGTGTTTTATGGAATTATGCCATTTTTAATGTTTTTATGATTAATTATATGCTAATGTAGCGCTAATCGCGATTAAAAATCGCTAATCGCGCTTTAACCGTATTTGGGCAAACCATGCACCGTATCTTTTTCTACACTTGTTACATATTTTCCCATGGCTTTCAACATGTTTTTATCATGGTTGATGATTTATTTGAGAGGGGAAAAGAAAAGAAAAGAAAAGATTTGAATAATAGAGGTATGGGTGAGAGAGAGAAAGATGAGGGGTATCTTTGACTTAGCCATCCACTAAACTCACAACCTTCATCACATTTTCCTCTCCCCTCCTTCTTCTTGCTGCTGCTGCTGCTGCCTCCCCCTCACTCCCTCCCCTCTTTAAGCCTCTCAAACTCCATGAAAAACACTTCAAAACTCAAACCCCATTTCACAAAAAAGATGCACAAGCTCACTAGCAACACATTGGACCAAGAAAGCTTGCATTCTGGCCACTTGGGGCAACTCAAGAATTTTCTTGAGTGGCCAAATTAGGTAATTTCTGAACCCTAAGCTTGGTGTTTCTATTACTTATACCCCCATGTTAGATTTGAATCGATATCGAGTCGTTTTGTGGACTTAGGAAAAACCTAGTTAGGGTTAATGGGAATTGAGAGAGGTGATGGGTAATTAAGCTCAGTAGAGGCCACACAAACCCCCTAGTGTTAGAATTAAGACTCAAACCAGAGACTGGAATCCCCAAAACACGGATTTAGAAACCCCAACATCGGATAAATGTATGATTTGAGAGGGTATTTTGGAATCTGGAGCAACCCGGGGGCACTAGAAATGATTTTGCAATTACTGGGAGTCGTGCAGGCACCTAGGAAGCTACCACAGAGACCCGAGCCCCTAACTCCAACCCCAGGCCACAGATATATTCATTCTGGCCGCAATTTGCGGCTAAAGCAGGGAAATAGGGTCCCAGATTTGGTCCATGGCTCCTTTTGCACTAAACTAGACCCCTCTTATATGCAGTTTTGGCTAATTGTCACCTGGGGAAATTCTGGGAGCATTTTGGTGTGTTTTAGGCTATGTTTTCCGTATTTTGAAATGCATTTTCTTGAAAATTGGATTTGTATTTGGTTGTCGGATGTTTGTACCTCAACAAAAGGGGTTGTTTGATTGTTTTGCACGTATAGGCCATAGGTTCTAACCTATGAGCATACCGTGCGCCATATCGGTTTTCCAGATTCGATTTTAATACGTATTGCGGCTGTTGATTATTGTAGGTACCTTCGCATGGATTCCGAGATGACAGAGCATGGCGTCATCGATTTCAGCGAGCGAAGACCAGGTGAGTGGATCTATATCCACGGGGGAAGTCGGGTGGATGGCGTATAGCACCCCCGCAAAGTATTGATGGGAAAACTGATTATAGAATATGGTTAGAAAACCTAGATTAGGAAACTAAGGTTATCGTAAAGGATAGTTAGTGATACTATATTAGAAACTAAGGATAGTTAGAAATGAGATAATACGGCTATCATGTGATGACGGGATTCGAGGACGACGTTTGCCGATATCGCCGTTTAGTGTACCGTAGGACTAGATAGTCGATGGAGATGCGTCATCCGAACCATACCTTTTTCTAAACCGGAGAGTTGTATGTATCTTTTAAAAATATACCTTGAGGGAGGTTACGGATTTTCAAATTATATCTTTTCTTAAAAACACCGTAACCACTATTTTCAAAACAATGATTCGCTTCTTTAAAAATTTGATTTTTTGGTTCGGGTGTGTATGTTAGATTAGATACCTATACTTACAGTAGAGATAGAATGTTTAGGTAAACTCGGCTTGATATGAGTTATAAATGCGATGAAAAGATTATAAGACGGATATGATGACCTGATGGTATGTTGGTATACGGATGCGAGTCGATCGAGATGATTTATACCATGTCGGTCCCCCTGATGTGAGATTATTGCGGATGTGACCTGGGACATAGGTATATATATATATATATATATATATATATATATATATACAGAATGTTGTGAATCTTGGATGATAGGCCGTACCCTCATTTGTCGTATAGGATCCTTATTAGCTTAATGCCGTCGTACGATGATTTTCCGTGCGCGATGAGTTTGACTTGATGATTTATCCTTACCCTTGACTAGAGGCTGCCGTACGACGGATCATACCGTACGCGATGTTGTGAATATGGATGCCGGTTGATAGATTTCCCGACTCGGTCATATTAGATACGTATACCGTCATCATTGCATATGATTTACCTTATGCTGCATTCATAGTATTTCCATTGCATTGCCTATACCAGTGTTAGTACACTTGCACCATTATCGAGGATGCGTATGTTACACACATACAGATTTGCCGGCTCACACACTTCATCATCGATAATTGCCATGTCACTATACAGAAGGATTGCTGCATTATGATATAACTCTTTGCCTAATCTGCCTTCTATAGTTACCTGTGCACTTTTATACGATGTTGCATGATATATTGCTATGCTTACATTTCCATCACATGTCGCATACATCATACTTTATAATTTTACGCATTGAGATATGTTGTTTCCATGATATTTCTGGATTTAGGAACCGTGGGTATTTCAAAAGAGAGTATGTATTATTTTAAAAACCCGATTACCCTTGATATGATATTTCAGTGCGTCCACCATGCATTTTCTCGGTTCTGAGACGTGTGCTTGAAACCCGATTCAAGGAGTTGGATGATCCGTTTGCGGGTACATGGTGGACCCGGTATGGTTCCCCGGGGCGAGAAATGTTTTTCATGGAGCAGATGATGAACCTGGCATGGTGGCGAGTACCTACCGGTGATAGTATTTGGGCTCGGTAGATATCCGGAGGATACCGACCGGAGTCGAGAGATGAGATGGGCCGATCCGGACTGATGGAGCCCGATATATGAGGATTTATGTGCCGATGCTGGGCACGGTTTTCATGATGTTTTGGAGTGCCGATGATAGGCACTCAGGTTCCATGATTTTGATGTGTCGGGAGGGACACCGCTGATATATATATCCCCATACTTTCATGCACACCCTTTATGATATTTATGTGCATGCAGACATTGATTTTGGGTGGACGAGATCCACATGCATACATATCTTGATTTTGGGTGGACGAGATCCACATGCATACATATCTTGATTATGGTTGGACGAGATCCATATACATGCATTGGTTATTACTGTTGGATGTTATCCACATGCATATAAGTATTGACTACCTTGTTGGCACATATACAGACCCGGTCACCCTTGATATCATAGTATTACCTTTATGATATAGTTGACCTAGGAGTCGTTGTTTATTCGATTTCTATCTGTTGATATTTTTCTACTCACGAGTTGGCAACTCACCCCCGTTGTGCCACAGTTCTTGCAGGTTGGCCACTTGGATCAGTAGCGTCTTCGCTGGCACACAGTTGCATTCGAGTGTTTTGCATTGGTAGGTGGGATATTTGTATCATTCCCACTCTTGTATCTATATTTCTTATTGTATCTAGTTAACTCCATCAATCAAAAGTTGTAAATTGTATAAGTGATGAGACTTAGTGAGACTTGTAGTTGCGAGATTTGAGCGATGGGTTTTATTTTCACTTTTGAGTTTATATCTTGCTCATTTCTTTATCTTTTTGTGATGAGCTTCGCCGTTGCGCATCGTATATTTATTTTTACTGAATTGCATGGTTGTTATACGCCGTTTGGAAAAGAGCTAGCTCCCGCTTGGGGATGCCATTATTCTTATTATGTATTTGTGGTTTTCGATCAAAATAAACAAATGAGGTGCCGCCAAAATTTTTAAAAGACGAAACATGTTTTCAAACTAGTAAATTTCACTTGCATCATTCATGTTTCTTTTCCATGCAATCAAGCACACTTGATTTCATTATACCTTTATTTCAAAAAACTCCACCTCCTTTATTTTCTTAAAAAGGTTTAGATTTCTGGGTTTCAGATTACTTGAATTCCGTTACGCCTTTAGATGTTGCGTGATTCAAGTGCTGGTCACGAGCTAATATTTCGGATCGTGATAAAGTTGGTATCAGAGCGCTCGGTTTAACCTTGTTTCGAGTCTATGTTTGACTATGCGGAGTCTAGGGCGGGTATGTATTTTGGAACCTAGGCTTGTCCTTACGGAACATAGACTTGAACGGGGGGGTATTAGACCCGAACTTTTGTTTCATAGGCTGACCCTGATTGATGGGGTAGGTAGCTTGAGTAGAGTGACGTACCGTACGTATGTTCCGCGGCATATTTACGATACGATACTCCACTTAAGAAACCTTAGGATGTACATATTTTTGAGACCAGTGATTCTCTTCGTACCCATGATTATACATCCATTGGAGATCCTTGATTCTATTCGTTTCTATGATCATACTTTTATTGATGCTATTCCCTCTTATGATCATGTATCCATTCTGGATCTGCCGTTTCCTCTCATGCCATTGATCTGCTTTCTTCGATACTCGATTGAGGTTCCTGTCACCATAGTTTGAGCTACTGCTAGTGTTGCGGTCTGGGCGAGCTCGTCTGGTACGAGGGCTGACCATTGTGTTTTCTGGTGACATGGGAACATCTCGATGTAGTGTTGTGTTGTGGCCTCTTGTGGAGGCGAATGTTTGGTTTTACACCGGATAATCGGGCCATTATTAAAGCTGCCAGTTGCGAGAGGACAGTTGATGTACAGCGCACCACAGAGATTTTGATGTCGCGTACCGTGCAGACTGGTGACCCAGCTGTTGCTGAGATGATAGGATGTCGCTTCCAGAGCTTACGAGCTAAGGTTGCCGGAGTTTCCAGGGAGAAATGCGACAGATGATAGCTAGTTTACCCCGATTTGAGAGACGAAGGTGATTCGTCAGATTGATGCGCCGACGTTGGCCCAGTTGAGTTGATGATTTCCAGTGTGGAGAATCTTACTCAGACCTAGAGAAGACCAATCCAGAGATGACCGCCGAAGTATCGCCTTTCCAGGAGGATTGAGGCATGGATTAGCATGCGGGAGAAAAATATTCACATGTTGTATAGGCGAAGTAAAAAGGTTCGAACGAGTGTCAGAAACCCATTTTCCCAAGTTTAAAGTGTTCGGAGAACATGCAGGTAATTCTGTGGATCCTCTAGAAGAATGAAACCCTAACTCGATATGATGACCATGGAACCGCTTTGAACCTTAGGGTTTGTGGCTGTTTAGCGGTGCCATCAGTGAGGCTTGGGTTTGCCCTTCTACAGCTGGTCCAGAGGTGTTGTGGTATGTACCAGATATTTTTAGACTGTGCTCAGGTGCTGAGTGCAAGTCCATGTTACTTCTCCAGGTACTTACGGGCTTGCGGAAATGATGAAAAACGATTTTTCAAGAGGTGGTAACATGGACTCAAAATACGGATCTTTGTTAAACAAGTACCTAACAACCTAACTAGGAGTTTTACCTACTCGGTTAGGGGGCTATACCTTTCTTGAACTCCTTCGTCTTCAACTCTTTGCGGTGTACGGATCGGCCTCACCTCGTCGTCTCCTTGCGCCGAAGATGGATCCACCTGAAAGCTTCTACCTTTGGCTTCTTCTTCGAACTTGAAGAAACTAGAACACTTGGTTTGCTAAACCTTGTGAACTAGGATGAGTAGAGAAGTTATTTGGGTTTTTTTTATCTCCAAGGCATTGTTTCTCAACTCATGAGAGGGAGTTGCCTTGAGCTAGAGAGAGAGCAAGAGGGAGAGCTCAAGCAAGAGAGTGAAATGAAATGAGAAAATGAGTAAGTCTTTTTCCATCCAAGCTCTCATAATCCAAAACCATCATAACAAATAATAGTAATCAAGTATTATGTAATGGTTCAAGTCAAAATGGGCATATCATTTCATGCACTCATTTTGCAAGAAGAAACAAGCAAGCAAATGTCTTTGCCATGAAATGATAGCCATTGTCATGATGATGGTCAACTAGTCCAACCTAGTCAACCGGTCAACAAAGTCAACAAGTCAACAAAGTCAACCCCCTCAACAATCATGTCACTATAATACTTAATTAATATTATTGTTAATTATATTTCTTATTCTCTTTAGGGTTTAGCAAAAAGTCAATAGTCAACAGTTAATAGTCAACAACCCCAATGAGAATCATCTGCCTCTGTCTCTCTGTCAACTGTGCATACACACCCGCATCCGCGTTCCGAGGAACACGAATACAAACGAGATAAAACCAATCACAAAACGTACACTAGGATCTGGCTTAAACCAAAACCTGCTAGTGTTAACTGTCCGGACACCAAACGTGCACAAGTTCACGGATGTGACCGAACCCTGTCGCAAAACCATGCGACCTGTCGCAAAACCATGCGACCTCTACTCTTTTGCCTAAAGGCGAATAGCTTTCTGTGTGGGACTCTAAAGACTCGACACTACGCTGGCAGTGGGTTTAACCACAGACCGCAAGCGGCACTAGCTGTGCGTAACGGTCCCCAGGTAGATGCCGACAAGAAGACTGACGAGGTGAAACCCATCTGAACTCCTACTGAGCCTGAATGTGACAATTTCCATACAGTCCGGTCTGTTCGTCTGATAACATCGCATAGCGGGCCTAGGGGGCGGTAAACGTCAGTCCCCTAATAGCGGTACAAGTCGTGTCGGAGTGTAGCCCAGAACACCGTGAGATAACACTGGAAACCTACCAGTATATCTCGCTTGCCCTGGACAGGGACTACTTGTGTAATGGCTCTCCTAGACACAGCGAAATGTCAACCCCCAATACCGGGAGAAACGAATCCTGTTTAACCGTCACTGCCTCCAAGTGCTTCGGGACTGCACCCATCAACTACCTGTTTGCATGACTCCTTTGAGCCGTGGTAGGGTAGTAATCAAAGTACAGTGGGAACACACTCGAGGCGAAGTGATAGTGTCAAGTCAGCGGACTAAGCTGTACTCATGTCACCTGGGAACTGATAACTGACGATAGGTATAGTACCAACCAACAGTTCCCAATGAGTCTTGTCCAGTGTACTTGTAACATAACGAGCACCCGCATACTATCTCAAGTACGACGTACTGACGGCTGTGGGACAGACCGTCTCACACACAGGGATGAGAAGCGCATATGCTAGTCTACTCCGGAGTATCGATGCCCAGTCTCGATAGTCCTACGACTAGAGACCTGCATAAGGATGTGCTTGTGGTTTACCCAGCCCCCACTAGTGTGACTGCCATCACAACGCTGGTAATCAAGCAAAGATCCTAAGGGCTCCACTAATGTGTATAGGTGATATACTAAAATAAACACAAGTACACATTAAAATAGAAAAAAACCAAGTAGCATACTACTATATTGAGCAAGATTGTCTATACAAGGTGAATATTCCAAGCTTCCATTACGTAATATACAAACTAGTATGATACAGTAATGGCCTCTAGGGCATATACACTAACATTCTCCCACTTGCACTAAGGCCATGTACTGGAGTATCGAAGACCTATCATCTCGATCAGCCGCTCGAACTGAGTCTGGGGTAAGGCCTTTGTGAGTGGATCAGCAGTGTTATCTTCCGTAGAAACTCTCCGAACCTCGATCTCCTGGCGACCCACGATCTCCCTGATCAGGTGATACCGCCTCAAGATGTGTCTGGATCTCTGATGGGACCTGGGTTCCTTCGCTAAAGCTATAGCCCCGTTGTTGTCGCAATACAGAGGTATTGGATCAACAATGGATGGAACCACCTGAAGTTCAGTTAAGAACTTCCTTATCCAGACGGCTTCTTTTGCGGCATCTGCTGCAGCGATATATTCCGCTTCCATCGTCGAGTCAGCAACGGTTTCCTGTTTGGAACTCTTCCAACACACCGCCCCTCTATTGAGGGAAAAGACATAACCTGACATGGACTTGGAATCAACCTTGTCACTCTGGAAGCTGGAGTCAGCAAAGGCCTCGATCTGGAGGTCTTTTCCGCCATACACCAAGAACATCTCTTTAGTCCTTCTAAGGTACTTGAGAATGTTCTTTACTGCTATCCAGTGCTTCTCCCCAGGGTTTGACTGATACCGGCTTACCACACTCAGTGCATAAGCTACATCTGGTCTGGTACACAACATCGCATACATTATAGAGCCTACCACCGAAGCGTAGGGTATAATAGACATGCGATCCCTTTCCAAATCAGTCTTGGGAGACATCTCTTTGGAGAGGGTGATCCCGTGACAAGCCGGTAGATTACCGCCCTTGGAATCTTCCATACTGAATCTTTTCAGTATGGTGTCAATGTACCTGGACTGTGAGAGTCCCAGTATCCTCTTGGATCTGTCACGATAGATCCGGATCCCCAGAATGTATGAGGCATCACCCAGGTCTTTCATGGAGAACCTGTGTGACAAGAACCCTTTGACAGATTGTAGCATAGGAATGTCATTTCCTATCAAGAGAATGTCATCCACGTATAAAACGAGGAATACTACAGTTCTCGCTACAAATCTACTATAGATGCATGGTTCATCTGGATTTTTGATAAAGCCAAATTCTTTGACCGTCTCATCAAAACAGATGTTCCAACTCCGCGATACCTGCTTTACTCCATAGATGGACTTAAGCAACTTGCACACCTTTCCGCTGCTCCCACTCTGAATGAAACTCTCTGGCTGGTCCATATAAACACACTCCTCTAAATTTCCATTTAGAAAAGCAGTCTTTACGTCCATCTGCCAAATCTCATAATCATGGAAGGCAGCAATGGCAAGAAGAATCCGAATGGATTTCAGCATAGCTACTGGAGAAAAGGTCTCGTCATAGTCCAAACCAGGTCTTTGACGAAAACCCTTTGCAACCAGTCTAGCTTTATAGGTCTCAACCTGTCCATCTACACCAATCTTCCTTTTGAAGATCCACTTGCATCCTACGGGTTTTACCCCATCTGGAGCAACGTCCAACATCCATACTTTGTTGGTGTACATGGACTCCATTTCGGTCTGCATTGCATCCAGCCATTTTACCGAGTCAACGCTCTAAATGGCCTGCTAGAAGCTAGTCGGCTCATCACTATCAATGAGGCAATCCTCTCTATCCCCGTCTATGAGAAAATCGTAGTATCTCTCGGGCAGATGAGACTGCCTACTACTCCTGCGGAGCGGCGTAGGAATGTCATGTTCTTTTGAACCCTCTGGTTCTACTAAGCTTTCAGTAATAGTCTGTGGTTCTGGAATTTCTTCCAGTTCTATTTCGCTCCAACTTGTTTCCTTTTCTAAGAACTGGTGTTCCAGAAAATGGGCATTACGAGAAACAATGATCTTTTGTTCCTCTGCGTAATAGAAAAGATACCCCCTGGAGTTCTTTGGATATCCCACAAACTTGCACTGTACTGAGCATGCCTCGAGTTTGTCCGCATGCTGCTTTTTGACAAAAGCTGGACATCCCCATGTCTTAATGTGCTTAAGATAGGGTTTCTTCCCACACCACATCTGATATGGTGTGGTAGGCACAGTCTTAGTTGGAACTCAGTTCAATAGGTATGCAGCTGATTCTAGTGTATATCCCCAGAATGATCGCGGTAACTCAGCGTTACTCATCATGGACCGTACCATATCCAATAGGGTTCGGTTCCGTCTCTCCGATACACCGTTATGTTGCGGAATGTATGGAGGAGTAAGCTGAGAGAGAATTCCATTCTCTTTTAAGTAATCCAGGAACTCGGCACTCAAGTATTCACCACCTCGATCAGATCTTAGTGTCTTGATACTTGTGCCGGTTTGTTTTTCCACTTCATTCTTATATTCCTGGAATTTTCCAAAGGATTCGGATTTATGTTTCATTAAAAAGACATAACCGTACCTTTAAAATGTTGGAGATAGTGCCCTCAAGGTCAATTATTGGATCACAGGCACGTGATTGCAATGATTGAGGGAGGACCTGTCCCAGTAGGACAATCTTACTCAAGATGATAGTATGCTATCTGGTTTAACTTTATCATCGTGTACTGCTTTAGGTGACCTTACAGGTCACTATTGCAAGTTGATAGAGCCCCTAGGATTCTTGCTTGACTACCAGTAGTATGAGGACGATCATATACGTGGGATCTGGGGTCTATAAGCACATCCTTAAAAGGTCCCTAGTCGAGGGAGTTTCGAGACTGGGCATCGATACTCCAGAGTAGACTAGAGTATACAGTCGAGACCCCGACGAGGGGCGGTGGCCAGTCTCACAAGCCACTGGTGTTAGTTGGTTCACCTAAGATGTATACAGGTGCTTATTGGGTTCTGAGTACACCGGACAGGACTCGCCGGGAACATGCTAGTTGGTCTTATACCTGACGTCAGATAGGAGTTCCCTGGTGACATGTGTACAGGTTAGTTCATCGACCTGAGATCGTCATTTGTCTCGTGTGAGTTCCCACTGTGATTTGATTACTACCCTACCACGCTCAAAGGAGACGTGCAAACAGGTTTTAGTTAGGTACAGTCCCGAGCCACATGGAGGCAGTGAGCGGATCTGCAGGGGTTCATCTCTCCCGGTATTGGAGGTGTGGTCGCGCTGTGTCTAGGAGAGCCATTACACGAAGTCCTTGTCCAAGGCAGGAGATTTACTGGTAGGTATTCCAGTAGTATCTCAGGGTGTTCTGGGCTACTCTCCGACACGACTTGTACCGCTTTTGGGGGTCTGACTTTTACCAACCCCCTAGGCCCGCCATGCGATGCTCATAGACGAACAGACCGGACTGTACGGATATTGTCACTAACAGGCTCAGTAGGGTGTCAGGACGAGTTCGTTCATCGACGCCCCTTTTGGTCAATAGCTGGTAGCCCGTCACGTATGGCTAATACCTCTGACGTGCTAGTGGTTAAATCCACAGCCATTGTATTGACGAGTCTTTCGAGTCCACCACACACAGTTACTCAAGTTCGGGCAAAACACTGTAGAGGCCGTATGGAGATATGGCGGGGTTCGATCAGATACGTGTGGTATTGCACGGATCATGATCGGACGGATAATACTAGCGGGCTTTGGTTTAAGCCGGTTCCTGGTATTGTACAGTGTAGATTTTGTCTCTTTGCATTTGTATTCAGTGGGAATACAAATGCGGGCATGTATATGCAGTCGCGGGGTTTTCATGTAATTTATTACGGGATCAGTTTTCTAAAGTTGCCAGTTTGTTTTCCATTCCGGCCAGTTTTCCTTTGTTCCTTCACGGCCGGACTTTCCGATAGAGGGGCTAATTTGCAAGTTCGCAAATTAGCATTTGTGGAGGGGTTCTTTGTATTTGTGGCATCATGATAGGTTAAGCATCTTTGCTTTTTCATGATGGTTTAGCATTAATGAGATTATAGTTGATTAGAAATTGAAATGACCTTGTTATCATCACTCTTGGCTTATGGTCACCCTTTGCTTTTACTACTCTCACCTCCCTTCATGGTTTTGATTTTATTTCCCTCCACCAATTGTTGATATAGGGGGCCGGCCACTTGAGGGGGAGAAGAGAGAGGTTCATTTTCTTGTGGTGGGAATTATTCATCTCATTCTTCATGCTTGCAAAATGATACACCTTCCTCCTCTCCAAAGTTCTTTCTCTTCTCCATCATCTTTATGGCAACTTCATAACCCCAAAGAGACAAGCTACTACACTTAGTCTACAACATCTCTTGGACGCGTCGGCTCGCCAACTTCGCGCCCGAGTTGCCTCGGTCCAGAGGTGGGACCCCGTAAAAGAACCCGGCGTTGTGGTGCCCATTCCGACGAGGAAGCGACGACCGGAGATTCCGCGAGGAGATCGGAGTGGAGGTGAAGACCGAAGGACACGGATCGCTTGGTATAGCTCCTCTACTCCTTTTATAGTTTGCTAGTAGTTAGGTTAATGGCCCGATCCGGTGTTTCAAGTGCGCGGTGGTGCCGGTTTTCTAGTTTGAAAAGTTTTTCGTTTCCGCATTCCGGCTTCGGATTGACGGCCGGGGTGCCGCCGTACACTTACAGTGGTATCAGAGCCTCGCCATTAACCTAGTCTAGCTTGCTCTAATGTGTTTACAAATTCGATCGAACGGATTTTCAAAAAACCGTATTTCCATGTCGTACTTTCTGTCGAATTTTTCTTTGCTCTAAAAATTATTTGGTACATTGGAAAATTACGTGCAGGGTTTTTTATGAATTCTAGGAAAATTTAGTACGCTGATGCTACTGTAGCGCGGCGGTTTATCTGCCAAAACCACGTTTTGGCCGCGGAACCGCCGCTGTTTTGTGGCCAAACCGTACCAATTTTTCACAGTAGGCGTTTGACATGGAAATAGGGTTTCTGGTGTATTCTTTTGGGCCCAGATGTTTTTGAGTGCTTCAGTTGTGCTTGGGGGCCCACTTCGGAAAATTCAGTCGATCGAAAATTTTAAACATGTTAGGTCACAGTATTTACATTATATCTGCGACCATGAATGTCACTCGATCGGTAAATCCAGTCTATCTGCTATAGCCCTTTCAGACGGATTTGCGAACGTGGCATTCACGTTGATGTTCTGTATTGTGCTGTGATGTTGCAGATTGGTCGTGGGGGATAGCCTGGATGCAATGGTAGTACAGTTTGGTTTATTATGTACATTTGATATTGCGGGGCGAGCGTCCGACATGTGGACTGCTGTCACTGCCTGTTTGTATATTATTCTTTTGGGGCACGACCGGGGTGAGGTCGATGTACCCGCTGTATATTTTACTTTCTGTACTAGGATTACCCCGCGGAGGGGTGCACAGATAGCCGGGTTCTAGAGGGAAACAAGCCCGCATCTCATGGCTTTGAGACGGAGGGGGCTTTACTCTAGAATTGGAGGGCTATTCTCCGCACTCGTAGGGGTACAGGTTGACCCAGGAGGGGTGCCCAAGTTACCGGATTCCGTGAAGTGCTGGGTGGTCCATTCACGTTGTTGAAAGGGGCTGCCTCGCTTCAGGTTTTGGCGGGTAACTTTCCGCGCCCGTAGGGGTCTAGGATTTCATTGCACAGGCTATCCACACGACCAGAGGAACGTCGGGTTTCAGCAGCGGCTCTATGAAACCCGGGGATCCCAGATATCTATATTCTTCTGTGATGCTTATTACATTTCTGTGATGTTGCATTTTATCTCGCCTTGAGCTAATATTATATATTGATATATATACTAGTAGATGTTGTATATGTTTTGCACCCGCGCTAGTCCAGTCCCCGCTCTGTCGTTAGTTAAGTAACCTAATGGGTGATGACGGGACCCAGTGGCGAATGCGGGTGGCATATACGTACATCGTATTTTCGTTCTTTATTGGTGTGATCAATTGATGAGACTGCGTTGATTCGGATCAATGCAAGCTAAACAAACGTATTCTGATGTTGTTGGAACTTTTTGTTTCTTCAAAAAGCTGTTATTGCAAGGACGTTCTCTTTTGTTTTGCATCGTGGTATTCAGTTGGAATATCCTGCTCCTCAGTCGACCAGGCAAGGGCCGAGATCCATTCACCGGGAGTGACCCCTTGGACAGAAGTTTGTGTCAGGGCAATAACTTCACTATAGCCGATTACTTTTGCTTTGCATCGTGGTATTCAGTTGGAATATCCTGCACCTCATTCTACGGGGAAAGAGCCGAGATCCCTTCACCGGGAGTGGCCTCTTTAGCAAAGGTTTTCGCCACTATATTTTTATAAAAGCTATCCGGTTCCTTCAACGATATCAAGTTCATTACGTTAAAGGTTTTTCACCAAAAACCATTTGTAGCCCTCCGTCGTTTCAGAAAGGTAGCACATAGTATTCATGTTATGTATGTTGGCCTTCGTCAAGGCATAGTGTATGGTAGCTATTTGTTACTTTTCTGCAGCATAGATAGATGCGTTGGTTTGGGACAGTCGTACTACTATTTTGGCCTTCGTCAAGGGTATGTACGGGTGGGTTCAAATTAACCTGGACAATGACGGGTAGAACTTGACATGTGACTTATGATATGCTAGCCTTCATCAAGGTCATAAGAGCATGGGGGTAAAAATCACATCGGGAGATTCTAAAGAAACTGAAACTTGCCAGATATGCGCATACCTTCTGGAGTGTGATAACGTGAGCGGATTCCGTCATGTTATCATGCGATGATAGTTGGATCCCGATTCCCACTGATGAGTTGGTTTACTCCTCGGGTGATCCCGACTAATTCTTCTTTTAGGTTTGGAGGAGAATTTGACGGTACAGTGGGAGGTTTCCTGATTAGATAAAGTGATAACCATTCTGATCTAGGTTAGAGTCCACGCTGAGTGTTTCTTTTCTCTCTCTCTTTGGCAGCGACCATGACCCGACCTTTGACTATGACTCAGTGACCAAAATTAACCGAACCTTCTTAAACACTGGCTTTTGGATTGTCAGAGTTGCATACCTCATTGCCACTCCTACTTTTACCCTTTTCTCCAGGACACCCCGTATTACTACGAACATCCAATTCCATTGGACAAAACCATCGTATGGCTATATACGAACTCGAAGGAATTTATTCGAGGATGGTTTCCGGTCCTGGAGAAAACGAATAGGACTATTCAGTTGCCTTTTCCTTTTATCTTCTTTCAGGTTGCGAGTACTCCTTGGTTTAGGAGATAGTACACCTATTACGCAAATTGGATATTCTTCTTCCAAACCTTAGGCAGGTGCCGACCGGTAGGGAATGAAGGAAACCGATTAGCCTAACTAAGGTGTACAGAAGGTATTAAGTAAAGACATATCAAGGGATTAGTAAGAGGGCAAAGTAAATTGCGACTGCTATTCACGACCAAATCAAGTATTTCTTCGCCAATCCTAAATCACCTTTGTATTTCTCCAAGACACTCCGTATCACTACAAAGATCCACAGTTTATTGGATACTCCATCGTATGGTTATATACGAACTCGAAAGGAACTTGTTCCAGTTCGGGGATGGATTCTGGTTCAGGAGAAATAGGAATAAGGTTTATTCGGTTGTCTTTTATCTTCACCTTCTTTCGCATTGCGAGTGCTCCTAGGATTAGGACAGTACACCCATTATGCTTATTGGATAGTCTTCTTCCAAACCATAGGCTGGGGCCGAACGGTAGGGAAGGAAGAAAACCATTTAGCCTAAGAGGGTGCACATAAGGTAATGACGAAAGACATATAAAGGGATTTGGAGAGATGGCAAAGAGATATACGGTTACAGTTGTGAATCTGATAATGGAAGAGGCATTACTAGGAATACCAGGACACCCCTACGAAACATTTCAATGTTTCAGTTTCACTGTGTACTATTAAAAGAAAACTGATTTCCTAATTAGCCCTTACTCCAGGGTATGTATTTACCAGGTATGATTCTCACATCTGTATGGTTTTACAGATGATGAGTGGGAGTAAGTTATTGGGAATTAGGTGATCATCTTCATTATATCAGGATTCGTTGTAATTGGTGATATTTGAGGAAGTCACCTAGGTTATTTGCCGGACGGCAAATATTTGGTTTTGAATATCCGTTATTATGCACCAATTTCAAATTGATATATCTGTACGTCTATTTTTATAGAGTGAGATATACCTTTTTGAAATTATGTCCAGGACATTTACCTATATCAGTGGATGGTTAGGTAAGGAGCATTGAACAGCGGTGTAATTCTTCTTAACCATAAGTACAGTTTTCAACATACGACACACAGTGAATGAGTTATTAGACTCAGGGGACTTATACAGAGTATTGTATGTTGTCCAGTGTCCATTAGGACAGAGGGGTAGGTACTCGTACTATATTCTGTTTACTTGTGACTTCTCTAGTTCTTAGACAGGTGTTTCGTAGAAACGCAGGGTCCAAGTTTTGAGAAGTTATAGGTATATGAGTAAAAGTAGAAAACCAGGCATTACAAGTATCGGGATTCTTCAAGGAGATCGAAGATGTAGATACTTGTGAATGGCATTCAGATGATAGTAATGATTAAGAGAACTTGCTTCTCTTTCAGGTTACTCATAATTGGAAGCATTCCTAAGTTGAGTAACGCTGATCGGCCTCCTTCCATTTAGTTGACATGCACTGGTGACAGTTGCATGATTTGAATCTGGTTCAATTAAATCAGTGCCTCTGTTTCTATATTGGATATAGAACAGTTCATATCTTGACATTGTTAAGGTACGGGGAGTTGTCCGGCTTATGCTTAAAACCAGACTCTGGATAACTCAAGGCACATTTCTGTAATGGCTGTTTGTGGGTTGACCCAGGCTATGACGAGGGTTGATTTTCTACCATCAGGAAGATCAATAGTGATATTGTTCTTGACTCGCCACAGTTTTAATAAAAAAAGATTTTTTCAGAAAACAGTAGTGGGAGTATGGTAGAACTGGAAGTGATTCCAGAACCGCAAACATTCAATCTGGTTTGACATTCCATTGGCCACTCCGCAGATAAGGTGGGTAACCTCAAGCACCCGAGAGGTACTTCGGTATGCTCAAGGACGGTGGCAGGGAGGTTCTTGTTTACCCAGACTTGCCATTGCTGTTGTTCCAGACTATAAGACCCGGCAGTAGGATGAGTATAGAGTTGTTCTAAACTAGATTTAGAAGTGTACGTGTATATGACTCTGCCAGAAGGTTGTCATAGTCAGTGGGAGCAGCGGAAGCATTGGTGGACAAGTGGATTATGTCTATTTATAGACTAAAGCAGATATAGCGGAGATAGATCATCTATTTCTGATGTGTCAGTCATAGGTTTGACTTCATCAGAATAGGGATGGATCTGTTAAGAAGGTAGTAGGGTGTGATGTCCTGGTATTTGGATGACATACACAGAGTAGGAAGTGATATTCCTATACTACGATCGGTTATATTTTGGTTGTCACACAGTGGTTTCTCCACATAGGAATTGGATATTATATCAGACATTCTGGTTACTGGATCTATGGTTTTAGATCTTGATTTGGGAAGTGTCCTAATCAGGATACTTGACAGCATTCTAAGAGTATTTAGAATGGACGACTCCTGGCATGGTGGTGTACCTGCAGTTGATGGAGTCACCCTCTCTAAAGGTGTCTTACAGACTAAAGGGGAGAGGTATGTACATGATTGGCAGATCACTTGCTTAGGCAATTGAGTCAATCATGAGATGTCAAGTACCACACCAGATGTTGTTTTTGCAGTAGATGCAATAAGTTGATATTAATCCTATCAAGAAGAAACATTCGGAAGCAGCTTTAGAACATAAGTTGATGTTCTAGGGATATGATAACGGCATCCTCCTTCGGGAGACCGTTATCATTCCAGGCTTCCAAGGTGACCTGGATGACAGAGTGGCTGTCAGAGTTATAGTTTTCCCTCTGACGAGGGGCAGTATTTTGGACAGGTGGTCCAGGTGGATAGTGAGGGAAGGATGGCGCAGGATACTGATTAAGTTCAGTTGACGATACAGTCTAAGAAGTTTGGATTTGGAGTTCATTTATGAGCTAGGTCCCATCAGATATCCAGACATTTTCTAAGACAGGTATTGCTCATTTCGGAAGATGGGTTTCTCCGCGAATTTGAGATAAAGAGAGACATAGAAAGAAATATCAGAGCGGATCCACTCAATGAGGCTATTCCTCGAAAGCAATAGTTCCGCAAACGAGCTTTGTGAGACTGACTAGTAGAGGAGTTGGGTGTTCGGTATCACACGGGCTGTGAGTCTGCGAAATCGCAATAATTAGCCTTGAGTGCAAGTGGGAGATTGTTGGAGATAGTGCCCTCAGAGTCAATTATTGGATCACAGGCACGTGATTGCAATGATTGAGAGAGGACCTATCCCGGTAGTACAGTCTTACTCAAGATGATAGTATGCTATCTGGTTTATATTTATCATCGTGTACTGCTTTAGGTGACCTTACAGGTCGCTATTACACGTTGATAGAGCCCATAGGATTCTTGCTTGACAGCCAGCAGTATGAGGGCGATCATATATGTGGGAGCTGGTAGTCTATAATCACATCCTTAAAAGGTCCCTAGTCGAGGGAGTTTCGAGACTGGGCATCGATATTCCAGAGTAGACTAGTGTATACAGTCGAGACCCCGACGAGGGGCGGTGGCCGGTCTCACAAGCCACTGGTGTCAGTTGGTTCACCTAAGATGTATACAGGTGCTCATTGGGTTATGAGTACACCGGATAGGACTCGCCAGGAACATGCTAGTTGGTCTTATACCTGACGTCAGATAGCAGTTCCCTGGTGACATGTGTACAGGTTAGTTCATCGACCTGAGATCGTCATTTGTCTCGTGTGAGTTCCCACTGTGCTTTGATTACTACCCTACCACGCTCAAAGGAGACGTGCAAACAGGTTTTCGTTGAGTACAGTCCCGAGCCACATGGAGACAGTGAGCTGATCTGCAGGGGTTCGTCTCTCCCGGTATTGGGGGTGAGGTCGCGCTGTGTCTAGGAGAGCCATTACATGAAGTCCTTGGCCAAGGCAGGAGATTTACTGGTAAGTACCGCTTGTATTCCAGTAGTATCTCAGGGTGTTCAGGGCTACTCTCCGACATGACTTGTACCGCTTTTGGGGGTCTGACTTTTACCAACCCCCTAGGCTCGCCATGCGATGCTCATAGACGAATGGACCGGACTGTACGGATATTGTCACTGACAGGCTCAGTAGGGTGTCAGGATGAGTTCGCCCATCGACGCCCCTTTTGGTCAATAGCTGGTAGCCCGTCACGTATGGCTAATACCTCTGACGTGCTAGTGGTTAAATCCACAGCCATAATATTGACGAGTCTTTAGAGTCCACCACACACAGTTACTCAAGTTTCGGGCGAAATGCTGTAGAGGCCGTATTGAGATATGGCTGGGTTCGATCAGATACGTGCGGTATTGCACGGATCATGCTCGGACGGATAATACTAGCGGGCTTTGGTTTAAGCCGGTTCCTAGTATTGTACAGTGTAGATTTTGTCTCTTTGCATTTGTATTCAGTGGGAATACAAATGCGGGCATGTATTTGCAGTCGCAGGGTTTTCCTGTAATTTATTACGGGATCAGTTTTCTGAAGTTGCCAGTTTGTTTTCCGTTCCGGCCAGTTTTCCTTTGTTCCTTCACGGCCGGACTTTCCGATGGAGGGGCTAATTTGCAAGTTCGCAAATTAGCATTTGTGGAGGGGTTCTTTGTATTTGTGGCATCATGATAGGTTAAGCATCTTTGCTTTTTCATGATGGTTTAGCATTAATGAGATTAGAGTTGATTAGAAATTGAAATGACCTTGTTATCATCACTCTTGGCTTATGGTCACCCTTTGCTTTTACTACTCTCACCTCCCTTCATGGTTTTGATTTTATTTCCCTCCACCAATTGTTGATATAGGGGGCCGGCCACTTGAGGGGGAGAAGAGAGAGGTTCATTTTCTTGTGGTGGGAATTATTCATCTCATTCTTCATGCTTGCAAAATGATACACCTTCCTCCTCTTCAAAGTTCTTTCTCTTCTCCATCATCTTTATGGCAACTTCATAACCCAAAGAGACAAGCTACTACACTTAGTCTACAGCATCTCTTGGACGCGTCGTCTCGCCAACTTTGCGCCCGAGTTGCCTCGGTCCAGAGGTGGGAGCCCGTAAAAGAACCCGGCGTTGTGGTGCCCGTTCCGACGAGGAAGCGACGACCGGAGATTCCGCGAGGAGATCGGAGTGGAGGCGAAGACCGAACGACATGGATCGCTTGGTATAGCTCCTCTACTCCTTTTATAGTTTGCTAGTAGTATAATGGCCCGATCCGGGGTTTCTAGTGCGCGGTGGTGCCGGTTTTCTAGTTTGAAAAGTTTTTCGTTTCCGCATTCCGGCGTCGGATTGACGGCCGGGGTGCCGCCGTGCATTGACATAAAAGTCATCCGTAAAAGTAATGAAGTAAGAATAACCGCTTCGCGCCTGTGTAGACATTGAACCGCACACGTCGCTGTGTACGAGACCTAAGAGCTCCCTCGCTCTTACTCCGTGTCCAGTGAACTGAGTCTTTGTCATCTTTCCTTTGAGACAGAATTGACAAGTGGCATACGATTGATATTCGAACGGATCCAAATATCCTTCTGTATGTAACATCATCAACCTACTCTCATTGATGTGACCTAGTCTACAATGCCATAAGAAAGCCTGGTTTGTTTCTGGAGACTTTCTTTTGTGTGTATTCTGGACATTGAAAATATGTGGTTGGTTTAGTACGTATATACCATTGCTTAATGTACCTGACCCAATCAAAACTTGATTAAGGTGAATGTTTACAACATTACTTACAAATGCAAATTCATAACCTTCTTTAGATAATAAAGATACAGAAATGATATTACAAGTTGCATTGGGTACAAAAAAGCAATTACGTAAAACCAAAACATGTCCATTTGACATTCCCAGGTGATAGTCCCCCACGGCCTTAGCATCCATGCTAGACCCGTTTGCAACTTTGAGGGTCATGTCACCTGCTTTCAAAAACCTACACTTTCTCAACGCCTGCAAAGAATTACAGATATGAGATCCTGATCCGGTATCCAATACCCAGGAAGTAGAGTTTATTGATAGACAGTTTTCAATAACATACACACCTGAAGCTGAAGCCGCAACTTGCTTCAGATCATGTGTTCTGGTTTTCCAAGCCTTGCAATCTTTCTTTCAGTGCCCACTCTTATGACAGAAAAAGCACTCTTCCTTCCCTATAAGCTTCCCCGCTATCTTTGTTGCCTTTGCCTTTCCCTCCGTATCCACTTTACTAACAACGCCCCTTGGTTTGGCGGGGGCTTTCTTCTTCTTTCCCTTGGCTTTCGCCTTGGACCTAGAAGAGGAAGATCCTCCTACAAACAAAGTGGATGTTTCCCTACCTTTCTGTAGGGTGCCCTCTGCACTCCTCAGCATGTTGAGGAGCTCTGAAAGTTCAACTTCCTTTTCTTGAAGGTTGAAATTCAGGATGAACTGGGCGTAAGTGGAAGGAAGGGACTGAAGAATCAAGTCCGTATAGAGCTCATTCTCCAACGTGGTCCTAAGGTCCGCGAGCTTCTCTATGAAGCCAATCATCTTAAGCACGTGTTCCGCTACCGATGATCCAACGGCCAACCTTGCCGAAAACAGCTTTTTCGACACTTCGTATCTGGCGATACGAGATTGCTCTCCATACAGTTCTTTTGTATGGAGAAATATGGATTCGAGGTCCATATTCTCATGCCTCCTCTGATGATCATTATCCATAGAGGCAAGCACAAGGCACTTGGCCTTCGTGCAATCGATTTTCTAGGTCTTATGGATTTCCCTATCCGCGACGCTGGTTTTGGGCCCTGGGACAGGGGGAGCTTTGGTGGTAAGGAGATACCCTAACTTGTCATAAGTGATAGCCATTTTGACATTCTTGAGCCAATCTTTGTAGTTTGGCCCTGTCAGTATATTTTTATCTAGTAGTAACTTAAGTCCGGTCATGATGTTTGGTCGCTGCAATTAGGAGAGAGAGAAGAAACACTTTAGCATGATGCTCTTGCAAGTTTAGAGTGGTTTTTAATTTGTCTAAACAGGATGGCTCCCACTGTCTCTCGAATCCCTCCTCAAACCAAAAAGGAAGAATTAGTCAGGATCAATCTTACCGTACAATACTTGCTTAACCGTTCGGCCAGGCTGGTGTCGGTACTTCGAGGGAGGTTTTCCAACGCTTTCGCGAAGTTCCTTAATTAAATAACCTCTTTTCTCTGGGGGCGTAGCCCCGCTAACACCTTTCTAGACATCTACTTGGTTTATAGCATTGATCGTTAAATGAGAAATTTCCCGAGGAGTAACATATACTCATAGTAGGATCGGGATCCAAATATCATCGCGTGACAAAACTGAAGGAATCTTACCAGAATCATCACACTCCAAATGGTATGCAGCGCTAGCAAGTTTCAGTTCTTTTGAAACTCCCGATGTGGATTTTTTCCCCATGCTCTTATGACCTTGATTTTGGCCAACAAATCATAAGTCACATGTCAAGTTCTACCCGTCATTCTCCAGGTTAATTTGAGCCCACCCACACATACCCTTGACTTTGGCCAACAAGGTAGAACGACTGCCCCAAACCAACACATCTATTTATGCTGCACATGAATACCTAATAGCTACCAATCACTATGCCTTGACTTTGGCCAACAAACATAGCTTGAATACTTATTGACCATTCATGTGAAACGACGGAGGGCTACGAATGGTTTTGGCGAAACCGTGAACGTAGTGAACTTGATATAATCGAAGGAACGAGATAGCTTTTAAAAGGAGTGGCTTAAGCTCCGCGTTTAAAAGTTATTTTTGAAAAGAAACCGAGTGGTTTTGAAAGTGTTCCAACGACTTTTACTTGGTTTATTTTTCTTGCATTAATTTTAATGCGTCCCATCATTTAATCCTACCATTGCAGAAAACAACCAAAATATGACGTACGCTTATGCCATCCGCATTCACCACGGGGCCCCGTCATTACCCGTTAGGTTACTTAACTAACGACAGAGCGGGGGCTGGACTAGCGCGGATGGAAAACATAAGCAATGCCTAAATAATATCATATATAGATATATTGCAATGATAGCCATTTCAGATCACAGATGAACACATTGGATATACTAGGAATCCGCAATTCGTACGAGCCTGTAACGAAAAGGGGATTACACGGTCGCGATGAATAGCCAATACCCCACCCTAGACCCCTACGGGTGCGGCAAACTACCCGCCAAATATCCGAAGCGGAGCAACCTCCCTCAACGATGTGAGTAGGCCACTCGGCACTTCGAGATACCCGGTAGTTTGTGCACCCCACCTTAGGTCTATCCTAGGAGCAAAAACAGTAAAAGAAATTATACAATGACGGCTACAACCCCATCCCGGTTGTGCGGCCATAAAATAATATTACATCAATTACAAATTTACATGAATTGAAAGATAAAAGGAAAAACTATCATCTCACAACCCCCTGGCTATTCGTCCGCGACAATCCAATGAATTCATATACACATACCATCAACATTACAGATCACAGATATCTATAACCCCCACTAATCGACGTATAGCGATTAGCGGACGTCATATAACACATCACAGATATATACCCGTCAGCTTAAGTCTTTAGAAGTTCGATCAAAATACGGATTTTCAAGCCCCAAAAACTAATTTTGCTTTCTGGAAAATCTGGGCAGAAAAATCATATTGTAAAAATCCCAAAACAACCCCAGAACCATAGTGCAGGAAAATTGTGCCGCGGCCGAGTCAACTCGGCCGCGGATCCGCGGCGGGAGCATGCTCCCGCCGCGGTTCCACTGCGCTTTGACCGAGCCAGTGGACAAAATTTCTTTGGTGTCTTTTAAAAACCCTGAGTCGATTTTTGTTGCAAGATTTATTAATTTTTGAACATAATACAGAATCGACATAAACTTGATTTTTCGGGTTCGTTTCGCGACTTTTTCTCCGATCGAATTTCTAGTTACTTTGCTAACATGTTAGATAGTGTTTAACTTGGCTCTGATACCACTGTAAGTCCACGTTACCTCTCCCGGTACTTACGGGCTTGCGGAAATGATGAAAAACGATTTTTCAAGAGGTGGTAACATGGACTCAAAGTACGGATCTTTGTTAAACAACTACCTAACAACCTAACTAGGAGTTTTACCTACTCGGTTAGGGGGCTATACCTTTCTTTAACTCCTTCGTCTTCAACTCTTTGCGGTGTACGGATTGGCCTCACCTCGTCGTCTCCTTGCGCCGAAGATGGATCCACCTGAAAGCTTCTACCTTTGGCTTCTTCTTCGAACTTGAAGGAACTAGAACACTTGGTTTGCTAAACCTTGTGAACTAGGATGAGTAGAGAAGTTATTTGGGTTTTCTTTTATCTCTAAGGCAATGTTTCTCAACTCATGAGAGGGAGTTGCCTTGAGCTAGAGAGAGCAAGAGGGAGAGCTCAAGCAAGAGAGAGATATGAAATGAGAGAATGAGTAAGTCTTTTGCCATCCAAGCTCTCATAATCCAAAACCATCATAACAAATAATAGTAATCAAGTATTATGTGATGGTTCAAGTCAAAATGGCCATATCATTTCATGCACTCATTTTGCAAGAAGAAACAAGCAAGCAAATGTCTTTGCCATGAAATGATAGCCATTGTCATGATGATGGTCAACTAGTCCAACCTAGTCAACCGGTCCACAAAGTCAACAAGTCAACAAAGTCAACCCCTCAACAACCATGTCACTATAATATTTAATTAATATTATTGTTAATTATATTTCTTATTCTCATTAGGGTTTAGCAAAAAGTCAATAGTCAACAGTCAATAGTCAACAACCCCAATGAGAATCATCTGCCTCTCTCTGCCTCTGTCTCTCTGTCAACTTTGCATACACACCCGCATCCGCGTTCCGAGGAACACAAATACAAACGAGATAAAATCAATCCCAAAACGTACACTAGGATCTGGCTTAAACCAAAGCCCGCTAGCGTTAACTGTCCGGACACCAAACGTGCACAAGTGCACGGATGTGACCGAACCCTGTCGCAAAACCATGCGACCTGTCGCAAAAACATGCGACCTCTACTCTTTTGCCTAAAGGCGAATAGCTTTCTGTGTGGGACTCTAAAGGCTCTATACTACGCTGGCAGTGGGTTTAACCACAGACCGCAAGCGGCACTAGCTGTGCGTAACGGTCTCTAGGTAGATGCCGACAAGAAGACTGACGAGGTGAAACCCATCTGAACTCCTACTGAGCCTGGATGTGACAATCTCCATACAGTCCGGTCTGTTCGTCTGATAACATCGCATGGCGGGCCTAGGGGTCGGTAAACGTCAGTCCCCTAATAGCGGTACAAGTCATGTCGGAGTGTAGCCCATAACACCCTGAGATAACACTGGAAACCTACCAGTATATCTCGCTTGCCCTGGCCAGTGACTACTTGTGTAATGGTTCTCCTAGACACAGCGCGATGTCAACCCCCAATACCGGGAGAGACGAATCCTGTCCAACAGTAACTGCCTCCAAGTGCTTTGGGACTGCACCCAACTACTACCTGTTTGCACGACTCCTTTGAGCCGTGGTAGGGTAGTAATCAAAGTACAGTGGGAACACACTAGAGGCGAAGTGACAGTATCAAGTCAGCAGACTAAGCTGTACTCATGTCACCTGGGAACTGATAACTAACGATAGGTATAGGACCAACCAACAGTTCCCAACGAGTCCTGTGAAGTGTACTCTTAACATAACGAGTACCCGCATACTATCTCAAGTACGACGTACTGACGGCTGTGGGACAGACCGTCTCCCACACTGGGATGAGAAGCGCATACGATAGTCTACTCCGGAGTATCGATGCCCAGTCTCGATAGTCCTATGACTAGGGACCTGCATAAGGATGTGCTTGTGGATTACCCAGCCCCCACTAGTGTGACTGCCATCACAACACTGGTAATCAAGCAAAGATCCTAAGGGCTCCACTAATGTGTATAGGTGATATACTAAAATAAACACATGTACACATTAAAGTAGAAACAAACCAAGTAGCATACTGTAAGTGCACGGCGGCGCCCCGGCCGTCAATCCGACGCCGGAATGCAGAAACGAAACTTTTTACGAACTTGTAAACCGGCACCACCGCGGACAAAAATCCCGGATCGGGCCATTAACATAGTCCTAGCTAACTAGAGAAGGGGTAGAAAGATATACCGAGCGATCCGTATCCTTCGGTCTTCTCGTCGTCGTCCCGATCTCCCCGCGGAATCTCCGGTCTTCACCTCCTCGCCGGAAGGGCACCACGTCGCCGGCTTCTTTCACGGGCTCCCACCTCTGGACCGAAGCAACTAGGGAACGAAGTTGGCGAGCCGACGTGCCCAAGGATTGCTGTAGAATACGTGTAGTGCTCTATGTCTCATTTGGGGTTACTAGAAATTGCCTTTGGTGGAGGATTGATATGATAACATTTTAGAGATGAAGTTGGGGATTTTTGCAAGCCCAAGAGAACCAAAAATCCCCACCAAAAATAATGGGCAGCCCTTCCCTCAAAGTGGTCGGCCTCCTCATCAGCCATGAGAGAATGAGAGAGAGGGAGAGAGTGTGTATAAAAAATGAGTGAGCCAATATCATGCAAGAGAGAGAAAAGAGTGATGATGTGAAGAAATGATCACAAGAAAATCCAACACTCCATCATCCATCATCACACTTAAAGTCAAGCAATCATGAAGTCATGGCGTCAATGAAAGCTACACCCATCATGAAAACTATCATGAAGCAAAAGAAAGTCAAGGGTGGGAGAAACATCATGATACAACAATATGCAAAGACAACCCTCCAAAATGCTTATTTGCACAAATGCAAATAATCCTTCCTCCACCAATCTTCAGCCAATGAAAGATACAAAGAAAATTGGCTGAAACGGAAAGAAAACTGGCAACTTCATAAAACTGATCCCGTAATAAATTACAGGAAAACCCCGCTACTGTATATACATACCCGCATTTGTATTCCAACCGAATACAAATGTAAAGAGACAAAATCTACACTTTACAATACTAGTATCCGGCTTAAACCAAGGCCCGCTAGTATTATCCGTCCGATCATGATCCGTGCAATACCGCACGTATCTGATCGAACCCTGCCATATCTCCATACGGCCTCTACAGCGTTTCGCCCGAAACTTGAGAAACTGGTCTGTGGGGGACTCTAAACACTCGTTAATACTTTGGTTGTGGATTTAACCACTAGCATGTCAGAGGTATTAGCCTATACGTAACGGGCTACCAGGTATTGACCAAAAGGGACGTCGATGAGCGAACTCATCCTGACACCCTACAGAGCCTGTCAGTGACAATATCCGTACAGTCCGGTCTATTCTTCTATGAGCATCGCATGGCGGGCCTAGGGGGTTGGTAAAAGTCAGACCCCCAAAAGCGGTACAAGTCGTGTCGGAGTGTAGTCCAGAACACCCTGAGATACTACTGGAATACCTACCAGTAATTCTCATGCCTCGGCCGAGGGCTTTGTGTAATGGCTCTCCTAGACACAGCGCGACCTCACCCCCAATACCGGGAGAGACGAACCCCTGCAGATCCGCTCACTGCCTCCATGTGGCTCGGGACTGTACCCAACTAAAACCTGTTTGCACGTCTCCTTTGAGCGTGGTAGGGTAGTAATCAAAGTACGGTGGGAACTCATACGAGACAAATGATCCTCAGGTCGATGAACTAACCTGTACACATGTCACCAGGGAACTGCTATCTAACGTCAGGTATAAGACCAACTAGCATGTTCCCGGCGAGTCCTGTCCGGTGTACTCATAACCCAATGAGCACCTGTATACATCTTAGGTGAACCAGCTGACACCAGTGGCTTGTGAGACCGGCCACCGACCCTCGTCGGGGTCTCGACTGTATACACTAGTCTACCATGGAGTATCGATGCCCTATCTCGAAACTCCCACGACTAGGGACCTTTTAAGGATGTGATTATAGACTACCAGCTCCCACATATATGATCGCCCTCATACTGCTGGCAGTCAAGCAAGAATCCTAGGGGCTCTATCAACGTGTAATAGCGACCTGTAAGGTCACCTAAAGCAGTACACGATGATAAATATAAACCAGATAGCATACTATCATCTTGAGTAAGACTGTCCTACCGGGATAGGTCCTCCCTCAATCATTGCAATCACGTGCCTGTGATCCAATAATTGACTCTGAGGGCACTATCTCCAACAATCTCCCACTTGCACTCAAGGCTAATTATTACGATGTCGCATACTCACAGCCCGTGTGATACCGAACACCCAACTTCTCTACTAGTCAGTCTCACAAAGCTCGTTTGCGAAACTAATGCATTCGAGGAATAGCCTCAGTGAGTGGATCCGCTCTAATGTTTCTTTCTATGTCTCTCTTTATCTCAAGTTCGCGGAGAAACCTATCTCCCGAAATGAGCAATACCTGTCTTAGAATGTGTCTGGATGTCTGATGGGACCTAGATCATAACTGAACTCCAAATCCAAACTTCTTAGACTGTATCGTCAACTGAACTTAATCAGTATCCTGCGCCATGCCTCCTTCAGTATCCTCCTGGACCACCTGTCCAAAATACTGCCCCTCGTCAGAGGGAAAACTATAACTCTGACAATCTCTCTGTCATCTATGTCACCTTGGAAGCCTGGAATGATAACTGTCTCCCGAATGCAGTTGTCGTTATCATATCCCTAGAACATCCACTTATGTTCTAAAACTGCTTCCGACCGTTTCTCCAGGATTGGATAAATATCAATTTATTGCATCCACTGCAAAAACAACATCTGGTGTGGTACTTGACATCTCATGATTGACTCAATTGCCTAAGCAAGTGATCTACCAATCATGCACATCCCTCTCCCCTTTAGTCTATAAGACACCTTTAGAGAGGGTGACTCCATCACCTGCAGGTACACCACCATGCCAGGAGTCGTCCATTCTAAAAACTCTTAGAATGCTGTCTAAGTACCCTGAATGGGAAACCACCCAAATCTAGATCTATAGATCTAGTAACCAGAATGTCTTGATATTATATCCAAGTCCCGGGTGGAGAAACCACTGTGTGACAACCAAAGTATAACCGATTGTAGTATAGGAATATCACTTCCTACTCTGTGTATGTCATCCAAATACCAGGACATCACACCCTACTACCTTCTTAACAGATCCATCCCCTATTCTGTTGAAGTTAAACCTATGACTGTTACATCAGAAATAGATGATCTATCTCCGCTATATCTGCTTTAGTCTATAAATATACATAAGCCAACTGTCCACCAGTGCTTCCGCTGCTCCCACTGACTACGACAACCCTCTGGCAGAGTCATATACACGTACACTTCTAAAGCTAGTTTAGAACGACACTATACTCATCCTTCTGCCGGGTCTCGTAGCCTGGAACAACAGCAATGGCAAGTCTGGGTAAACAAGAACCTCCCTACCACCGTCCTTGAGGCTACCGGAGCACCTCTCGGGGGCCTGAGGTTACCCGCCGTATCTGCGGAGTGGCCAATAGAATGTCAAACCAGATTGAATCTTTAGATTCTTATGAAATCTTCAGTAATCGTTTGCGGTTCTGGAATCATTTCCAGTTCTACCATACTCCCACTACTGTTTTCTGAAAAAATCCATTTTTGTTAAAACTGTGGCGAGTCAAGAACAATATCACTATTGATCTTCCAGATGGTAGAAAGTCAACCCTCGTCATAGCCTGGGTCAACCCACAAACAACCATTATAGAAAACATGCCTTGAGTTATCCAGAGTCTGGTTTTAAGCATAAGCCGGACAACTCCCCGTACCTTAACATCGTTAAGATATGAACTGTTCTATATCCAATACAGAAACAGAAGCACTGATTTAATTGAACCAGATTCAAATCATGCAGCTATCTCCATTGCATGTCTTGTAAATGGAGAGAGACCGATCAGCGTTACTCAACTTAGGAGCGCTTCCAATTATGAGTAACCTGAAAGAGAAGCAAGTTCTCTTAATCAATACTATTAACTGAATACCATACACAAGTATCTACATCTTCGATCACCTTGAATAATCTCGATACTTGCAATACCTGGTTCTCTACTTTATTCATATACCAATAACTTCTCAAAATTCGGACCTTGTGTTTCTATGAAACACCTGTCTAAAATCTAGAGAAGTCATAAGTAAACCTGGATATAGTACGAGGACCAACCCCTCTGTCCTAATGGACACTGGACAACATACAATACTTTGTATAAGTCCCTTGAGTCTAATAACTCACTCCCTGTGTGTCGCAGGTTGAAAACTGTACTTATGGTTAAGAAGAATTACACCACTGTTTAATGCTCCTTACCTAACCATCAACTGATATAAGTAAATTTCATAGACATAATTTCAAAATGGTATATCTCACTCAATAAAAATAGACGTACAGATATATCAATTTGAAATTGGTGCATTATAACGGATATTCAAAACCAAATATTTGTCCTCCGGCAAACAACCCAGGTGATTTCCTCAAATATCACCAATTTCAACGAATTCCGATATAATGAGGATGATCACCTAATTCCCAATAACTTACTCCCACTCATCATCTGTAAAACCATACTGATGTGAGAATCACACTCGGTAAATACATACCCTGGAGTAAGGATTAATTGGGAAATCAGTTTTCCTTTAACAGTACACAGTAAAACTGAAACATTGAAATGTTTCGATGGGGTATCCCGGTATTCCTAGTAATGCCTCTTCCATTATCCAGATTCACAACTGTAACCGTGTAATTCTTTGCCATCTTTCCAAATCCCTTTATATGTTTATAGTCATTACCTTCTGTACACCCCTTTAGGCCAAATGGTTTTCTTCCTTCCCTACCGTTCGGCACCAGCCTATGGTTTGGAAGAAGACTATCCAATAAGCATAATGGGTGTACTGTCCTAATCCTAGGAGCACCCGCAATGCGAGAGAAGGTGAAGATTAAAGACAACCGAATAAACCTTATTCCTATTTCTCCTGAACAAGAATCCATCCCCGAATTAGAACAAGTTCCTTTCGAGTTCGTATATAACCATACGATGGAGTATCCAATAAACTGTGGATCTTCGTAGTGATACGGAGTGTCCGGGAGAAATACAAAGGTGATTTAGGATTGGCGAAGAAATACTTGGTTTGGTCGTGAATAGCAGTCGCAATTTACTTTGCCCTCTTACTAATCCCTTGATATGTCTTAACTTAATACCTTCTGTACACTATCGTTAGGCTAATTGGGTTTCTTCATTCCCCACCGTTCGGCACCAGCCTAAGGTTTGGAAGAAGACTATCTAATTTGCTAATAGGTGTACTATCTCCTAAACCAATGAGTACTCGCAACCTGAGAGAAGGTAAAAGGAAAAGAAAACTGAATAGTCATATTCGTTTTCTCCACAACCGGAAACCATCCTCGAATAAATTCCTTCGAGTTCATATATAACCATACGATGGTTTTGTCCAATGGAAGTGGACGTTCGTAGTAATACGGGGTGTCCTGGAGAAAAGAGTAAAAGTAGGAGTGGCAATGAGGTATGCAACTCTGACAATCCAAAAGCCAGTGTTTAAGAAGGTTCGGTTAATTTTGGTCACTGAGTCATAGTCTTAGGGTCGGGTCAATGGTCGCTGCCAAAGAGAGAGATAAAAGAAACACTCAGTGTGCACTCTAACCTAGATCAGAATGGTTACCAATTTATTTAATCTGGAAACCTCCCACTGTACCGTCAAATTCTCCTCCAAACCTAAAAGAAGAATTAGTCGGGATCACCCGAGGAGCAAACCAACTCATCAGTGGGAATCGGGATCCAACTATTATCGCATGATAACGTGACGGACTTCGCTCATGTTATCACACTCCAGAAGGTATGCGCATATCTGGCAAGTTTCAGTTTCTTTAGAAACTCCCGATGTGATTTTTGCCCCATGCTCTTATGACCTTGACGAAGGCCAACAAATCATAAGTCACATATCAAGTTCTACCCTTCATTCTCCAGGTTAATTTGAACCCACCCGTACAAGCCCTTGACGAAGGTCAACAAGGCTATACGACTGTCCTAAACCAACGCATCTATCTATGCTGCAGAAAGGCAACAAGCAGCTACCAAACACTATGCCTTGACGAAGGCCAACAAACATAGCATGGATACTACGTGCTACCCTTCTGAAACGACGGAGGGCTACGAATGGTTTCTGGCGAAAAACCTTTAACGTAATGAACTTCATATCGTTGAACGAACTGGATTGTTTTTATAAAAATATAGTGGCAAAAACCTTTGCTAAAGAGGTCACTCCCGGTGAAGGGATCTCGGCTCTTTCCCCGTTGAATGAGGTGCAGGATATTCCAACTGAATACCACTGTGCAAAGCAAAAGTAAACGACTATAGTGAAGTTATTGCCCTGACGCAAACTTCTGTCCAAGGGGTCACTCCCTGTGAAGGGATCTCGGCCCTTGCCTCGTCGACTGAGGTGCAGGATATTCCAACTGAATACCACTGTGCAAAACAAAAGTGAACGTCCTTGCAATAACAGCTGTTTGAAAAGTGTTCCAACAACATCAGAAAAGGTTTGTTTAGCTTGCATTGATCCGAATCAACGCAGTCCCATCAATTGATCACACCAAAAACGAACAAAAATAATGATGTACGTATATGCCATCCACATTCGCCACTGGGTCCCGTCATTACCCGTTAGGTTACTTAAGTAACGACAGAGCGGGGACTGGACTAGCGCGGATGCAAAACATATACAACATCTACTAGTATATATATATCAATATATAATATTTCGCTCAAGGCGTGATAAAATGCAACATCACAGAAATGTAATAAGCATCACAGAACAATACAGATATCTGGGATCCCCGGGTTTCACAGAGCCACTACTGAAACCCGACGTTCCCCTGGTCATGTGGATAGCCTGTGCAATGAAATCCTAGACCCCTACGGGCGCGGCAAGTTACCCGCCAAAACCTAAAGCGAGGCAGCCCCCTTCAGCAACGTGAATGGACCACCCAGCACTTCACGGTATCCGGTAACTTGGGCACCCCTCCTGGGTCAACCTGTACCCCCTACGAGTGCGGCGAATAGCCCGCCAATTCTAGAGTAAAGCCCCCTCCGTCTCAATGCCATGAGATGCGGGCTCGTTGCCCTCTAGAACCCGGCTATCCGTGCACCCCACCTTGGAGTAATCCTAGTACAGAAAGTAAAATATACATACAATGGGTACATCGACCTCGACCCGGTCGTGCCCCAAAAGAATAATATACAAACAGGCAGTGACGGCAGTCCACATGTCGGACGCTCGCCCCGCAATATCAAATGTACATATAAAACAAAAACTGTACTACCATTGCAACCCGGCTATCCCCCACGACCAATACGCAATATAACAGCACAACACAGAATATCAACGTGAATGTCACGTTCGCAAATTCGTCTAACCGGGCTATAGCAGTTAGACAGGATTTACCGATCAAGTGAAATTCACGGTCGCAGATATAATGTAAATACTGTGAACTAATGTGTTTAAAATTTTTCGACCGATCAAATTTTCCTAAGTAGGCCCCCAAGCGCTACTGTAGCACTTCAAGAAATTCTGGACCCAAAAAGAATGTTCCAAAACCCCAATTTCCTTGTTAGAAGATCACTGTGCAAATATGGTGCAATGAAGGCACTGTGCTGCGGCGGAACCGCGGCCGGAACAGGGGTTTGGCCGCGGTTCCGCGGTGGCTCTACAGTGTCACACTACCATTTTTTCACAGAAGTCTTACAATTCCCTGCACATTATTCTGAAACAACCTGAAAAATTTTTGGAGCCAAAAAAATTTCGACAGAGAACTGATACAATGAAATTGTGGTTTTTGGAATTTTGTTCGATCAAAAATGTAAACACATTAGACCAAGCTAGACTAGGTTAATGGCGTTGCTCTGATACCATATAAGTGCACAGCGACGCCCCGGCCATCAATCCGACGCCGGAATGCGGAAACGAAACTTTTTACGAACTTGTAAACCGGCACCACCGCACACAAAAATCCCGGATCGGGCCATTAACATTGTCCTTGCTAACTAGAGAAGGGGTAGAGAGATATACCGAGCGATCCGTGTCCTTCGGTCTTCCATTCGTCGTCCCGATCGCCCCGCGGAATCTCCGGTCTTCACCTCCTCACCGGAAGGGCACCACGTCGCCAGCTTCTTTTACGGGCTCGCACCTCTGGACCGAGGCAACTCGGGCACGAAGTTGGCGAGCCGACGTGCCCAAGGATTGCTGTAGAATACGTGTAGTGCTCTATGTCTCATTTGGGATTACTAGAAGTTTCCTTCGGTGGAGGATTGATATGATAACATTTTGGAGATGAAGTTGGGGATTTTTGCAAGCCCAAGAGAACTAAAAATCCCCACCAAAAATAATGGGCAGACCCTCCCTCAAAGTGGCCGGCCTCCTCATGAGCCATGAGAGAATGAGAGAGAAGGAAAGAGTGTGTATCAAAAATGAGTGAGCCAATACTATGCAAGAGAGAGAAAAGAGTGATGATGTGAAGAAATGATCACAAGCAAATCCGACACACCGTCATCCATCATCACACCTAAAGTCAAGCAATCATGAAGTCATGGAGTCAATGAAAGCTACACCCATCATGAAGCAAAAGAAAGTCAAGTGTGGGAGAAACATCATGATACAACAATATGCAAAGAAAACCCTCCAAAATGCTTATTTGCACAAATGCAAATAAGCCCTCATCCACCAATCTTCAGCCAATGAAAGATACAAAGACAATTGGCCGAAACGGAAAGAAAACTGGCAACTTCATAAAACTGATCCCGTAATAAATTACAGGAAAACCCCGCTACTGTATATACATACCCGTATTTGTATTCCAACCGAATACAAATGCTAAGAGACAAAATCTACACTTTACAATACTAGGATCCGGCTTAAACCAAAGCCCGCTAGTATTATCCGTCCGATCACGATCCGTGCAATACCGCACTTATCTGATCGAACCCTGCCATATCTCCATACGGCCTCTACGGCGTTTCGCCCGAAACTTGAGTAACTGTGTGTGGTGGACTCTAAAGACTCGTCAATACTATGGCTGTGGATTTAACCACTAGCACGTCAGAGGTATTAGCCATACGTGACGGGGGCTACTAGCTATTGACCGAAAGGGACGTCGATGAGCGAACTCATCCTAACACCCTACTGAGCCTGTCAGTGACAATATCCGTACAGTCCGGTCCGTTCGTCTATGAGCATCGCATGGCGGGCCTAGGGGGTTGGTAAAAGTCAGACCCCCAAAAGCGGTACAAGTCGTGTCGGAGTGTAGCCCATAACACCCTGAGATACTACTGGAATATCTACCAGTAAATCTCCTCCCTCGGCCGAGGGCTTTGTGTAATGGCTCTCCTAGACACAGCGCGACCTCACCCCCAATACCGGGAGAGACGAACCCCTGCAGATCCGCTCACTTCCTCCATATGGCTTGGGACTGTACCCAACTAAAACCTGTTTGCACGTCTCCTTTGAGCGTGGTAGGGTAGTAATCAAAGTACAGTGGGAACTCACACGAGACAAATGACGATCCTCAGGTCGATAAACTAACATGTACACATGTCACCAGGGAACTGCTATCTGACGTCAGGTATAAGACCAACTAGCATGTTCCCGGCGAGTCCTGTCCGGTGTACTCATAACCCAATGAGCACCTGTGTACATCTTTGGTGAACCAACTGACACCAGTGGCTTGTGAGACCGGCCACCTCCCCTCGTCGGGGTCTCGACTGTATACACTAGTCTATAATGGAGTATCGATGCCCTGTCTCGAAACTCCCACGACTAGGGACCTTTTAAGGATGTGCTTATAGACTACCAGCTCCCACGTATATGATCGCCCTCATACTGCTGGAAGTCAAGCAAGAATCCTAGGGGCTCTATCAACGTGTAATAGCGACCTGTAAGGTCACCTAAAGCAGTACACGATGATAAAGATAAACCAGATAGCATACTATCATCTTGAGTAAGACTGTCCTACCGGGATAGGTCCCTCCTTAATCATTGCAATCACGTGCACGTGATTCAATAATTGACACTGGGGGCACTATCTCCAACACATACTACTATATTGAGCAAGATTGTCTATACAAGGTGAATATCCCAAGTTTCCATTAAGTAATATACAAACTAGTATGATACAGTAATGGCCTCTAAGGCATATACACTAACACTGAGTATTCGGGATATTTTGGGACCTTAATGACTCGATCGAAAAGTTTGACATCGTCCGGATACCATGTGATAATAGACCAGTGAGCTGACCAGGTTTGGATAGAGGACCTCACCCAGCGGCGTTGTGAGTTGATCGAGAACGGACAAGTATTGAGTATTCCTCCGATGGTTGGGGCGAGTTTCCGAGGACGTGTTCGGCCAGATATCTTCTACCGAGTGATGAAGATACCGAGTTCGTGACTTCGAGTCCGTAGGAGAGACTTCGGATTGACCGTGGCCGAGAACAGTTGCAGTGCGCAGATAGCATAGCGTGACGTCATAGTGAGAGATGATAAAGACGAGTGGAACCAGAAGTTCGTGTGAGACGCAGACGAGCTTTTATTACTCCCCGTCCAGGTCAGAGACTTGATGTGCTTACAGAGGCGTTGGGATACGGCCAATTTCCGAGGAATTGTGTGTGGAACACGCAGATGTCCAGAAAACGAGAAAAGATTATATAAGATTACCAGCCTCCGTACAGTTCGGCGCAGGCATGATCGGAAGAGACCTTGAGCAGGTTCCTTCCAGGACACTGCTACAATGAGATTTGCACCGAGGATCAGTTGTGTTACGAGTATTTAGAGGACCAGAGGCCGACGCCTGTAACGTGCTGCTTTACGAGTGGTCGTGATGATTAACCGAGAGATGACCAGAGAAGTGCTAGAACAGAATCGTTCCCGTTAGCACACCTGACAGGGACGATGAGCCGATGGATTGTGAGATTGGTAAATCCACAGAAAAGATAAGGACCCAGGGAACGAGGATGCCAGACCGTGTGCAGGAGGCAAGCGGATGTTCTTTTTCTACCGGTTTTAGGCGCACCGATTCATTTTTCGACATTGTAGGAGGTGTACCTCGATATCTTTTGTTGCGATTTTTATTTGTGATCTGAGTATCACGCTTATACCGCTTGGATTTGAGTTTTGATGATGAGTTTCCTGATATTGATTTCTTGCACCATGACTGCACCTACTGGGTATTTACATTTTGTGCATAGTTATTGCAATTGAGATATATATATTTTATACATCGTTGTGTTGATTTGAGATTGTGCATGCTTATTGCGTTTGATGTCGATTTTATACCCGCGTAGCATGTGTTTATAATTTCATGGATTTCATACGGATGATTTGATTTATGCACTAGGTATAGCTTATATGTTCTTGTTGTGCATTGATATGTGTTTTGTGCATGCAGTTGCACACGTTTACGATTTTATACACATTGGTACACTCGGTGTTGCGGTTTATGCATTTGAGTTATTGATCGGTATTGTGTGCACTGGATGCACCAAATTAGCACTTCGTGCACTTGTTGCACTGGGTTTTCATTTCATGCAATTGTCGCACCAGAATTATATTTTGTGCATTCGCTGCACCAGATTCATATTTCGCACATTGGTCGCACTAGATTGCATTTCTTGCATTTGTTGCACCATACGGGTATTTATGCGTTTGTCGCACTGGGTTTATACTCCGTACCTTGGTTGCACCCGATTTATATCCTTGAGCATTCGTTTTACCAGGTTTGTATTTTCGTGCGCGTTGGCACTTGCCGTCATTTTTCGTGCATCCTACTGCACTATATGCTTTTACGGACCCGACGCGCTTTGGTTGGATTTTTTTCGCATATTAGGCGCTTGATTTTGGATTTTGTGCGTATCGGATGCACTTGAGTGAGATTTTACTCGTGCATGTTGGATGCACTTGATTTAGATTTTTTCAGTGCATATTGGATGCGATTTCATTCGTGCGGGACATACGCACTGATTTGGATTTTCGCGCATGTTGGGTGCATGATATGAGATATGATTCGGTGCACACCGGATGCACTAGATTGAGATTTTAGTGCACTTTAGGTGGACCAGATATTGTTGTCATCCACACCGTTGCCGCGGACAGATGCTTTCGTGCACACCCGTTGCACGTAGTTTTTGGTTTTTGTGCATATTGTGGCACTTGTATTTGGATTTGATTTCCATGCGCACCAGATGCATGTGATTTTTGGATACGCCTTTTAGGCTGATTTTTGCTTTTGAGTACTATATTGTGTATTAGCCAACAGGACTGATCTGAGGACAGTACCTAAGTACTTTGCATACATTAGTATACTACCAAAAGAGTTTTCAAAAGGAGCTATAGTCTCGCTATTTCCTACGTGTCCGTGAGCGACACGAACGTTTATAAGGAAAACCTTTTGGGATAATTTGGAAACGACGGAACGTGTACTTAAGAAAACATATATGGACATATATTATTATTTTAAAAAGGAGCGTTCGTCAGTTATGCCGTGAGTTACGCATTTCCGCGGCGGTTTAGAAAATATTTTGCATGTATTTCATTCAGATTTTGGAGTTTTTCAAAGATGCGTACTATACACGTATTATAGTATTTGACTAGTGTATATTGGATTTCAGTAGTGGATTTCGAGATCTGTATCTTCATTGTAACTCCGAGGATATGCGTGCAAAATGAGATGATTTGCGTAATGCTTGACGGAGTTCGATTTTGAGTTTTGTACTCGTTTTCACGCGCACTTGGGCGTTGTGCTATTTCAACGTTTTCCATGATTTCGGAACCCCAACGACTTGGATTTTTACTGAAATGTTTTAGCATTGCGGGATTTAAATTTAAATTCGGGGACCAAATTTCTTTAAGGGGGGAAGATTGTAACACTTCAGAAAAATAAAAAATTATTTTTGGGAATTTTTATAAATAAATAATATTGTATTGAATATTTTAATATTTCGGTATAATTAAATACCGAAAAATTGGGAAAATTTTTGGAAAATTATGGAAAATTCTAAAAGAGGGTGTCTTATGGAATTATGCCATTTTTAATGTTTTTAGGATTAATTATATGCTAATGTAGCGCTAATCGCGATTAAAAATCGCTAATCGCGCTTTAAGCGTATTTGGGCAAAACATGCACCGTATCTTTTTCTACACTTGTTACATATATTCCCATGGCTTTCCGACATGTTTTTATTATGGTTGATGATTTATTTGAGATGGGAAAAGAAAAAGAAAAGATTTGAATAATAGAGGTATGGGTGAGAGAGAGAAAGGTGAGGGGTATCTTTGACTTAGCCATCCACTAAACTCACAACCTTCATCACATTTTCCTCTCCCCACCTTCTTCTTGCTGCTGCTGTTGCCTCCCCCTCACTCCCTCCCCTCTTCAAGCCTTTCAAACTCCATGAAAAACACTTCAAAACTCAAACCGCATTTCACTAAAAAGATGCACAAACTCACTAGCAACACATTGGACCAAGAAAGCTTGCATTTTGACCACTTGGGGCAACTCAAGAATTTTCTTCAGTTGCCAAATAAGGTAATTTCTGAACCCTAAGCTTGGTGTTTCCATTACTTATACCCCCATGTTAGATTTGAATCGATATCGAGTGGTTTTGTGGACTTAGGAAAAACCTAGTTAGGGTTAATGGGAATTGAGAGAGGTGATGGGTGATTAAGCTCGGTAGAGGCCACACAAACCCCCTAGTGTTAGAATTAAGACTCAAACCAGAGACTAGAAACCCTAAAACACGGATTTAGAAATCCGTACATCGGATAAATGTATGATTTGAGACGGTATTTTGGAATCTGGAGCAACCCGGGGGCACTAGAAATGATTTTGCAATTACTGGGAGTCGTGCAGGCACCTAGGAAGCTACCACAGAGACTCGAGCCCCTAACTCTAACCCCAGGCCGCAGATATGTTCATTCTGGCCGCAATTTGCGGCCAGAGCAGGGAAATAGGGTCTCAGATTTGGTCCATGGCTCCTTTTGCACTAAACTAGACCCCTCCTATATGTAGTTTTAGCTAATTGTCACCTGGGAAATTCTGGGAGCATTTTGGTGTGTTTTAAGCTATGTTTTCCGTATTTTGAAATGCATTTTCTTGACAATTGGATTTGTATTTGGTTGTCGGATGTTTGTACATCGACAACAGGAGTTGTTTGATTGTTTTGCACGTATAGGCCATAGGTTCTAACCTATGAGCATACCGTGCGCCATATCGGTTTTCCAGATTCGATTTTAATACGTATTGCGGCTGTTGATTATTGTAGGTACCTTCGCATGGATTCTGAGGCGACGGAGCGTGGCGTCATCGATTTCAGCGAGCGAAGACCAGGTGAGTGGATCTATATCCACGGGGGAAGTCGGGTGGATGGCCTGTAGCACCCCCGCAAAGTATTGATAGGAAAACTGCTTATAGAATATGGTTAGGAAACCTAGATTAGGAAACTAGGGTTAAAGTAAAGGATAGTTAGTGATACTATACTAGAAAGTAAGGATAGTTAGAAATGAGATAATACGGCTATCATGTGATGACGGGATTCGAGGACGACGTTTACCGATATCGCCGTTTAGTGTACCGTAGGACTAGATAGTCGATGGAGATGCGTCATCCGAACCATACCTTTTTCTAAACCGGAGAGTTGTATGTATCTTTTAAAAATATACCTTGAGGGTGGTTACGGATTTTCAAATGATATCTTTTTCTCAAAAACACCGTAACCCCAATTTTCAAAACTACAATTCGCTTCTTTAAAAATTTGATTTTATGGTTCGGGTGTGTATGTTAGATTAGATACCTATACTTACAGTAGAGATAGAATGTTTAGGTAAACTCGTCTTGATATGAGTTATAAATGCGATGAATAGATTATAAGACGCATATGATGACCTGATGGTATGTTGGTATACGGATGCGAGTCGATCGAGATGATTTATACCCAGTCGGTCCCCCAGATGTGAGATTATTGCGGATGTGATGATCAGTCGAAAATACTGCATCTTTAAACCGGCAATTTCCCTATCATTTGCACTCATCTCGAAGTGTTCGGCATTCATATTGCACATATTAGCAAAACAGTCGTAAAATATCAGATTGCATGTGTTAGACATTAAAACCGGAACTTTAAGGGAATTTGACTGTATCCCATAGCATCGCATCATTCTTGCATATCGCAACTTGTGTTTCGAAGTCTGTGCAGGAAATTACAGAAGAATGGTCAAATTTACATAACAGACTGCTAAAGAATACGCCAACTCAAGGATTTGGAATCTGGCAATGATCTAAAAGGCATTCAGAGATTCAACATATAAGAAAGTACACTTGAAGTCATAAGAAGTCAAAAGAAGAAATTTAATGCCCTGACCAAGCCACTTGGCCGCGGAACCGCGGCCGGAGCCGCCTTGGCCGCGGTTCCGCGGCGGCTTTTCCACGGAAGCTCCCATGCTTGAGCTCAACCCTCTTCTCTCAGTGCCCACACTTCAGAAAGCCACAACATTTTCCAGATGGATCTCGAAGCTTTTGCCAGTTCAGCAAACCTTGGGTTCTAAACTAAACACTCCAAGCTTCCACAACAAGCTTCACCTAAACTACATTAAGAGCCTAGAACCTTCTCCCTAACCTCCTAGCTTAAGGTAGAAGCTAAGCCCCTAACTAACTACTTCTAGAAGCCTCTCCCTATAACAAACTTTTGGAGGGAAATTCAAAATTCAAAATCCTAGACCCAGGGTTTGGGAAACCAATAAAAAGGACCCAAGGCTCACTAGAAAAAGGTTGTTAAAAGCTAATCACTCTTTAGTTCTTCCTCCTCCCACAAGTTTAGTGACAAAACTTGCCACCTCCAAACCCTAACCCTAATCCAAATTCAAGATCCTTTGAGTTCTAGCAAAGCAAGTCTTCAACGATCCTTTAGAAGCGAACCCGGACTTCAACGGAGCACGAGATCCAAGACGATCCACGACTCAAGGAGCCGAGCGACGCTAGATTCGACGATCAAAGTTCCTTCCTCTTGTAGTTCTTGAGAGTTGTAACTAATTTTTGATATAATAAAGGTGAAGATTCTTTAAACTTTCTTATATTTCAATTCGAGCATTATGATTCATCTTCAATTCTTGAATGTATTCTTTGTGATGATGCTTGAATAAAACTCCGCTCGTGGAGGAATCGAAACGATTGTAGAATGATGATGTTGACGAATCTTTAAACGTTTTCTTAAGTCCTATAACGATTGTAAATTCTTGAAAATTGATTGATCGATGATCTAGATCGATGTGAAATGCATTCTTGATTCTTTTCGCACGATCTAGAGATCAACGATCAATCATTCAATTTCTAGAAGCTATCTTGTGAATGCGATTCATCGAAAGGACAAAGGATAGGATGAAGAAACCTTAATTCTTTGCAAGATCCTTAATCCTCGATCAATCGACATCGATTTAGCATCAATTTGTTACTGGATAAGAAACGGTAATTTCTAGTCCTCTTCACATCTACGATCTAATCGATTCCTACGAGCTTTACTTCAAATCTTGAAACCTAAATCGATTGGAATTCTATCTTTCTTGATTCTTGATGTTTATTGCTTTCTTCATTCTTGATTAGATTAGTTGATTCTTGAAATTCATTGATATAAATCTTGAATCGTTTTTGCTTTTCTTTTCTATTAAATTTTCGATTCAAACAAAACAAAATACGAACGAATCGCACAATCCCTGTGGACAATCCGCACTCACTAATGCGCTATAAACCGACACCGTTATTGATTGCGGTCAAATAATTCTTTGATTGTTATTTCTATTCATTTTCTAAACCGACACATAAAGAAACTTACCAATCAAATGGCGCCGTTGCCGGGGATCGCGCGCTAATTCGTTCTTTATTTGAAATTTGAATTGAAAGATTTATTCCATTATAATTTTGTGATCAAAATTCGCGCAAAATCTAAACCTGTGTTGTGATTTGATTGCGAGGAATTCTGGAAGCTGTGGAGAAAGTGAAATTTTTTTCAGACATTTCCAGAGAGCTCAAGGAGTTAACAGCAGCTTGCTGTGTAAAATTTGTGCAGTGAACAGCACCGACGACGGCGATTCCGCGGTCCGAGCCAGCATTTGCGGCGGTTCCGCGCCTCTGTGGAAGCTTCACTGTACAATTTTGCTCTCAGGTCCTTTACAACTTTCTTATCTCCTTCTCTGTCAGCTCCAAATAACAAATTTCTGCAGGCTTCTTTGCAAAAATCACAGCGCCGCAAAAAGCAAAATTAAATTGTGCGTGTTTTTGGTTTTGTGGTTGTTTGCATATTAATACGGATATTAAGGGGCAAAGACCAAATCCAGATTAGGTGGGGAGTTCATTACCCTTCCTAAGACCCAAAAATCACGAACTTGCATCCGCATTTACCCTAATTAACTAAAAGAAATCTAGAGATGGCTCTAAGGACCGTCGCGCTTACTTAGGACAGAAGAAGGCCGTGGGAAATTCATTGCTTATCTGCGTTTCTCTTGTGGTGTCTAAGGCAAGTGTGTCGAAGGCTAGTGGTTACTTAATTAGGCCCACTACTTACGTAGTGGAGAACCTCCCACTTACCTGGCCACAGGAGAGACAAAGAGGCAGTGCAGGATTTATCCTGCGACTTGTCTTTTGGCAGTTAGGAGCGGTCTAGAGATTTTACCTAGGTGACCCCTATAATTAGGGTTTTTCTTGTTGCGTTTGTTGTGGTCGCATCATATTTTTCAAAAATCCGTCCAATTTTCAAAACAAACACCGCATTCATTCATTCATTTCCCCTAATTATAAGTCACGCTGCCACTTATACTAACCCTTTTTACTGCAAGATAGACTGGACATGGGATTCTAGTGCCCGTTTAGTCCGCGTACCCTTTATCGACTCCGAAGTCTGTATTTCTCCATTTACTCACCACCACACCCACATCGATGGATCCGTCTCCATCGAATTTCTTTACCACTAATCTGCCGCCGTCCGTTGGTGCGCAGAATCCACCCCGCATCTCTCTCCAAGAGAGGTTCTACCTTTTGAGAGGTCCCCTTTCGACCTGCTTATCCATTCCACCAGCCAACGGGGATAATTTTGAAATTAAACCCCAATACATTAACCTTTTACCCAAATTCCACGGACTCGAGACTGAAGACGCTTACGTTTTCAATACCAAATTTGAAAACGTATGCGCGATGATGGGTACGTCACAACTTTCAGTAGATGCTATGCGTCTACGACTTCTTCCATTTACTTTGTGCGATATGGCCGAGAAGTGGCTATATAACACTACCGCACATTCCATTACGAATTGGGAAGAATTCGTTGCGGCATTCCTTAAGAAATTCTACCCTATGCAAAAGACAGCTCGAATCCGTAGCGAACTAAATCAATTCACCCAGCTTCCGACTGAACCATTTTCAAAGTGCTTTGAACGATTCAAGGATCTTTTGGTTCAATGTCCTCATCACGGCATCCCGAGATGGGATCTTTGCCGAATCATTTATGAGGGCATTAACCCAAACACTAAACAGAACCTTGAAAACATGTGTCAAGGCACCTTTATGACCAAGGATGATGGGGAAGCTTGGAAATTTTTAGAAGAGTTCGCTGAAAATTAACTACAGCGGGAGAGTGGAACCGAATCATTGAATAGGGGTGGCGTACACCGAATTGATGTGTCCATAGGTGTTCGAGCTGAGATGGCAGCAATGCAAAAGAAGCTCGAGGCTATGGAACATAAATTTTCAGCAGACTCCCTAAACCCAATGTCGCTTCCCAAAACTGTATGTGGGTGTTGTTCTCTGATCCTTCTCACTTAATGGATGAATGTCCATTAAACTCTTCGTTTCAAGGTCACGAGCATACTAATGCCGCATTTCAAAGACCTAGAAACGATCCATATTTTTCCACGTACAATCAGGGTTGGAGGAATCACCCGAATTTTGCTTGGAACCAACAACAACAATCTCAAAACACGGTTCCAAGCCAAAATAATTTCCAAAGGGCTCTTCCACCACAACAGCAACCACTTCAATTCACTCAGCACCCCTACCAGTCACAAAATTTCCAAAACCAGGTCAACACTCCTGCACCGTCTAATCCTATGTAGATGACCTGTTCTGACGAATTCTCTCAATTCACTCAAACCATGAAATCACTCTTGTCAAATTTCATAGAGATTTCGGCTGAGGTTTGATCTTCCGTCAGTGAGATAAAGAAAAATTCAGTGTCCCAAGCTGAGAGTATCAGATCGATGGAAGCTGAAATCGCACGACTTAAAGCCGAAATGAGTGCGAGAGAAAAAGGAAAACTTCCGTCTCAACCCCTACCGAATCCTGGGCATTACAATGTAAATGCCGTCACAACGTTGAGATCAGGAAGAGTGCTGAATAACCATGTTGGGGAAGGAATTGATGATATTGAAAACCCTATTAATAGCACCCCGGCTGAGACCTTTCCTCACACACACACTTCTACTTCTGATCCTTGTTCTTCTACCCCACCGCCTTCTCGTGAGCCTATTCTCCATTTCCCACTAGGCTCGACATCTCAGTATAGCTCTTCTAGTTCTCCACAGACGATCCCCACTTCTCTTTTGGATCACGTCTACCCCCACTTCCTTCTCCTATGATGGATCCAGCACTTATTGCTAAAGCTTTTACCCGAATCGGTTAAGGGGTAACAAATCGAGTCTACATATGGAGAAATTTATGGAAATGTTCAAACAGGTTAACATCAACATCCCTCTCCTAGATGCTATTCAACAAGTCCCCGCTTATGCGAAAATTCTTAAGGACTTGTGCACTAGGAAGAGGAAGACTCAAGTGCCGAAGAAGGTCTTCATGTTTAATAATATTAGCACTGCTTTTATCCCTCAGCTACCAAAGAAACGTAAGGACCTAGGATGTCTTACGATATCGATTTCTATTGGGGGTAAAAACATAAATCGTGCTCTTTTAGACCTTGGCGCAAGTGTTAACCTATTTCCATATTCTATCTATGAGCAGCTAGGGATTGGAGAGTTGAAACCTGCTCACTGCACTCTCCAAATGGCAGACCGTTCAATCACGAATCCAAGGGGTGAACTAGAGGATGTGTTGATAAAGGTCGGGGAATTTCTATTCCCTGTAGACTTCATTGTTCTCGATACACAACCTGTAGCGAACCCCCGGAGCCAAATTCCGGTGATTTTGGGTCGACCTTTCCTTGCCACTTCCAACGCTGTTATTAACTGTAGAAATAGTTCAATGAACTTATCCTTTGAAAATTTGGCCATTGAACTAAACATCTACAAAGTTGGAAGTCAGCCAGCAGAACCCTCTGCTCATATTCTTGATGTGTGCTCTTTCCACGAGATTGCTCCCGAAAGTTGCTGTCACGACCCAAAAATTGGCCCGTGACGGCCCTAATACTATGCAACGTCTAAAGACGTAGCGCAGTAAAAGAAAGCCAAAACCATAAAAATACGGAAAAGAAAATAATAGAGAGAAAGCTGTATATAAAAGACAACAAACCCACAAATAATATACAGTATCGTCCTCACCAAGTCTCTAAGTCAACAACATAATAATAGATGGAGAGTACAAGATACAACGAATGCACAATACAAAATACAGATGACCACCAAAACCCACCTAAGCAAAATAGTACTGTGAGCTGATGCGGTATCTGTAGCAAAAGATGATAGCTGAAAAGCTGAATAGCCTGCCTCGACTACTCTGGGGAACAACCTGAAACACCTGTGGCACAACGGGGGTGAGTTGCCAACTCATGAATAGTAGATAACATATGCAGGTAATCACAGGAATGTACGTACAGCATGAATCTAAGATATGCGATTACAATAATAACATGTCATGCAAATGCTGAATAAAGGAAAGTACAGTAGCAGGTACAATCAATATGTGAAGCAATAGTAGCATGACAATAGTATGCAATAACTATGCAATAGGGATATGAGAATGTAGGTATGCAACTATCATAAGGGTACACTAACAGGTACTACCAATATATGAAACTGTGCATAAGATAGATAAGTGTGAGGTATAGGGTGGAATATATCATTTCCATGGAAACCTGCCGTCGTGGTAGGATCACAATCCATCAAGACACTCAAATCTCAAATCCTCAAATCAGCCCCCAAATTGGGCTCTCACATCATATAAGTCTCACATCACCTCAATGTACAATATCGAGTAATCTCCTATATCTCGAATGTACAAATCAACAATCTCTTTCATATCCAATATCCAATCTCAATGAATCACATATATCCCAAGTCGAATCTCAAGTAAGTTTCTAACATCCTAAAGTATATATATTTGCAGAAATAAATATGATGGGGGCAATACACCTATATTAGCGTCCCATTCCACTAATATGGGTGTAAGGGTATATATAACAACGGCAAATCCCCTGTTATATATACAAAGGTATTAAAAGAAATATCATGAAAACAATGTGCCAAGCATCGACACAGAAATCCTGATAGGTACGTATCATACGTTGTCCCGAAAGCACGAGTGCGTAGCTCTGCCCCTCGCCTTTCGACGTATGCATACGTACAAGACTCCGGTCTGTATCCCCAAGATAACCGCCTAGTAAAAGGTAATATCACCGGACGGTATGGTTCCCCTGACAGGCTCACCGTCTAACAAATCCAGCGATCCGTTCTCGCCCCGGGGTACCTCCGGGCCCCACCATGTACCCTCATGCGGCCTCTACGCCTCCTCGCATGGGGTATAAATAGTCAGCACCGATAAAACCCATGGTGGATGCGCAAATATCATATCAAGGAAACCGGGTTTTTCAATGTATGCATAATTTCATGAACTCCCGCGGTTCCCAAATCCGGAAAACATCATGTAAAATCAAAACAATAATGCGCAATTCAGGAATGAACATATACGATATATCCGAAATGCGAGCATATAAATGAGAATATGTAGCTGAAACCAGATGTATGCGAAACCAATAAGGTACAGCTACGTAACATCAGTAAAGGTAAATATGTAACTGCAACTGCATATGTGTGTAACATACAGGTGTAGCAATGTATTTGTATCTACCTATAAGAGCTGATGTCGTATACCCCCCTGGGTATAAGTAAAATATGTCGGATAACCCCCCCGGTATAACTAAAATATGTGCAAGGTATACCTGTAGCTGTATCGCAAGGTGTATATGTACCTATCACTAAAGGTATGATATACTATAGGTATACCGATAAGCTAGATGTCATGTATGATAAGCAATAGAATCTATAATGGTTAGTGTGTGACATGGCAATTATTGACGGTGTGTGTGTAGCGTACAATCCGTGCTCGTGCAACTTGAACCGTCAATAATGTGTGCAGTGCCCTACGGCTGCTAGTCACAGTACAACTATATCTAAGAAAATACAGTAAAGGCGCAATTCTAACAATGACGTAGAATATGCGACAAGTATTGAATCTTAGCCCAGACGCATAACGCCATGCGGGCGATTCCCCTGTAGATGTTTAATCTACTCACCTACACTCCACGCCAGGTGAATCCTACCATCTGCTCCCCCCTGTAGTAGTGTCCGTAGTCCCTGCCTGCAAACCTGCAAATAAGACATGGAAATCATATATAAGCCAAATATCTCGCAAAACGCGATATCGAACCAAAACGAGAAACTCGCGTCGCGAACTAAACGCGCGTGTGCACGATACGCTGAAACGTGTGTGTACGCGTCTAAAACCTTCGCGACACGCCACGATACGTTGGTTCACAGAACCCTCTCACGTATCGCGCGTATCGCGCAAACACAACGGACATGAAAAACAGTATTTGATCCCAGATTTATCTACAGGTCAAAACTCACAAAACTAGACATGCCAAAGCACTATAAAACCCTACAGACAACCCTAGCCAAGACCTCAACACCCCTGCCCTCTACTTGGCCGCAAATTGCGGCCAAACCTAATAAATCTGCGGCCTCAGTTGGGAATGGGGGTCTCGTGTTCTTATGGTGTTGTCTAAACCTAGTGAGCATGCTCCAGTTTTCCCAATTTTGTTCTAAAGGATCCGGGTCAAAAGCAGATCACAGATACCCAATATATCGTATAAAAATGACAATTTAGCACAAAAGCAAACCCTATGGTATTTTAGTGAAATATGGGCTATTTCTCAGTTGAAGTGACCCTATTAACACTAAAATAGGCTAGGTTTACCCACTCAATCATCACTTAATCAAAGTTCCACAAAAATCACCATTTTGGCACAAAACTAACTATTTAACACAAACCGATGCTAAACTACACACAACTTAAGCAAACCACGAAATGAGGTTCAAGAAATATACCCTAATGAACCCTAGAAGGCAGGTGAAGAAGTGGAAGGAGCTGCTGCACGTTGCCGGAGCTCCTGTTGATGATGCTGCTGCCTGCTGCTGATGATGATGATGCTGCTGCTGCTGATGATGATGATGATGCTGCTGCTGCTACTAGTTGCTGCTGCTGCTGAAGCTTCTTCTGCTGCTGTGGCTGCTGAGTGTGTGTGTGTGAGTGAGAGAATGAGAGCAAGGAAAATGAGTGTGAGGATGAGAATGAGAGGAAGTCAAACACCCCCACTTCTCACTCTCTCTCTCTTCAACAAAGAAGCATGGCACAAGCCATGTTGTCCCATGCCCCCTCTCTCCCAAAGTCAACATTCAAACCAATTTAAAACCCTTTTAAATTCATTTTAATTAAAAACAACCATAACACTTAAACAAAACAATTAACTTAAAGAGAATGAGTTAATCCATCATGCTAGCTAATCGTGGTCTAACCCTCTCTCTAAACCCTAGTTTACATGCACAAGTGTGTGTGTGCCTAATAAAATTCTAATAAAATACTGATTAAATAGGATAAAATATTTAAAACTTAATTTGGTAAACTTTTTATTAAAAACCATACATAAAAATATAATTAGCCACAAAACACATTCTAAGGTGTTACAATCTCCCCCCCCCCCCCTAAAAGAAATTCGTCCCCGAATTTAAAAATCTACTGTTACGCGTACCTTCAAAGAGAAGATTAAAATTCTCAAATCTCGCTCGCAGCCTCCCAAGTGACTATCTCACTATCCGGCTACGTCCAAGAAAACCCTCCACAGATAGCAAGACCCTTGACCGATGTTCCTCCACCTGTTGAGCCATTAACACAATTGGCTGCTGGTGAATGAAAGATCGCGTCTAAGCTAAATGGACTGGTGCTAAATCATGTGATAAAGGTCAAGAAGGTAATTGTAGAGTATCATCACAAGGAATACGGGGTGAAAACCCAATAATCTGGGCGGAAGTGCCAAATTAAAGGCAACGAAACTAACTCGCTTATAGGATTTCAGAAGGACCTAAATCCTGGGATAAGCTTCCCAAAATCCAACACGTCATTCATCGGAAAATCCGTAGGAATACATGATCTGTCCCTGCGAACTCGAGTCTATGACCAACACAGTCGTCATAAGACCTCAGTTCGCAATGGACAATTCCCATCCTGACCTAACACAACTGGACCATCTCCGAAGTCTCTAAACATAGCTGGGGCCCAAAGTCCTATTTACGCAGAGTCAGCAAAACAACAGACTGGTGATCGACACGACCTAACCCCTAAGCCTAAAGGTGGCCAATTGGAGTGTCTCCTGATAACAGCTATCGAAGGAGAACCCTAACGATGGCGAGTGACGATCCCCAACTGCTGACAACAAACAATACAAACACACAACTTAACAAGAAACAACTGAGCACATTGAGTAAAACCGGACGACAAGAATCCGAATGGAGTCACACCCTGACTAAACTTGGGTAGAAACCATAACGAAATTCGTGGAGACCTGCTCCCATTCCTACTTCGGAACGGTAAAAGGTTGCAACTCTCCAGCCGGCCTCAGATGCTCGACTCAAGCACACAACAAGACTGACACCTTGAAACGAAATCCGAAACTTCTCTTTACATCCCTGTCCACTCGTAACTATCTCACAAGTCACGCCAAAGCTGGTGGAACTTGAATGAATACAGAGAGTTGACTGATGTGCTTACTCTAGGATTGCGCGTCTCTACCGGATAATGTCAGGTACACAAACGTGTCCCTAACTTAGCACACCATTGTCACAAATCAAGGTCTCCGAATCATTGCCCAATCGAGTATGCTCAAGTATCACTGACGAACGAGTATCGGCGGGCAGTGTCTCGCGAAAACGATTTAAGGAAAGTGGTCGGGCGCGGACATGAGCAAGCTGTCCCCTCCGTAGAGACGAACTTAAGCTATACTCAACGATCATACAAAAACTGTAAATCTGCAGAAGACTAACACAACAATCAAAATCCGCTGCAGGAAGATGTTCATTAAGCTCTAGTGGTCTGTGGAAAATCTGACACGACTCTCAAATAAGTAGTGTCCCCCAAATCTCCAACGCAAAACCACCGCGGCCATCTCCAGATCATGAGTGGAATATCTTTCTCGTACTTCCTCCAAATATAGGGAAGCAAAAGCGATGACTCTGTAGTGTCACATCAGTACACACTCAAGCCTACTCAAGAAACATTACAGTTAAACAGCAAAGTCGCCCGAACCAAAGGCAAAGAAAGAACTGATGCAGTTGTTAACCGAATCTCCAACTGCCGAAAACTCCGTACACATGCCTCAGTCCACAGAAAAGAAACCTCCCTTCCGGTCCATTCAGTCGACGGTGCAGCACTACTCTAGCAATCCTGCATGAAACGGCGGTAAAACCTGGTAAGCCCAACAATCTGCGGATCTCCGTCCTGCACACATGTCTGGACCTAAGCTGTACGGTCACGATCTCCCTCGGGACCATACAAAACCGTCTCCCGTGACTACCAGACCTAGGAGTCAACACAAAACAAGCCTGAAGAAACACTCGGAGAATTTAGCAAACTGCTGGTGCTCTCCCAGTATCTGCATAACAAATCCTCAAGTGATACTACTGTCCCTCAAGGCACATTAAATAGACCAGAATGTCGTAAATAACATAAGAGTAACTGGTCGAGGAACGGCCTGAAGAAATCTGGTTCATCACATCTACGAATGCTGCTAGGGCATCAGTGAATCCAACGACTCACAAAAACACACAAAGCCCGTCGCACGCACAAGGCAGTCTTCGGAATGCCATCACTCCGAATCCGCAATAATGATGACCTGATCCCAAACAAACTTAGGAAATGTCTCGCACTCTGGAGCTGATCGAGGAAATCGTCACGGCGAGGTGAAGGATGTAAGTCCATGCTACCTCTCCCGGTACTTTCGGGCATGCGGAATTTGGTGAAAAACAATTTTTCTAGAGGTGGTAACATGGACTCAAAACCGGATCTTTGTTAAACATCTAACTAACAACCTATCTAGGAGTTGTTAACTACTCGGTTAGGGGGTTATACCTTTCTTTCTTGAACTCCTTCGTCTTCAAGCCGCGATGGTTTTCCGGATCGGCTTCACTCCGTCGTCTCCTTGCGCCGAAGATAGATCCACCTCGAAAGCTTCTACCTTTGGCTTCTTCTTCGATCTTTGAAGAAACTAGTTCACTTGGTTTGCTAAACCTTGTGAACTAGAGTGAGTAGAGAAGAGTGTGTTGGGATTTTCTCTATGGTTCTTGGTTCTCAACACATGAGACAAGTGGACCATAGACTAAGAGAAGGAGAGCAAGAGGAAGGAGATGAGAGCTCAAGAACAAGAGAGAGAATGAGAATGATAGAATGAGAAAGACTTTTCTCTCTTGGCTCTCATAATCCAAAGCCATCATCACAAAAATAGTAATCAAGTATTGTGTAAATGGTTTAAGTTACAATAGCCATATCATTTCATGGACTCATTTCTCACAAGAGAAACAAGCAAGTAAAAAGTCTTTGCAATGAAATGATAGCCATTGTCATCATGATGGTCAACTAGTCAAACCTAGTTAACCGGTCAACAAAGTCAACAAGTCAACAAAGTCAACCTCTCAACAACCATGTCACCATAATACTTAATTAATATTATTGTTAATCATATATCATATTCTCATTAGGGTTGAGCAAAAAGTCAATAGTCAACGGTCAACAGTCAACAACCCTAATGAGAATCCTCTGCCTCTGTCTCTCCGTCAACTGTGCATACAAACCCTCATCCGCGTTCCGAGGAACACGAATACATACTGGATAAAACCAATCCCAAAACGTACACTAGGATCTGGCTTAAACCAAAGCCCGCTAGTGTTAACTGTCCGGACACTGTACGTGCACAAGTGCACGGATGTGACCGAACCCTGTCGCAAAACCATGCGACCTGTCGCAAAACCATGCGACCTCTACTCTTTTGCCTAAAGGCGAATAGCTTTCTGTGTGGGACTCTAAAGACTCGACACTACGCTGGCAGTGGGTTTAACCACAGACTGCAAGCAGCACTAGCTGTGCGTAACGGTCCCCAGGTAGAAGCCGACAAGAAGACTGACGAGGTGAAACCCATCTGAACTCCTACTGAGCCTGAATGTGACAATCTCCGTACAGTCCGGTCTGTTCGTCTGATACATCGCATGGCGGGCCTAGGGGGCGGTAAATGTCTGTACCCTAATAGCGGTACAAGTCGTGTCGGAGTGAAGCCCAAAACACCCTGAGATAACACTGGAAGCCTACCAGTATATCTCGATTGCCCTGGCCTGGGACTACTCGTGTAATGGCTCTCCTAGACACAGCGCGATGTCAACCCCCAATACCGGGAGAGACGAATCCTGTCAAACCGTCACTGCCTCCAAGTGCTTCGGGACTGCACCCAACTACCACCTGTTTGCACGACTCCTTTGAGCCGTGGTAGGGTAGTAATCATAGTACAGTGGTAACACACTCGAGGTGAAGTGACAGTGTCAAGTCAGCGGACTAAGCTGTACTCATGTCACCTGGGAACTGATAACTGACGATAGGTATAATACCAACCGGTCAGTTCCCGACGAGTCCTGTCCAGTGTACTCGTAACCTAACGAGCACCCGTATACTATCTCCAGTACGACGTACTGATGGCTGTGGGACAGACCATCTCCCACACTGGGATGAGAAGCGCATACGCTAGTCTACTCCGGAGTATCGATGCCCTGTCTCCATAGTCCTGCGACTAGGGACCTGTATAAGGATGTGCTTATAGATTACCCAGCCCCCACTAGTGTGACTGCCATCACAACGCTGGTAATCAAGCAAAGATCCTAAGGGCTCCACTAATGTGTATATGTGATATACTAAAATAAACACATGTACACATTGAAGTAGAAACAAACCAAGTAGCATACTACTATATTGAGCAAGATTGTTTATACAAGTTGAATATCCCAAGCTTCCATTAAGTAATATACAAACCAGTATGATACAGTAATGGCCTCTAGGGCATATACACTAACAATCTCCCACTTGCACTAAGGCCATGTACTGGCGTATCGAAGACCTATCATCTCGATCAGCCGCTCGAACTGAGTCTGGGGCAAGGCCTTGGTGAATGGATCTGCAGTGTTATCTTCTGATGCGACCCTCCGAACCTCGATCTCCTGGCGATCCACGATCTCCCTGATCAGTTGATACCGCCTCAAGATGTGTCTGGATCTCTGATGGGACCTTGGTTCCTTCGCTAAAGCTATAGCCCCGTTGTTGTCGCAATACAGAGGTATTGGATCAACAATGGACGGAACCACCTGAAGTTCTTTCAAGAACTTCCTCATCCAGACAGCTTCTTTTGCGGCATCAGATGCAGCGATGTATTCCGCTTCCATCGTCGAGTCTGCAACGGTTTCCTGCTTGTAACTTTTCCAACACACCGCCCCTCTATTGAGGGTAAAGACAAAACCCGACATAGACTTGGAATCATCCTTATCACTCTGGAAGCTGGAGTCAGCAAAGGCCTCGATCTGGAGGTCTTTTCCGCCATACACCAAGAACATCTCCTTAGTCCTTCTCAGGTACTTGAGAATGTTCTTTACCGCTATCCAGGGTTTCTCCCCAGGGTTTGACTGATACCGGCTTACTACACTCAGTGCATAAGCTACATCCGGTCTGGTACACAACATCGCATACATTATAGAGCCTACCGCAGAAGCGTAGGGTATAATAGACATGCGATCCCTCTCCAAATCAGTCTTGGGAGACATCTCTTTAGAGAGGGTGATCCCGTGACAAGCCGGTAGGTTACCGCGCTTGGAATCGTCGATACTGAATCTTTTCAGTATGGTGTCGATGTACCTGGACTGTGAAAGTCCTAATATCCTCTTGGATCTATCACGATGGATCCGGATCCCCAGGATGTATGAGGCATTACCCAGGTCTTTCATGGAGAACCTGTGTGACAAGAACCCCTTGACAGATTGTAGCATAGGAATGTCATTTCCTATCAAGAGAATGTCATCCACGTATAAAACGAGGAATACTACAGTTCTCGCTACAAATCTACTATAGACGCATGGTTCATCTAGATTTTTGATATAGCCAAATTCCTTGACCGTCTCATCAAAACAGATGTTCCAACTCCGTGATGCCTGCTTTATTCCGTAGATGGACTTAAGCAACTTGCACACCTTTCCGATGCTCCCACTCTGAATGAAACCCTCTGGCTGGTCCATATAGACACACTCCTCTAAATTTCCATTTAGAAAAGCGGTCTTTACGTCCATCTGCCAAATCTCATAATCGTGGAAGGCAGCAATGGCAAGAAGGATCCGAATGGATTTCAGCATAGCTACTGGAGAAAAGGTCTCGTCATAGTCCAAACCAGGTCTTTGACGAAAACCCTTTGCAACCAGTCTAGCTTTATAGGTCTCAACCTGTCCATCTACACCAATCTTCCTTTTGAAGATCCACTTGCATCCTACGGGTTTTACCCCGTCTGGAGCAATGTCCAACGTCCATACTTTGTTGGTGTACATGGACTCCATTTCGGTCCGCATTGCATCCAGCCATTTTACCGAGTCGACGCTCTGAACGGCTTGCTGGAAGCTAGTAGGCTCATCATAATCTATGATGCAATCCTCTCTATCCCCGTCTATGAGAAAACCTAGTATCTCTCGGGCGGATGAGACTGCCAACTACTCCTGCGGAGCGGCGTAGGAATGTCCTATTCTTTTGAACCCTCTGGTTCCACTAATCTTTCAGTAATAGTCTGTGGTTATGGAATTTCTTCCAGTTCTACTGCGTTCCCACTAATTTCCTTTTCTAAGAACTGGTGTTCTAGAAAGTGGGCATGACGAGAAACAAAAACCTTTTGTTCCTCTTCGTAGTAGAAGAAATATCCCTTGGAGTTCTTTGGATATCCCACAAACTTGCACTGTACTGAGCGTGCCTCGAGCTTGTCCGCATGCTGCTTTTTGACAAAAGCTGGACTTCCCCATGTCTTATTGTGATTAAGATAGGGTCTCTTCCCACACCACATCTCATATGGTGTAGTAGGCACAGTCTTAGTGGGAACTCGGTTCAAAAGGTATGCAGCTGATTCTAGTGCATACCCCCAGAATGATCGCGGTAACTCAACGTTACTCATCATGAACCGTACCATATCCAATAGGGTTCGGTTCCGTCTCTCCGATACACCGTTATGTTGCGGAGTGTATGGAGGAGTAAACTGAGAGAGAATTCCGTTCTCTTTTTAATAGTCCAGGAACTCGGCACTCAAGTATTCTCCACCTCGATCCGATCTTAGAATCTTAATACTTTTGCCGGTTTGTTTTTCTACTTCATTCTTATATTCCTGGAATTTTCCAAAGGCTTCGGACTTATGTTTCATTAAGAAGACATAACCGTACCTTGAAAAGTCATCCGTAAAAGTAATGAAGTAAGAATAACCGCTTCGTGCATGTGTAGACATTGGACCGCACACGTCGCTGTGTACGAGTCCCAAGAGCTCGCTCGCTCTTACTCCGTGTCCAGTGAACGGAGTCTTTGTCATCTTTCCTTTGAGAAAGGATTGTCAAGTGGCATACGATTGATATTCGAACGGATTCAAATATCCTTCTGTATGTAACTTCGTCAACCTTCTCTCATTGATGTGACCTAGTCTACAATGCCATAAGAAATTCTGATTTATTTCCGGAGACTTTCTTTTGTGTGTATTCTGGACATTGAAATTCTGTGGTTGGTTTAATACGTATATACCATTGCTCAATGTACCTGACACAATCAAAACTTGATTAAGGTTAATGTTTACAACATTACTTACAAACGCAAATTCATAACCTTCTTTCGAAACCAAAGATACAGAAATGATATTACAAGTTGCGTTGGGTACAAAAATTCAATTACGTAAAACCAAAACATGTCCATCTGACATTCCCAGGTGATAGTCCCCCACGGCTTTAGCATCCATGCTAGCTCCGTTTGCAACTTTGAGGGTCATGTCACCTGCCTTCAAAACCCTACGGTTTCTCAACGCCTGCAAAGAATTACAGATATGAGATCCTGATTCGGTATCCAATACCCAGGAAGTAGAGTTTATTGAAAGACAGTTTTCAATAACATACACACCTGAAGCTGAAGCCGCAACCTGCTTCAATTCCTGTGTCCTGGCTTTCCAAGCCCTGCAATCATTCTTCCAGTGTCCTTTCTTATGACAATAGAAGCATTCTTCTTTATCCACAAGCTGCCCCGCTTTCTTTGTTGCCTTTGCCTTTCCCTTCGTATCCACTTTACTAACACCGCCCTTTGGTTTGGCGGGGGCTTTCTTCTTCTTTCCTTTGGCTTTCGCCTTGGACCTAGAAGAGGAAGATCCTCCAACAAACAAAGTGGATGTTTCCCTACCTTTCTGTAGGGTGCCCTCTGCACTCCTCAGCATGTTGAGGAGTTCTGAAAGTTCAAATTCTTTTTCTTGTAAGTTGAAGTTCAGGATAAACTGTGCGTAAGTGGAAGGAAGGGACTGGAGAATCAAGTCCGTATAGAGCTCGTCTCTAACGTGGTCCCAAGTTCCGCGAGCTCCTCAATGAAGCCAATCATCTTAAGCACGTGTTCCGCTACGGATGATCCGATGGCCAACCTTGCCGAAAATAACTTCTTCGACACTTCGTATCTTGCGATACGAGACTTCTCTCCATACAGTTCTTTTGTATGGAGAAATATGGATTCAAGGTCCATATTCTCGTGCCTCCTCTGATGTTCGTTGTCCATAGAGGCAAGTACGGGGCACTTGGCCTTCGCGCTATCAATCTCCCAAGTCTTACGGATTTCCTTATCCGCGACGCTGGAGGTAGGACTTGGGACAGGGGGAGCTTTGGTGGTAAGAAGATACCCCAGCTTGTCGTAAGTGATTGCCATTTTGACATTCCTGAGCCAATCTTTGTAGTTTGGCCCTGTCAGTATGTTTTTATCTAGAAGTAACTTAAGTCCAGTCATGTCGATAGGTCGCTGCAATTAGGAGAGAGAAGAAGAAACACTCAGCATGATGCTCTTGCAAGTTTAGAGTTGTTTTTAGTTTGTCTAAACAGGATGGCTCCCACTGTTTCTCGAATCCCTCCTTAAAACCAAAAAGGAAGAATTAGTCAGGATCAATCTCACCGTACAATACTTGCTTAACCGTTCGGCCAGGCTGGTGTCGGTACTTCGAGGGAGGTTTTCCAACGCTTTCGCGAAGTTCCTTAATTTAAGAACCACTTTTCCCTAGGGGCGTAGCCCCGCTAACACCTTTCTAGACACCTACTTGGTTTATAGCATTGATCGTTAAGTGAGAAATTTCCCGAGGAGTAGCATATGCTCACAGTAGGATCGGGATCCAAATATCATCGCGTGACGAAACTGAAGGAATCCTACCAGAATCATCACACTCCAAATGGTATGCAACACTAGCAAGTTTCAGTTCTTTTGAAACTCCCGATGTGGATTTTTGCCCCATGCTCTTATGACCTTGACTTTGGCCAAAATATCATAAGTCACATGTCAAGTTCTACCAGTCATTCTTCAGGTTAATTTGGATCCACCCGTACCTACCCTTGACTTTGGCCAAAATGGCAATACAACTGTCCCAAACCAACGCATCTATCTATGCTACACATAAATACCCAATAGCTACCAATCACTAGGCCTTGAATTTGGCCAACATACATAGCTTGAATACTATTGACTATTTATGTGAAATGACGGAGGGCTACGAATGGTTTGGCGAAACCGTGAACGTAGAGAACTTGATATAGTCGATGGAACGAGATAGCTTTTAAAAGGAGTGGCTCAAACTCCGCATTTAAAAGTTAGTTTTGAAAAGAACCGAGTGGTTTTTCGAAAGTGTTCCAACGACTTTTACTTGGTTTATTTTCTTGCATTAGTTATTTTAATGCGTGATATTCTTGCATTAGTTCTTTTAATGCGTCCCATCATTTAATCCTACCATTGCAGAAAACAACCAAAATATGACGTACGCTTATGCCATTCGCATTCGCCACGGGGCCCCGTCATTACTCGTTAGGTTACTTAACTAACGACAGAGCGGGGGCTGGCCTAGCGAGGCTGTAAAACATAAGCAACACCTAAATAATATCATATATAGATATATTGCAATGATAGACATTTCAGATCACAGATGAAAACATTGGATATACTAGGAACCTGCAATTCGTACGAGCCTGTAACGAAAAGCAGATTACACGGTCGCGGTGAATAGACAAAACTCCACCCAAGACCCCTACGGGTGCGGCAAACTACCCGCCAAGTACCCGAAGCGAAGCTACCTCCCTCAACCCCGTGAGTAGGCCACTCGGCACTTCGGCATACCCGGTAGTTTGTGCACCCCCTCCATGGGTCTATCCTAGGAGCAAAAACAGTAAAAAAAATTATACAATGACGGCTACAACCCCGACCCGGTTGTGCGGCCATACAAATAATTATTACATCAATTTACAAATTTACATGAATTGAAAGAAAAGAAAACTCTCGTCTCACAACCCCCGGCTATTTACCCGCGACAATCCAATGAATTCATATACACAAACCAATGACATTACAGATCACAGATTTGTATAACCCCCACTAATCGACATATAGCGATTAGCAGATGTTCAATACAAATATCACATCACAGAAAAACCCGTCAGCTTAAGTCTTTTAGAAGTTCGATCAAAAATACGGATTTATAGGCCCCAAACACAAAATTTTCGTTCTGGAAAATCTGGGCAGGAAATACATATTCCAAAAATCCAAAAACAACCCGAGAAATACACTGCACCAAAGTTGGACCTCGGCCGAGTCAACTCGGACGCAGAACCGTGGCGGGAGCGTGCTCCCGCCGAGTTTCCGCGGCTCTTTGAACGGTTCGTGGGACCAAATTTGGTGGTTATTCAAACAAAAGCCTGAGCCGATTTTTAAGATGAAAATTATCAACTTTTGAACAGAATAAAAATCGGCAGAAACTTGACGACTCGGGTTCGTTTTGTGACTTTTTCTTTGATCGATCTTCTAGTTACTTTGCTAACATGTTAGATATAGTTTAACTAGGCTCTGATACCACTGTAAGTCCATGCTACCTCTCCCGGTACTTTCGGGAATGCGGAATTTGGTGAAAAACAATTTTTCTAGAGGTGGTAACATGGACTCAAAACCGGATCTTTGTTAAACATCTAACTAACAACCTAACTAGGAGTTGTTAACTACTCGGTTAGGGGGTTATACCTTTCTTTCTTGAACTCCTTCGTCTTCAAGCCTCGATGGTTGTCTGGATCGGCTTCACTCCGTCGTCTCCTTGCGCCGAAGATAGATCCACCTCGAAAGCTTCTACCTTTGGCTTCTTCTTCGGTCTTTGAAGAAACTAGTTCACTTGGTTTGCTAAACCTTGTGAACTAGAGTGAGTAGAGAAGAATGTGTTGGGATTTTCTCTATGTTTCTTGGTTCTCAACACATGAGACAAGTGAACCATAGACTAAGAGAGGGAGAGCAAGAGGAAGGAGAAGAGAGCTCAAGAACAAGAGAGAGAATGAGAATGACAGAATGAGAAAGAATTTTCTCTCTTGGCTCTCATAATCCAAAGCCATCATCACAAAAATAGTAATCAAGTATTGTGTAAATGGTTTAAGCTACAATAGCCATATCATTTCATGCACTCATTTCTCACAGGAGAAACAAGCAAGTAAAAAGTCTTTGCCATGAAATGATAGCCATTGTCATCATGATGGTCAACTAGTCAAACCTAGTCAACCGGTCAACAAAGACAACAAGTCAACAAAGTCAACCCCTCAACAACCATGTCACCATAATACTTAATTAATATTATTGTTAATCATATATCATATTCTCATTAGGGTTGAGCAAAAAGTCAATAGTCAACGATCAACAGTCAACAACCCTAATGAGAATCCTCTGCCTCTGTCTCTCCGTCAACAGTGCATACACACCTGCATCCTCGTTCCGAGGAACACGAATACATACTAGATAAAACCAATCCCAAAACGTACACTAGGATCTGGCTTAAACCAAAGCCCGCTAGTGTTAACTGTCCGGACACTGTACGTGCACAAGTGCACGAATGTGACCGAACCCTGTCGCAAAACCATGCGACCTGTCGCAAAACCATGCGAACTCGACTCTTTTGCCTAAAGGCAAATAGCTTTCTGTATGGGACTCTAAAGACTCGACACTACGCTGGCAGTGGGTTTAACCACAGACCGCAAGCGGCACTAGCTGTGTGTAACGGTCCCCAGGTAGAAGCCGACAAGAAGACTGACGAGGTGAAATCCATCTGAACTTCTACTGAGCCTGAATGTGACAATCTCCGTACAGTCCGGTCTGTTCGTCTGATACATCGGATGGCGGGCCTAGGGGCCGGTAAACGTCAGTCCCCTAATAGCGGTACAAGTCGTGTCGGAGTGAAGCCCAAAACACCTTGAGATAACACTGGAATCCTACCAGTATATCTCGATTGCCCTGGCCAGGGACTACTCGTGTAATGGCTCTCCTAGACACAGCGCGATGTCAACCCCCAATACTGGGAGAGACGAATCCTGTTTAACCGTCACTGCCTCCAAGTGCTTCGGGACTGCACCCAACTACCACCTGTTTGCACGACTCCTTTGAGCCGTGGTAGGGTAGTAATAAAAGTACAGTGGGAACACACTCGAGGCGAAGTGACAGTGTCAAGTCAGCGGACTAAGCTGTACTCATGTCACCTGGGAACTGATAACTGACGATAGGTATAATACCAACCGGTCAGTTCCCGACGAGTCCTGTCCAGTGTACTCGTAACCTAACGAGCACCCGTATACTATCTCCAGTACGACGAACTGATGGCTGTGGGACAGACCATCTCCCACACTGGGATGAGAAGCGCATACGCTAGTCTACTCCGGAGTATCGATGCCCTGTCTCGATAGTCCTGCGACTAGGGACCTGTATAAGGATGTGCTTATAGATTACCCAGCCCCCACTAGTGTGACTTCCATCACAACGCTGGTAATCAAGCAAAGATCCTAAGGGCTCCACTAATGTGTATAGGTGATATACTAAAATAAACACATGTACACATTGAAGTACAAACAAACCAAGTAGCATACTACTATATTGAGCAAGATTGTTTATACAAGGTGAATATCCCAAGCTTCCATTAAGTAATATACAAACCAGTATGATACAGTAATGGCCTCTAGGGCATATACACTAACAAATGATACCTATCCGCACCGTAAGCCGGTTCAATTGACGATCCGTCGATACCCAACCCTAAACTGCCGTCTTCCTCCTCGACGAACAAAAATAGGAGCTTCCAAAAGCGAAACACTCAGACGCACAAACTCCCCAAACCATAACTCTGCAGCTGATCCTTTAGCTCCCAAGCTTCGCCGGCTCATCCGGAACAACGTCGGAAAAACTCTCGCACGAAAGGAACCCGGTCCAACGATCCCACTGTGGCTCCGGTATCATGAATGAACGCCAAGAATCCACGACATCTCCTCAATAGCCGACTAGCGAAAAAGGCTTAATTCAAGCTGTGAGAGGAGGCACAACTATCCACCTGCACAACAAGAACTGACTTGCCGGGGAAAACAAAACCTAACTTGTTTCCTCACGGTAGTCCACAGACGCCTAGCATGTAATTAACCAATCCGTGCCCAGGAGAACGTCAAATCCAACATCTCTAGAAGGATCAAACAACGGACGAATCTCTATCTCCTATCCGATTGGCACACAACTGAAATACGTGTCGCACAACAAAAGAATCGCTGACAGAAGTTATAACAACAACTACGACCAATCTACCCAACCACGGTACAAGCATGAAAACAAACGAATACACCAAAAGAACAAGAGAATTAAGGATACCTGAGAACTCCACATTAGACGTCTGCGCGTCCCGATGAGTAGAAGCAAACTCCTGTATCTGCCCTCTACTCGCAGCTGGATGAACTCCTCTGGTAGACTGAGCCCTCTGAGCAAATCTTCCACATCCACGGCCTCTCTGAGTACGATCCTAACGCCGTGCTGAGGAACAATCCCTGACGAAGTGCTGAAGGCTTCCGCATTGAAAACATCCACGCGCTGACTGCTGACCATCATGGGGATGAGAGCTGAACGACTATCATCGTCCTAAGCCTCTGCTACTCCCTCGACGGCCACGAAATCTGTCTCGATGGCCAAACCTCTGTCTCTGGGCTGGTACACTGGTACGAGTCCTCCACTGTGCTGGAACTCTCTGAGCCTCTGGAATTGCGCCTCATCAACTGGAGCTGCAACCACTGGTGCTATGTAGGTGGCGGACTGCTGCATGCTGATCGCAAGTGACAACTGAATAACAGGGGTGACAACCTCCTGTCGTAGCTCCCGAACGACATCAACCAAAGAACTCATAGTCTGGCGGAAGTCCTGCATCTCTGCCAAAAATCTATCAATAGTATAGGTCGTAGGCTGATCCATCTGCACCTGTGCAACTAGAGTGTCATCCTGGTCAGTACTCGTCTCACCCGAGCCAACTCTGACCTCGGCCCTCGCTGCATCACTCTGAGTCCCCATAGTCATCGGCGGCAAGGCTATAAATAGATATAAGATTCGATGAGAATAAGGAAATCGAATCTCAAGGATAGGAATCTTCAAGGAAGGAATTTCAAACAATTTGTTCTTAGGTCACTTAATGCAAAGTACCGCACCGTGGGTATGCTGCAGACATACACACACTACGTTATTCTGCTTAAGCTACCTACTCCATCATACTAAGGTCATCCTAAACTCCGAAAGGTAAAACCTAGCGCTCTGATACCAACTTTGTCACGACCCAAAAATTTGCCCGTGACGGCCCTAATACTACGCAACGCCTAAAGACGTAGCGCAGTAAAAGAAAGCCAAAACCAAGAAATCTAAACCATAAAAATACGGAAATGAAAATAATAGAGAGAAAGCTGTATATAAAAGACAACAAACCCACAAATAATATACTGTATTGTCCTCACCAAGTATCTAAGTCAACAACATAATAATAGATGGAGAGTACAAGATACAACGAATGTACAATACAAAATACAGATGACCACCAAAACCCACCTAAGCAAAATAGTACTGTGAGCTGATGCGGTATCTGTAGCAAAAGATGATAGCTGAAAAGCTGAATAGCCTGCCTCGACTACTCTGGGGAACAACCTGAAACACCTGTGGCACAACGGGGGTGAGTTGCCAACTCGTGAATAGTAGATAACATATGCAGGTAATCGCAGGAATGTACGTACAGCAGGAATCTAAGATATGCGATTACAGTAATAACATGTCATGCAATTGCTGAATAAAGGAAAGTATAGTAGCAGGTACAATCAATATGTGAAGCAATAGTAGCATGACAATAGTATGCAATAACTATGCAATAGGGATATGAGAATGTAGGTATGCAACTATCATAAGGGTACACTAACAGGTACTACCAATATATGAAACTGTGCATAAGATAGATAAGTGTGAGGTATGGGGTGGAATATATCATTTCCACGGAAACCTGCCGTCGTGGTAGGATCACAATCCATCAAGAAACTCAAATCTCAAATCTTCAAATCAGCCCCCAAATTGGGCTCTCACATCATATAAGTCTCACATCACCTCAATGTATAATATTGAGTAATCTCCTATATCTCGAATGTACAAATCAACAATCTCTTTCATATCCAATATCCAATCTCAATGAATCACATATATCCCAAGTCGAATCTCAAGTAAGTTTATAACATACTTAGGTATATATATTTGCAGAAATAAATATGATGGGGGCAATACACCTATATTAGCGTCCCATTCCACTAATATTGGTGTAAGGATATATATAACAACGACAAATCCCCTGTTATATACACAAAGGTATTAAAAGAAATATCATGAAAACAATGTGCCAAGCATCGACACAGAAATCCTGATAGGTACGTATCATACGCTGTCCCGAAAGCACGGCTGCCTAGCTCTGCCCCTCGCCTTTCGATGTATGCATACGTACAAGACTCCGGTCGATATCCCCAAGATAACCGCCGAGTAAAAGGTAATATCACCGGACGGTATCGTTCCCCTGACAGGCTACCGTCTACCAAATCCAGCGATCCGTTCTCGCCCCGGGGTACCTCCGGGCCCCACCATGTACCCTCATGCGGCCTCTACGCCTCCTCGCATAGGGTATAAATAGTCAGCACCGATAAAACCCATGGTGGATGCGCAAATATCATATCAAGGAAACCGGGTTTTTCAATGTATGCATAATTTCATGAACTCCCGCGGTTCCCAAATCCAGAAAACATCATGTAAAATCCAAACAATAATGCGCAATTCAGGAATAAACATATACGATATATCTGAAATGCGAGCATATAAATGAGAATATGTAGCTGAAACCAGATGTATGCGAAACCAATAAGGTACAGCTACGTAACATCAGTAAAGGTAAATATGTAACTGCAACTGCATATGTGTGTAACATACAGGTGTAGCATTGTATATATATCTACCTATAAGAGCCGATGTCGTATACCCCCCTGGGTATAAGTAAAATATGTAGGATATCCCCCCCGGTATAACTAAAAATGTGCAAGGTATACCTGTAGCTGTATCGCAAGGTGTATATGTACCTATCACTAAAGGTATGATACACTATAGGTATACCGATAAGCTAGATGTCATGTATGATAAGCAATAGAATCTATAACGGTTAGTGTGTGACATGGCAATTATTGACGGTGTGTGTGTAACGTACAATCCGTGCTCCTGCAACATGAACCGTCAATAATGTGTGCAGTGCCCTACGGCTGCTAGTCACAGTACAACTATATCTAAGGAAATACAGTAAAGGCGCAATTCTAACAATGATGTAGAATATGCGACAAGTATTGAATCTTAGCCCAGACGCATAACGCCATGCGGGCAATTCCCCTGTAGATGTTAAATCTACTCACCTACACTCCACGCTAGGTGAATTCTACCATCTGCTCCCCCCTGTAGTAGTGTCCGTAATCCCTTCCTGCAAACCTGCAAATAAGACATGGAAATCATATATAAGCGAAATATCTCGCAAAACGCGATATCGAACCAAAACGAGAAACTCGCGTCGCGAACTAAACGCGTGTGTGCACGATACACTGAAACGTGTGTGTACGCGTCTAAAACCATCGCGACACGCCGCGATACAGAACCCTATCACGTATCGCGCGTATCGCGCAAACACAACGGACATGAAAAACGGTATTTGATCCCAGATTTTCCTACAGGTCAAATCTCACAAAACTAGACATACCAAAGCACTATAAAACCCTACAGACAACCCTAGCCAAGACCTCAACACCCCTGCCCTCTACTTGGCCGCAAATTGCGGCCAAACCTAATAAATCTACAACCACAGTTGGGAATGGGGGTCTCGTGTTCTTGTGGTGTTATCTAAACCTAGTGAGCATGCTCCAGTTTTCCCAATTTTATTTTGAAGGATCCGGGTCAAAAGCAGATCACAGATACCCAATATATCGTATAAAAACGACAATTTAGCACAAAAGCAAACCCTATTATATTTTAGTGAAATCTGGGCTATTTCTCAGTTGAAGTGACCCTATTAACACTAAAATAGGCTAGGTTTACCCACTCAATCATCACTTAATCAAAGTTCCACAAAATTCACCATTTTGGTACAAAACTAACTAATTAACACAAACCGATGCTAAACTACACACAACTTAAGCAAACCACAAAATGGGGTTCAAGAAATATACCCTAATGACCCCTAGAAGGCATGTGAAGAAGTGGAAGGAGCTGCTGCACGTTGCTGGAGCTCCTGTTGCTGCTGTTGCTGCGTGCTGCTGCTGCTGATGATGATGTTGTTGCTGATGATGATGATGCTGCTCCTGCTACTAGGTGCTGCTGCTGCTGAAGCTTCTTCTGCTGCTGTGGCTGCTGAGTGTGTGTGTGTGAGTGAGAGAAAGAGAGCAAGGAAAATCAGTGTGAGGATGAGAATGAGAGGAATTCAAACACACCCTCTTCTCACTCTCTCTCTCTTCAATAAAGAAGCATGGCACAAGCCATGTTGTCCCATGCCCTCTCTCTCCCAAAGTCAACATTCAAACCAATTTAAAACCCTTTTAAATTCATTTTAATTAAAAACAACCATAACACTTAAACAAAACAATTAACTTAAAGAGAATGGGTTAATCCATCATGCTAGCTAATCATGGTCTAACCCCCTCTCTAAACCCTAGTTTACATGCACAAGTGTGTGTGTGTCTAACAAAATTCTAATAAAATACTCATTAAATAGGATAAAATATTTAAAACTTAATTTGGTAAACATTTTATTAAAAACCATACATAAAAATATAATTAGCCACAAAACACATTCTAAGGTGTTACAATTGCGGAGTTGAGGAACTTTGCTTTACAGATCTCGACGACACTACCACATCACTGTTTGATCTTACACATCATCTTAGTGAGGAAACCATTCACACACTTGAGTCCGACACTCCTGACCTATCACCACCCGAGTCTCTATCTTTCACAGGCTATGAGCTTCTTTGTAACTCCAAAAATCACTCGATGATCGCACCTTCTATTATTTCTCCGCCCGCATTAGATCTCAAAATTTTACCTTCTCATCTTAAATATGCTTATTTAGGTGAGAATGAGTCCTTACCGGTTATCATATCCGCTTCTCTAGCATCAGAGCAAGAGAATGCACTTTTATCGGTATTGAGATCTAATAGAGAGGCGTTTGGTTGGACTATGACGGACATCAAAGGGATTAGTCCCTTGATAGTAGAACATCATATACATGTGATGGATGATGCCAGACTAACCCGAGAACCACAGAGACGCTTGAATCCCGTCATGAAGGAAGCGGTGATGAAAGACATCGTCAAATGCCTTGATAATGGTATTATATACCTAATCTCCGATAGCTAATTGGTGAGTCCTATACATGTCGTCCCTAAATAATCCGGCATCACTATTATTACCAATAAGGCGAATGAGTTGATTCAGACAAGCACCCAAACTGGGTGGCGTGTATGTATTGATTACAGAAAACTCAATGCTGCCACGAGGAAAGACCACTTTCCTCTACCATTCATTGATCAAATGCTGGAACGCTTAGCTGGACGAGAGTATTATTGCTTTATGGACGGTTACTCTAGCTATAATCAGGTCCCCATCGCCAAAAAGGATCAAGATAAAACCACTTTTACTTGTCCTTTTGGTACCTTTGCTTATAGACGCATGCCCTTTGGGTTATGCAATGCTCCCGCTACCTTTTAGCGGTGTATGATAGGGATATTCTCTGACATGGTAGAGAATTTTCTGGAGATCTTTATGGACGATTTCTCGATTTTTGAAGACTCTTTTTCTGATTGCCTAGCGAATCTTGACGCAGTTCTTACTCGTTGCAAAGAGAAGAACTTAACTTTGAATTGGGAAAAATGCCATTTCATGGTCCAAGAGGGAATTGTGCTTGGACATGTTATTTCACAGAAAGGCATTGAGGTTGACAGAGCTAAGATAGATGTCATTCAAAACCTTCCTCATCCCAAAAGCGTCAAAGACATTCGATCATTCCTTTGCCATGCGGGCTTTTATAGGAGATTCATTAAGGATTTTAGCAAAATTGCTAGACCTTTAACGCTTCTCTTGGCCAAGGATACGACCTTCCACTTTGACTCGGATTGTGAGGCAGCTTTCGACTCACTCAAACACTCCCTCACTACAGCCCCCGTTCTATCGTCTCCAAATTGGGACTACCCCTTTGAGTTGATGTGTGATGCATCCGATTTTGCAGTTGGTGCAGTCTCAGGACAGCACATTGAAAAGATGCCACACGTGATCTATTATGCAAGTAAGACCCTGAATGATGCTCAAATCAATTATACAACTACCGAAAAAGAACTCTTGGCGGTTGTATTTGCATTAGAAAAATTCAGGCCTTACTTGATTGGCTCATCTATAGTTGTGTACACTGACCATTCCTCCTTAAAACATCTTCTGGCGAAGAAATATGCAAAAGTTAGGCAAATACGTTGGATACTTCTATTACAAGAATTTGATCTTGTTATCAAAGATAAGAAAGGATGTGAAAATGTTGTAGCCAACCATCTTTCGCGCATCTCTTCTTCCCCTGTGACCCTGCCGATCAATGATTCGTTTCCGGACGAACAACTCTTGAGCATATCCAATGAACCTTGGTTCAGGGATATTGTGAACTATCTTGTCACGAGACTGATACCCAGCGATTGGTCAAAATAGGACAAATACCGTTTTCTATCCCAAGTAAAACACTTTTACTGGGATGATCCATATTTGTTTAAATATTGTCCTGATCAGATCATTCGCCGGTGTGTCCCGAAAGAAGAGTTCAAGAGTGTTCTTTCATTTTGTCATGATCAGGCCTGTGGGGGTCACTTCGGTCCTAAAAAGACGGCGGAGAAGGTTTTGCAATGCGGATTTTATTGGCCAACCTTGTTCAAGGACGCATTTGAGCATTGCAAAACCTGCACACAGTGTCAGTACACGGGTAGAATTTCCCAGAGAAATGAAATGCTTCAGCAACCCATCTTAGTTGTTGAAATTTTCTATGTTTGGGGCATTGATTTTATGGGTCCCTTTCCCAACTCCTTTGGGAATTTGTACATACTGCTGGCGGTTGATTACGTCTCAAAGTGGGTTGAAGCCATTCCATGTCGCACTATTGACAGGAAAGTTGTCATTAAGTTCTTAAAAGAAAATATCTTTTCGCTAATTGGACACCCACGCGCTATCATTAGCGATAATGGGACACATTTCTGCAACAGGTCTTTCGAGACTCTGATGCAAAAATACGCAATTAACTACAGACTTTCTACACCCTATCATCCCCAAACGAGCGGGCAGGCTGAGATTTCAAACAGACAGATCAAACAAATCTTGGAGAAGACTGTTGCTAAGAATAGAAAAGACTGGTCGACCAAACTGACGGATGCTCTTTGGGCATTCCGAACTGCATTTAAAACCGACCTAGGGATGTCTCCATATAGGATAGTGTTTTGGAAGGCATGTCACTTACCTGTCGAGATTGAGCAAAAAGCATTGTGGGCTATTAAGGAAATCAACTTTGACCTAAACCAAGCTTGCAACTTTCGGAAGATGCAATTAAATGAGCTAAGCGAACTCCGCGATGAAGCTTATGATAACGCTGTAATCTTAAAGAAAAGGACCAAGGTTTTTCACGATAAAAACATTTTGAGGAAAACATTTTCACCTCGTCAACAAGTCCTTCTTTATGATTCACGACTACACCTTCACGCGGGTAAGCTTCGATCTCGGTGGTAGGGACCTTTTGTTGTGCGGTCTGTATACCCGCACGGGGTAGTAGAAGTAGAAAATGTTAAAAACGGCACATTTTTCAAAGTGAATGGACATGGACTAAAGCCGTATTTTTCCACTGACCCCACGGAGGAGCTCCTGCTCTTACAGGAGCCATTTTATTTTGATTAAAATTCCTCCGTCTCACCTTCATGTCCTGTATATCATGCACCATCTTTTTGAATGGAGGTGAGTGAAAAGAATAAGTTTGTGGGAGGATCTTCACTTATATATTTTGCCCTCACTAATAAATTCCTCAAAGGCTTACAAGTTTTGTAGATATAGCGGTTGGCAACAGTGAGGACACTGTTGAAAACAAGTTTGGGGGAGGTTTGTCTTTATTTTTGCATCATTTGCATATCATTTGCATAAGCACAAAAAATTTCTTTAAAAAACTATAAAAATTTAAAAAAATTCAAAACCCATAAAAATTTAAAATTTTCGAAATATAAAAATATAAAAATATTTAACATTTTTTGTACATAAATAAGATAATAAAAGATTAGATAGTGAAAAATTACATCCATGAGATTGAAAAAATTTAAGAAAACCAAGAAAATTAGAAGTTTTCTTATACGAACTAGTAATAAGTAGTTATGAACCGTTGTCCCAAGGGTTAGTAAGATGAAGGAAGTCACTAATCTGAGGATAAAAATGAGTCTGAAAAATAGTTTCTATTCTGGAAGCCAAACATTTTGAACGTTGATACCCTGCTATTCGCACTTACACACGTCTTGAAGCTTGGGATAGTAGAGGATACCTTGAAATGCTCTTGACTTAAAGCGGATGTATGAAAAAAAAATGAATAAAATATGAAATGGTGAGAAAAATGAACACTGGTTTTGTTATCGCCAAGGTAGCAATATAAAAAATTTAGCGAGGGTGCCTCTTCACCTAGTGCCCTAAGGCCAACTGGTCTGGGAGTCACTACTAAGCCTTAGGTGGTGCAAGGCGATGAAAATACACCAAATAAGAAAGCACATGAGTAATCGGTCGGTTAGTACCTCAAGAAGTATTAACGGTCGTATGAAAGTGTGTGAGCAATCTCATCTAAATATTCAATAATTAAAAAGTACTGAGGCTGATGGGCAAGAGTATGATAGCTTGAATTGAATTCTCCGGGTGTAGGGATGTCTTTACACACACGCAGGATTATATGATCGATGTTTGGATGAAAGATAGGAATGAAGAATAAGACAATGTTTTATTGAGGGAGGACGTGATTTCTGACATCTTTTCATGACTATTAAGATAGGGCTCATGACAACCGAAAAGCTAGCTTAGTTGGAAACCCTAATTTTCTAAGCTTTTCTTTTACAATTCTTGTCTTTAAATGTAATATTCATGATCTTCCTTTTATTATTGGATTTTGTGGGTGCAATCCACTGAAAACCCTTAGGAGATAACACTCCTCCTACTAGGGACACCTAGAGGTTTAAAGGCTTGTTACACGTACTCAGTGCAATCGTGTTGCCTACGAAAGTGTGCTCGTTAGTTTTTCTTTTTCTTTATTTTCTCCTTCTCTTTTCAATAAAACAGTTCGCTCGAGACGATCGAAAATAAGTTTTGGGGAATTTGATCAGTCGAAAATACTGCATCTTTAAACCGGCAATTTCCCTATCATTTGCACTCATCTAGAAGTGTTCGGCATTCATATTGCACATATTAGCAAAACAGTCGTAAAATATCAGATTGCATGTGTTAGACTTTAAAACAGGAACTTTATGGGAAATTGACTGTATCTCATAGCATCGCATCATTCTTGCATATCGCAACTTGTGTTTCGAAGTCTGTGCAGGAAATTACAGAAGAATGGTCAAATTTACATAACAGACTGCTAAAGAATACGCCAACTCAAGGATTTGGAATCTGGCAATGATCTAAAAGGAATTCAGAGATTCAACATATCAGAAAGTACACTTGAAGTCATAAGAAGTAAAAAGAAGAAATTTAATGCCCTGACCAAGCCACTTGGCCGCGGAACCGCGGCCGGAGCCGCCTTGCGCCACGGTTCCTCGGCGGCTTTGCCACGAAAGCTCCCCTGCTTGAGCTCAGCCCTCTTCTCTAAGTGCCCACACTTCAGAAAGCCACTACATTTTCTAGATGGATCTCGAAGCTTCTTCCAGTTGGGTTCTAAACTAAACACTCCAAACTTCCACAACAAGCTTCACCTAAACTACATTAAGAGCCTAGAACATTCTCCCTAACCTCCTAGCTTAAGGTAGAAGCTAAGCCCCTAACTAACTACTTCTAGGAGCCTCTCCCTATAACAAACTTTTGGAGGGAAATTCAAAATTCAAAATCCTAGACCTAGGGTTTGGGAAACCTATAAAAAGGACCCAAGGCTCACTAGAAAAAGGTTGTTAAAAGCTAATCACTCTTTAGTTCTTCATCCTCCCACAAGTTTAGTGACAAAACTTGCCACCTCCAAACCCTAACCCTAATCCAAATTCAAGATCCTTTGAGTTCTAGCAAAGCAAGTCTTCAACAATCCTTTAGAAGCGAACCCGGACTTCAACGGAGCACGAGATCAAACCGATCCACGACTCAAGGAGCCGAGCGACGCTAGATTCGACGATCAAAGTTCATTCCTCTTGTAGTTCTTGAGAGTTGTAACTAATTGTTCATATAATAAAGGTGAAGATTCTTTAAACTTGCTTATATTACAATTCGAGCATTATGATTCATCTTCGATTCTTGAATGTATTCTTTGTGATGATGCTTGAATAAAACTCCGCTCGTGGAGGAATCGAAACGATTGTAGAATGATGATGTTGACGAATCTTTAAACGTTTTCTTAAGTCCTATAACAATTGTAAATTCTTGAAAATTGAATGATCGATGATCTAGATCGATGTGAAATGCATTCTTGATTCTTTTCGCACGATCTAGAGATCAATCAATCATTCAATTTCTAGAAGCTATCTTGTGAATGCGATTCATCGAAAGGACAAAGGATAGGATGAAGAAACCCTAATTCTTCGCAAGATCCTTAATCCTCGAACAATCGACATCGATTTAGCATCAATTTGTTAATGGATAAGAAACGGTAATTTCTAGTCTTCTTCACATCTACGATCTAATCGATTCTTATGAGCTTTACTTCAAATCTTGAAACCTAAATCTATTGGAATTCTATCTTTCTTGATTCTTGATTCTTGATGTTTATCGCTTTCTTGATTCTTGATTAGATTAGTTGATTCTTGAAATTCATCGATATAAATCTTGAATCGTTTTTGCTTTTCTTTTCTATTAAATTTTCGATTCAAACAAAACAAAATACGAACGAATCGCACAATCTCTGTAGACAATCCGCACTCACTAAAGCGCTGCAAACCGACACCGTTATTGATTGCGGTCAAATAATTCTTTGATTGTGATTTTTATTCATTTTCTAAACCGAGACACAAAGAAACTTACCAATCATGTGACCTGGGATATAGGTATATATATATATACAGAATGTTGTGAATCATGGATGATAGGACGTACCCTCATTTGTCGTATAGGATCCCTATTAGCTTAATGCTGCCGTACGATGATTTTCCATGCGCTATGTGTTTGACTTGATGATTGATCCATACCCTTGACTAGAGGCTGCCGTACGACGGATCATACCGTACGCGATGTTGTGAGGCTTGATGTCGGTTGATAGATTCGCCGACTCGGTCATATTAGATACGTATATCGTCATCATAGCATATGATTTACCTTATGCTGCATTCATATTATTTCCATTGCATTGCTTATACCTGTGTTAGTACACTTGCACCATTATCGATGATGCGTATGTTACACACACAAAAATTTGTCGGCTCACACACTTCATCATCGATAATTGCCATGTCACTACACAGTTGGATTGTAGCATCATGATATGACTCTTTGCATAATCCGCCTTCTATAGTTACCTGTGCACTTTTATACGATGTTGCATGATATATTTCTATGCTTACATTTCCATCACATGTTGCATACATCATACTTTATGATTTTACGCATTGAGATATGTTGTTTCCATGATATTTCTGGATTTGGGAACCGTGGGTATTTCAAAAGAGAGTATGTATTGTTTTAAAAATCCGGTTACCCTTGATATGATATTTCAGTGCGTCCACCATGCGTTTTCTCGATTCTGAGACGTGTGCTTGAAACCCGATTCGAGGAGTTGGATGATCCGTTTGCGGGTACATGGTGGACCCGATATGGTTCCCCGGGGCGAGAAATGTTTTTCGTGGAGCAGACGATGAGCCTGGCAGGGTGGCGAGTACTTACCGGTGATAGTAATTGGGCTCGGTAGATATCCAGAGGATACCGACCGGAGTCGAGAGATGAGATGGGCCGATCCGGACTGACGGAGCCCGATATATGAGGATTTATGTGCCGATTCTGGGCACGGTTTTCATGATGTTTTCGAGTGTCGATGATAGGCACTCAGGTTCCATGATTTTGATGTGTCAGGAGGGACACCGCTGATATATATATCCTCATACTTTTATGAAAGTCGATGTGCAACACCCCACGACTTGCGGGGAGGCGGAAATATGAAAAACGATCTTGTTCTTTGCTTAAACATCGACTAACCGCATGAAACGAAGCTAAACGATAACTAACATCAAACATAGAAGTTCTAAACTACTATGTGAAGGGATTATACCTAAAGAACCGTGTCCTTCGTCTTTACGAACTCCACCTCCTCCTCGGCCTTCTCCAAGTAGTAGACGATCCACCACGAGAGCTAAACTCCAAGCTTTGCCTCTAAACTTGAGGCAACTAGGTATCTTTAAGTGCTAATCAAAGTACCTAGATGAAATAGAATATGAATATGGATTAAGTAGTCTAACTAATCCTTGTACCTAACACATGAGAGGGGAGGATTAGGGTTTGAAGAGAGAGAGAGAGCTTGAGGAGAGAGAAGATGAACATAATGAAATGAGAAAATGAGTTATCATAATATATATCAAGCATTTTATTTTATCAAGAAAAGAAAAGATAATGATTTACAACCATGCTTGATAAATATCTAATGGTGATTCATCTCCATGAGTCATTAAGCAATTATGAAGCATTAATGACATGGATGAATCATCCATATGACTCACTAATCTTATTTAATGTATATGCCACCTTAACCTCCTTAGTCACCATCTTCTAGAAGCTTCTCGCGCAATTACAAGAACGCCCCTCCTATCCGTGAAAACACGGAAAAACTTTAGACTGTATAAATCCAATAACCGGATACTAGTAACTGGCTTAAACCAAAGCCGACTAGTAAAAACTGTCCGAAAGTCGTACGTGCGTAAACACACGTATGCGTCCGAACCCTTGTCGTAAAACCATACGACCTCTATATCGTTTCGCCTGGAGTAGGGAAACTCTCTGCGTGGGACTCTAGAGACTCGATTACTACGCTGGCAGTGGGTTTAACCACAGACCGCAAGCGGCACTAGCTGTACGTAACGGTCCCTAGGTAGATGTCGATAAGAAGGCCGATGAGGAAACCCATCCGAACTCCTACTGAGTCTGATGTGACAATCTCCATACAGCCCGGTCCGTTCGTCTAAGACTATCGCATATCGGGCCTAGAGGGGCGGCAAGCGTCAGTCCCCTAATAGCGGTATAAGTCGTGTCGGAGCGTAGCCCATTACACCTTGAGAAACTATTGGAACCTACCAGCAAATCTCGCTTGCCCTGGCCAGGGACTTTGCGTAATGGCTCTCTGACACAGCGCGATATCAACCCCCAATACCGGGAGAGACGAATCCTGTCTAACCGCCACTGCCTCCAAGTGCTCGGGACTGCACCCAACTGCTACCTATTTGCACGACTCCTTTGAGCCGTGGTAGGGTTGCAATCTAAGAACAGTGGGACACACTCGAGGCGAAGTAGCAGTGTCAAGTCTGCGGACTATGCTGTACTCATGTCACCTGGGAACTGTTCACTGACGACTGGTATAAAACCAACCAACAGTTCCCTGCGAGTCCTGTCCGGTGTACCCGTAACCTAACGAGCACCTGCATACTATCTCCAGTACGACGTATTGACTGCTGTGGGACAGACCATCTCCCTATCTGGGATGAGAAGCGTACACACTAGTCTACTCCGGAGTATCGATGCCCTGTCTCGATAATCCAACGACTAGGGACCTGAATAAGGATGTGCTTGTAGACTACCTAGCCCCCACTAGTGTGACTGCCATCACAACGCTGGTAGTCAAGCAAGATCCTAAGAGCTCTATCAATCCATATACTCACATATTAAGATAGAAAAACCAAGTAGCATACTACCATGTTTAGCAAGACTGTTATATACATGTGAATATGCCAAGCTTCCATTAAGTAATATACAAACTAGTATGATACAGTAATGGCCTTCTAGGGCATAAACACTAACAATCTCCCACTTGCACTAGGGCCATGTACTAGCGTATCGAAGACCGATGATCTCGAGTAGCCTCTTGAACTGAATCTGAGGTAGGGCCTTAGTGAATGGATCTGCAATGTTATCCTCTGTATTAACTCTCTTTACCTCGATCTCCCAGTGATCGACGATCTCCCTGATCAGGTGATACCGCCTTAAGATGTGTCTGAACTTCTGATGGGACCTGGTTTCCTTCGCTAAAGCTATAGCGCCGTTGTTGTCGCAATACAGATGTATTGGACCAACACTGGTAGGAACCACCAGAAGTTCTGTGAGGAACTTCTTCATCCAGACAGCTTCTTTTGCGGCATCGCAAGCAGCTATATACTCCTCTTTCATCGTTGAGTCAGCAACGGTGTCCTGCTTGGAACTCTTCCAACAGACCGCCCCTCCACTGAGGGTAAAGACATAACCCGACATGGACTTGGTGTCACGCCCCGCTTCCCAAAATACGGAATACGAGGGGTAGACAAGGCCAGCCATGCTCCTACGGTCAAGGAAAAGTCCTGCCGTAGTCACACTTCGGCTTTTAGTTTATCATGGTAAACAGTAAACGATGCGCAGGTAAAGAGAAATGCAGTAACTGAAAGATACAATAATATAAACTGACCTGGAGTGGAAATAAGCGGAAGTAACTCGGAGTAGCGAGTCAGAAAGTCTGTGATGCACGTCTAGTACTGATCCAAGCTAGATCTTCTCCTCACACTAAGCATGCATACTCAGGTCGTCAGAGCGACACAATAGCAAAATAATGTATATAATCAAGTAACAATCCTAACAGTGGTAATGGATATGAATAACAGTAAATCAATGGCAGCAAGAATATATATGAGCAGAGATAAATGCAGCGGAGCAGTAGAGCAGTATAACGATATGTCATGTATGTCAACACAGTATATAAGGAATGTAAATGACAGTAATCCTATCAGTCTCTAAGTCTCACTGCACAGGTCAATAAGCCTATCATCAGTCCAAGTGTGAGAGTCAACCACTCGCGAGTGTCCTCCACCCAAAGGTAGAACCCAAGGGCAAGGGACCACGGGCCCAACATGTAACAAGAATATCACGGTGTATATATCACGTACCCTGTAAATCTCCATATAACTCCCTAAATATATAAGCCGGCATGGGACTCCCGAGATTCTGTTGAACTCACACTTAAACTACCCCACACCCCGTGGTCTACATCAAACGCTAACCATCACCCTAAATACTAATCGATCCGTGACAAGTCTGCGCGAGAACTGGAGGCAGGACCTCCATCAAGCACGTCCCGACCAATACCTAAGATAAATGGCAGTGTCGGATGCCTTATCTGTGACATCCGTGCAAGCGCTTCCATAAGTGTCCCATACCACTTATAGTCACACGTACACGCATCCCACAGACGTCGACAATGCAACAGAATAAAAGGGACACTGATTGTGCACAAGTACGTATCACTTTCACTTAATCACGGATACACGAACACTGACGTACTTGCCACAATCACCACTAAAATCTAACACTGGGTAAATGCACGATGCCACTAGGTTATCAATACGATGATATGGGTATGATATGATGCGTGAACAAGTATATAAACGTGATGAGGATGTTATGAAACAGCATTCTTTCACTTGCACGATTTATCATGAAACATACGTATATAATTTGGCGAAATGATAAACAGGTTGTAATTAGTATGTTCAGTTTTCCATCCATAGAATTTAGTTTCAAGCCAATCGGGTTCCAGGATCATTAGTTATATCCATTTCATTTTAAGCGCTCGCGGCTGGAAATCCAATTTCAGAATCAGAAGTCCATTTCGCAACGCATTTTGATCCCAGTTGGGATCGGATTTTAGCGACGCTACAGTTGGATGAATTCTAGGGTTTTCAGTAAAGTTTTCAACGCAATAAACGGATCTTCAATCGCGTCTGTACGTTAGGAGTTATACTCTGTTTAACTCTAATATGTCAGTTCTGATTCTGTTGGGACTGTTATGCGTCCCGATCCTTTAAATTACAGATTAAATATCAAACGGTAACGAAACAGAATGAAATCAATTGTGTTGTCTAGCTAACAGAGTTACCTACAATAAGCAGCGGAGTTCCGCAACCTACGAGTTAAGGAAATCCTATGGTATCAGTTACAGAACAGAAAGCAACACTTTGAGTCGCTGTGGACTGCAGTCCAGAGTCGCACTCCGATCCAATTTTCACCACAGTTTAAAAACAGAAATGTCTGGAAAATGGTATAGAGTTAAATTTCGTCGAGTTGGCTTCGATTCGAGCCCTCGAACGCACCATTCTAATATGTAAATGATTTATGCTGAATTTAACGGTTTTCAGGTACACTATAATTTCAGTTTTGCAATTAAACTTGGGGGTAGTCGTTTTAATCTTTAACAGTCGTATTTTCTAACAAAACTTGCGCAGGGTATCCATCACAGCAAGGGACAAAGCAATATATCTAGTTCCGTCAAATTGGATAATATTTTCCTAAGGGAACAAGCATCGAACAGTTACGACACATAATTTTAACTAATCTTGCAACTTTAATATTTATGTAATTAACATTTGTATCATAAATAAATAGCATGTAAGCAAGTAAAAACTTGCCTGGAGGCGTCTTGGCGATGCATGGCAGTGGTAACGGCGTGAACGCGTGATGAGTGACGCGTGCAAGGTTCGCGGTCTTGGCTCGTGCTCGGGCTTTTGGATTCGACAGTTCAGTGGGTGTGACGGTGATGATTGCGATGAAAACGTCGACGACAGCGACAACACGGGGCAGCGACGGCAAGGCAGCAGGGTGCTTGATTTGAGAGGTAGTGCTCGACCAAGAGGGGTGGCTGGTGACACGGCACGGCAATGGAGTGCTCCAAGGTGAGGGTGATAGTGTAGGTATATTTGTATATGTGGAGAGAGAGAGAGAGAGCAAGAGAGAATGAGTGGCTCTATGTGTGTGTGTGTATTGTGGGGAGAGAGAGAAAGGAGTTAGAGAGGGACAGTGAATGAGAGAGAGACAGAGAGAGTGAGAGTGAAGAGACTGAGAGAGTGAGAGCTGAGAGAGTGAGAGAGAGAAGAGCCTGAGAGAGAGAGAGAGAGAGGCAGAGATTGGGAGAGAGAGAGAGACAGGGAGAGAGAGAGATCGGGAGAGAGAGAGAGACAGACAGACAGGGACAGAGAGGGAGAGTGAGATGCAGAGGAGGAGGGAGGAACAGGGGAGAAAGAGAGGGAGCAGAGGGAGAGACCCGGCGGGGATGAGGGGGAAGAGCGAGAAGGGAGCACGAGCGGGTGAGCGACGGTGGTGGAGGAGGTGGCCGGAGTTTTCCTCGGAGGGAGAGGGGAGGTTTGAGTCGAGGAGGGGTTGAGGAGGAAGAGCGAGACCAGAGGTGGGTGCCGGCAGCGATGATGATGACGACGACGTGGAGGAGGTGATGGAATAATTGGGAATTGGTCGTCGTCGTCGTCGCGATTGAGCACATGGACTCGAGGGTGATCGGGGATGGGGTGCAGTGGTTACGAAGGTGGAAACGAGAGAGGAGGAGGTCGAGTGAGAGAGGAAAGAGGCGACATGGGGGTTAGAGGGGGGTGTGCGCGACGTGGGCAATGCTCGCGCGAGCGAGGGCAGAGGAGGCGGGGAGGACGTGGTCGCGAGCGGGAGTTATGGAAAGGAGCCGTTGAGAATCGAAGGAGATGAACAGTAGTGGGGAACGGGCGTGAGTTAGGGGCTGGGAGTGGGGGAAGTGGGCTGGGCCGACAAACAATAAGGGGAAAAATTCATGAACGGGCCGACCAATTAAAGGAAATGAGGAGTGGGCTCGGTGGGAATGGGCCAGAGAAAAATCAATTAATTTATACTGAAAAGTAGCTTGGGCTGAAGGGAAAAACGTGGGCCAGAAAATAAACAGAAAAAGAAAAGAAAGGCTGAATGGGGGTGGGCTCGGGCTGAAGGATTGAATTTAGTGAAAAATCAAATGGGGAGATATTTAGGGTTGGGCTGGGAAAACTGTTGGGTTAAAGGGGGAGATTTAGTTGTGTTTAGGATCGGTAAAATAATAAATGAGATAGGAAAAATTATAAATAAAATTATAAAATAAAATAAATAAAAATTATAAAACAACAAAAATACAGATTTTGGTATAAAGAGGGGTTGGGTATTACACTTGGAGTCATCCTTGTCACTCTGGAAGCCGGAATCAGCATAGGCCTCCATCCTGAGGTCTTTTCTGCCGTAAACCAAGAACATCTCCTTAGTCCTTCTTAGGTACTTGAGAATTTTCTTTACTGCTATCCAGTGATTCTCCCCTGGGTTTGCCTGGTACCGGCTTACAACGCTCAATGCGTATGCTACATCTGGTCTGGTACATAACATCGCATACATTATAGAGCCTACCGCAGAAGCATAGGGTATAATCGACATGCGTCCCCTTTCCAAATCAGTCTTGGGAGACATCACTTTGGAGAGGGTAATTCCGTGAAAAGCCGGTAGGTTACCGCTCTTAGAATCTTCCATACTGAATCTTTTCAATATGGTGTCAATGTACCTGCACTGGGAAAGTCCCAACATCCTGTTTGATCTATCATGATAGATCTAGATCCCCAGAATGTAGGTGGCATCACCCAGGTCCTTCATGGAGAATTTCTGTGACAAGAATCTTTTGACTGACTGTATCATAAGAATATCATTTCCTATTAGGAGAATGTCATCCACGTACAAGACGAGGAATACAACAACTCTCCCTACAATCTTACTGTATATGCATGGTTCATCTGGATTTTTGATAAAGTCGAATTCTTTGACAGTATCATCAAAACAGATGTTCCAACTCCACGATGCCTGCTTTAGTCCATAAATGGACTTAAGCAGCTTGCATACTTTACCGCTGCTCCCACTCTGAATGAATCCCTCTGGCTGATCCATATAGACGCTCTCATCTAAATTTCCATTTAGAAAGGCCGTCTTTACGTCCATCTGCCAGATCTCATAATCGTGGAAGGCAGCAATAGCAAGAAGGACCCGAATGGATTTCAGCATAGCCACTGGAGAAAAGGTTTCGTCATAGTCCAAACTAGGTCTTTGACGGAAACCCTTTGCAACAAGTCTTGCCTTATAGGTTTCAACCTGTCCATCTACACCAATCTTCTTTCTGAAGATCCACTTGCATCCTATGGGTTTTACCCCATCTGGAGTAGTGTCCAAAGTCCATACTTTGTTAGTGTACATGGACTCCATTTCGGTCCGCATTGCATCCAGCCATTTTACCGAGTCGCCGCTTTGAATGGCTTGCTGGAAGCTAGTAGGGTCGTCATTATCAATGACGCAATCTTCTCGATCCCCGTCTATGAGAAAATCGTAGTATCTCTCAGGCGAATGATACTGCCTACTACTTCTGCGGATAGGCGCTGGTATGTCCCTTTCTTCTGAAACTTCTTGTTCTACCAAACTTTCAGTAACAGCTTGTGGTTCTGGAATTTCTTCCAGTTCTACTGCGCTCCCACTCTTCTGATTCTCTAAAAATTCAGTTTCTAAGAAGCGGGCATGACGAGAAACAAAAACCTTTTGTTCCTCTACGTAGTAGAAGCAATATCCCATGGAGTTCTTTGGATATCCCACAAACTTACACTCTACTGAGCGTGCCTCGAGCTTGTCCGGATGCTGCTTTTTTACAAAAGCTGGACATCCCCATGTCTTCAGGTACTGAAGATAGGGTTTCTTCCCACTCCACATCTGATATGGCGTGGTAGGCACTGTCTTGGTTGGAACCTTGTTCAAAAGATATGCCGCTGATTTTAGCGCATAACCCCAGAATGATCGCGGTAACTCAGCCTTACTCATCATGGAACGAACCATATCTAATATGGTTCGATTCCTCCTTTCCGATACACCGTTGTGTTGTGGTGTGTATGGAGGAGTAAACTGAGAGAGAATTCCTTTCTCTTTTAAGTAACCCAGGAACTCGGCACTTAAGTATTCACCACCTCGATCAGATCTCAGTGTCTTAATACTTTTGCCTGTTTGGTTTTCCACTTCATTCTTGTATTCCTGGAATTTCTCAAAGGCCTCGGATTTATGCTTCATCAAGAAGACATGTCCATACCTAGAGAAATCATCCGTAAAAGTAATGAAGTAGGAATAACCACCTCGCGCATGTGTAGACATTGGACCGCACACGTCACTATGTACGAGTCCTAAGAGCTCGCTCGCTCTTACTCCGTGTCCAGTAAACGGAGTCTTTGTCATCTTTCCCATGAGACAAGATTCACAAGTGGCATAAGATTGATATTCGAACGGATTCAAATATCCTTCTCTATGTAACTTCGTTAATCGTGTTTCATTGATGTGACCTAGTCTACAATGCCATAAGAAAGCCTGATTCATTTCTGGAGACTTTCTTTTAAGTGTGTTCTGGACATTGAAAACCTGAGCTTGATTCAATACGTATATACCGTCATCTAATGTACCGGACCCAATCAGAACTTGATTTAAGTAGATGTGAACTACATAGCTTACGAAAGTAAAGTCATATCCCTCTCTTGAAAGTGAGGACACTGATATGATATTATAAGTCAAACTAGGTACATACAGACAGTTACGTAGAATCAATATCTGCCCACTTATCAAACCTAGGCGATATTCTCCCACGGATTCAGCGTCCACGCTCATTCCATTTGCAACTCTGAGAGACAAATCACCTATCCTTATAACTTTACGGTTTCTCAAAGCATGTAACGAATTACAGATATGAGATCCTGCTCCGGTATCTAGTACCCAGGAAGTAGAGTTAATTGACAAACAGTTCTCAATTACAAACACACTTAAGGCTGAAGCCACAACATGCTTCGTATCCTGGCTACTGGCTTTCAAAGCCCTGCAATCCTTCTGCCAATGTCCGTTCCCATAACAATAGGAATATCCCTCCTTACTTACACCAAGTCCCGAAACTTTTTCTCTTCCCTTTCCTCCTACTTTGCTGACACCGTATATCGGCTTTGTAGAGGTCTTCTTCTTTTCACCCTTTGCTTTCGCCCTGGATGTAGAAGAAGAAGGTCCCCCATTAAGCAGAGCTTGTGTCTCCCTGGTTTCTTTCAGGGTATAAGTAGAGGGTGGGGACTGTGGAAATACGTCAGCATATGACCTGTTTCCCAACGTGGTCTCCGGGTCCTGGAGCTCATCAATATAGCTAGTCATCGTAAGGACGTCGTCCCTTACAGATGACCCATCAGCCGACCTCGCTTGAATTAATTCGTTCGAGGCCTCATATCTTGCAATATGAGATTGCTCTCCATATAAATCTTTGTTATGGAGAAAGATGGAAACAAAGTCCATCTTCTCGTGCTGCTTCTGGTATATACCATCAACTGAAGCCAACACGAGGCACTTGGCTTTCGCTTTATCCTTTTCCTTTGACTGACGGATATCCATATCCGCGACGGTGGAAACTGGACCTGGGACGGCGGGATCTTGAGTAGTAATAGGGTGGTCCAGCTTGTCATAGGCAATGGTCATCTGGACAGACCTTTGCTAGTATTATAAGTTAGATTCAGTCAACAATCGAGTTATTTGGTCCCACTCGTTATCAGTGGGATCAGGGAACTTGTTATCTAGATGTAACCTAGTCATGGTCACAAGGTCGCTGCAATGAGAGAGAGAGAAGAAAACACTTTAGCATGATGCTCTTGTAAGTTTAGATTGGTTTTTAATTTATCTAAACTGGATGGCTCCCACTGTTTCTCGAATCCTTCCTCAAACCATAAAAGAAGAATTAGCCAGGACTATTCTCACTGTACAATACTTGCTTAACCGTTCAGCCAGGCTAGTGTCGGTACTTCGAGGGAGGTTTTCCAAGGCTTTCGCGAAGTTCCTTAATTAAATAACCTCTTTTCTCTGGGGGCGTAACCTCGCTGACACCTTTCTTGACACCTACTTGGTTTATAGCATTGATCGTTAAGTGACAAATCTCCTGATAAGTAGCATATACTCACAGTAGGATCGGGATCCAAATATCATCGTATGATAATGTTGAAGGAATCCGACCAACATTCATCAAACTCCAAATGGTATGCATCTCTTTGCAAATTTCAGTTTCTTTAGAAATTCCCGATATATATTTTTGCCCCATGTTCTTATGACCTTGACGAAAGCCAAAAAATCATAAAACACATGTCAAGTTCTGCCCATCATTATCTTGTTAATTTGAACCCACCCGTATATACCCTTGACGAAAGCCAACAAGGTTATACGACTGTCCCAAACCAACTCATCTATCTATGCAACAAATGAATACCCCAGCAGCTACCAAACACTATGCCATGACGAAAGCCTATAAGCATAGCTTGAATACTACTGACCATCCATAAGAAATGACGGAGGGCTACGACTGGTTTTGGCGAAACCGTGAACGTAGTGAACTTGATATAACCGAAGGAACCTGATAGCTTTTAAAAGAAGTGGTTAAAGCCCCGCATTTAAAAATATCTGTTTTAAAATTAACCGAGTGGTTTCTTTTAAATTGTTCCAACACTTAAACTTTTGGTTTATTTTCTTTGCATTATAAATAATGCGTCCCATCATTAACCTATCATTGCAGAAAACAACGAAAATACAACGTCCTCTTATGCCATCCGCATTCGCCACGGGGTCCCGTCATTACCCGTTATGTTACTTAACTAACGACAGAGCGCGGGCTGGGCTAGCACGGGTGTAAAACATAAGTGACGTCTAAATAGCTATCATATATAGATATTGTACATTCGTCAGACGCAATAATAGGCATTCCAGATCACAGATGAACTTTATTAGATTTACAAGCAATCCGTGTTTGTTTTGAGCCTGCAACAAAAGACGGATTACACAGTTGTGATGAATAGCCATTACCCCACCCAAGGCCCCAACGGGTACGGCAAACTACCCGACCGGCAGTTTGTGCACCCCACCTTAGGTCTGTCCAAGTAGCAAAAACAGTAAAATGAAATAATACAACGGCGGCTACAACCGCAACCTGGATGTGCCCCGCAAAATAATATTACAACAAATTACATTTACATCAAATGAATTAAATAATAACCCATCACAAAACCCCGGCTATACATCACAACAGTCCAATACAGTACATATACACAAACAGTAAAAACCATTACAGAAATGTGCAACCCCCTGCCAACCGACAAACTAGCAGTTAGGAGAGGTTTACGAACACATTATACAAACACAGATATAATCCAACAAGAAAATACCGTATAATTTCGATCGATTAAACACATTTAATTTTGCTCCAATACTTCTCTGTAGATCTGAAACCTGAGCAAAAATTAAAAAATTCCAGAAAATACCAAATATCACAGAGAACCAACACAGGAAAATTGGGCAGATGAATCGGCAACTCGGCGGCGGAATCGCGGCGGATCGGGGGTATTCGCCGCGGTTCTGCGGCGATTTAGCCGATTCATGAGCCCATTTTTCTTGGGTGTTCTTCTACTATCATTTTAAGCTTTCTGAAGGTCCCTGAAAAATTTTTGGACCTCATTTAAAAATCGACAGAAACTCATGATATCGAGGTTTTCCGGTTTTGTTTTTTTCGTTCGAAATTCATACAATTTTGCAAGTGAGTTAATTATTGTTTAGCGAGGCTCTGATACCACTGTAAGTCGATGTGCAACACCCCACGAGTTGCGGGGAGGCGGAAATATGAAAAACGATCTTGTTCTTTGCTTAAACATCGACTAACCGCATGAATCGAAGCTAAACGATAACTAACATCAAACATAGAAGTTCTAAACTACTATGTGAAGGGATTATACCTAAAGAACCGTGTCCTTCGTCTTTACGAACTCCACCTCCTCCTCGGCCTTCTCCAAGTAGTAGACGATCCACCACGAGAGCTAAACTCCAAGCTTTGCCTCTAAACTTGAGGCAACTAGGTATCTTTAAGTGCTAATCAAAGTACCTAGATGAAATAGAGTATGGTTATGGATTAAGTAGTCTAACTAATCCTTGTACTCAACACATGAGAGGGGAGGATTAGGATTTCAAGAGAGAGAGCTTGAGGAGAGAGAAGATGAACATAATAATGAAATGAGAAAATGAGTTATCATAATATATATCAAGCATTTTATTTTATCAAGAAAAGAAAAGATAATGATTTACAACCATGCTTGATAAATATCTAATGGTGATTCATCTCCATGAGTCATTAAGCAATTATGAAGCATTAATGACATGGATGAATCATCCATATGACTTACTAATCTCATTTAATGTATATGCCACCTTAACCTCCTTAGTCACCATCTTCTAGAAGCTTCTTGCACAATTACGAGAACACCCCTCCTATCCGTGAAAACACGGAAAATCTTTAGACTGTATAAATCCAATAACCGGATACTAGTAACTGGCTTAAACCAAAACCGACTAGTAAAAACTGTCCGAAAGTCGTACGTACGTAAACACACGTATGCGTCCGAACCCTTGTCGTAAAACCATACGACCTCTATATCGTTTCGCCTGGAGTAGGGAAACTCTCTGCGTGGGACTCTAGAGACTCGACTACTACGCTGGCTGTGGGTTTAACCACAGACCGCAAGCGGCACTAGCTGTACGTAACGGTCCCTAGGTAGATGTCGATAAGAAGGCCGATGAGGAAACCCATCCGAACTCCTACTGAGTCTGATGTGACAATCTCCATACAGTCCGGTCCGTTCGTCTAAGACTATCGCATATCGGGCCTAGGGGGCGGCAAGCGTCAGTCCCCTAATAGCGGTATAAGTCGTGTCGGAGCGTAGCCCATTACACCCTGAGAAACTATTGGAACCTACCTGCAAATCTCGCTTGACCTGGCCAGGGACTTTGCGTAATGGCTCTCTGACACAGCGCGATATCAACCCCCAATACCGGGAGAGACGAATCCTGTCTAACCGCCACTGCCTCCAAGTGCTCGGGACTGCACCCAACTGCTACCTGTTTGCACGACTCCTTTGAGCCGTGGTAGGGTAGCAATCTAAGAACAGTGGGACACACTCGAGGCGAAGTAGTAGTGTCAAGTCTGCGGACTATGCTGTACTCATGTCACCTGGGAACTGTTCACTGACGACTGATATAAAACCAACCAACAGTTCCCTGTGAGTCCTGTCCGGTGTACCCGTAACCTAACGAGCACCTGCATACTATCTCCAGTACGACGTACTGACGGCTGTGGGACAGACCATCTCCCCAACTGGGATGAGAAGCGTACACACTAGTCTACTCCGGAGTATCGATGCTCTGTCTCGATAATCCAACGACTAAGGACCTGAATAAGGATGTGCTTGTAGACTACCCAGCCCCGACTAGTGTGACTGCCATCACAACGCTGGTAGTCAAGCAAGATCCTAAGAGCTCTATCAATACATATACTTACATATTAAGATAGAAAAACCAAGTAGCATACTACCATGTTTAGCAAGACTGTTATATACATGTGAATATCCCAAGCTTCCATTAAGTAATATACAAACTAGTATGATATAGTAATGGCCTTCTAGGGCATAAACACTAACATTTTATGCACACCCTTTATGATAGTTATGTGCATGCAGATATTGATTTTGGGTGGACGAGATCCACATGCATACATATCTTGATTTTGGGTGGACGAGATCCACATGCATACATATCTTGATTTTGGGTGGACGAGATCCACATGAATACATCTCTTGATTATGGTTAGACGAGATCCATATACATGCATTGTTTATTACTGTTGGATGTTATCCACATGCATATAGGTATTGACTACCTTGTTGGCACATATACAGACCCGGTCACCCTAGATATCATAGTATTACCTTTATGATAGGAGTCCTTGTTTATTCGATTTCTATCTGTTGATATTTTTCTACTCACGAGTTGGCAATTCACCCCCGTTGTGCCACAGTTCTTGCTGGTTGACCGCTTGGATCAGTAGCGGCTTCGCTGGCACACAGTTGCATTCAGGTGTTTTGCATTGGTAGGTGGGATATTTGTATCATTCCCACTCTTGTATCTATATTTCATATTGTATCTAATTAACTCCATCAATCAAAAGTTGTAAATTGTATAAGTGATGAGACTTAGTGAGACTTGTAGTTGCGAGATTTGAGCGATGGGTTTTATTTTCACTTTTGAGGTTATATCTTGCTCATTTCTTTATCTTTTTGTGGTGAGCTTCGCCGTTGGGCGTCGTATATTTATTTTTACTGTATTGCGTGGTTGTGATCCACCGTTTGGCGAAGAGCTAGCTCCCGCTTGAGGATGCCATTATTCTTATTATGTATTTATTGTTTTGGATCAAAATATACAAAGGAGATGCTGCCAAAATTTTTAAAAGACGAAACATGTTTTCAAACTAGTAAATTTCACTTGCATCATTCATGTTTCTTTTCCATGCAATCAAGCACACTTGATTTCATTATACCTTTATTTCAAAAAACTCCACCTCCTTTATTTTCTTAAAAAAGTTTAGATTTCTGGGTTTCAGCTTACTTGAATTCCGTTACGCCTTTAGAAGTTGATTCAAGTGCTGGTCACGAGCTAATATTTCGGGTCGTGACATTAACCTTACCCCTTGGCTTATTCTCTACATGAGTTAAGCATGGAGGCTTAACTCACCCATGGTTGCAATAATTCATTTGGATTAACTCATAAGATGAGTTCCTTCCTTCTTCTTCTTCTTCCTCAAAGCTTTCTAGCTTCAATGGAGATATGAGAAAAAGTGTGAGAAAATGAAATCTAAATTGAGCCCACTTCCTACTTCATCATCCTCTACTACTTGCCATTTAGTATAGGGTGTTTGATTCACTAATTCCGTAATTAGTGAAGAGATAGGTTGGGTTAGTGTTTCCTCGACGTAGATCATCTTCGGCCTCAAAGACATCAAAGCAAGCATGCTAGTTTCTTCATTGGAGCATCTCTAGAGTCCGGAGTTCACCATCGCAGCGAATGGACTACTACACGAAGATATTGAAGTGAAGGACCGGTCTACAAAGGTTGTATTCCTTGCCCACTTTACTTATGCAAAGTTGTTTGCATTACTTTCCATCGATTTCTAGCTAACGATTCAAAGTTAGGGTTAGCTAAAACGGCAAAAAATTGAATTTGGCATGGACAATGCCTCCCGAAAACTTGCTGCTGTCTTAGGTAACCCTGTTGTGGTATCAAAGCCATGCTAGAAATTTATACGGATTTTGTTAATATTACGAAACCGAAAAAACTCCGAAACTTGAAACTACGAAATCCAGTTTCTGTCGATTTTAAATAATTGTCAAATTTTTTTTTAAACAAGTACATAGTGCTATATGGGATATAACATGAATACTGACAAAATTTGAGGCAATTTGAAGAATTTTTGGCCGAGCACCACCTTGCTCATCTCGGCCAAAAATCTAGCTCCCCCCCTTAATTTTTGCCTGTGTTCAATTGACTAGGTTTTGGTGTTTCAGGTGTTGTTTATTTTTGCTAATTTTGCATGTGATGTAATCTTACACTATAAGAAATTCGGAGTGTTTCGTATTCGTAGTTTTAACATTGTTTCGGGTTATTCAAATATTGTCTAGGCAAAGTTAAAAAATTCGATCGAATGTCAAAAACCCATTTTTCCAAGTTTAACGTATTCGGAAAAATAAGCAAGTGATTCTTTTGACCCTCTAGAAGAACGAAACCTTACCTCGATTATGTGACCGTCAGAACCGCCACTAAACCTTAGGGTTTGTGGTAGTTCAGCGTTGTCACATGTGAGGCGTTGGTTTTACCCTTCTACGGCTAGTTCATAGGTACTGTGGCATCTTCTGGGTATTATTGAACTGTGCTCAAGTGTTGAGCTATCGGGAAATTGTGGGAATTTGATGAATCGATCGAAGAGTTTATCGTCGTCCAGATATTATGTGATGGGATACAATATTTGGAATCCACAAGTAGTTATGAGATAACTTGTTTGAATTTTATAAATCTACCAGTTTAGTCTCATTTGATCGGTTGCCACGGGATTTTGATGTGATCAAAAGTCCGTCCCAATTACGTGTTGGATATAGTGCCCTCAAAGTCAATTATTGGATCGCAGGTACATGATTGCAATTATTGAGGGATGACCTATACTGGTAGGACAGTCTTACTCGAGATGATAGTATGCTATCTGGTTTGCCTTTATCAGTCGTGTATAGGTTCAGGTGACTGATCACTATTACACTTTGATAGAGACCTTAGGATCTTTATTGACTACCAACAGTATGATGACGATCATATACGTGAGAGTTGGGTAGTCCATAATCGCATCCTTAATAGTGGTCCCTAGACATGGGAGTTTCGAGCCAGGGCATCGATACTCTGGAGTAGACTAGTGTATACAGTCGAGACCCCGACGAGGGGCAGTGGTCGGTCTCACAAGCCACTGGTGTCGGTTGGTTCATCTAAGATGTATACAGGTGCTCATTGGGTTATGAGTACACCGGAAAGGACTCGCTGGGAACCTGCTAGTTGGTATTTATACCTAGCGTCAGATAGCAATTCCCTGGTGACATGTGTACAGGTTAGTTCATCGACCTGAGGTCGTTATTTGTCTCGTGTGAGTTCCCACTGTGCTTTGATTTCTACCCTACCACGGCTCAAAGGAGTCGTGCAAACAGGTCTTTTTTGGGTACAGTCCCGAGCCACATAGAGGCAAGTGAGCGGATCGGCAGGGGATTCGTCACTCCCGGTATTGGGGTTGAGATCGCGCTGTGTTTAGGAAAGCCATTACACCAAGTCCTTGGCCAAGGCAGGTGAGAATTACTGGGAAGTATTCCAGTAGTTTCTCAAGGTGTTCAGGGCTTGTCTCCGACACAACTTATACCGCTATTGGGGGTCTGACGTTACCAGCCCCCTAGGCCCGATATGCGATACTCATAGACGGACGGACCGGACTGTATGTATATTGTCACAGTTAGGCTCAGTAGGGTTCGAGGATGATTTCGCTCATCGGCTTCCCTTGAGGTCAGTACATGGGCAGCAGTTACGCACTGCTAGTGCCGCTGACGTGCTTATGGTTAAACCCACTGCCATGGTACTGATGAGTCATTAGAGTCCCCCACAGATAGTTTCCCAAGTTCGGGCAGAACGTTGTAGAGGCCGTATGGTTTTATGGTAGGGTTCGGAAAATGCACGTGCGTTTATGCACGTGTCATATTTCGGGCAGATAATACTGGTGGGCTTTGGTTTAAGCCGGATCCATGTATTATACTGTGTAGATATAATATCATTGTCTCAGTTGCATTTGTATTCGGTCGTAATACAAATGCGTGTATGTTTATACTGTTACGGGGTTATCCTGGAATTCGTTTCGGGATCGCTTTTCGAAATTGCCAGTTTTCTATTACTCGTCTTAAACATTCGGTTTAATGCGGAATTATCTTTTTCATTTGAATGAGTCATGAGGGTGAGTCATGTGTGGAAGCTTCTAGATTGGTGAATAGGTTTAGTGACTCATTCATTGCATTAATGGTTGATGAGGTGTTTATGTGACTCATTGATTGCATTAATGTGTTTTGGTTTGAACTTGGATATTTGTTATTGTTCTTTTCCTTATAGTCACCCACATCCTCCTACACTCACCCTCTCCTCTCCTATATGTGGCCGAGCCCCCTTGTAAAACGATAAGGTTTTTGGTTCATGGTAATTTGATAGCTCATTTTCTCAATACTCCATTAAAAGGCAACTTCATTAACCGTTAATCCATGGTTTTGGATGAAGCGAGACAAAGTATTCTACTCATTCTCTACATCAATCTTAGACATGTCGGCTAGCAAACTTCATGTCCGAGTTGCCTCGGTTAAGAGGCGGGAGCCCGTATAAAGATTCGTTGACGTGGTGCCACCTGGACGAGGAGACCGGAGATCGAGCGAGATCACAGATGCCGCAAAAGAGCGTGGGATGATGGCAAAAGAGCGAAGGACTCGGATCGTTCGGTATAGCCTTTCTACCCACTTTGTAATTTGTTAGTTTAGCGTTAATGGCAAGATCCGGGTTATAGTATGCGATAGCGCCAGTTATAAAAGTTTTTGTTCCGCGTTTGGCGTTAGTTTGACGGCCGGGGCACTACCGTAGACTTACATGGTATCAGAGACACGCCATTAAGCTTTACTAACTTGTTTTAACGCGTTTAAAACATCGATCGAACGAAATTTCCGAAACCGCATTTTTCATGTTAAAGTTTCTTTTGAATTTTTAAACAGGTCTAAAAATTATTTTGAGCATCTCAAAAAATCGTGCAGGCTTTTTTAAGAATTCTGGTGAAATTTGGTTCAGTGACTCTACAGTACTGCCGCGGAACCGCCGCACAAATCAGGGTTTGGCCGCGGTTCCTCCGCAGGTTTGGAGCATCAGAGTGCCATTTTTCTACAGTAACCTCCTGCATAGAAAATTGTGGTTTCTGGAATATTTCTTTTGGGCCCAGATTTTGTTACTGTACTGCAGATGTACGTGGGCCCCACTTAGGGAAGTTCTGTCGATCAAAATTTTAAACTTGTTAGTTTGCAGTACTTACATTATATCTCCGACCGTGAATGTCATTCGAGCGGTAAATTGCGTCTAATTGTTATAGCTCTTTTAGACGGGTTTGCGAACGTGACATTCGCGTTGATGTTCTGTGTTGTGCTGTGATATTGTGGATTTGTCGTGGTGGATAGCAGTGTGCAATGGTAGTGCAGTTTGGATTTATTTGTACATTTGATATTGCGGGGCGAGCGTCCAACATGTGGACTGCCGTCTCTGCCTGTTTGTATAATATTCTTTTGGGGCACGACCGGGCTGAGGTCGATGTATCCGTTGTACATATTTTTCATTTCTGTACTAGGTTTTACCCCGCGACGGAGTGCACGGATAGCCAGGTTCTGGAGGGCAACGTGTCCGCATCTCATGGCTTTGAGAGGCAGAGGGGCCTCACTCTAGAATTGGCAGACTATTAGCCGCACTCGTAGGGGGTACAGGTTGACCCAAGGAGGGGTGCTCAAGTTACCGGATTCCGTGATGTGCAGGATGGTCCATTCACTTTGCTGTAGGTGGCTGCCTCACTTTAGGTTTTGGCGGGTAACTTGCCGCACCCATAGGGGTCTAGGTTTCATTGCACAGGCTATCCACAAGACCAGGGGAACGTCGGGTTTCAGTAGCGGCTCTGTGAAACCCGAGGATCCCAGATTATCTGTATTGTTCTGTGATGCTTATTACTTTTCTGTAATATTGCATATTATCACTCCTGGAGCGATTATTCTATATTGGTATAAATACTAGTAGATGTTGTATATGTTTTACACCCGCGCTAGTCCAGTCCCCGCTCTGACGTTAGTTAAGTAACCTAACGGGTGATGACGGGACCCAGTGACGAATGCGGATGGCATATACGTACATTTTATTTTGCACAGTGGTATTCAGTTGGAATATCCTGCACCTCATTCGACGAGGCAAGGGCTGAGATCCCTTCACCGGGAGTGACCCCTTGGGCAGAAGTTTGCATCAGGGTAATAACTTCACTATAGTCGATTACATGTTGCTTTGCATCGCGGTATTCAGTTGGAATATCCTGCACCTCATTCCATGAGGAAAGAGCCGAGATCCCTTCACCGGGAGTGACCTCTTTAGCAAAGGTTTTCGCCAGTATATTTTTATAAAAAGCTATCATGTTCCTTCAGCGATATCATGTTCGTTACGTTAAAGGTTTTTCGCCAAAAACCAGCCGTAGCCCTCCGTCATTTCATATGAATGGTCAATAGTATTCAAGCTATGTTGGTTTGGCCCTTAGCCAAGACATAGTGATTGGTAGCTGCTGGGTGTTCACATGTTGCATAGATAGATGCATTGGTTTGGGACAGTCGTACAGCCTTGTTGGCCCTTAGTCAAGTGCGAGTACGGGTGGGTTCAAATTAACAAGATAATGATAGGCAGAACTTGACATGTGACTTATGATTTGTTGGCCCGTAGTCAAGGTCATATGAGCATGGTGCAAAAATCACATCGGGGGTTTCTAAAGAATCTGAAACTTGTCAGGCATGCACATACCTTCTGGAGTGTGATAACGTGAGTGGATTCCGTCACGTTATCATGCGATGAGAGTTGGATCACGATTCCCACTGATGAGTTGGTTTACTCTTCGGGTGATCCCGATTGATTCTTCTTTCAGGTTTGGTGGAGAATTTGACAGTACAGTGGGAGGTTTCCTGATTAGATAAAGTTATAACCATTCTTATCTAGGTTAGAGTGCACGCATAGTGTTTCTTTTCTCTCTCTCTCTTTGGCAGTGACCTTTGACTGACCCTAGACTATGACTCAGTGACCAAGTTGCCCGAACCTTCTTAAAATACTGGCTTTTGGATTGTCTGAGTTGCATAAGTCATTGTCGCTCCTTCTTTTACCCTTTGCATTTCTCAGAACACCTCGTATCACTACGAACATCCACTTCCATTGGATAGATCCATCGTATGGTTATATACGAACTCGAAGGGACTTCTTCGAGGATGGATCCAGGTTCAGGAGAAATAGAATTGGTTTATTCGGTTGTCTTTTATCATCACCTTCTCTCAGGTTGCGAGGGCTCCTTGGTTTAGGAGAGTACACCTATTACGCTTATTGGATAGTCTTCTTCCAAACCATAGGCAGGTGCCGAAAGGTAAGGAATGAAGAAAACCAATTAGCCTAAGTAGGGTCTACAGAAGGTAATAAGTAAAGACAAAATGAAGGGATTAGAAAGAGGGCAAAGTAAATTGCGACTGATATCATTCACGACCAAACCGCGTACTTCATCGCCACTCCTATTTCACCATTGCTTTTTTCCCCAGTTCGGGAGGAATAGAATAAGGTATTATTGAGTTGTCTTTTATCATCACCTTCTCTCACGTTGCGAGTACTCCTTGGTTTAGGATGGTACACCTATTACGCTTATTGGATAGTCTTCTTCCAAACCATAGGCTGGTGCCGAACGGTAGGGAAGGAAGAAAACCACTTAGCCTAAAGGGGTGTACAGAAGGTAATGAATAAAGACAAATAAAGGGATTTTGAGAGATGGCAAAGAAATATACGGTTATAGTCATGAATTGGATTATGGAAGAGGCATTACTAGGAATACCAGGATACCCCTACGAAACATTTTCATGTTTCGGTTTCACTGTGCACTGTTAAAGGAAATCTGATTTCCCGATTAGATACATACTCCAGGGTATGTATTTACCAGGTATGATTCTCACATCTGTATGGTTTTACAGATGATGAGTGGGAGTAAGTTATTGGGAATAAGGTGATCTTCCTCATTATATCGGAATTTGTTGTAATTGGTGATATTTGTGGAAATCGCCTGAGTTTTTGCCGGACGACATGTATTCGGTTTTGAGTATCCGTTGTTGTGCACCAATTTCAAAATGATATATCTGTACGTTTATTTTTATAAAGTGAGATATAACTTTTTGAAATTATGTCCGTGACATTTACCTATATCAGGTGACGATTGGGTAAGGAGCATTGAACAGCGGAGTAGTTCTTAACCATATGTACAGTTTTCAACCTACGATGCACAGGTTTTGAGTTATTCAACTCGGCGGACTTATACAGAGTATTGTATGTTGTCCAGTGTCCATCAAGACAAAGGGGTTGGTCCTTGTACTATGTTTTGGTTACTTGCGACTTCTCTAGTTTTTAGACAAGTGTTTCGTAGAAATACAAGGTTTAAGTTTTGAGAAGTTGTGGGTATAGGAATAAAGTAGAGAACCAGGTATCGCAAGTATCGGGATTCTTCAAAGAGATCGAAGATGTAGATTCTTATGATTGGTATTCAGTTGATAATAATGGTTTTGAGAAACTTGTTTCTCTTTCAGGTTACTCATAATTGGATGTATTCTTAAGTTGAGTAATGCTGATTAGCCTCTCTCCATTAAGTTGATATGCACTGGAGACAGCTGCATGATTAGAATCTGGTTCCAATTAAATAAGTGCCAAAGTTTCTATATTGGATATAGAATGGTTCATATCTTAAAAGATGTTAAGATACTGGGAGTTGTCCAGCTTATGCTTAAAACCAGACTCTGGATAACTCAAGGCACGTTTCTGTAATGGAAGTTTGTGGGTTGACCCGGGCTATGTCGAGGGTTGAATTTCTACCATCTGGAGATCAATAGTGATATTGTTCTTGACTCGCCACAGTTTTAGTAAAAATGGAATTTTTTTCCAGAAAACAGTAATGGGAGTATGGTAGAATTAGAAGTGATTCCAGAACCGCAAACGATTACGGAAAATTTAATAGGACCTATAGATTCAATCAGGTTTAACATTCCATTAGCCACTCCGCAGATATGGTGGGTAACCTCAGACACCCGAGAGGTACTCTGGTAGCCTCAAGGACGGTGACAGGGAGGTTCTTGTTTACCCAGACTTGACACTACTGTTGTTCCAGGCTGTGAGACCCGGCAGGTGGTTAAGTTTAGCGTCGTTCTAAACTAGCTTTAGAAGTGCACGTATATATTATTCTTTCAGAGGGTTGTTTTGGTCAGTGGGAGCAGCGGAAGTATAGTAGGCAAGTAGCTTATGTCTATTTATAGACTTGAGCAGATATAGCGGTAATAGATCATCTAATTTTGATATGACAGTCATGGCTTTGACTTCATCAGAATAGGAGATGGATCTGTTAAGAAGGTAGTAGGGTGTGATATCCTGGTATTTGGATAACATACACAGAGTAGGAAGTAAAATTCCTATACTATGATTGGTTATACTGTGGTCGTCACACAGTTGTTTCTCCACATAGGATATGGATATAATATCTGACATTCTGGTTTCTAAATCTATGGTTTTAGATCTGGATTTGGGTAGTTTCCCAATATGGGTACTTTGACAGTATTCTAATAGTATTTTAGAATAAATGACTCCTGGCATGGTGGTGTACCTGCAGAAGATGGAGTCACCCTCTTTAAAGGTGTCTTACAGACTAAAGGGGAGAGGGATGTGCATGATTGGCAGATCACTTGTTTAGGCAATTGAGTCAATCGTGAGATTTCAAGTACCACACCAGATGTTGTTTTTGCACCAGATGCGATAAGTTTATATTAATCCAATCCTGAAGAAAGATAAGGAAGCAGTTTTAGAACATAAGTGAATGTTCTACGGATTTGATGACGGCAGCCTCCTTTGGGAGACGGTTATTATTCCAGGCTTCAAAGGTGACATGGATGACAGAGAAATTGTCAGAGTTATAGTTTTCCCTCTGAACGAGGGGCGGTATTTTGGACAGGTGGTCCAAGAGTATACTGTGGGAGGCATGGTGCAGGATACTGATTAGGTTCAGTTGACGATACAGTCTAAGATGTTTGGATTTGGAGTTCATTTATGAACTAGGTCCCATCAAATATCCAGACATATTCTAAGACAGGTATTACTCAATTCGGGAGATGGCTTTCTCCGCGAACTTGAGATTAAAAGAGACATAGATAGAAACATCGGGGCGGATCCACTCATTGAGGCTATTTCTCGAACACAAGAGTTTTACAAACGAGCTTTGTGAAACTGATCAGTAGAGGAGTTGGGTGTTCGGTATCACACGGGCTGTGAGTATGCGACATCGCAATAATTAGCCTTAAGTGCAAGTAGGAGACTGTTGGATATAGTGCCATCAAAGTCAATTATTGGATCTCAGGTACGTGATTGCAATGATTGAGGGAGGACCTATACCGGTAGGACAGTCTTACTCGAGATGATAGTATGCTATCTGGTTTGCCTTTATCATTCGTGTATAGGTTCAGGTGACTGATCACTATTACACGTTGATAGAGACCTTAGGATCTTGCTTGACTACCAACAGTATGATGGCGATCATATACGTGAGAGTTGGTTAGTCCATAAGCACGTCCTTAATAGTGGTCCCTAGTCGTGGGAGTTTCGAGACAGGGCATCGATACTCCGGAGTAGACTAGTGTATACAGTCGAGACCCCGACGAGGGGCGGTGGCCGGTCTCACAAGCCACCGGTGTCAGTTGGTTCACCTATGATGTATACAGGTGCTCATTGGGTTATGAGTACACCGGACAGGACTCGCCGGGAACCTGCTAGTTGGTATTTATACCTAGCGTCAGATAGCAGTTCCCTGGTGACATGTGTACAGGTTAGTTCATCGACCAGGGGTCGTCATTTGTCTCGTATGAGTTCCCACTGTGCTTTAATTTCTACCCTACCACGGCTCAAAGGAGTCATGCAAACAGTGTAAGTCCACGGTAGCGCCCCGGCCGTCTAACAGACGCCAAATACGGAACAAAAGACTTTTACAACTGGCGCTATCGCCTACTATGACCCGGATCTGCCATTAAAGTTAAACTAACAAACTACAAAGAGGGTAGAAAGGTTATTCCAAACGATCCGAGTCCTTCGTTCTTTAACCATCATCCCACGCTCCGTTGCGGCTGCTCCGATCTCGTCGATCTCCGATCTTCGCGTCCAGGTGGCACCACGTCATCGGATCTTTAAACGGGCTCCCGCCTCTGACATGAGGCAACTCGATCGCCAAGTTTGCTAGAAGAGACGACCAAGATGATGTAGAGAATGAGTAGAACACTTTGTCTCGTTACGTCCAAATCCATGGACGAACGGTTAATGAAGTTGCCTTTTTGGATCGATATGAAATGAGAAACTTTTCTATTCTAATTTCCATGAACCAAAACTATATACTTTTTTCAAATCAACAACCATAATCCCACACCAAGCATGGCCGGCCACTATATGGAGGTAGGGGGTGAGTGTAGGAGGGTGTGTGTGACCATTAGCACATAAAGAAAAGCATGAGTCAAAGATACACCTAGTATGAACTCATTTAAAGAACTAATGAATCACATTACCTTGTTATCAAAAAACATTAAATGCACAAATGAGTCACAAAGATGCAAGAACCTAGTCACCACCTTCTAGAAGCCTTTAGAACCATCCACACTCATCAAGAAAAGATAAATCCTTATTTAACCGAATGTTAAATACGGGTGATAGAAAACTGGAAACTGGAAACTTCCAAAAGTGATCCTGAAACGAATTTCAGGATAACCCCGTAACTGTATAAATATACCCGCATTTGTATTACGAACGAATACAAATGCAACTGAGACAAAGATATTATATCTACTAAGTATAATAGTCGGATCCGGCTTAAACCAAAGCCCACCAGTATTATCTGCCCGAAATATGACAAGTGCGTAAACGCACGTGCATTTTCCGAACCCTGCCATAAAACCATACGGCCTCTACAACGTTTCACCCGAACTTGGAAAACTATCTGTGGGGGACTCTAATGACTCGTCAGTACCCTGGCAGTGGGTTTAACCACAAGCCGTCAGCGGCACTAGCTGTGCGTAACGGCTGCCCATGTACTGACCTCAAGGGAGGCCGATGAGCGAACTCATCCGGAAACCCTACTGAGCCTAACAATGACAATGTATATACAGTCTGGTCCGTTCGTCTATGAGTATCCCATATCCGGCCTAGGGGGCTACTAACGTCAGACCCCCAATAGCGGTATAAGTCGTGTCGGAGACAATCCCTGAACACCCTGAGAAACTACCGGAGTACCTACCAGTAATTCTCATCTGTCTTGGCCAAGGACTTGGTGTAATGGCTTTCCTAGACACAGCGCGACCTCCACCCCCAATACCGGGAGAGACGAATCCCCTGCCGATCCGCTCACGTGCCTCCATGTGGCTCGGGACTGTACCCAAAAACTACCTGTTTGCACGACTCCTTTGAGCCGTGGTAGGGTAGAAATCAAAGCACAGTGGGAACTCACACGAGACAAATGACAACCTCAGGTCGATGAACTAACCAATACATATGTCACAAGGGAACTGCTATCTGACGATATGTATAATACCAACTAGCAGGTTCCCGGCGAGTCCTGTCCGGTGTACTCATAACCCAATGAGCACCTGTATACATCTTTGGTGATCCAACCGACACCAGTGGCTTGTGAGACCGGCCACCGCCCCTCGTCGGGGTCTCGACTGTATACACTAGTCTACTCCGGAGTATTGATTCCCTGTCTCGAAACTCCCACGACTAGGGTCCACTATTAAGGATGTGCTTACGGACTACCCAACTCTCACGTATATGATCGCCCTCATACAGTTGGTAGTCAAGCTAGATCCTAAGGGCTCTATCAACATGTAACATGTAATAAATCACCTGAACATGTACACGACCGATAAAGGCAAACCAGATAGCATACTATCATCTCGAGTAATACTGTCCTACCGGCATAGGTCCTCCTCAATCATTGCAATCACGTACCTGCGATCCAATAATTGACTTTGAGAGCACTATATCCAACAAACAGGTTTTTTTTGGGTACAGTCCCGAGCCACATGGAGGTAAGTGAACGGATCGGCAGGGGATTCGTCTCTCCCGGTATTGGGGGTGAGATCGCACTGTGTCTAGGAAAGCCATTACACCAAGTCCTTGGCCAAGGCAGGTGAGAATTACTGTTAAGTATTCCAGTAGTTTCTCAGGGTGTTCAGGGCTTGTCTCCGACACGACTTTTACCGCTATTGGGGGTCTGACGTTACCAGCCCCTTAGGCCCGATATGCGTTACTCATAGACGAAAGGACCAGACTGTATGTATATTGTCATTGTTAGGCTCAGTAGGGTTCCAGGATGATTTCACTCATCGTCTTCCCTTGAGGTCAGCACATGGGAAGCCGTTACGCACTGCTAGTGCCGCTGACGTGCTTGTGGTTAAATCCACTGCCAGGGTACTGATGAGTCATTAGAGTCCCCCACAGATAGTTTCCCAAGTTCGGGAAAAACGTTGTAGAGGCCGTATGGTTTTATGGCAGGGTTCGGAAAATGCACGTGCGTTTTCGCACGTGTCATATTTCGGGCAGATAATACTGGTGGGCTTTGGTTTAAGCCGGATCCATGTATTATACTGTGTAGATATAATATCATTGTCTCAGTCGCATTTGTATTCGGTCGTAATACAAATGCGAGTATGTTTATACTGTTACGGGGTTATCCTGGAATTCGTTTCGGGATCGCTTTTCGAAGTTGCCAGTTTTTTATCACCCGTCTTAAACATTCGGTTTAATGCGGAATTATCTTTTTCATTTGGATGAGTCATGAGGGTGAGTCATAAGTGGAAGCTTCTAGATTGGTGACTGGGTTTAGTTACTCATTCATTGCATTAATGGTTGATGAGGTGTTTATGTGACTCATTGATTGCATTAATGTGTTTTGGTTTGAACTTGGATATTTGTTATTGATCTTTTTCTTATGGTCACTCACCCCCTCCTCTCCTATATGTGGCCAAGCCCCCTTGAAAAAAGATAAGGTTTTTGGTTCATGGAAATTTTATAGCTCATTTTCTCATTACTCCATTAAAAGGCAACTTCATTAACCGTTCATCCATGGTTTTGGATGTAGCGAGAAAAAGTATTCTACTCATTTTCAACATCAATCTTGGTCATGTCGGCTAGCAAACTTCATGTCCGAGTTGCCTCGTTCAGAGGCGGGAGCCCGTATAAAGATCTGTTGACGTGGTGCCACCTGGACGAGGAGACCGAAAATCGAGCGAGATCGCAGATGCCGCAAAGTAGCGTGGGATGATGGCTAAAGAACGAAGGACTCGGATCGTTCGGTATAGCCTTTCTTCCCACTTTGTAGTTTGTTAGTTTAGCGTTAATGGCAAGATCCGGGTTATAGTATGCGATAGCGCCAGTTATAAAAGCTTTTGTTCCGCGTTTGGCGTCAATTTGACGGCCGGGGCGCTACCGTAGACTTACATTACGTAGCGTACGCGGATACTTTCCGGTTGACCTTATTATATAGCCATGCCCCATAGCCCCGACCAAGTGACTGTAGGAGAACCCCGTCGCCAAAAGCATCCGTTCAGGTGCTCGCGGCAGCAGTGTTCCGCCTTGGTGCACTTCGTCGACGGCATCGGGGGGTGCGGCTGTCTACTAAAGTTTTCGACGATCATTCGATGAGCATGTCGGGAATCTTGTTGAATTGCCCGACTTTATATTGAAAAGTGTTTTCGAGATCGAGACTAAAAAGTGGGGTTTATAATTGTTAGGCATGCGATGTCTAAGGAATTCATTTGGTTAGGCATGTGATGTCTAAGGTGGTTGCGGATTCCAACTGTTGTAGTTTTTCACTTTCTTTTCTGCGACCGTAAGTGTAATATGTGGAGTATCGCCGGTTTCATTGCTATATGTCATCGACAATTGGGATACGCATATTTTCTTACGTTGATGACATGTGATGTTATGTGTTGCTTTGATATGTTATATTGGATCGTCGTGTTTTGGATAGCCGGGGGTTTTATATGAGATGGGAGTTTTTCTTTTTCATTCGTGTAAAATTCATTGTACGTAATATTCTTTTATTGGGGAACTTCCGGGTTGAGGATGATGTCACCATTGTATATTATTTACTTTTCCGCATTAGGATAGACCCAAGGCAGGGAGCACAAGTAACCGGGTTTTGGAGTCCGGTGGGAGACCATCTAGAAGAGTCGAGACCGGGTCTCCTAACTCTAGAATTGGTAGGGTTGCTTGCCACTCTCATAGGCGTCTAGGGGTGTGGGATTGTCTATTCATCACGACCGTGGAATCCGTGTTTTATACAGGCTTAAAATAAAACCCGGAAATCCTAGTATATCCAATATTTCATATGTTGATTCTGCTGCGATATCTGTGATGTAATCATTTGATATGTTGAGATAGATACTGGATATAGTATATGCGATATATTATATAGACGTTGCTTATATTTTACACCCGCGCGAGCAGTACCCCGCTCTGCCGTTAGTTACCTATCCCAACGGTGCACGAGGGGACATCGAGGCGAATGCGGATGGCATAAGCGTACGTTGTATTTATCTGTGATGTTTAGGTAAACTTAAAAGAAACCTAAAGATGTTGTGGAATCGAATTTTCAAAAAAAGGTAGCTCTAGTTGTTGTTTTGCATAGCGGTATTCCTTGTAGAATATTCAGCACCTTATTCGATAAGGAAAGAGCCGAGATCCCTTCACCGGGAGTGGCCTCTTTAGCAATAACTGGCAGATGCTACAACCCCCGGTTTTGTATATTGATTTCTTTTCTAGTTCTTGCTTTACATAGTGGTATTTGTGAAATATCCTGCACCTTATTCGATAAGGAAAGAGCCGATGATCCGTTCACCGAGAGTGACCTCTTTAGCAAAACTAGTAAATGCCTAAAAACACTCTATTTAAATCATTTGATTCTACAACGATATGAAGTTCATTACGCAAAGGGTTTTCTTTAAAACCTGTCGTAGCCCTCCGTCATTTCAGATAAGTACTTCATAGTTTTCGTGCTGCGTTTGTTGACATCGTCAAGGCGTATTGTGCGGTAGCTATTTATGCTTACTTGCACAAGGATATGATGCGATTGAGTTAGGGTAGTCGTGCGACCTTGTTGACCTTGTCAAGGGTCATGCGGGTGGGTTTAATTCAATCAGAAAATGACGGGTTAAACTTGACTTGCTGTCTATGGTTTGTTGACCTTGTCAAGGTCATAGATCGCTCGGGGTAAAATATTATCGGGGATTTCAAGTGTTGAAATTTGCAATGAGATTGCATACCTCCTATGAGATAGTTGGATCCCAATACCCACTGCGAGTAAGAATTACTCCTGGGAGAGTTTTACACATTACAAATAGCCGATCAAGTAGGTGTCTAGAAAGGTGTCAACGGGGTTACGCCCCTGGGAAAACGAGGTTTATTTTAATAGGTCCGTGTGAAAGCACAGGGAACCTCCCTCAAAGTACCGGCACTGGCATGGCTGAAAGATTGGCGAACTTGTAGGGTGTATTTAATCCCGGCTAGTCTTTCCTTTTAGGGTTTAAAGGAAGATTTTACTAAAACAGTGGGAGCCATCCTGATTAGACAAATTAATAACCAATCTAATCTTGCAAGAGCATACGCTGAGTGTTTTCTTCTCTCTCTCTCCAGGTAGCGACCATTTCACTCCTTAATCAAGATTATAATACGGATGTATTGACCGAACCCGCTTGTTATACTGTGCTAAGGAACGTTGGTCCCGCTCCAACTTATAATTGTTATAAGACCGAGCAGAAAATAGAGGATTACCAGAATTCCCGTGCCACCCAAACAAAGAAAGTGTATGATGACGCATCATCTGTTAGTTATATGTATGCCGTAGAGGCCATTACTGTACATTGGATGTATATTGTAATGGATGCTGGGACATATATAGGTAGGACTTTCTTGCTCGACATGATAGTACACTATCTGGTTGCTCTTTATCTTAACATGTATACTTATTGTCTCTCTGTTACATGTTGATAAAGCCCTTAGGATGTGTACTCGACTTCCAGGACTATGATGAGATCATACTAGTGGGCCCTGGGTAGTCAATGAGTACATCCTTCATTGTTCCTAGTCGTGGGAATATCGAGACGGGGCATCGATATTCCAGAGTAGACTAGCGTATATCTTCTCGACCCATGTGATGGGCGATGGATGATCCCATATCCATTAGTGTTTGACATCGGAGATGGTATGCGGGTACTCAGTGGAGACTGGGTACACTGAACGGACTCGCCGAGAACTCCCAGATGGTATTATACCTCACGTCAGATGGCAGTTATCTGGTGACACTGGTACAGCTTAGTCTGTTGACCCAAGATCGTCATAGAGTCTTGTGTGTCTCCCACTGTGCTTTGATTTCCACCCTACCATGACTCTAATGAGTCGTGCAAACAAGTGGTTTTTGGGTACAGTCCCGATTCACATGGAGGCAATGAGCGATAGGAGGGGATTCGTCTCTCCCGGTATTGGGGGTTGATGTTGCGCAATGCACGACTGGCCATAACAGGAAATCCCTGGCCAGGGTTGCAGTGATATACTGGTAAGAGTTATCAGTAGTTTCACGAATGTTATGGACCTCACGTCGGCATGACTTATCGAGCTATTGGGGTCTGACGTTTACCACCCCTAGGCGAGATATGCGACATATCAGACGAACAGACCGGAATATACGGTAAGTGTTACTGGTTGGATTCACAGGAGTGTGAGCGGGCTTGCTCGTCGATCTTCTGATCGCTCAATACCCTGGTGGCCGTTACGTTTAGCAGACCGCTTGCGGCTTGTGGGTGTTTGATATGATCATCACCTGCTGCCGGCGTATTGACGAGTCTTTAGAGTCCTACACAGAGGTTTCCTGGCTCAAGCGAAACGAAATAGGAGCGCATATGAGATATGTGCGGGACCGAGAATAATGCGTGTATGTGATACCGTATTCTATTCTCGCGAAGAATGTATCGATTGGTTGTATGCGATATAACCTAGTTATCGAATAGAGGATTGATTCGATAAGCCGATACATTGGATATTAGTCGGTCACATGCGATATGACCGGATCGTTAAATCAAGTGTTGATTTAATGATTTAATGTATAATTATATATTTGATATATTACTTTACATTAACTAGTATTTGTTCACTTAAAGTGGATTTTCTCACTTGATGTGCACATTCTATATGTGATATATTTTTGTGCACAAGATTGTATCATGTTTGATGATACATGAATGTTTGGGTGTATGTTTAGTTCAAACCATGGTTATGTTAATGGTTAGAGTTTTGATTTACTTATCTATTCATTTATTTATTTATTCAATTTTTGAAATATAAAATGAAATGGTGGCTTAGTTTGTTTTTTGTTGAAGCTTCATGAAACTTTGACTAAGTGGCCATTTTGTTTTCATGCTTAACCCTAACCATTCAACCTAACGTTAGTCAATTCTCTACACCTAACTAAGGTTGAGATTATGATAAGTATCATATTGTTTTCTATTTTAAAATATACATATCATATTCTTTACTTCTTCTTCTTCTTCAACAAAGAAAAAGCTTGCAACCTTTAATGGCAACTTGAGAAAAAGAGTGAGAAATCCAATTCTAAAGTGAACCCACTTCCTATTTCTTCATCCTCTACCACTTGACAAGTAGTATAGGGTGTTTTCTTCACAAGTTTCATAAATTGGTGAAGTTGGAGTTTGATCTTGAGTTGCTTCGACGTAGATCATCTTCGGCATCGAAGTCGGCGACCTAGCCCGATCTTTTCTCCGATGAAACCACCGCAAGAGTCTAGGATTCCGATTACTACAGCGGAGGGACGTCAAAGCGGAGCTATGGAGGTGGAGAACCGGATCTACAAAAGTTGTAGCCCTTTTCCTTTAGCAATAAATTCGTTTACTTGCTTGCATCGCCTATACATCTAGTTAACGATCCGTATTAGGGTTTGTAGGCACTTGGAAAAATTTGAATTGGCCATATTTGATCACTTGTGATACCTCATTAGTGTGCCCAGGAACCCTACAGTGGTATCAGAGCCTAGCCAGAGCCTTAGGCGATGCGTAGACAGAGTTAGAAGTCCGATCGAACCGAAACCCTAACACAAATTTGCTCTCTGGACTTTTTTCAAAAACTGGGTTTTGTCCAGATTAAAAATTCTTAAAAAATCCAGCAGGAAGATCTAAGAATTATGGTGCAAAACGAGCTTCTGATTCATCTAAACCGCCGCGGAACAGCGGCAGAAGCATGGCTTCTGCGGCGGTTCCGCGGCCGTATGGTCTCATTGTCCAATAATTTTTGCACAGTAATTCCTATGTTTTGGTTCTGGATTTTCTAGGATTTTTTAAATATCACTCAAGAGTTGAGTTTTCTGTGTTGTATTGGGAGTTCGTAAATTCGATCGGATTATCAAACTTTGTCTATGTGTTTTTCCGGGTAATTTTAGAATATGTTAAAAAGTTCGACCGGATATAAATACCCACTTTTTCTCCTATCGGGAAATTTCCAAGTGTTGGATCTTTCCGTGGTTTAACGACGTTCTAAGTAGTGCAAGTAACGCGATGGTCCCTCTAAAAGACAACAAACCTTAACTCGATTATGTGACCTTCTTGAACTGCCCTTTGAACCTTAGGGTTTGGGGAAGTACGGCATGCCACATGTGAGGCGTTGGCTTGACCCTTCTACGGCTGGACCGTTGGTACTGAGGCACGAAATGAATGTTTTTAGACTTATTTCATGTGTTGAGCTGTATCGGGAAAACTTGGGTATTCGATTGTTCGATCGGAAAGTTTAACATTTTTCTATTTATCCGGAATGTGATACAATATTTGGAATTCACAAGTAGTTATGAAATAACTGAATGATGTTATAAACATAGCAGTTTAGTCTCACTTGATCGATTGCCACGGAATTTCGATGCGATTGAAAGTCCGTCGCAATCACGTAGCGTACGCGGATACTCGCCGAGTAAACTTAATAGACAGCCTCACTCCATAGCCCCAACCAAGTGACTGTAGGAGAACCCCGTCGCCGAAAGCATCCGTTCGGGTGCTCGCGGTAGCGGTGTTCCGCCTTAGTGCACTTCGTCGACGGTATCAGGGGTGCGGCCTCCTATTAAAGTTTGCGACGAGCATTCAATCAGTTTTTCGGGAATCTTGTTGAATTGCCCGACTTGATATTGAAAAGTGTTTTCGATAATGAGACTAAAATGCGGGGTTTATAATTGTTAGGCATGCGATGTCAAAGGAATTCATTTGTTTAGGCATGCGATGTCTAAAGACTTTGCGGATTCCAACTGTTGTAGTTTTACACTTTCTTTTCTGTGACCGTAAGTATAATATGTGATATCGCCGGTTTCGTTGCTATATGTCAACGAAAATTGGGATGGGCATATTTACTTACGTTGATGACATGTGATGTTATGTGTTGCTGGATATGTTATATTGGATCGTCGTGTTTGAATAGCCGGGGTTTTTTTTTATGTGAGATGAGTGTTTTTAATTTTCATTCATGTAAAAACTTGTATGTAATATTCTTTTATTAGGGCACTTCCAGGTTGCGGAATATGTCACCGTTTGTATATTATTTACTTTTCCGCATTAGGATAGACCCAAGGAGGGGAGCACAAGTAACCGGGTTCTAGGGTCCAGTGGGAGACCAACTCGAGGAGTCGAGTCCGGGTCTCCTAACCCTAGAATTGGTAGGGTTGCTTGCCGCTCTCGTAGGGGTCTAGGGTGTGGGATTGGCTATTCATCACGACCGTGGAATCCGTGTTTTATACTGGCTCGTATTAAAAACACGGACGTCCTAGTATATCCAATATTTCATATGATATTTTCTTCTGCGTTATCTGTGATGTGATCATGTGATGTTTTCAGATAGATATAGTATATAGTATATATGATATATTATATAGACGTTGCTTATGTTTTACACCCGCGCTAGCCCTGCCTCGCTCTGGCGTTAGTTACCTAACCTAACGGTGCAGACGGGACATCGAGGCGAATGCGGATGGCATAAGCGTACGTTATATTTATCTGTGATGTTTAGGTGGACTTAAATGATGGGATATTCATTAATGAGATTAATGAAAGAAAATAAACCTAATTGATGTTGTGGAATCGAATTTCAAAATAAAACAGGTAACTACAGTTCTTGCTTTGCATCACGGTGTTCCTTGTAGAACATCCTGCACCTTATTCGATGAGGAAAGGACCGAGATACCTTCACCGGGAGTGACTCCTTTAGCAATAACTGGCAGATGCTACACACCCGGTTTGTCTTTTGATTGCTTCTATAGTTTCTGCTTTCCACAGTGATATATATGATATATCCCGCATCTCATTCGACGAGGAAAGGGCCGACGATCCCTTCACCGGGAGTGACCCCTTTAGCAAAACTAGAAAAGCCTCAAAAACATTCCATTTAAAAACCATTTGATTCCGCAAAGAGATCAAGTTCAAAGCGTTAAAGGTTTTCATAAAAACCAGCCGCAACCCTCCGTCATTTTAGGAAGTAGAGTACTTAGTATTCGTGCTGTGTTTGTTGACCATAGTCAAGGCACAGTGTACGGTAGCTAAGTGATGTCTTCCTACACCGCAAATGATGCGATTAGTTAGGACAGTCATGTGGCTTTGTTGACCTTAGCCAAGGGTCATGTGGGTGGGTCTAATTAATCACGAAATGACGGGTAGAACTTGACTAGTACCTATGATTTGTTGACCTTAGCCAAGGTCATAGGTGCTAGGGGTAAAAACCATTATCGGGAGTTTCAAGTGTTGAAATTTGCAATGAGATTGCATACCTTCTATATGATAGTTGGATCCCGATACCCACTGCGAGTAATTGTTACTCCTGGGAGAGTTTTGCACTTTGCAATTAGCCGATCAAGTAGGTGTCTAGAAAGGTGTCAACGGGGTTACGCCTCTGGGAAAACGAGGTTTATTTTAATTAGGTCCGTGCGAAAGCATGGGGAACCTCCCTCAAAGTACCGACACTGGCCTGGCTGAAAGATTGGCGAACTTGTAGAGTGTAATTAATCCTGGCTAGTCTTTCCTTTTAGGGTTTGAAGGAAGATTTGATAAAAACAGTGGGAGCCATCCTTATTAGATAAAATAAATAACCAATCTAATCTTGCAAGAGCGCACGCAGAGTGTTTTCTTTTCTCTCTCTCCAGGTAGCGACCATATCACGCCTTAATCAAGATAATAATATGGATGTATTGACCGATCCCGCTTGTTATTCTGAGCTGGGGAACGTTGGTCCCGCTCCAACTTATAATTGTTATAAGACAGAGCAGGAAATAGGGGAATACCAGAATTCCTATGCCGCCCAAACGAAGAAAGTGCATATGATGCATCTCCTTCGGGTGTGTTCATTACAAAGAACTGTTTCTCAGTATCCTCTGCATCCTGGGTATTTGATACCGGATCCGTATCCCAGATATGTAATCTGTTACACAAGGCTACAAAAAGGTAGAAAAACTGAGAACGGGTGATAAGTTTCATGAGACAGAAAACGGGGCATGTGTTGCAGCCAAGTCTGTTGGTCACTGTCACCCTGTATTACCAATACATTGATTCTGAACAAAAGCTATTAGATACCGAACCTGATATACAATATCATATCAATCTCTTTATTTATTAAAGTAATGATAAAATTTTGTATTACTGGATAATGTTTTGAACATTTCCTATATCAAAAGTTGATCGGTTCAGGCATGTTATCTAAAAGTATTGACGTTCTAAATCAAACTACAGTTCCTAGTATACAGAACACACACAAGAGGAAAAATTCAGAAATGAACGAATCCTTCTTGATGCATTGTAGACTAGGTCATATCAATGCGACCCGACTAGATGAAGTTACATTTTAGATGAATATTTAAATCAGTTTGAATTTACATCTTGTGAAACTTGCCAGTCATGTCACAAAGATTAGATGACCATAGCCCTGTTTATTGGAAACAGAGAAAGAGTTAATGAACTCTTGGGACTGATACATGATGATGTATGTAAGGCCTCCTGTCTACACATGCCAGGACTGGTTCTTTATACTTCATTATATTCTCTGATAATCTCTCAAGATTCAGTCATATATTTCTGTTGAAACATAAGTCCGAAACTTTTGAGGTATTCACAGAATATAAGTTAGAAGTAGAGAACCAATACGGGTAAAAGTATTATGTCCTATGATAAGATCAGGGAGGAGAATACTTGTGCATGGCACTCCTGGACTATTCTAAAAGAAAATGAGATTCTCTCTCAGTATTACTCCTCTGAATACACCACAGCACAACGGTGTATCAGGAGCGGAGCAATCGCACAATATTAGATATGGTGTGCTCTATGATGAGTATTACTGAGTTACCTGTTTCTTTTAAGGAGTTGTGCACTTGAGAAGCTGCATACCTATTGAATTAAGTTCGAATCAGATCACTGCCTACCACTCCATATGAGATATGGTATGGGAAGAGCCTATCTCTTAAGTAAGTTAAGATTTGGGATTGTCTGGCCTATGTCAAAAGCAAAATCCGGACAAGATCGAGGCAAGGTCAGTTCTGTAGAACTGGAAAGGTTCCATCTATACAAAACTACAGCTGATGATTTGACAGAACCAAACGATTCAATAGTTCCCAACGAACCTCAGCCTCTCCGCCGATCTAGCAGGGTTCCTCATCTGCTTGAGAGATACTTCGGTTTCTCGATGACAGTGGGAGCGAGGAATGCTTCATGAGATGATGACCCAACTAGTATCGAGCAGGTCATCAAGAGTAGGGACTCTGTAAGAATGGCTGGATGCTTAGCGATCTGAGATGGAATTCATATACACCAACAAAGTATGGACTTTGGTTGCGATATCTGAAGGGTTAAATCCCCATCAGGAGCAAGTATATCTTGAGAAGATTACTTGGTGTAAATGGAAAAGTTGAGACTTTCAAAGCTAGACTCGTTAAAGGTTTTCGTCATCGACAGGCGTGGATAATGATGAAACCTTTTCCAGTAGCTGTGCTTAAGTCCATCCAGATCCTACTTTCCACGGCTACATACCATAACTACGATATCTGGCGGTTAGGTGTCATGACTGCTTTTCTAAATGATGTTTTAGAAGAGAGAGTCTGTAAGTACACAGTCAGAAGGCTTCGTAGACAGTGGGAGCAGCGGAAATGTGTGTAAGATGTTTTATATAATAAAGCAGGCATCGCGGAGTTGGAACATCTGTTTTGATGAGGTAGTCAAAGTGTTTGACTTCATCAAAATGGTAGATGAACCTTGTATGTACAAAAGGGTAGTAGAGAGTAAGGTGGTCATCCTCGTATTGTACGTTCGTATTGTACGTAGACAACATACTCTTGATAGGAAAAGAGTTTCATATACTACGATCGGTTAATCTCCGCTTATCACAAGGATTCTCCCAATAGGATAAATGTGATACCTCCTAAATCTTGGGTTTTGGATCTATGATATATATCTAAATGGATGTTAGGATTCTCACTAACTATAGTGAGATAGTATCAATCGATCCTGGGGAGAATCACTGGAAGGGTTCCAGGGTGATAAAGACGACTGAATGTCAGTCACAGGCATTGACTTTACCCTCAGTGGAGGGACGGTATGTTGGAAGAGTTCCAAGCTAGATACCGTGGCAAACTAGACGATAGAGACTGGTAACATCGCTATTAAAGATACTGCCAAAGAGGCAGTTTGGGTGTATATTGGTTCATAAGATGAACTAGGTTCCTACCATTGGATGACAATGGATGTGTGGCTTTGGCCCATGAACCATGGTCCCATCAGTGACCCAGACATATTCTGAAGCAGCATCATCTGATCATGGAGATAGTTGATCTCCAGGTTGATCGAGGTTTGGAGAGTAGACTCAGAGGACAACACGGCGGATCCACTCACGAAGGCCTTTTCCCAAAGAGAGACTTTTAGGGGATGGTTAAGTATTAGATACTACAACTACTGCTACAGATGGCCCTAGTGCAAGTGGGATATTGTTACTTATATGTATGCCGTAGAGGCCATTACTGTACATTGGATGTATATTGTAATGTATGCTGGGACATATATAGGTAGGACTTTCTTGCTCGATATAATAGTACGCTATATGGTTTCTCTTTATCTTAACATCTATACTTACAGTCTCTCTGTTACATCGATATAATAGTACGCTATCTGGTTGCTCTTTATCTTAACATCGATATAATAGTACGCTATCTGGTTGATAAAGCCCTTAGGATGTGTACTCGACTTCCAGGACTATGATGAGATCATACTAGTGGGGCCTGGGTAGTCAATGAGTACATCCTTCATTGTTCCTAGTCGTGGGAATATCGAGACGGGGCATCGATATTCCAGAGCAGACTAGCGTATATCTTCTCGACCCATGTGATGGGCGATGGATGATCCCATATCCATTGGTGTTTGACATCGGAGATGGTATGCGGGTGCTCAGTGGAGACTGGGTACACTGAACGGACTCGCCGAGAACTCCCAGATGGTATTATACCTCACGTCAGATGGCAGTTCTCTGGTGACACTGGTACAGCTTAGTCTGTTGACCCGAGATCGTCATAGAGTCTTGTGTGTCTCCCACTGTGCTTTGATTTCCACCCTACCACGACTCTACTGAGTCGTGCAAACAGGTGGTTTTTGGGTACAGTCCCGATTCACATGGAGACAATGAGCGATAGGAGGGGATTTGTCTCTCCCGGTATTGGGGGTTGATGTTGCGCAATGCACGACTGGCCATAACAGGAAATCCCTGGCCAGGGTTGTAGTGATATACTGGTAAGAGTTATCAGTAGTTTCACGAATGTTATGGACCTCACGTCGGCATGACTTATCGAGCTATTGGGGTCTGACGTTTACCACCTCTAGGCGAGATATGCGACATATCAGACGAACAGACCGGACTATACGGTAAATGTTACTGGTTGGATTCACAGGAGTGTGAGCGGGCTTGCTCGTCGATCTTCTGATCGCTCAATACCCGGATGGCCGTTACGTTTAGCAGACTGCTTGCGGCTTGTGGGTGTTTAATATGATCATCACCTGCTGCCGGCGTATTGACGAGTCTTTAAAGTCCTACACAGAGGTTTCCTGGCTCAAGCGAAACGAAATAGGAGCGCATATGAGATATGTGCGGGACCGAGAATAATGCGTGTATGTGATACCGTATTCTATTCTCGTGAAGAATGTATCGATTGGTTGTATGCGATATAACCTAGTTATCGAATCGAGGATTGATTCGATAAGCCGATACATTAGATATTAGTCGGTCACATGCGATATGACCGGATCGTTAAATCAAGTGTTGATTTAATGATTTATTGTATAATTATATATTTAATAAATTACTTTACATTAACTAGTATTTGTTCACTTAAAATGGATTTTCTCACTTGATGTGCACATTGTATATGTGATATATTTTTGTGCACAAGATTGTATCATGTTTGATGATACATGAATGTTTCGGTGTATGTTTAGTTTAAACCATGGTTATGTTAATTTTTAGGGTTTTGATTTACTTATCTATTCATTTATTTATTTATTCAATTTTTGAAAGATAAAATGAAATGGTGGCTTAGTTTGTTTTTTGTTGAAGCTTCATGAAGCTTTGACTAAGTGACCATTTTGTTTTCATGCTTAACCATAACCATTCAACCTAACCTTAGTCAATTATCTACACCTAACTAAGGTTGAGATTATGATAAGTATCATATTGTTTTCTATTTTAAAATATACTTATCATATTCTCTTCTTCTTCTTCTTCAACAAAGAAAAAGCTTGCAACCTTTAATGGCAACTTGAGAAAAAGAGTGAGAAATCCAATTCTAAAGTGAACCCACTTCCTATTTCTTCATCCTCTACCACTTGCCAAGTAGTATAAGGTGTTTTCTTCACAAGTTTCATGACTTGGTGAAGTTGGAGTTTGATCTTGAGTTGCCTCGACGTAGATCATCTTCGGCATCGAAGTCGGCGACCTAGCCCGATCTTTTCTCCGATGAAACCACCGCAAGAGTCTAGGATTCCGATTACTACAGTGGAGGGACATCAAAGCGGAGCTATGGAGGTGGAGAACCGGATCTACAAAGGTTGTAGCCCTTTTCCTTTAGCAATAAATTCGTTTACTTGCTTGCATCGCCTATATATCTAGTTAACGATCCGTATTAGGGTTTATAAGCACTTGGAAAAATTTGAATTGGCCATATTTGATCACTTGTGAGACCTCATTAGTGTGCCCAGGAACCCTACATCATCTTCGGGTGTGTTCATTACCGAGAACTGTTTCTCAGTATCCTTTACGTCCTGGGTATGAGATACCAGATCAGGATCCCACATATGTAATCTGTTACAAGGGCTACAGAAAAGTAGAGAACTGAGAATGGGTGATAAGTTTTAAGAGTTAAAAATGGTGCAATTGTTGCAGCCAAGTTTGTTGGCAGTTTTTACCCTGTATTACCAAATACATTGATTCTGAATGAATGTTATTCGATACCGAAGGTGATAAACAACATCCTATCAGTCTCTTTATTTAGTAAAGAAGGATATAATTTTGTATTGTTGGATAATGTTTTGAACATTTCCTATATCAAGAGTTGATCGGTTTAGGCACGTTATCTAAAAGCATATACGTTCTAAATCAAACTACAGTTCTTATCGTACAGCACACACACAAGAGGAAGAGTTCAGAAATGAACGAATCCTACTTGAGGCATTATAGACTAGGTCATATCAATGCGACCCGACTAGCTGAAGTTACATAAAGATACATATTTAAATCAGTCTGAATTTACATCTTGTGAAACTTGCCAGTCATGTCACAAAGATAAGATGACCATAGCTCTGTTTATTGGAAACGGAGAAAGAGTTAGTGAACTTTTGGGATTGATACATGATGATGTATGTAGGTCTCCTGTCTACACATGCCAGGACTTGTTCTTTGTACTTCATTACATTCACTGATGATCTCTCAAGATTCGGACATATGTCCTCTTGAAACACAAGTCTGAAGCTTTTGAGAAATTCATTGAATATAAGTTAGAAGTAGAGAACCAAAACGGGTATAAGAATTATGTCCTTTGATGAGATCAGGGAGGAGAATACTTGAGCACGGAATTCCTGGACTATTTTAAAGGAGAATGAGATTCTCTCTCAGCATTACTCCTCCGTATGGGAAGTGTTGCCGGCAGGGTTTCACAGGAGTTGGAGCGGGCTTGCTTGCTGATCTTCTGATCGCTCAATACCCGGGTAGCCGTTACGTCCAGCTAGTACCGCTGACGGCTTGTGGGTGCATGATGTGATCGTCACCTTCTGCCGGCGTATTGATGAGTCTTTAGAGTCCTACATAGAGGTTTTACTGGCTCAGGCAAAACGAAATAGGAGCGCATATGTGATATGTGCGGGACTGAGAATAATGCGTGTATGTGATACCGTATTATATTCTCGCGACTTTTTGTATCGGTCGGTTATATATGATATGACCGGGTTATCGAATCAAGTGTTGATTCGATAAGTCGATACGATGAAAGTTAGTCGATTATATGAGATATGACCGGATTATTAAGTCAAGTGTTGATTTAATAATTAAATGTATAATTGTATATTAGATATACTAGTTTACATTTACTAACACATGTTCACTTAGGGTTTTTTCTCACTTGTACACATTTTTACTATATATATGATATATATGAAAATGTGTTGTATTTTTGTATCATGGTTGATGATACACTATACATGGGTGTATGAGACTTACACTATGCTAATTTTTATTTTGGATTTTTAATATCTAAAGTAATTACAAAATCAAGAGGAGGATTAGTAAATGCATGAAGCTTATGGAAGCTTGTGGATGCATTGACTAATTCAACTTGGTTTTGTTTTTACTATGGATATTTCTTAACCCAACCATAAAGATAAGCCTAGGGTTAAGTCTCTACAAGGGTTAGTATATGATACTCTCTCACCATGGTTAGCATTCTCACTTAATCATTATCCTCATTTCTTTTCTTTTGTTCATCATCTTCTTCTTCATTGAGCAAAAGAAAAAGCAAGCTAGGGTTTGATCCAAAGTGAGAATCCTTGTGAGAAACAAAATTCTAAAGAGAACCCACTTTCTATTTCTCCATCCTCTACTAAGCTAGCACTTTAGTTTAGGGTGTTTACTTCACTAATTCTCTAGTTAGTGAAGTAGGAGCTTGAGTCGGAATTCCCTCGACGTAGATCATCTTCGGCCTCGGAGACTTCAGGAAATGTCGCATCCTTCGCGTCGTGAAGCCATGCAAGAGGCCGGGAGAACCTTGATCGCAGCGAAGGGACGTCAACAAGGAGCAAATGAAGTGGAGGACCGATCTACAAAGGTTGTATATCGCGTTCCCTTTAGTGTAAAGTTGTTTACTTGCCATTAGTTTCGCCTAAACTCTAGTTAACGATCTTGCTTAGGGTTGTGCGGCACATAAAAATTTAATTATGGCATGGTCGATACCTTCTAGAGCCTTGTTAGTGTGCCTAGTAACCCTACAGTGGTATCAGAGCCTAGCTAGAGGATTAGGCGATGTGTTAACGAAGTTAAAACTCCGAACGAACCCGAACACGTCGAAATCAAACCCTCTTTGTACAATTTTTAAAATCTGGGATTTTTCCAAATTATAAATGCTTAAAAAAATCAGCAGGAAAATATAAGGAATACTGTGCAAAACGACACTGTTTAGAGCCCAAAGCGCCGTGGATCCGCGGCACGAGCATGGCTCATGCGGCGGTTCCGTGGCCATATTGTGACGTCACCTTTAACTGTTTGCACAGTAATGTTCCTATTCAATTTCCTGATATTTTTCTGGGCATTTTTATCTCACTCAAATGTTGAGTATTTTGAGGTTTATTTTTAAATCGTCGATTCGATCGGAGAATTTAATTTTGTTCTGTTATTCCGGATAATTTAGAAAGTATTAAAATGTTCGAACGGATATCATTAACTCAATTTTTCCCGGCACGAAAAACATTCAAGTGTTGAATTTTTCTCGGGTATAAATATTTCGGAAAAACGTGAATGTGATGCGATGGACCCTCTAGAAGACAACAAACCTTAACTCAATTATGTGACCGTCTTGAACTGCCCTTTGAACCTTAAGGTTTGGTGCAGTACGGCGTGCCACATGTGAGGCGTTGGCTTGAACGTTCTACAGCTGGACCGTTGCTACTGTGACGTATTCTGGAATTTTTGAACTCCGCTCAAGTTTTAAGCTATTTAGGAAAATCTCGGGTATTTGATTATTCGATCGGAAACTTTAATACTGTCTATTTATCTAGAATGTGATACAATATGTGGAATTCATACAAGTTAGGCATGAAATGCGGAATATGTGATATTTCGGATTTACGATTTCTAAAGAGATTGTGGATTCCAAATGTTGTAGTTTTACACATTCTGTTCTGTGACCGTAAGTGTAATATGTGATATCGCCGGTTTCGTTGCTATATATCAACGACAATTGGGTTGCGCATATTTACTTACGTTGATGACATGTGATGTTATGTGTTGCTGGATATGTTATATTGGATCGTCGCGTTCTGAATAGCCGGGGGTTTTATGTGAGATGAGAGTTTTTATTTTCATTCATGTAAATTCAAATGTAATGTAATATTCTTTTATTTGGGGCACTTCCGGGTTGAGGTTGATGTCACATTTTGTATATTATTTACTTTTCCGCACTAGGATAGACCCAAGGAGGAGAGCACAAGTAACCGGGTTCTGGAGTCCAGTGGGAGACCAACATGAGGAGTCGAGTCCGGGTCTCCTAACTCTAGAATTGGTAGGGTTGCTTGCCGCTCTCGTAGGGGTCTAGGGGTGTGGATTTGGCTATTCACCGCGACCGTGGAATCCGTGTTTATGGAGGCTCAAAATAAAACACGGACGTCCTAGTATATCCAATGTTTCATATATTTCTTCTACTGCGATATCTGTGATGCGATCATTTGATGTTCTGTGATAAATACTGTATATAGTATATATGATATATTATATTGGCGTTACTTATGTTTTACACCCGCGCTAGCACTGCCCTGCTCTGCCGTTAGTTACCTAACCTAACGGTGCACGAGGGGACATCGAGGCGAATGCGGATGGCATAAGTGTACGTCGTATTTATCTGTGATGTTTAGGTGACTTAAATGATGGGAATTCATTAATGTGATTAATGAAAGAAAAGAAACCTAAAAGATGTTGTAGAATCAAAATTTCAAATAAAAAGGGTAGCTACAGTTTTACTTTGCATAGCGGTATATATGATATACCCTCCACCTTATTCGATGGGGAAAGAGCCGAGATCCCTTCACCGGGAGTGACCTCTTTAGCAAAACTGGCAGATGCTATAACACTCGGTTTGACTTTTGACTGCTTTTGGAGTTTTGCTTTGCATAGTGATGTATATGATATATCCTGCACCTTATTCTATAAGAAAAGAGCCGAGATCCCTTCACCGGGAGTGACCTCTTTAGAAAAACTAATAAAAGCCTCAAAATCACTCCATTTCAAAATTCACTCGATTCTACGACGATATCAAGTTCATTACGCAATAGGTTTTCAGAAAAACCTGTCGTAGCCCTCCGTCATTTCAGATAAGTCCTACTTAGTATTCGTGCTACGTTTGTTGACCTCCGTCAAGGCGTAGTGTGCGGTAGCTAACTAGTATTTATCTGCTTATGTATATGATGCAGATTGGATTAGGGTAGTCGTACGACCTTGTTGACCTCCATCAAGGGTCGTGCTGGTGGGTTTGATTCAATCAAGAAATGACGGGTTGAACTTGACTTGCACCCTATGGTTTGTTGACCTCCGTCAAGGTCATGGGACGCTTGGGGTAAAATATTATCGGGAATTTCAAGTGTTGAGATTTGCAATGAGATTGCATGCCTTCTATGAGATAGTTGGATCCCGATACCCACTGCGAGTAATTGTTACTCCTGGAAAAGTTTTACACAGGACAATTAGCCGATCAAGTAGGTGTCTAGAAAGGTGTCAACGGGGTTACGCCTGTAGGAAAACGAGGTTTACTTTAATTAGGTCCGTGCGAAAGCACGGGGAACCGCCCTCAAAGTACCGACACTGGCCTGGCTAAAAGATTGGCGAAGTTGTAGGGTGTAATTAATCCCGGCTAGTCTTTCCTTTTAGGGTTTGAAGGAAGATTTGATAAAAATAGTGGGAGCCATCCTGATTAGATAAAATAATAACCAATCTGATCTTGCAAGAGCATACACTAAAGTGTTTTCTTCTTTCTCTCTCCAGGTAGCGACCATATCATGCCTTAATCAAGATAATAATATGGATGTATTGACCGAACCCGTATGTTATACTGTGCTGGGGTACGTTGGTTCCGTTCTTTTCTTATAAGAGTTATAGGACTGATCAGGATATAGGGGAATACCAGGATTCCCATGCCACCCGAATGAAGAAAGTACATGTTGATGCATTTTCTTCGGGTGTGTTCGTTACAGAGAACTGTTTCTCCATTTGCTCTACGTCCTGGGTATTGGATACCGGGTCAGGATCCTATATATGTAATCAGTTACATGGGCTTAGGAAAGGTAGAGAACTTGGAGAAGGTGATAAAGACATAAGGGTTGGAAATGGTGCAATTGTTGCAGCTAAAACCGTCGGGGAATATCACCTTGTATTGCCAAATGGTAATACATTGATTCTGAACGAATGTTATTTCATGTCGAACCTGATATGCAACATTATATCGGTTTCTTTGTTGAGTAAAGAAGGATATAATTTTGTATTACAGGATAATGTTATGAACATTCTCCTAAACCAAAAGTTGGTTGGATCAGGCACGTTGTGCAATGGCATTTATGTTCTAAATCAATCAACAGTTCTGAGCATAACAAACACACACAAGAGAAAGAGTTCAGAAATGAACGAATCCTTCTTGTGGCATTGTAGACTGGGTCACATCAATGCCACACGACTAGCTAAGTTGCATAAGGATGGATATTTAAATCCGTTTGAATTTTCATCTTATGACACTTGCCAGTCATGTCTCAAAGGCAAGATGACCAAAACTCCGTTTACGGGACACGGAGAGAGAGTTACTGAACTCTTGGGACTGATACATATTGATGTATGCGGTCCCATGTCTACACATGCCAGGGATGGTTCTTCGTACTTCATTACATTCACTGACGATCTCTCTAGATTCGGATATGTGTTCCTGATGAAACATAAATCAGAAGCTTTTGAGAAATTTAGAGAATATAAACAAGAAGTCGAGAACCAAACCGGGGAAAGTATTAAAATCCTTCGATCTGATCGAGTTGGTGAATACTTGAGCAATGAATTCCTGGACTTCCTAAAAGAGAATGGGATTCTCTCTCAGCTAACTCCTCCATATACACCACAGCACAACGGTGTATCGGAACGGAGGAACCGCACCCTATTAGATATGGTGCGCTCGATGATGAGTATAGCTGAGTTACCTATTTCCTTCTAAGGATATGCACTGGAAACAGCAGCATACCTACTGAATAGGGTTCCTACCAAATCTGTGCCTACCACCCCATATGAGATATGGGAGGGGAAGAGACCATATCTTAATTTTATAAAGATATGGGGTTGCACGGCCTATGTCAAAAGACAAAAACCGGACAAACTCGAGGCAAGGTCTGTTTTGTGTAAGTTTGTTGGATATCCCAAGCATTCGCGAGGGTATATCTTCTACCACAGTGAGGAACAAAGGGTGTTTGTGGCTCAACACACCACCTTTTAAGAAAAGGAATTTCTTGCAAAAGAGATTAGTGGCTCTGAGGTAGAACTGGAAGAGGTTCCAGCTGTACAAACCACAACAGAAGATCTGGTAGAACCAGAAGATTCGGTAGTTCCCGATGAACCCAAGCCACTCTGCCGATCTAGTAGGGCTCTTCTGTAAGTGCACGGCGGCGCCCCGGCCGTCGATCCGACGCCGGAAACGCGGAAACGAAAAATTTTGCAAACTAGCAAACCGGCACCACCGCGCACTAGCAAACCCGGATCGGACCATTAACCTAACTACTAGCAAACTAAAAGATGGGTAGAGAGATATACCAAGCGATCCGTGTCCTTCGGTCTTCCTCTCCACTCCGATCTCCTCGCGGAATCTCCGGTCGTCGCCTCCTCGTCGAAACGGGAACCACAACGCCGGGTTCATTTACGGGCTCCCACCTCTGGACCGAGGCAACTCGGGCGCGAAGTTGGCGAGCCGACGCGTCCAAGAGATGCTGTAGGTGTAGTGTAGAAACCATTGTCTCATTTGGGGTAAAGTTGCCTTTGGTGATGGATGAATGAACAAGATATGAACTTGGGAATTTTGGTGGCAAGCTAAAATGAGATGAATGATAATTTTTCCCCACACCAAAAATGAACTCCTCTAGTCCACTCCTTGAAGTGGCCGGCCCCTTAACCAAAATGGTGGAGGGAAAAACAAAAAGGAAAGCACAAGGGAGGTGAGTGTAGGAGAAGGCAAAAGGTGACCACTTCCAAAAGCAATGATAACCATATCGTATCAATTTTTAATCTCATTTAATGCAAAGGAAAAGATGGATAAAGCATCTCATGATGATAGTCATATCATGAAGCCACAAATGCATAAAACCCCCTCCTCAATAAGTTATTTGCAAACTTGCAAATAACCCCCTCCATCACAAAAGTCCGGCCGTGAAGGAACAAAGGAAAACCGGCCGGAACAGAATGAAAACTGGCAACTTCAGAAAACTGATCCCGTAATAAATTACAGGGAAACCCCGCGACTGCATATACATGCCCGCAATTGTATTCCCACTGAACACAAATGCAAAGAGACAAAATCTACACTATCTAATACTAGGATCCGGCTTAAGCCAAAGCCGGCTAGTAAAAACCGTCCGATCACGATCCGTGCAATACCGCACGTATTTGATCGAACCCTGCCATATCTCCTTACGGCCTCTACAGCGTTTCGCCCGAAACTTGAGTAACTGTGTGTGGTGGACTCTAAAGACTCGTCAATACTATGGCTGTGGATTTAACCACTAGCACGTCAGAGGTATTAGCCATACGTGACGGGCTACCAGCTATTGACCGAAAGGAACGTCGAGGAGAGAACTCATCCTGACACCCTACTGAGCCTGTCAGTGATAATATCCGTACAGTCCGGTCCGTTCGTCTATGAGCATCGCATGGCGGGCCTAGGGGATTGGTAAAAGTCAGACCCCCAAAAGTGCTACAAGTCGTGTCGGAGTGTAGCCCATAACACCCTGAGATACTACTGGAATACCTACCAGTAAATCTCCTGCCTTGGCCAAGGACTTCGTGTAATGGCTCTCCTAGACATAGCGCTGTTAGTGTATATGCCGTAGAGGCCATTACTGTATCATACTAGTTTGTATATTACTTAATGGAAGCTTGGGATATTCACCTTGTATATATAATCTTGCTCAATATAGTAGTATGCTACTTGGTTTGTTTCTACTTCAATGTGTACATGTGTTTATTTTAGTATATCACCTATACACATTAGTGGAGCCCTTAGGATCTTTGCTTGATTACCAGCGTTGTGATGGCAGTCATACTAGTGGGGGCTGGGTAATCTATAAGCACATCCTTATGCAGGTCCCTAGTCGCAGGACTATCGAGACAGGGCATCGATACTCCGGAGTAGACTAGCGCATGCGCTTCTCATCCCAGAGTGGGAGATGGTCTGTCCCACAGCCATCAGTACGTCGTACTGGAGATAGTATGCGGGTGCTCGTTAGGTTACAAGTACACTGGACAGGCTCGTCGGGAACTGACCGGTTGGTATTATACATATCGTCAGTTATCAGTTCCCAGGTGACATGAGTACAGCTTAGTCCGCTGACTTGACACTGTCACTTCGCCTCGAGTGTGTTCCCACTGTACTTTGATTACTACCCTACCATGGCTCAAAGAGTCGTGCAAACAGGTAGTAGTTGGGTGCAGTCCCGAAGCACTTGGAGGCAGTGACGGTTAGACAGGATTCGTCTCTCCCGGTATTGGGGGTTGACATTGCGCTGTGTCTAGGAGAGCCATTACACGAGTAGTCCCTGGCCAGGGCAAGCGAGATATACTGGTAGGCTTCCAGTGTTATCTCAGGGTGTTTTGGGCTTCACTCCGACACGACTTGTACCGCTATTAGGGGACTGACGTTTACCGCCCCCCTAGACCCGCCATGCGATGTATCAGACGAACAGATCGGACTGTACGGAGACTGTCACATTTATGCTCAGTAGGAGTTCAGATGGGTTTCACCTCGTCAGTCTTCTTGTCGGCATCTACCTGGGGACCGTTACGCACAGCTAGTGCCGCTTGCGGTCTCTGGTTAAACCCACTGCCAGCGTAGTGTCGAGTCTTTAGAATCCCACACAGAAAGCTATTCGCCTTTAGGCAAAAGAGTAGAGGTCTCATGGTTTTGCGACAGGTCGCAAGGTTTTGCGACAGGGTTCGGTCATATCCGTGCACTTGTGCACGTACAGTGTCCGGACAGTTAACATTAGCATGCTTTGGTTTAAGCCAGATCCTAGTGTATGTTTTGGGATTGGTTTTATCTCGTATGTATTCGTGTTCCTCGAAACGCGGATGCGGGTGTGTATGCACAGTTGACGGAAAGACAGAGGCAGAGGATTCTCATTAGGGTTGTTGACTGTTGACTGTTGACCATTGACTTTTTGGTAAACCCTAATTAGAATATGATATATGATTAACAATAATATTAATTAAGTATTATGGTGACATGGTTGTTGAGAGGTTGACTTTGTTGACTTGTTGACTTTGATGACCGGTTGACTAGGTTGGACTAGTTGACCATCATGATGACAATGGCTATCATTTCATGGCAAAGACTTTTGCTTGCTTGTTTCTCTTGTGCAAAATGAGTGCATGAAATGATATGGCTATTGTAGCTTAAACCATCACATAATACTTGATTGCTATGAGTTGTTTTGATGGCTTTGGATTATGAGAGCCAAGAGAGAAAAGTCTTGCTCATTCTCTCATTTCCTTTCTCTCTCTTGGCTTGAGCTCTCACCCTCTTCCTCTTGCTCTCCCTCTTTCTCTCTAGTCTATGGTTTACTTTTCTCATGAGTTGAGAAGCAAGAACCATAGAGAAAAATCCCAACACACTGTCCTCTACTCACTCTGGTTCACAAGGTTTAGCAAACCGAGTGAACTAGTTTCTTCAAAGTTCGAAGAAGAAGCCAAAGGTAGAAGCTTTCGGGTGGATCGATCTTCGGCACAAGGAGACGACGGGGTGAAGCCGATCCGTACAACCATCAAGTGTATATGCTACTTGGTTTGTTTCTACTTCAATGTGTACATGTGTTTATTTTAGTATATCACCTATACACATTAGTGGAGCCCTTAGGATCTTTGCTTGATTACCAGCGTTGTGATGGCAGTAACACTAGTGGAGGCTGGGTAATCTATAAGCACATCCTTATGCAGGTCCCTAGTCGCAGGACTATCGAGACAGGGCATCGATACTCCGGAGTAGACTAGCGTATGCGCTTCTCTTCCCAGAGTAGGAGATGGTCTATCCCACAGCCATCAGTACGTCGTACTGGAGATAGTATGCGGTTGGTCGTTAAGTTACGAGTACACTGGACATGACTCGTCGGGAACTGACCAGTTGGTATTATACCTATCGTCAGTTATGAGTTCCCAGGTGACATGAGTACAGCTTAGTCCGCTGACTTGATACTGTCACTTCGCCTCGAGTGTGTTCCCACTGTACTTTGATTACTACCCTACCACGGCTCAAAGGAGTCATGCAAACAGGTAGTAGTTGGGTGCAGTCCCGAAGCACTTAGAGGCAGTGACGGTTAGACAGGATTCGTCTCTCCCGGTATTGGGGGTTGACATTGCGCTGTGTCTAGGAGAGCCATTACACGAGTAGTCCCTGGCCAGGGCAAGCGAGATATACTGGTAGGCTTCTAGTGTTATCTCAGGGTATTTTGGGCTTCACTCCGACACGACTTGTACCGCTATTAGGGGACTGACGTTTACCGCCCCCCTAGGCCCGCCATGTGATGTATTAGACGAACAGACCGGATTGTACGGAGACTGTCACATTCAGGCTCAGTAGGAGTTCAGATGGGTTTCACCTCGTCAGTCTTCTTGTCGGCATCTACCTGGGGACCGTTACGCACAGCTAGTGCCGCTTGCGGTCTGTGGTTAAACCCACTCCCACACAGAAAGCTATTCGCCTTTAGGCAAAAGAATAGAGGTCGCATGGTTTTGCGACAGGTCGCATGGTTTTGCGACAGGGTTCGGTCACATCCGTGCACTTGTGCACGTACAGTGTCCGGACAGTTAACACTAGCGGGCTTTGGTTTAAGCCAGATCCTAGTGTAAGTTTTGTGATTGGTTTTATCTCGTATGTATTCAAGTTCCTCGGAACGCGGATGCGGGTGTGTATGCACAGTAGACGGAAAGACAGAGGCAGAGGATTCTCATTAGGGTTGTTGACTGTTGACTGTTGACCAATGACTTTTTGGTAAACCCTATTGAGAATATGATATATGATTAACAATAATATTAATTAATTATTATGGTGACATGGTTGTTGAGGGGTTGACTTTGTTGACTTGTTGACCGGTTGACTAGGTTGGACTAGTTGACCATCATGATGACAATGTCTATCATTTCATGGCAAAGACTTTTGCTTGCTTGTTTCTCTTGTGCAAAATGAGTGCATGAAATGATATGGCTATTGTAGCTTAAACCATCACATAATACTTGATTGCTATGAGTTGTTATGATGGCTTTGGATTATGAGAGCCAAGAGAGAAAAGTCTTGCTCATTCTCTCATTTCCTTTCTCTCTCTTGGCTTGAGCTCTCACCCTCTTCCTCTTGCTCTCCCTCTCTCTCTAGTCTATGGTTCACTTGTCTCATGAGTTGAGAAGCAAGAACCATAGAGAAAAATCCCAACACACTCTCCTCTACTCACTCTAGTTCATAAGGTTTAGCAAACCGAGTGAACTAGTTTCTTCAAAGTTCGAAGAAGAAGCCAAAGGTAGAAGCTTTCGGGTGGATCGATCTTCGGGCGCAAGGAGACGACGGGGTGAAGCCGATCCGTACAACCATCAAGTGTAGAAGACGAAAGAGTTCAAGAAAGCAAGGTATAACCCCCTAACCGAGTAGTTAACTACTCCTAGTTTGGTTGTTAGGTAGCTAGTTTAACAAAGATCCGGTTTGAGTCCATGTTGTCGCCTCTAGAAAATTGTTTTTCATAAAATTCCGCATGCCCATAAGTACCGGGAGAGGCAGCATGGACTTACAAGCGTGACCTCACCCCCAATACCGGGAGAGACGAACCCCTGCAGATCCGCTCACTGCCTCCATGTGGCTCGGGACTGTACCCAACTAAAACCTGTTTGCACGTCTCCTTTGAGCGTGGTAGGGTAGTAATCAAAGCACAGTGGGAACTCACAGGAGACAAATGACGATCTCAGGTCGATGAACTAACCTGTACACATGTCACCAGGGAACTGCTATCCGACGTCAGGTATAAGACCAACTAGCATGTTCCCGGCGAGTCCTGTCCGGTGTACTCATAACCCAATGAGCACCTGCATACATCTTAGGTGAACCAACTGACACCAGTGGCTTGTGAGACCGGCCACCGCCCCTCATCGGGGTCTCGACTGTATACACTAGTCTACTCTGGAGTATCGATGCCCTGTCTCGAAACTCCCACGACTAGGGACCTTTTAAGGATGTGCTTATGGACCCCAGCTCCCACGTATATGATCGCCCTCATACTGCTGGTAGTCAAGCAAGAATTCTAGGGGCTCTATCAATGTGCAATAGTGACCTGAAAGGTCACCTAAAGCAGTACACGATGATAAAGATAAACCAGATAGCATACTATCATCTTGAGTAAGACTGTCCTACCGGGATAGGTCCTCCCTCAATCATTACAATCACGTGCCTGTGATCCAATAATTGACTCTGAGGGCACTTTCTCCAACAATCTCCTACTTGCACTCAAGGCTAATTATTGCGATGTCGCATACTTACAGCCCGTGTGATACCGAACACCCAACACCTCTACTAATCAGTCTCACAAAGCTCATTTGCGAAACTATTGCGTTCGAGGAATAGCCTCAGTGAGTGGATCCGCTCTGATGTTTCTTTCTATGTCTCTCTTTATCTCAAGTTCGCGGAGAAAACCCATCTCCCGAATTGAGTAATACCTGTCTTAGAATATGTCTGGATATCTGATGGGACCTAGCTCATAAATGAACTCCAAATCCAAACTTCTTAGACTGTATCGTCAACTGAACTTAATTAGTATCCTGCGCCATCCTTCCCTCAGTATCCACCTGGACCACCTGTCCAAAATACTGCCCCTAGTCAGAGGGAAAACTACAACTCTGACAGCCACTCTGCCGTCCAGGTCACCTTGGAAGCCTGGAATGATAACCGTCTCCTAAAGGAGGCTGACGTTATCATTTCCCTAGAACATTCACTTATGTTCTAAAACTGCTTCCAAATGTTTCTCCAGGATTGGATCAATATCAACTTATTGCACCTACTACAAAAACAACATCTGGTGTGGTACTTGACATCTCATGATTGACACAATTGCATAAGCAAGTGATCTGCCAACCATGTACATCCCTCTCCCCTTTAGTCTGAAGACACCTTTGGAGAGGGCGGCACCATCACCTGCAGGTACACTACCGTTCCAGGATTCATCCATTCTAAATACTCTTAGAATGCTGTCAAGCACCCTAATTGGAAAACCACCCAAATCTAGATCTAAAACCATAGATCCAGTAACCAGAATGTCTGATATAATATCCAATTCCTATGTGGAGAAACTACTGTGTGACAACCAAAATATAACCGATCGTAGTATAAGAATATCACTTCCTACTCTATGTATGTCATCCAAATACCAGGATATCACACCCTACTACCTTCTTAACAGATCCATCCCCTAGTCTGATGAAGTCAAACCTATGACTGTCACATCAGAAATAAATGATCTATCTCCGCTAAATCTGCTTTAGTCTATAAATAGACAAAAGCCACTTGTCCACCATGCTTCCGCTGCTCCCACTGACTACGACAACCCTCTGGCAGAGTCATATACATGTACACTTCTAAAGCTAGTTTAGAACGACGCTATACTCATCCTCCTGCCGGGTCTCATAGTCTGGAACAACAGCAATGGCAAGTCTGGGTAAACAAGAACCTCCCTGCCACCGTCCTTGAGCATACCGAAGTACCTCTCGGGTGCCTGAGGTTACCCACCTTATCTGCGGAGTGGCCAATGGAATGTCAAACCAGATTGAATCTTTAGGTTCTTATCAAATCTTCAGTAATTGTTTGCGGTTCTGGAATCACTTCCAGTTCTACCATACTCCCACTACTGTTTTCTGAAAAAATCCATTTTTGTTAAAACTGTGGCGAGTCAAGAACAATATCACTATTGATCTTCCAGATGGTAGAAAGTTAACCCTCGTCATAGCCTGGGTCAACCCACAAACAGCCATTACAGAAACATACCTTGAGTTATCCAGAGTCTCGTTTTAAGCATAAGCCGGACAACTCCCCGTACCTTGACAATGTCAAGATATGAACTGTTCTATATCCAATATAGAACCAGAGGCACTGATTCAATTGAACCAGATTCAAATCATGCAGCTGTCTTCAGTGCATGTCAACTAAATGGAAAGAGGCCGATCAGCGTTACTCAACTTAGGAATGCTTCCAACTATGAGTAACCTGAATGAGAAGCAAGTTCTCTTAATCATTACTATCAACTGAATACCATTCACAAGCATCTACATCTTCGATCACCTTGAAGAATCCTGATACTTGCAATACCTGGTTCTCTACTTTACTCTTATACCTATAACTTCTCAAAACTTGGACCTTGTGTTTCTACGAAACACTTGTCTAAGAACCAGAGAAGTCATAAGTAAACCGAATATAGTACGAGGACCAACCCCTCTGTCCTAATGGACACTGGACAATATACAATACTTTGTACAAGTCCCTTGAGTCTAATGACTCATTCCCTGTGTGTCGTAGGTTGAAAACTGTACTTATGATTAAGAAGAATTACACCGCTGTTTAATGCTCCTTACCTAACCATCCACTGATATAGGTAAATGTCATAGACATAATTTCAAAAAGGTATATCTCACTCTATAAAATTAGACGTACAAATATATCAATTTGAAATTGGTGCATAACAGCGGATATTCAAAACCAAATATTTGCCGTCCGGCAAACTCCCCAGGTGATTTCCTCAAATATCACCAATTACAACGAATCCCGATATAATGAGGATGATCACCTAATTCCCAATAACTTACTCCCACTCATCATCTGTAAAACCATACAGATGTGAGAATCAAACCCGGTAAATACATACCCTAGAGTAAGGACTCATTGGGAAATCAGTTTTCTATTAACTGTACACAGTGAAACTGAAACATTGGAATGTTTCGATGGGGTATCCCGATATTCATAGTAATGCCACTTCTATTATCCAGATTCATAACTGTAACCGTATATTTCTTTTCCATCTCTCCAAATCCCTTTATATGTCTTTAGTCATTACCTTCTGTACACCCCTTTAGGCCAAATGGTTTTCTTCCTTCCCTACCGTTCGGCACCAGCCTATGGTTTAGAAGAAGACTATCAAATAAGCATAATGGGTGTACTGTCCTAATCCTAGGAGCACTCGCAATGCGAGAGAAGGTGAAGATAAAAGACACCTGAATAAACCTTATTCCTATTTCTCCTGAACCAGAATCCATCCCCGAACTGGAACAAGTTCCTTTCGAGTTCGTATATAACCATACGATGGAGTATCCAATAAACTGTGGATCTTCGTAGAAATACGGAGTGTCCTGGAGAAATACAAAGGTGAAGTGGGAGTGGTAATGAAATACTTGGTTTGATCGTGAATAGCGTTCGCAATTTACTTTGCCCTCTTACTAATCCCCTGATATGTCTTTACTTAATACCTTCTGTACACCATCGTTATGCTAATTGATTTTCTTCATTCCCCACCGTTCGGCACCAGCCTAAGGTTTGGAAGAAGACTATCCAATTTTCATAATAGGTGTACTATCTCCTAAACCAAGGAATACTCGCAACCTCAGAGAATGTAAAAGGAAAAGACAACTGAATAGTCCTATTCGTTTTCTCCAGAACCGGAAACCATCCTCGAATAAATTCCTTCGAGTTCGTATATAACCATACGATGGTTTTATCCAATAGAAGTGGATGTTCGTAGTAATACGGGGTGTCCTGGAGAAAAGGGTAAAAGTAGGAGTGGCAAAGAGGTTTGCAACTCTGACAATCCAAAAGCCAGTGTTAAAGAAGGTTCGGTTAATTTTGGTCACTGAGTCATAGTTTAGGGTCGGGTCAATGGTCGCTGCCAAAGAGAGAGAGAAAAGAAACACTCAGCGTGCACTCTAACCTAGATTAGAATGGTTATCACTTTATCTAATCAGGAAACCTCCCACTGTACCGTCAAATTCTCCTCCAAACCTGAAAGAAGAATTAGTCGGGATCACCCGAGGAGTAAACCAACTCATCAGTGGGAATCGGGATCCAACAATCATCGCATGATAACGTGACGGAATCCACTCACATTATCACACTCCAGAAGGTATGCGCATATCTGGGAAGTTTCAGTTTCTTTTGAAACTCCCGATGTGATTTTTACCCCATGCTCTTATGACCTTGACTTTGGCCAACAAATCATAAGTCACATGTCAAGTTCTACCCGTCATTCTCCAGGTTAATTTGAACCCACCCGTACCTACCCTTGACTTTGGCCAACAAGGCAGTACGACTGTCCCAAACCAACGCATCTATCTATGCTGCATATGAATACACAACAGCTACCAATCACTGTTCCTTGACTTTGGCCAACAAACACAGCTTGAATACTATTGACTATCCATATGAAATGACGGAGGGCTATGAATGGTTTCTGGCGAAAACCTTTAACGTAATGAACTTGATATCGTTGAAGGAACCAGATAGCTTTTTAATAATATAGTGACGAAAACCTTTGCTAAAGAGTTACTCCCGGTAAAGGGATCTCGGCTCTTTCCCCGTAGAATGAGGTGCAGGATATTCCAACTGAATACCACGATGCAAAGCAAAAGTAATCGGCTATAGGGAAGTTATTGCCCTGACGCAAACTTCTATCCAAGGGGTCACTCCCGGTGAAGGGATCTCGGCCCTTGCCTCGTCGACTGAGGTGCAGGATATTCCAACTGAATACCCCTGTGCAAAACAAAAGAGAACGCCCTTGCAATAGCAGCTTTTTGAAAAATGTTCCAACAACATCAGAATAGGTTTGTTTAGCTTGCATTGATCCGAATCAACGCAGTCCCATCAATTGATCACACCAATAAAGAACGAAAATAATGATGTACGTATATGCCATCCGCATTCGCCACTGGGTCCCGTCATCACCCGTTAGGTTACTTAACTAACGACAGAGCGGGGACTGGACTAGCGCGGATGCAAAACATATACAACATCTACTAGTATATATATCAATATACAATATTCGCTCAAGGCGTGATAACATGCAACATCACAGAAATGTAATAAGCATCACAGAACAATACAGATATCTGGGATCCCCGGGTTTCATAGAGCCACTACTGAAACCCGACGTTCCCCTGGTCGTGTGGATAGCCTGTGCAATGAAATCCTAGACCCATACGGGTGAGACAAGTTACCCGCTAAAACCTGAAGCGAGGCAGCCCCCTTCATCAACGTGAATGGACCACCCAGCACTTCACGGAATCCGGTCACTTGGGCACCCCTCCTTGGTCAACCTGTACCCCCTACGAGTGCGGCGAATAGCCCGCCAATTCTAGAGTGAAGCCCCCTCCGTCTCAATGCCATGAGATGCGGGCATGTTGCCCTCTAGAACCCGGCTATCCGTGCACCCCTCCGCGGTATAATCCTAGTACAGAAAGTAAAATATACATACAACGGGTACATCGACCTCGACCCGGTCGTGGCCCAAAAGAATAATACAAACAGGCAGTGACGGCAGTCTACATGTCGGACGCTCGCCCCGCAATATCAAATGTACATATAAAACAAAACTGTACAATCATTGCATCCAAGATATCCCCCACGACCGATCCGCAACATCACAGCATAACACAGAACATCAACGTGAATGTCACGTTCGCAAATCCGTCTAAAAGGGCTATAGCAGTTAGACAGGATTTACCGATCAAGTGACATTCACGGTCGCAGATATAATGTAAATAATGTGAACTAGCATGTTTAAAATATCCGATCGAACAAATTTACCGAAGTGGGCCCCAAGCACTACTGTAGCACTCACAGAAAATCTGGGACCAAAAGGAATGTTCCAAAAACCCCATTTCACAGACTAGGACCCACTGGAAAAAAATGGTGCAACAAGGGGCCATTATGGCCGCGGAACCGCGGCAAATGCATGTGTTTGGCCGCGGTTCCGCGGTGGAAAAGTCGAATCATGCAACCAAATTTTTCCAGAAGTCTTAGAACACCCTGCACATATTTCTGCAACACCCAGAAAAATTTTTAGAGCTAAAAAAATTTCAACAGAAACCTGATGCAAGAAAAATACGGTTTTTGGGAATTTTGTTCAATCGAGTTATAAACATACTAGAGCAAGCTAGGCTAGGTTAATGGCGTAGCTCTGATACCACTGTAAGTGCACGGCGGCGCCCCGGTCCTTCGGTCTTCCTCTTCACTCCGATCTGACGCCGGAAACGCGGAAACAAAAAAATTTGCAAACTAGCAAACCGGCACCACCGCGCACTAGAAAACCGGGATCGGGCCATTAACCTAACTACTAGCAAACTAAAAGATGGTTAGAGAGATATACCAAGCGATCCGTGTCCTTCGGTCTTCCTCTTCACTCCGATCTCCTCGCGGAATCTCCGGTCGTCGCCTCCTCGTCGAAACGGGCACCACAACGCCGGGTTCTTTTACGGGCTCCCACCTCTGGACCGAGGCAACTCGGGCGCGAAGTTGGCGAGCCGACGCGTCTAAGAGATGCTGTAGGTGCAGTGTAAAAACCATTGTCTCATTTGGGGTGAAGTTGCCTTTGGTGATGGAGGAATGAACAAGATATGAACTTGGGAATTTTGGTGGCAAGCTAAAATGAGATGAATGATAATTTTTCCCCACACCAAAAATGAACTCCTCTCCTCCACTCCTTGAAGTGGCCGGCCCCTTAACCAAAATGGTGGAGGGAAAAACAAAAAGGAAAGCACAAGGGAGGTGAGTGTAGGAAAAGGCAAAAGGTGACCACATCCAAAAGCAATGATAACCATATCATATCAATTTCTAATCTCATTTAATGCAAAGGAAAAGATGGATAAAGCATCTCATGATGATAGTCATATCATGAAGCCACAAATGCATAAAAACCCCTCCTCAATAAGTTATTTGCAAACTTGCAAATAACCCCCTCCATCACAAAAGTCCGGCCGTGAAGGAACAAAGGAAAACCGGCCGGAACGCAATGCAAACTGGCAACTTCAGAAAACTGATCCCGTAATAAATTACAGGGAAACCCCGCGACTGCATATACATGCCCGCATTTGTATTCCCACTGAACACAAATGCAAAGAGACAAAATCTACACTATCTAATACTAGGATCCGGCTTAAGGCAAAGTCGGCTAGTAAAAACCGTCTGATCACGATCCGTGCAATAACGCACGTATCTGATCGAACCCTGCCATATCTCCATACGGCCTCTACAGCGTTTCGCCCGAAAATTGAGTAACTGTGTGTGGTGGACTCTAAAGACTCGCCAATACTATGGATGTGGATTTAACCACTAGCACGTCAGAGGTATTAGCCATACGTGACGGGCTACCAGCTATTGACCAAATGGGACGTCCATGAGCGAACTCATCCTGACACCCTACTAAGCCTGTCAGTGATAATAAACGTACAGTCCGGTCCGTTCTTCTATGAGCATTGCATGGCGGGCCTAGGGGGTTGGTAAAAGTCAGACCCTCAAAAGCGGTACAAATCGTGTCGGAGTGTAGCCCATAACACCCTGAGATACTACTGGAATACCTACCAGTAAATCTCCTACCTTGGAAAAGGACTTTATGTAATGGCTCTCCTAGACACAGCGCGATCTCACCCCCAATATCGGGAGAGACGAACCCCTGCAGATCCGCTCACTGCATCGATATGGCTCAGGACTGTACCCAACTAAAACCTGTTTGGACGTCTCCTTTGAGCGTGGTAGGGTAGTAATCAAAGCACAGTGGGAACTCACACGAGACAAATGACGATCTCAGGTCGATGAACTAACCTGTACACATATCACCAGGGAACTGCTATCTGACGTCAGGTATAAGATCAACTAGCATGTTCCCGGCGAGTCCTGTCCGGTGTACTCATAACCCAACGAGTACCTGCATACATCTTAGGTGAACCAACTGACACCAGTGGCTTGTGAGACCGGCCACCGCCCCTCGTCGGGGTCTCGACTGTATACACTAGTCTACTCTGGAGTATCGATGCCCTGTCTCGAAACTCCCACGACTAGGGACCTTTTAAGGATGTACTTATGGACCCCATCTCCCACGTATATGATCGGCCTCATACTGCTGGTAGTCAAGAAAGAATTCTAGGGGATCTATCAATGTGCAATAGTGACCTGAAAGGTCACCTAAAGCAGTACACGATGATAAAGATAAACCAGATAGCATACTATCATCTTGAGTAAGACCGTCCTACCGGGATAGGTCATCCCTCAATCATTGCAATCACGTGCCTGTGATCCAATAATTGACTCTGAGGGCACTATCTCTAACATCCTCACACACCTGAGAGATACTACGGTTTTCTCATGGATGGTGGGAGCGAGGATTGCATCATGGTTGATGATGACCCAACTAGCTTCGAGCAGGCCATCACGAGTGGGGACTCAGTGAAATGGCTGGATGCAATGCGGTCCGAGATGGAATCCATGTACACCAACAAAGTGTGGACTTTGGAAGTTACACCTGAAGGGGTAAAACCTATTGGGAGCAAGTGGATCTTCAAGAAAAAACTTGGTGTAGATGGGAAAGTGGAGACTTTCAAAGCTAGACTTGTTGCAAAAGGTTTTCGTCAAAGACCAGGTGTGGACTATGACGAAACCTTTTATCCAGTGGCTATGCTTAAATCCATCCGGATCATGCTTGTCATCGCTGCATATCATGACTACGAAATCTGGCAAATGGATGTTAAGACCGCCTTTCTAAACGGCGATTTAGAAGAGTGCGTGTACATGACTCAGCCGGAGGGCTTCGTAGATAGTGGGAGCAGCAGGAAGGTGTGCAAGCTGCTTAAATCCATTTATGGATTAAAGAAAGCATCGCGGAGTTGGAACATCTGCTTTGACGTCGTTATCAAAGAGTTTGATTTCGTCAAAAACGTAGATGAACCTTGTATCTACAAGAAGGTGGCAGAGAGTAAGGTTGTCTTCTTCGTATTGTACGTGGACGACATACTCTTGATAGGAAATGACATTCCTATGCTGCAATCGGTGAAGCTCTTCTTATCACAAAGATTCTCAATGAAAGATCTTGGTGATGCCTCCTGCATATTGGGAATTATGATCTATAGAGATAGATCTAAACGGATATTGGGATTGTCCCAATCCAGGTACATTGACACCATAATAAAGAGGTTTAGTTTGGAAGAGTCGAAACGTGGGTTTTTACGCACGATCTCAGGGCTCACTCTCTCCAAAGAGATGTCTCCCAAGAATGATTTGGAGAGAGCTCGCATTCAAGGGATACCCTATGCTTCTGCAGTAGGCTCTATCATGTACGCGATGCTATGTACCAGACCCGATGTAGCATACTCACTAAGTGTAGTGAGTAGGTATCAAGCTGATCCTGGAGAGAGTCACTAGACAGCTGTGAAGAGAATTCTCAAGTACTTACGAAGGACTAAAGAGATTCTCTTGGTGTATGGTAACGGAGAACTCCAAGTGGAGTCCTTTACCGATTCGAGCTTCCAGAGTGATAAGGAAGACTCTAAGTCGCAGTAGGGATTTGTCTTTACCCTTTACGGAGGGGCGGTTAGCTGGAAGAGTTCCAAGTAGGAAACCATGGCAGACTCGACGATGGAGGCTAAATACATCGCTGCCAACGATGCTGCCAAAGAGGCTGTCTGGGTCAAGAAGTTCATTACTGAACTTGGAGTGGTTCCATCCATTGAGCATCCAATACCTTTGTATTGCGATAACAATGGAGCGGTGGCTTTGGCCAAGGAACCCAGGTCCCATCAGCGATCCAGGCATATTCTGAGGCGGTATCACCTGATCCGGGAGATAGTTGATCGCCGGTAGATCGAGGTCAGGAGGGTTGACACGAAGAACAACACTGCGGATCCACTCACGAAGGCCATTCCCCAGAAACAGTTTGAAAGACTCTTCGGGATGCTCGGTATGCGATACTATAGCACCTGGCCCTAGTGCAAGTGGGAGATTGTTAGTTGTATGTATGCCCTAGAGGCCAGTATTGTACAGATGATGTATATTATATTGGATGCTTGGACATATATAGAGAGGACTTTCTTGCTCGATATGATAGTATGCTATCTGGTTGCTCTTTACTTTAACATGTATACATGTCTCTTCATACTGTCTTAAAGTTACATGTTGGTAAAGCCCTTAGGATGAGTACTTGACTACCTGGACTATGATGCGGATCATACTAGTGGGGACATTGTAGTCCATAAGTACACCCTTCAAGGTCCCTAGTCGTGGGTGTATCGAGACGGGGCATCGATATACCAGAGTAGACTAGCGTATACGCTTCTCGACCCATGAGATGGGCGATGGATGATCCCATATCCATTGGTGTTTGACATCAGAGATGGTATACGGGTGCTCGGTGGAGACTGGGTACACTGGACGGACTCGCAGAGAACTCCCAGATGGTATTATACCTCACGTCAGATGGCAGTTCTCTAGTGACACTTGTGCAGGTTAGTCTGTAGACCCGAGATTGTCATAGTTTCTTGTGTGATTCCCACTGTGCTTTGATTTTCACCTTACCACGTCCATGAGGGCGTGCAAAACGGTGGTTTTTGGGTACAGTCCCGAGTCACATGGAGGCAATGAGCGATCGGAGGGGTTTCGTCTCTCCCGGTATTGGGGGTTGATGTTGCGCTGTGCTCGATTGGCCGTAACAGGGAAGTCCCTGGCCAGGGCTGATTCAGAGATTTACTAGTAAGTGTTACCAGTAGTTTCTTGACCCGTTATGAGCCTCACATCGGCATGACTTATCGGTTATTGGGGTCTGACGTTAACCACCCCTAGACTTGATATGCGACATATCAGACGAGGAGACCGGACTGTACGGGAAGTGTTGCCGGCAGGCTTTCACAGGAGTTGGAGCGGGCTTGCTTGCTGATCTTCTGATCGTTCAATACCCGGGTAGCCGTTACGTCCAGCTAGTATTGCTGACGGCTTGTGGGTGCGTGATGTGATCATCACCTACTGCCGGCGTATTGACGAGTCTTTAGAGTCCTACATAAAGGTTTTACTGGCTCAGGAAAAACGAAATAGGAGCGCATATGTGATATGTGCGGGACTGAGAATAATGCGTGTATGTGATACCGTATTATATTCTCGCGACTTTTTGTATCGGTCGGTTATATATGATATGACCGGGTTATCGAATCAAGTGTTGATTCGATAAGTCGATACGATGAAAGTTAGTCGGTTATATGAGATATGACCGGATTATTAAGTCAAGTGTTGATTTAATAATTAAATGTATAATTGTATATTAGATATACTAGTTTACATTTACTAACACATGTTCACTTAGGGTTTTTTCTCACTTGTACACATTTTTACTATATATATGATATATATGAAAATGTGTTGTATTTTTGTATCATGGTTGATGATACACTATACATGGGTGTATGAGACTTACACTATGCTAATTTTTATTTTGGGTTTTTAATATCTAAAGTAATTACAAAATCAAGAGGTGGATTAGAAAATGCATGAAGGTTGTGGATGCATTGACTAATTCAACTTGGTTTTGTTTTTACTATGGATATTTCTTAACCCAACCATAAAGATAAGCCTAGGGTTAAGTCTCTACAAGGGTTAGTATATGATACTCTCTCACCATGGTTAGCATTCTCACTTAATCATTATCCTCATTTCTTTTCTTTTGTTCATCATCTTCTTCTTCATTGAGCAAAAGAAAAAGCAAGCTAGGGTTTGATCCAAAGTGAGAATCCTTGTGAGAAACAAAATTCTAAAGAGAACCCACTTTCTATTTCTCCATCCTCTACTAGACTAGCACATTAGTTTATGGTGTTTACTTCACTAATTCTCTAGTTAGTGAAGTAGGAGCTTGAGTCGGAATTCCCTCGACGTAGATCATCTTCGGCCTCGGAGACTTCAAGCAAGGTCGCATCCTTCGCGTCGTGAAGCCATGCAAGAGCCCGGGAGAACCTTGATCACAGCGAAGGGACTTCAACAAGGAGAAAATGAAGTGGAGGACCGATCTACAAAGGTTGTATATCGCGTTCCCTTTAGTGTAAAGTTGTTTACTTACCATTAGTTTCGCCTAAACTCTAGTTAACGATCTTGCTTAGGGTTGTGCGGCACATAAAAATTTAATTATGGCATGGTCGATACCTTATAGAGCCTTGTTAGTGTGCCTAGTAACCCTACAATAGATAGTATACATGTGCTCGGCGGAGACTGGGTACACTGGACGGACTCGCCGAAAACTCCCATATGGTATTATACCTATCGTCAGATGACAGTTCTCTGGTGACACTAGTACAGGTTAGTCTGTAGACCCGAGATCGTCATTGAGTCTTGTGTGATTCCTACTGTTCTTTGATTTCCACCATACCACGTTCAAGAGAACGTGCAAAATGGTGGCTTTTGGGTACAGTCCCGGGTCACATGGAGGCAATGAGCGATAGGAGGGGTTTCGTCTCTCCCGGTATTGGGAGGTGATGTTGCGCAGTGCTCGATTGGCTATAACAGGAAGTCCCTGGCCAGGGATGCTTCAGAGATATACTGGTAAGTGTTATCAGAAGTTTCTCGACCCGTTATGAGCCTCACATCGGCACGACTTATCGAGTTACAGGGGTCTGACGTTTACCACCCCTAGACAAGATATGCGACATATCAGACCAAGAGACCGGACTGTACGTTAGTGTTACTGATTAGATTCGCAGGAGTAAGACAATGCTTGCCTGTTGAGCTTCTGATCGCTCAATACCCGGGTGGCCATTACGTTTAGCAGACCGCTTGCTGCTTGTAGGTGTTTAATATGATCATCACCTACTGTCGGCGTATTGACGAGTCTTTAGATTCCTACACAGGGGTTTCCTGGCTCAAGAGAAACGGAGCAGGAGCACATATATGATATGTGCGGGACAAAGATTAATACGATATGTGATACTGTATTCTATTCTCGCGAATATGTTACATTGGTCGGTTGTATGCGATATAACCGGGTTATCGGATCAAGTGTTGATTCGATAAGTTGTTACACATGATATTAGTCGGTTATATGTAATATAGCCGGATTATTAAATCAAGAGTTGATTTGATAATTTAATGTATAATTATATATTTGATATATTACATTAAATTAACTAATATTAAGCCCACTTATAATTTCTTTTCTCACTTGATGTGCACAATGTATATATGTGATATGTATATTTGTGTACATGTATTGTGTCATGCTTGATGATACAAGCAAGATCGGTGTATGAGACTTAAACCAAGATAGGGTTAAGTTAGGGTTTTATTTATTTCTTAAGGAATAACAAAACAGAAATGACTTGGTCAATGTTGTCAAGCTTGGATGAAGCTTGTAGAAACATTGACAAAGTCCACTCTTTTGTCATTCCTTAGGGTAATTTTGTTAACCCAACCCTTAACCTTACCCCTTGGTTTATTCTCTAAATGAGTTAAGCATGAGAGCTTAACTCAACCATGGTTGCAATAATTCATTTGGATTAACTCATATGATGAGTTCCTTCTTCTTTTTCTTCTTCCTCAAAGCTTTCTAGCTTCAATGGAGATATGAGAAAAAGTGTGAGAGAATGAAATCTAAAGTGAGCCCACATCCTACTTCATCATCCTCTACTACTTGCCATTTAGTATAGGGTGTTTGCTTCACTAATTCCGTAATTAGTGAAGAGATAGTTTGGGTTAGTGTCTCCTCGACGTAGATCATCTTCGGCCTCGAAGACATCGAAGCAAGCATGTTCGTTTCTTCATGGGAGCCTCTCTAAAGTCCGTAGTCCACGATCGCAGCGAAGGGACTAATACACGGAGCTATTGAAGTGAAGGACCGGTCTACAAAGGTTGTATTCCTTGCTCACTTTACTTATGCAAAGTTGTTTGCATTATTTTCCGTCTATTTCTAGTTAACGATTCAAAGTTAGGGTTAGCTAAAACGGCAAAAATTCGAATTTGGCATGGACGATGCCTCCCGAAACCTTGTTGTTGTCTTAGGTAACCCTGCATACGCAAGTGTGAGTGTAAAATATGTATATACGCAACTATGAGGGTACAATATGTATGTACGCAAGTATGAGTGTACAAGTGCTATATACGCAAGTATGAGTGTACAAGTGGGTATATACGCAAGTATGAGTGTACAATATATATATACGCAAGTATGAGTGTACAATAGGCATATACGCAAGTATGAGGGTACAATATGTATGTACGCAAGTATGAGTGTACAAGTGGTATATACGCATGTATGAGTGTACAAGTAGGTATATACGCAAGTGTGAGTGTACAAGTCATGCGCCAATGTCGATAATGATAAAATACGGTATATGTGTATAGGCGTGTCATGGTAATTACCGACGGTGTGGGTGTAGCATGCAAATCAGTGCTCGTGCACATGTACCGTCAGGAATAGTGCAGTGTCCACTATGTACTAAATCAAGCACAACAATATAATGGCTTGTAATGACGCTTATGCTAAAATCAACATATACGAATATGAAAATGCGGCTACGATACCCTATCAAGCCCTGACGCATAACTCCATACGGGCAATTTCCCCGTAGATGTTAAATCTACTCACCGGTGATCTCAAGCTAAGTGTATCCGACCACCTGCTTCCCCTTCTTCGCGGTGTCCGAAGTCACCTCCTGCGACCCTATTAACACATAATATATAGCAAAGAAAAACTTAGAAATCGACCAATAATACGCACAATTAAACTTATAACGACACACCGACTCCAACAACCACTTAACGTGTTCGTTTAATGGCTAAACTGTGCGTGACACAAAAACAACAGATCCTGCGCGCAGAATTCATGCGAAGAGCAGAACAGAGTCGGACACCGTATCGTGCGTCGACGTAACACTAAAAACTACCTAAACGGTCCTAGATTTGTCCCACGATCATTAATAAAAAATCTAGCAGTACCAAAAAACCCCAAACCACAGCAGACAGCTACCCTAAAAGTTCTAAGCCCCCAGCTCCCTCCGTGGTCGAGCTCGCCGGAAATGTCCCCCTCGTTGCCGGCCAAAACCGCCCAGGTTGGTCTCGAACTTTAGGTACACACTAAAGTTAACTAGCTATACACCACTACACTATTTGGTTTTACCAAAAAGTCTCGGGGTCACAGCAGGTCACAGTAACACAAAAATGACACTAAAATACGATATCGGCACAAAACTAAGACTTTATAGTTCTAAACTGAAGCAACAAGGCAACACAACACAATAACTAGCTAATTAACAGTATAAAGAGAACTACCTTCCCAAACTTGCTCAAAACTCTAACTTTTCAAGCTCCAAGTGGTCTCTATAGGCTTTGGCTCAAGTTCGAAGAAGAGTGTATTGAGTTTTGGTGAGGGGTAGTGAGCTTTTTTGAAGATTTGGGTTAGGGTTTGGTGAAGGGGCAGAAAAGCTTCAGCTTGGGAGAGAGAGGGGAGGAAAATATGAGAGAAAGAAAATGATATAACAAATAATAGAGAGAGAGTGAGAGGAGGGTATGGGAGCAAGCATGGCACTTCCTCTCTCCTCATTAAATGCTAAGCATGCTTGTCTCCCTTGCCTTAACCTCATCGTTCCCTCTCTCTCTCTTCCTCTCGCTCTCAAGTCAACCCAAACGGAAAAATCATTTTATTTTTGAATTTTAAAAGAAACAAAAACTTAATTAAATACATATTTCATCTAATGAAATGGGTTAATACACCATGGCTACTAAGCAGGGTTTAACCTCAAATAACCCTAGGTTAACATGCACATGTGTGTGCATGCCCAAATTAAATTCTGTTAAAATATTCATTAATTTATATAAAATATTTGATAACCGTTTTGGTAAACTTTTTACTAAAAACCGCATTATCGCCTAATTAACCACTAATCATATTCTAAGGTGTTATATTATAGTGGATGCTTGGACATATATAGGGAGGACTTTCTTGCTCGACATGATAGTATGATATCTGGTTGCTCTTTATCTTAACAAGTAAACTTATTGTCTCTCTAATACATGTTGATAAATGTCACGACCCGAAAGAGCACGTGACTGGCCCTTGAACCATATGAAGTCTATAAGACCCCATCTGATCCAAGTAAGCCAAAAGCCCAGAAATCTAAAACCATTTAAAGAGTAAATAAGGAAAACTGGTTTTAAGAAGTAAGGAAATCACGTTTCGAAAATCAAGTTTTTAAATAACTAAGCCGAATATGCATTTTTAAAATGTGTAACCTTTCCTGAAAATTTCGGCAGAGTTTCTTTTGTAAAAACTGGCCCCGAACGGGGTACAACAAGAATAATATAAGAAATGATAAAAGGTATCCCCATGCGGGAGCTAGCTCTTCGTCAATCGACGGTCACAACCACGGAAGCAATAATAATATACAACGCCAAAGGGCGAGGATCAAAACCCAAAAAGAAACTCAAAACAGCCAGAAAACCGTAATACTACAAGCGCGACTCTAAGGTCGAAATAATACAACACTGTTTTCTAAGTATGAAACAATATACAAGTTTTGGTTGATGGAATGACTAGATACAATAAATAATACATGAACAATGGCGGTTCTGATACAAAAGAACCCACCTACCAACGCAAGTCACCCATATGGAAGCAGTGTGCCAGAAATGCCGCTATGGAATCTGTACGGCAAAAACCTGCAAGGACTGTGGCACAACGGGGGTGAGTTGCCAACTCGTGAATAGAAAATATCTACAAGCAGAGATCGAATGCATGACCCATCCTAGGTCAATACGATCAGATATATATAAACCTCAATATGAAATAAGTCTGAAACATGCTAAACTGGCAATATAATCTCTATACATGAGTGTAATGCCAAGTGCTCGTGCCAGTGCCTCAGGTAATAGCATATCATAAATGTGAGGTACAATCAATGAAATCAATCTGCATGTACGTGGATCCCGTCCACTCGTCACCCAATGACAATAACCATCATGCATGTAAATATCATCAGCATTTGCATGGAAATATGAGGATATAAACCACCTGTGTCCCTCTCGACACGTCAAAATCATGGAACCGGAGTGCCCAGCATCGGCACTCGAAAACATCATGAAAACTGTGCCCAGCATCGGCATGCAAATCCTCATATATCGGGCTCCGTCAGTCCGGATCGGCCCACAGGCTCTGTCTGCGGTATCGGCCCTCGGCCCCGGCAGTACGCCTATATCCATCTATCGACTCCGTTCAGTATCCTCCGGATAACCGCCAGGTCCAACAAAATCACCGGTAGGTAGTGGTCCCTCGGCCGGGCTCACCGTCTACTGCACCGCGAAACCGTTCTCGCCCCGGGGTACCATACCGGGTCCACCATGTACCCGTAATCGGCCTCATCCGCCTCCTCGAATCGGGTTTCACATGTCGCTCTCAGCACCAAGAAAACACATGGTGGACGCACTGAAATATCATATCACGGGTAACCGGGCTTTTAAAACAATTACATATCCTCTTTGAAACACCCACGGTTCCCAAAACCAGAAATATCATGGAAACAACATATTTCAATGCGTATAATCAGAAAGCAGCATGTATGCGACATAGAGCATAAAGGTAAGCATATCAATATATCATGCGAGGGTCATATCCGGAATGCAACAGTACTACAGTGTAGTGACATGGCAATTATCGATGATGAAGTGTGTGAGCCGGCAACAGTGTACGTGGAACATACGCATCATCGATAATGGTGCTGGTGTCCTAGCAGCATGACTGAAATATATCAACAATATAAGCGATGCAATGCAAAAAGCATGAATGTGCGGAATCGAGTAGTCAACGCAACAGTAGAGAACCTGCCTCAATAGATATATCATGCAACCTTGCCTTTTGAAATAAGACGAATCAAGGCTTTTGGTAAAATAAGGGCTACGGTGTTTTAAGAAAAGATGCGCATTTTGAAAATATCCGTATAAACCCTTTTTGCCTATCTTTAAAATATCCCTGATTCGTTAGTTTTGAAATAGGTATGACTCGGGTCTAGTCTAACGTCTACTATGCGAACTACGAAGCCACAATTAAGTCAATAGAGAGGGGTATGGAAACCACCTAAATCTGAGTCGATATCATACTATCTCATCACATGACAGGTATCACTACCATCATATCACATCTCCAATACAAACTCTATCATGTCGCCAAATCTTACGGCCTCAATCGAATCTCATCGACTCATCTCAACCCCACGTATCATCCTCAAATCTCGTATATGAACACATAGTCCCATACCCATGTGTAGATATACACCATCATATGCGGACAGATATATGAAAGAATGTATGCAAGTATGTGTGTATGTGTGAGTGTGGGTGCAACCACTACTCTAGGGTTTCTCACTACTCAACCAATACATCCTTATCACCAATAATCCATTATTACCATCAATAACCCTAAACAACACATAATAAATATATGGGTGTATACTTATTCGTATACATCACCACGGACTGCGGGGGTGCTATACGCCATCCACCCGACTTCTCCCCGTAGATATAATCTACTCACCTTGCTTCTCATGTATCGGTGCCGATGTGGCCACCTTCATCTTCTTTGCCTCAACATCTCGTAGGGTACCTACAAGTATATCACAATGCTAAAGCACATGAAAATCACATCGGAAACCAAAATAGCACACGCTACCCGCATAGGTAAAAACCTATCGACTCGCATGTAAACACGTTCAATATCCACTTGTCGTTGACGTCCAAACGCCACCCGACAGCAATGAATCACCAATACCAAAATCCTTACTAAAACAAGTCGTAAACCATGCACCAACATAGGAAAATCAACCAAGATTTCACCCTAGATGGAATCAGTCAAAACTAGACATACCCAGGTTCAAGAATAGAGGAAATGGGGTCATGCACAAAAATCGAGGCAGATCCACCCTGCTCTGGCCGTAAATTGCGGCCAGAATGGAAAAATTGGCGGCCTCAAAGTTGAGTTGGGGGCTAGGGTTTGGTGTGGTGGTTCATTGGTTCCTGCACATGTCACTGTCAACTCGGTTTCATTTTTGGGGTCTCGGGGTGATAGCAGATTCCACAAAACACTTCCAGATTTACCATTTTCCCCGATATCAATTCCGTAATTCCATATTTTGGTTTCAAGTTCAGGTTTGGGTTCAAATTAGCATCACAGAAGGGATTCTAAGGTCACCACGATCCTCAATTTCATCTTTAAATTCAGTTTTACTCTAAACCCTAACTTGAATTCTCCAAAGTCCACAAACAACACAATATCGATATGAAACTAGAATAGATGTACAAGAAATGAGATACTACTCTAATAGGTGCAGAAATTACCTCCTTTGGCAACTCAAGAAAATTTTTTAGTTGCTCAAAGTCCTCCAAATCCAATCTTGCTAGGTTCAATGTGTAGCTAGTGAGCTTGGGAGTAAGTTTTGTGAAGTGGGAATGGGGTTTTGGCTTTGTTTTCATGGTGGATCTAGGGTTTTTGTGAAGAGGGTGAGAGAGGGAGAGAGAGCAGCAGCAGCTCATGGGAGAGGGAGAGGAAATGAGAAGGGAAATGATGGGGGGGCATGGGTCAAAAGAGGTGAAGGTTGACTTGGTTCCTCTCTCTCTCTCATCATGATACTACTTTTTCCTTTTCTTTTCTTTTTCCTTCTCACTCCAATAGTGAACCCAAAAGAACCATGGCAAAAGAAATGTAACACAAGTGTAACAAGTGTGGAAAATGATATGTGCACATTTTTGCACAAAAATGCTAAAAATCCAATTAGCGATTTTTAATCGCGATTAGCACTAAATTAGCATATAACTAATCTTAAAAACTTTTAAATGGCATAATTCCATAAAAATACCTTATTTTAGAATTTTCCATAATTTTTCCCCATTTATTTGTATTTAATTATACCGGAATATTAAAATATTCATTAAAATAACATTAAATTATAAAATTTCCCAAAAATCATATTTTATTATTTTGAAAACGTTACAATCTACCCCCCTTAAAGAAATTCGGTCCCCGAATTTAAATTTAAACCCCCAAATACTAAAATATTTCAATACAAATTCCAAGTCATCGGGGCTCCGAAATCGTCTATACACAAAACATCATAGCGCAATGCATGCGCATGAGTACTGAGCAGATAACTCAAAAGCAACACTCCATCAAGCGTCCCGCAATCATCGGAGTCATGGTAAAGACACAAATGTCAAATCCAATACAAAATCAATATGATATAAATCAGAACTATACATGCAGACATCCCATCTATACATGTGAATAGCTGATGTAGATGCATGCCAAATCTTTTTAAGTCGTTGTGCGATGCGCGTAACACTGCACGGTGGCGGACGTTTTTCATAAGAAAATAACTATATACGTATATATATATCCTTTGTTTAATAGGTGCGTTCCGCCGTTTTGAAAACAATTTAGAAGGTTTTCCTTGTTTTTAAACGTTTCGTGTCATATCGGACACATAGGTATATATATATCGAGACCATAGCTCGCTCTTGGAAATCCCTTCGAACTATCAATGCATGCAAAATATATCCATGTACTGTCCTCTGACTAGTCCTGCTCGGTACAAAAACAAATATCAAATATCATAGAAATGTACTGCTCCAAAAGGAATAAATCCCAAAATGCACATAACATCACCTTGTGCGTCTGGTGCGCACGGAAATCAAAATCCATATATGTGCCATACAGGTGCACAAAACAATATCTAGGTGCAACGGGTGTGCACGAAGCATCTGTCATAGGCAACCTATGTGCCTGACAGCCAAAAATCCGGTGCATCTGACATGCACGATGAATCTCGATTTAGTGCATCGGGTGTGCACCAAAATCGTATCTCAAAACCTGCGCCCAACATGCGCGAAAATCCAAATCGGTGCATCCATCGTGCACGAATGAAAATCTAGACCCTGCGCACTCAACATGCACGGAATCACAAAATCCAATAGCAACGCCGAACATGCGTAAGTCCAGTCAAAAGCACGGAGTGCAAGAATCCACATCAATATCACAATCAAAATTGACATACCGAAAGGCATCAAATCGAAGTCAGGTGCAACCGTAATGCACAAAATATAAATCCGGTGCAACAAAGGCACGAAATATAAATCTGATGCGATAAACGCAAGAAACATAAAACTGGTGCGACAAACGCACGAAGTATAGAACTGGTGCATCCTATGCACAAATACCAGCAATAACTCAAATGCGTAAGCAGCAACACTAAGTGTACCCAGATATAAAGAAAATCATAAACGTGTGCAACTGCGTGCACAAAATACATATCAATGCACTACAAGCACATATAAGTTATATAGAGTGCATTGATCAAATCGTGTGCATAACATATGCACAACATCAAATCAACCGTATGAAATCCATAAAGTCATAAGCAGGTGCAGCCAAGGCACGAAACAATATACAACGCGGCTTAATCAAATCAGGTGTACCGCGATGGAAAACTCACAACCGCGTGCATCAGCGTGCACAAATCAAAACACTAAAAGTACATGAAACTATGCTGGAAGCGTAAATCAAATCACCGGCATAAAATAGGCATGAAATCGCAATCAACACCTCAAGAGTAGTAACTATGTGCAAGGTATAAATACCCAGTAGGTGCAACCATGGTGCACAAAATCAAATATCATGAAACTCAGTCATCAAGACTAAATCATGCGAATAGATCGCCCAAAATACCGAAATCCAAGATGACGGATACGTGATAATCAAATCACAAAATCACAAATCATAAATACCGTCGTTGGTATATCCTTCTTCAGGGTCGAGAAGGTACAGGTACATCCGATGCTAGCGGCGCAAGATATCTACTTTCCTCTTGCTCGCGGCTGGCGCCCTCTGCCTCTAGTTTCTTATCTTCTCGGTAGATTACCAATCTCGCAATCCATCGGCTCATCGGCCCGGTCAGGTGTGCTGACAGGAACGATTCCGTTCTGGCACTTTTCAGGTCATCACTCGGTCAATCCTCATGACCGCTCGTAAAGAAGCACATCTCTGGCGCCGACCTCGGGTCCTCTAAATGCACATCACGCATCTACTCCTGGTGCAAATCATATAGCAGCAGTGTACTGGAAGGAATCCTACTCAGGTCACTTCTGATCTTGCCTAAGCCAAACTGTAAGGAGGCTGGTACTCTGGCGTAATCTTTCCACGCTTTCTGAACATCTGCACCCTTAGTACAACATCTCCTCGGAAGCTGGTCGCATCCCTGCGCCTCTGTATGCATGTCCGACCTTTAATCTTAACGGGGTGTAGTAACAGCTTGTCTGCCTCCCGCACGAACTTCTTGTCCCGCTTGTCTGTATCATCGACCATTCGACGTCGCGTCCTTATCTGCGCACTGCAATGTCCTCGGCTACGGTCCATCCGAAGTCTCTAACACGGACTCAAAATCACGAACTCGGTATCTTCATCACTCAGTAGAAGATATCTAGCCGAACACGTCCTCAGCGTGCATATCGCATCTCTGATGTCAGCGGAGTGTAACGTCATCTCGTCGAAATCTCGTGCGAACTCTTTACTCTACCTTGCTCCAATATCGACTGATTCGGACTCACCTCATCGTGGCAACACGGACTGCGCTCCGACGACTATGCTCGTATCTGGAGTCTCCCAAGAAGTGTCCTATCACATGATATCCGAATGATGTCGAATCGTCCGATCGACTCATCAGAACCTCAAAATCCCCCAAGAGCTCAACATCTCGGGTACAGTTTAATAGTATCGAGTACATACCACAGCATCGGTGGTCCAGCCGTAGAAAGGCAAACCCAAGCCTTACTAATGGCGCCGAGGAACTGCCGCAAACCCTAAGGTTCAAAGGCTTTCACACGGTCATTATGTCGAGTTAGGGTTTCATTCTTCTAGAGGGTCCATAGAATCGCTTGCATGTCTTTCCGAATACTTTAAACTTGGAAAATGGGTTCCTGACATTCGATCGTCTCAATCGACTCTCAACAAACCTGCGTGAAGTCGTCTCTAGATGGAATCAATCTACCTGATGACCTCGCATCGGGGTAAGCGAACGAACCACAGGTCCTAGTCATTCATCCTCGGTGACTAGCGACTCACCGTAATATATCTAAGTATATGCTCATGCTGTAGTAGCTCCAATCATCTGGGCGATATCTCATCATTCGCAGCAACAACTGGCTCATTCGTCGGTACGCTAAGCAGCGCCTCAACCATCATGTATAAGCGATTTATCAACGGTCATCACATCCTGGCTGGCCTCTATCAGTGGCTCAATCCTCTGGTACCGACCGGTACATCCGAAAAATCTCGCAAAAGCGATCAATCCAACGCTCATAGTGCGGAAACACAAAATACGAAGCCTCAGTGCAATCCGTATGTCTCAGGAATCACGCCCCGGTCAGCCCTCGTCCACGACGAGCTCATGCTGACGCAACTCGAGCCGTAGCTCACTCTGGCCGTGCAATCGCGGCAGCAAAACCATAACCAGTATCGATGAAGGTAGATCATAGGAAGGAATATAATACGGTGCAAGGAAATGTACAACCTAAGGTTTCTTAAGCGGAGTGGCGTGTCGTAAGTATGCCGCGGAACATACCCACGGTACGTCACTCTACTTTAGTCACCTATTCCATCAACCAAGGGTCATCCTACACGACGAAAGTTCGGGTTTAATACCCCCTCGACTAAGTCTAAGTTCCGTAAGGTCAAGCCTAAGTTCCGTATATAATTAACGCCCTAGGCTCCACATAGTCAAACTCAGACTCGAACCAAGGTCAACCAAGCGCTCTGATACCAACTTTGTCACGACCCGAAAGAGCACGTGATTGGCCCTTAAACCATATGAAGTCTGTGGGACCCCATCTGATCCAAGTAAGCCAAAAGCCCAGAAATCTAAAACCATTTAAAGAGTAAATAAGGAAAACTGGTTTTAAGAAGTAAGGAAATCACGTTTCGAAAATCAAGTTTTTAAATAACTAAGCCGGATATGCATTTTTAAAATGTGTAACCTTTCCTGAAAATTTCGGCAGAGTTTCCTTTGTAAAAACTGGCCCCGAACGGGGTACAACAAGAATAATATAAGAAATGATAAAAGGCATCCCCATGCGGGAGCTAGCTCTTCGTCAATCGACGGTCACAACCACGCAAGCAATAATAATATACAACGCCAAAGGGCGAGGATCAAAACCCAAAAAGAAACTCAAAACAGCCAGAAAACCGTAATACTACAAGCGCGACTCTAAGGTCGAAATAATACAACACTGTTTTCTAAGTCTGAAACAATATACAAGTTTTGGTTGATGGAATGACTAGATACAATAAATAATACATGAACAATGGCGGTTCTTATACAAAAGAACCCACCTACCAACGCAAGTCACCCATATGGAAGCAGTGTGCCAAAAATGCCGCTATGGAATCTGTACGGCAAAAACCTGCAAGGACTGTGGCACAACGGGGGTGAGTTGCCAACTCGTGAATAGAAAATATCTACAAGCAGAGATCGAATGCATGACTGATCCTAGGTCAATACGATCAGATATATATAAACCTCAATATGAATAAGTCTGAAACATGCTAAACTGGCAATATAATCTCTATACATGAGTGTAATGCCAAGTGCTCGTGCCAGTGCCTCAGGTAATAGCATATCATAAATGTGAGGTACAATCAATGAAATCAATCTGCATGTACGTGGATCCCGTCCACACGTCACCCAATGACAATAACCATCATGCATGTAAATATCATCAGCATATGCATGGAAATATGAGGATATAAACCACCTGTGTCCCTCTCGACACGTCAAAATCATGGAACTGGAGTGCCCAACATCAGCACTCGAAAACATCATGAAAACCGTGCCCAGCATCGGCACGCAAATCCTCATATATCGGGCTCCATCAGTCCTGATCGGCCCACAGGCTCTGTCTGCGGTATCGGCCCTCGGCCCTGGCAGTACGCCTATATCCATCTATCGACTCCGGTCAGTATCCTCCGGATAACCGCCAGGTCCAACAAAATCACCGGTAGGTAGTAGTCCCTCCGCCGGGCTCACCGTCTACTGCACAGCGAAACCGTTCTCGCCCCGGGGTACCATACCGGGTCCACCATGTACCCGTAACCGGCCTCATCCGCCTCCTCGAATCGGGTTTCACATGTCGCTCTCAGCACCGAGAAAACACATGGTGGACGCACTGAAATATCATATCACGGGTAACCGGGTTTTTAAAACAATTACATATCCTCTTTGAAACACCCACGGTTCCCAAAACCAGAAATATCATGGAAACAGCATATTTCAATGCGTATAATCAGAAAGCAGCATGTATGCGACATATAGCAGAAAGGTAAGCATATCAATATGTCATGCGAGGGTAATATCCGGAATGCAACAGTACTACAGTGTAGTGACATGGCAATTATCGATGATGAAGTGTGTGAGCCGGCAACAGTGTACGTGGAACATACGCATCATCGATAATGGTGCTGGTGTCCTAGCAGCATGACTGAAATATATCAACAATACAAGAGATGCAATGCAAAAAGCATGAATGTGCGGAATCGAGTAGTCAACGCAACAGTAGAGAATCTGCCTCAATAGATATATCATGCAACCTTGCCTTTTGAAATAAGACGGATCAGGGCTTTTGGTAAAATAAGGGCTACGGTGTTTTAAGAAAAGATGCGCCTTTTGAAAATATCTGTATAAACCCTTATTTTTTATCTTTAAAATATCCCTGATTCGTTAGTTTTGAAATAGGTATGACTCGGGTCTAGTCTAACGCCTACTATGCGAACTACGAACCTACAATCAAGTCAATAGAGAGGGGTATGGAAACCACCTAAATCTGAGTCGATATCACACTATCACATCACATGACAGGTATCAATACCATCATATCACATCTCCAATACGAACTCTGTCATGTCGCCAAATCTCATGGCCTCAATCGAATCTCATCGACTCATCTCAACCCCACGTATCATCCTCAAATCTCGTATATGAACACATAGTCCCATACCCATGTGTAGATATACACCATCATATGCGCACAGATATATGAAAGAATGTATGCAAGTATGTGTGTATGTGTGAGTGTGGGTGCAACCACTACTCTAGGGTTTCGCACTACTCAACCAATACATCCTTATCACCAATAATCCATTATTACCATCAATAACCCTAAACAACACATAATAAATATATGTGTGTATGCATATTCGTATACATCACCACGGACTGCGGGGGTGCTATACGCCATCCACCCGACTTCTCCCCGTAGATATAATCTACTCACCTTGCTTCTCATGTATCGGTGCCAATGTCGCCACCTTCATCTTCTTTGCCTCAACATCTCGTAGGGTACCTACAAGTATATCACAATGCTAAAGCACATGAAAATCACATCGGAAACCAAAATAGCACACGCTACCCGCATAGGTAAAAACCTATCGACTCGCATGTAAACACGTTCAATATCCACTTGTCGTTGACGTCCAAACGCCACCCGACAGCAATGTGTTGGGTTCCTAGGCACTCTTGTGAAGGTTCTTAAGGCATCAAACATGCCCGGATTAAATTTTAGACGTGCCGAACAACCCAAAGCCAGAATCTTTGCTAGATTATTAGGGTTTAATATGCAAGATGATAACTTTTATCTAAGTGTCAGGGATTACAACCTTTGTAGTCCGCTCCTTCACTTCACAAGCTCCGAGTAGAAGTCCCTTTGCCGCGATCCACGATCTCCCGGACTCATGAGAGGCTCCACGACTCGAACGATCCATTCTAGCTTGTCGTATTCCAAATCTCCGATGATCTACCTTGAAGTTGCTTCGACTCAAGCTTTCTCACTCAAAAGAGTAGAACACACTAATCCCATGGGCTAGATGAGATGAGGATGAGGGAGTAGTAATTTTGCTTTCTTTTTAAATCATTTTCTCAATTTTATTCATCACTTCAAGAAAAACTAGCAAGGATTCTTGAAGAAGGAAGAAGATGATAATGAAAGATAATGATAATCTTTTTCTTTTGTGATGAATAGAAATATAAATCATATGATTGATATATGACCATGGTCAAGGATGAATGGCTAAGAACAAGTAGAGAAACAACTAGGGTTCGGGTTTGGTTGAGTTAAAAGAATGTGTCATCCATAAAGATCTTAAGAATGACAAAAGAAAAAGCTTCTAGAAGGAACTTGAAGCTACTAACCCTAATCAAACCCTAACCTCAATTAATCATCCTTAAACATGTTTAACAATTAATCATATCATGTCACAATAATATATATCATATATATATTATATATTTGCAACAAAAGAAAATAATACAATAAACATATATCGCATATATATCAATGTATCATCCACTGAGAAAATGAAATAATAAAGAAAGCCAATATTAGTTAATATAATAATATATCATATATATTATTATATATTAAATCATCGAATGAACACTTGATCCGACGATCCGGCTATATCGAATATAACCGACTAATATATCATGTACCGATTTATCGAATCAACACTTGATCCGATGTCCCGGTTCATATCTAAATATCGCGAGAATATAATACGGTATCCCATATCGCATTATTCTCGGTCCTGCACATATCACATATGTGCCTCTACTCCGTTTCGCCTGAGCCAAGAAACTTCTGTGTAGTACTCTAATGAATCGTCAATACGCCGGTAGCAAATGATGATCATATCGAACACCCACAAGCTGCAAGCAGTCAGCTAAACGTAACAGCCTCCCAGGTATTGAGCGATCAGAAGATCAACAAGCTAGCCTGTGCGTTCTCCTGTGAATCCGATCAGTAACACTCCCTTACAGTCCGGTCTGTTCGTCTGATATGTTGCATATCAAGTCTAGGGGTAGTATACGTCAGACCCCAGTAACCGATAAGTCGTGTCGATGTATGGCTCATAACGGGTCGAGAAACTACTAGTAACACTTACCAGTAAATCTCTATATCAGCCCTGGCCAGGGACTTCCAGTTATAGCCAATCGAACACAGCACAACATCAACTCCCTATACCGGGAGAGACGAATCCCCTCCTATCGCTCATTGCCTCCATGTGATTCGGGACTGTACCCAAAAGCCACCGTTTTGCACGCCCTCTTGGACGTGGTAAGGTGGAAATCAAAGCACAGTGGGAATCACACAAGACTCTATGACGATCTCGGGTCTTCAGACTACCCTGTACCTGTGTCACCGGAGAACTGCCATCTGACGTGTGGTATATCACCATTTGGGAGTTCTCGGCGAGTCTGTCCAGTGTACCCAGTCTCCACTGAGCACCCGTACACCATCTCTGATGTCAAACACCGATGGATATGGGATCATCCATCGCCCATCATATGGGTCAAGATGCGTATACGCTAGTCTACTCTGGTGTATCGATGCCCTGTCTCGATATACCCTCGACTAGGAACAGTTATAGGATGTACTCATCGACTACCGCGGCCCCACTAGTATGATCTCATCATAGTCCCAGTAGTCGAGTACAAGTCCTAAGGGCTTTATCAACATGTGAGAGTAAAACAGTAAACCAATACAAGTCAACATGTTAAGATAAAGTGAAACCAAATAGCATACTATCATGACGAGCAAGAAAGTCTTCTCTATATATAACCAAGCATCCATTATAATATACATCAAATGTACAACAATGGCCTCTAGGGCATATACATAACTAACAATCTCCCACTTGCACTAAGGCCAGCTGCTGTAGTATCTCATACCTAGCATCCCGAATAATCTCTCAAACTGTATCTGGGGAATAGCCTTCGTGAATGGATCCGCAGTGTTGTCCTTCGTATCTACTCTCCTGACCTCGATCTCCCGGCGATCAACTATCTCCCTGATCAGGTGATACCGCCTCAAAATATGTCTGGACTTCTGATGGGACCTGGGTTCCTTGGCCAAAGCCACAGCTCCATTGTTATCGCAATACAGAGATATTGGATGCTCAATGGATGGAACCACACCAAGTTCACTAATGAACTTCTTGATCCAGACAGCCTCTTTGGCAGCATCGTTGGCAGCGATGTATTCAGCCTCCATCGTTGAGTCTGCAACGGTATCCTGTTTGGAACTCTTCCAACATACCGCCCCTCCATTGAGGGTAAAGACAAAACCCGAATGCGACTTAGAGCCGTCCTTATCACTTTGGAAGCTGGAATCGGTAAAGGACTCCACCTGGAGTTCTCCGTTACCATACACCAAGAACATCTCCTTAGTCCTTCGTAAGTACTTGAGAATGTTCTTCACTGCTGTCCAATGACTCTCTCCAGGATCTGCTTGATACCGACTCACTACACTTAGTGAGTATGCTACATCGGGTCTGGTACATAGCATCGCATACATGATAGAGCCTACTGCCGAAGCATAGGGTATCCCTTGCATGCGAGCTCTCTCCAAATCAGTCTTGGGAGACATCTCTTTGGAGAGAGTGAGTCCATATATCGTGGGCTGATTCCCACGTTTGGATTCTTCCATACTAAACCTCTTTAGTATGGTGTCAATGTACCTGGATTGGGACAATCCCAGTATCCGTTTAGATCTATCTCTATAGATCATGATTCCCAATATGCAGGAGGCATCACCTAGATCTTTCATTGAGAATCTCTGTGATAAGAAGAGCTTGACTGATTGCAGCATAGGAATATCATTTCCTATCAAGAGTATGTCATCCACGTACAATACGAGGAAGACTACCTTACCCTCTGCTATCTTCTTATAGATACAAGGTTCATCTATATTTTTGATGAAGTCAAACTCTTTGACTACAACATCAAAACAGATGTTCCAACTCCGCGATGCTTGCTTTAACCCATAAATGGATTTAAGCAGCTTGCACACCTTTCCGCTGCTCCCACTATCTACGAAGCCCTCTGGCTGAGTCATGTACACGCACTCTTCTAAATCACCGTTTAGAAAGGCGGTCTTAACATCCATTTGCCAGATTTCGTAGTCATGGTATGCAGCAATGGCAAGTAAGATCCGGATGGACTTAAGCATAGCTACTGGAGAAAAGGTTTCGTCATAGTCCACACCTGGTCGTTGACGAAATCCCTTTGCTACCAGTCTAGCTTTGAAAGTCTCAACTTTTCCATCTACACCAAATTTCTTTTTAAAGATCCACTTGCTCCCAATGGGTTTTACCCCTTCAGGAGCATTTTCCAAAGTCCATACTTTGTTGGTGTACATGGATTCCATCTCAGATCGCATTGCATCCAGCCATTTCACAGAGTCACTACTCGTGATGGCCTGCTCGAAACTAGTCGGTTCATCATCATCCATGATGCAATCCTCGCTTCCACCATCAATGAGAAAACCGTAGTATCTCTCAGGTGGACAAGAAATCCTACTAGATCGGCGGAGAGGCTGGGGTTCGTCGGGTACTACTGAATCCTCTTGTTCCACTAAATCATCTTTTGTAGTTTGTTCTGCTGGAACTTCTTCCAGTTCTACCTCAGAGCCACTAATTTCTTTTTCAAGAAATTCCTTTTCTAAAAAGGTGGCATATTGAGAAACAAACACTTTTTGTTCCTCAGCGTGATAGAATATATATCCATAAGAATCTTTTGGATATCCTACAAACTTACATATACTTGATCTTGCCTCGAGTTTGTCCGGATTTTGCTTTTTAACATAGGCCGGACAACCTCATATCTTAACTCGTTTAAGAGATGGTCTCTTTCCATTCCATATCTCATATGGAGTGGTAGGCACCGATTTAGTTGGAACTCTATTCAATAGATATGTGGCTGTTTCCAGCGCACAACCCCAAAAGGAGATAGGTAACTCAACAGTGCTCATCATAGAGCGCACCATATCTAATAGTGTGCGATTCCTTCGCTCCGATACACCGTTGTGCTGTGGTGTATAAGGAGGAGTAAGCTTAGAGAGAATCCCATTCTCTTTTAGATAATCCCGAAACTCATTACTTAAGTATTCACCTCCTCGATCAGATCGAAGAATCTTAATACTTTTGCCCGTTTGATTCTCTACTTCGTGCTTATAATCTCTGAATTTTTCAAAAGCTTCAGACTTGTGTTTCATCAGGAACACATGTCCGAATCTAGAGAGATCGTCAGTGAATGTAATGAAGTAGGAAGAACCATTCCTGGCATGCGTAGACATGGGACCGCATACATCACTATGTACCAGTCCTAAGAGTTCGGTAACTCTTTCTCCGTGTCCACTAAACGGAGCTTTGGTCATTTTTCCTTTGAGACATGAATGGCAAGTATCATAAGATAATAATTCGAACGGATTCAAATAACCATCTTTATGTAACTTAGCTAGTCGTGTCGCATTGATATGACCAAGTCTACAATGCCACAAGTAGGATTCGTTCACATCTGAACTTTTCCTCTTGTGTGTGTTTTGTATATTCAGGACTGTATTCTGATTTAGAATGAATATGCCATTATGTAACGAGCCTGATGCAATCAACTTTTGATCTAGGAATATGTTCATAACATTATCCTGTACTACAAAATTATATCCCTCTTTACTCAATAAAGAAACTGATATAATGTTGCACATCATGTTCGGTATATAATAGCACTCATTTAGAATCAGTGTATTACGACTTGGTAATACAAGGTGATATTCGCCAACTGCTTTGGCTACAATACTTGCACCGTTCCCTACTTGAACGGAATGATCACCTTTTCCCAGTTCTCTACCTTTACGTAGCCCATGTAACTGTTTACATATGTGGGATCCTGATCCGGTATCTAATACCCAGGACGTAGGGTGAACTGAGAAACAGTTCTCAATAACTAACACACCTGAAGAAGATGCATCAACATGCATGTTCTTTTGGGCGGCGTGAGAATCTAGATATTCTCCTGTTTCCTGTTCAGTCTTATAACTCTTATAAGAAAGAACGGGTTCAACGTTCCCTTGCTCAGTACAATAATTAGGTTCAGTCAATACATCCATATTATTATCTTGATTATGGCCTGAAATGGTCGCTACCTGGAGAGAGAGAGAAGAAAACACTTTAGCGTATGCTCTTGCAAGATTAGATTGGTTATTATCTTATCTAATCAGCATGTCTCCCACTGTTTTTATCAAATCTACCTTTAAACCATAAAAGGTAAGATTAGCCGGGATTAATTACACCCTACAATTTCGTCAATCTTTCAGCCAGATCAGTGTCGGTACTTTGAGGGAGGTTCCCCGTGCTTTCGCACGGACCTAATTAGTAAACCTAGTTTTCCCAGAGGCGTAACCTCGTTAACACTTTTCTAGACACCTACTTGAATGACTAATTGTCCTGTGTAAAACTCTCCCAGGAGTAACTCTTACTCGCAGTGGGTATCAGGATCCAACTATCTCATAGGAGGTATGCAATCTCATTGCAAATTTCAACACTTGAAATTCCCGATAATATTTTTACCCCTAGTGTCTTATGACCTTAACTATGGTCAACAAATCATAAGCACCAGTCAAGTCCTACCCGTCATTTCTTGATTAATTTAGACCCACCCACATGACCCTTAACTATGGTCAACAAAGTCATATGACTGTCCTAATTAATCACATCTTATGTTATCTAGGAAAACATCACTTAGCTACCGTACACTGCGCCTTAACTATGGTCAATAAACGCAGCACGAATACTAAGTACTCTATTTTCCTAAAATGACGGAGGGTTACGTAGGTTTTTCAGAAAACCCTGAGCGTAATGAACTTGATATCGTCGTAGAATCATATGTTTTTGAAAAGGAGTGTTTTTGAGGCTTTTCTTAGTTTAGCTAAAGGGGTCACTCCCGGTGAAGGGATCGTCGGCCCTTTCCTCATCGAATAAGGTGCAGGATATATCATATATACCGCTGTGCAAAGCAAAACACTTAAAGCAATCAAAAGACAAACCGCGTTTTGTAGCATCTGCCAGTTTCGCTAAAGGAGTCACTCCCGGTGAAGGGATCTCGGTCCTTTCCTCATCGAATAAGGTGCAGGATATATCGTATATATCATTGTGCAAAGCAAAACTGTAGCTACCCTTTTTATAAAGTTTTTGATTCTACAACATCTTTAGGTTTCTTTTCTTTTATTAATCTCATTAATAAAAATCCCATCAGCTTATGCTTCCTAAGCATCACAGAAGAAACGAAAGCAGTAATATTTATATATCAGCATATATATATAGTATAAGCATTCGTCTCAAGCAGTAATATGATCTCATCACAGAACATTGCAGCAGAAGAACATATATGAAATATTGGATATACTAGGACGTCCGTGTTTTTAATACGAGCCTGTATAAAACACGGATTCCACGGTCGCGACGAATAGCCAAACCCACATCCCAAGACCCCTACGAGAGCGGCAAGTAACGCTGCCAATTCTAGGGTTAGGAGACCGGTCTCGACTCCTCGAGATGGCCTCCCACTGGACCCTAGAACCCGGTTACTTGTGCTCCCCTCCTTGGGTCTACCTAATGCGGAAAAGTAAATAATATACACTGGTGACAGCAACCGCAACCTGGAAGTGCCCCCAAAAAAAAGAATATAACATTACAAATGAATTTTACATGAATGAAAATAAAAACTCTCATCTCACATAAAACCCCCGGCTATTCAGAACGCGACGATCCAATATAACATATCACAGCAACACATAATATCTCATATCATCAACGTAAGTAAATATGCGCATCCCAATTGTCGTTGACATATAGCAACGAAACCGGCGATATCACATATTACACTTACGGTCACAGAAAAGAAAGTGTAAAACTACAATATTTGGAATCCACAATCACTTTAGACATCATAAATCCGAAATATCACATACTCCGCATTTCATGCCTAACTCTACGAATTCCACATATTGTATCACATTCCAGATAAATATACAGTATTAAACTTTCCGAACAGATAATCAAATACCCAAAATTTTCCAAAGTACTCAACTCTTGAGCGGAGTTCAAATAATCCCAGAATATGTCACAGTACCAGTGATCCAGCCGTAGAAGGGTTAAGCCAGCGCCTCACATGTGGCACGCCGTACTGCCCCAAACCCGAAGGTTCAAAAGGCAGTTCAAGACGGTCACATAATCTAGTTAAGGTTTGTTGTCTTCTAGAGGGTCCACCAGTTAACTTGTACAATTTTCCGAAAGATTTAAACCCGAATAAATTTCAACACTTGAAAGTTTGCCGTACCGGGAAACAGTAAGTTAATGATATCCGTTCAAATAGTTTAACAGTTTCTAAATATCCGGAAAGAAATACGAATTTAAAATTTCCGATCGAGTCTACTATTACAAAACAAACCCCAGAATTTTAAACACCTGGAACAGAATAAAAATATCCAGAATGGTCAGCAAGTACCTACGGGTAAAACCATGAAGTCACGTGTCCCAATCCTACAGTGCCGCCGCGGAAGCGCCGCGAGAACCCTCTTTCTGCCGCGGATCCGCGCTCTGTTGGTGGAATTGTCGGCACGTGTTTCATGGTAATTCTTAGAATTCCCTGCTGATTTTTTTACATATTTTTAATTCAGAAAAATCCCAAAATTTAAAAAATTTCCAGAGAGGGGTCAAGTTTCGTCATTTCGGGTTCGATCGGAGTTTTAACTTCGTAAACACATCGCCTAATGCTCTAGCTAGGCTCTGATACCACTGTAGGGTTCCTAGGCACTCTTGTGAAGGTTCTTAAGGCATCAAACATGCCCGGATTAACTTTTAGACGTGCCGAACAACCCAAAGCCGGGATCTTTGCTAGATTATTAGGGTTTAATATGCAAGATGATAACTTTTATCTAAGTGTGAGGGATTACAACCTTTGTAGTCTGCTCCTTCACTTCACAAGCTCCGAGTAGAAGTCCCTTTGCCGCGATCCACGATCTCCCGGACTCATGAGAGGCTCCACGACTCGAACGATCCATTCTAGCTTGTCGTATTCCAAATCTCCGATGATCTACCTTGAAGTTGCTTCGACTCAAGCTTTCTCACTCAAAAGAGTAGAACACACTAATCCCATGGGCTAGATGAGATGAGGATGAGGGAGTAGTAATTTTGCTTTCTTTTTAAATCATTTTCTCAATTTTATTCATCACTTCAAGAAAAACTAGCAAGGTTTCTTGAAGAAGGAAGAAGATGATAATGAAAGATAATGATAATCTTTTTCTTTTGTGATGAATAGAAATATAAATCATATGATTGATATATGACCATGGTCAAGGATGAATGGCTAAGAACAAGTAGAGAAACAACTAGGGTTAGGGTTTGGTTGAGTTAAAAGAATGTGTCATCCATAAAGATCTTAAGAATGACAAAAGAAAAAGCTTCTAGAAGAAACTTGAAGCTACTAACCCTAATCAAACCCTAACCTCAATTAATCATCCTTAAACATGTTTAACAATTAATCATATCATGTCACAATAATATATATCATATATATATTATATATTTGCAACAAAAGAAAATAATACAATTAACATATATCGCATATATATCAATGTATCATCCACTGAGAAAATGAAATAATAAAGCAAGCCAATATTAGTTAATATAATAATATATCATATATATTATTATATATTAAATCATCGAATCAACACTTGATCCGACGATCCGGCTATATCGAATATAACCGACTAATATATCATGTACCGATTTATCGAATCAACACTTGATCCGATATCCCGGTTCATATCTAAATATCGCGAGAATATAATACGGTATCCCATATCGCATTATTCTCGGTCCTGCACATATCACATATGTGCCTCTACTCCGTTTCGCCTGAGCCAAGAAACTTCTTTGTAGGACTCTAAAGAATCGTCAATACGCCGGTAGCAGGTGATGATCATATCAAACACCCACAAGCTGCAAGCGGTCAGCAAAACGTAACAGCCACCCAGGTATTGAGCGATCAGAAGATCAACAAGCTAGCCTGTGCGTTCTCCTGTGAATCCGATCAGTAACACTCCCGTACAGTCCGGTCTGTTCGTCTGATATATTGCATATCAAGTCTATGGGTGGTATACGTCAGACCCCAGTAACCGATAAGTCGTGTCGATGTATGGCTCATAACGGGTCGAGAAACTACTAGTAACACTTACCAGTAAATCTCTATATCAACCCTGGCGAGGGACTTCCAGTTATAGCCAATCGAACACAGCACAACATCAACTCCCTATACCGGGAGAGACGAATCCCCTCCTATCGCTCATTGCCTCCATGTGATTCGGGACTGTACCCAAAAGCCACCGTTTTGCACGCCCTCTTGGACATGGTAAGGTGGAAATCAAAGCACAGTGGGAATCACACAAGACTCTATGACGATCTCGGGTCTTCAGACTACCCTGTACCTGTGTCACCGGAGAACTGCCATCTGACGTGTGGTATATCACCATCTGGGAGTTCTCGGCGAGTCCGTCCAGTGTACCCAGTCTCCACTGAGCACCCGTACACCATCTCCGATGTCAAACACCGATGGATATGGGATCATCCATCGCCCATCATATGGGTCAAGATGCGTATACGCTAGTCTACTCTGGTGTATCGATGCCCTGTCTCGATATACCCTCGACTAGGAACAGTTATAGGATGTACTCATCGACTACCGCGGCCCCACTAGTATGATCTCATCATAGTCCCAGTAGTCGAGTACAAGTCCTAAGGGCTTTATCAACATGTGAGAGTAAAACAGTAAACCAATACAAGTCAACATGTTAAGATAAAGTGAAACCAAATAGCATACTATCATGACGAGCAAGAAAGTCTTCTCTATATATAACCAAGCATCCATTATAATATACATCAAATGTACAACAATGGCCTCTAGGGCATATACATAACTAACATAATGAATCACCAAATACCAAAATTCTTACTAAAACAAGTCGTAAACCATGCACCAACATAGGAAAATCAACCCAGATTTCACCCTAGATGGAATCAGTCAAAACTAGACATACCCAGGGTCAAGAATAGAGGAAATGGGGTCATGCACAAAAATCGAGGCAGATCCACCCTGCTCTGGCCGCAAATTGCGGCCAGAATGGAAAAATTGGCGGCCTCAAAGTTGAGTTGGGGGCTAGGGTTTGGTGTGGTGGTTCATTGGTGCCTGCACATCTCACTCTCAACTCAGTTTCATTTTTGGGGTCTCGGGGTGATAGCAGATTCCACAAAACACTTCCAGATTTACCGTTTTCCCCGATATCAATTCCGTAATTCCGTATTCTGGTTTCAAGTTCAGGTTTGGGTTCAAATTAGCATCACTCAAGGGATTCTAAGGTCACCACGATCCTCAATTTCTTCTTTAAATTCAGTTTTACCCTAAACCCTAACTTGAATTCTCCAAAGTCCACAAACAACACAATATCGATATGAAACTAGAATAGATGTACAAGAAATGAGATACTACTCTAATAGGTGCAGAAATTACCTCCTTTGGCAACTCAAGAAAATTCTTGAGTTGCTCAAAGTCCTCCAAATCCAATCTTGCTAGGTTCAATGTGTAGCTAGTGAGCTTGGGAGTAAGTTTTGTGAAGTGGGAATGGGGTTTTGGCTTTGTTTTCATGGTGGATCTAGGGTTTTTGTGAAGAGGGTGAGAGAGGGAGAGAGAGCAGCAGCAGCTCATGGGAGAGGGAGAGGAAATGAGAAGGGAAATGATGGGGGGGGCATGGGTCAAAAGAGGTGAAGGTTGACTTGGTCCCTCTCTCTCTCATCATCATACTACTTTTTCCTTTTCTTTTCTTTTTCCTTCTCACTCCAATTGTGAACCCAAAAGAACCATGGCAAACGAAATGTAACACAAGTGTAACAAGTGTGGAAAATGATATGTGCACATTTTTGCACAAAAATGCTAAAAATCCAATTAGCGATTTTTAATCGCAATTAGCACTAAATTAGCATATAACTAATCTTAAAAACTTTAAAATGGTATAATTCCATAAAATACCTTATTTTAGAATTTTCCATAATTTTTCCCCATTTATTTGTATTTAATTATATCAGAATATTAAAATATTCATTAAAATAATATTAAATTATAAAATTTCCCAAAAATCATATTTTATTATTTTGAAAACGTTACAATAAAGCTCTTAGGATGAGTACTTGACTACCAGGATTATGATGCAAATCATAGTAGTGGGGACAAAGGTAGTCGATAAGTACATCCTTCAAATGTTCCTTGTCGTAGGAGTGTCGAGACAGGGTATCGATACTCCAGAGTAGACTAGCGTATACGCTTCTCGACCCATATGATGGGCGATGGATGATCCCACAACCATTGGTGTTTGACATCAGAGAAGGTATATGGGTGCTCAGTGGAGACTGGGTACACTGGACGGACTCGCCGAGAACTCCTAGATGGTATTATACCTATCGTCGGATAGCAGTTCTCTAGTGACACTGGTACAGGTTAGTCTGTAGACCCGAGATCGTCATAGAGTCTTGTGTGATTCACACTGTGCTTTGATTTCCACCATACCACGGTCAAGAGATCATGCAAAAATGTGGTTTTTAGGTACAGTCCCGAGTCACATGGAGGCAATGAGCGATAGGAGGAGTTTCGTCTCTCCCGGTATTGGGAGTTGATGTTGCGCTATGCTCGATTGGCCATTACAGGAAATCCCTGGCCAGGGTTACTGAGATCTACTGGTAAGTGTTATCAGTAGTTTCTTGAACCATTATGGACCGTGCATTGGCATGACTTATCAGGCTATTGGGGTCTGACGTTATACCACCCCCAGGCTGTTGATATGCGTCATAACAGACGAAGAGACCTGACTGTACGGTAGTTTTACTGATTGGATTCGCAGGAGTACGAGTAGGCTTGCTTGTTGATCTTCTTATCGCTCAATACCCGGGTGTTCGCTACGTTTAGAAGACCGCTTGCGGCTTGTGGGTGTTTGATATGGTCATCACCTACTGCCGGCGTATTGACGAGTCTTTAGAGTCCTACACAGTGGTTTCCTGGTTCATGCGAAATGGAGTAGGAGCACATATGTGATATGTGCGGGACCGAGATTAATGTGATATGAGATACCGTATTCTATTCTCACGATATGTGATATCGGTCGTTTATATGTGATATAGCCGGGTTATCGGATCAAGTGTTGATTCGATAAGTTGTTGCGTTTGATATTAGTCGGTTATACACAATATAGTCGGATTATTAAATCAAGTGTTGATTTAATAATTTAATGTATAATTATATATTTGATATATTACATTACATTAACTAATATTAGCTCACTTAAGTATTCATTTTTCTCACTTATAATACATTGATATATATGTGATATATGTTAAATGTATTGTTTTCTTTTTGCACAAAATATATATGTGTGATATATATTATTGTGTCATGCAAGGTTACACATGCAACATGTATGTATGAGACTCACACCATGCTAGGTTAATGCTAGGTTTTTATTTGTTTTAAGTAATTCAAACATTTGGAATTAGTCATGGATGAGCTTGGAGAAGCTAGTAGAACATTGACTTAGTGCACTTGTTTGTCTAGCTTAAGATATTTGTTAACCCAACCCTTAACCATTAGCCTTGGCTTATTCCCTATAAGGGTTAAGTGTATGACACTAACTCACCATGGTTGAATTTCTAACCTCAAGAGAGTTTATTCTCTCTTCTTCTTTCTTCTTCTTCTTCATCAAAGAAAAAGCTCACTAGGTTTTTTCCGAGTGAAGAATTAGTGTGAGAAAAAGAAATCTAAAGAGTGCTCACTTCCTACTTCTTCATCCTCTACTATTATCCATTTAGTTTAGGGTGTTTGCATCACTAATCTCACCATTAGTGAAGAGATAGCATGAGCTAGTGTCTCCTCGACGTAGATCATCTTCGGCCACGAAGACTTCTAGCATGCTTGTTCCATACATCTTGTGGAGCCTCTCAAGAGTCCGGGAGTTCATGGATCGCAGTGAAGGGACTACCACACAGAGCTATTGAAGTGAAGGACCGGTCTACAAAGGTTGTATTCTATGTTCAATTGTTTGTAAAGTTGTTTGCATATCGTTTCGTCGGATTTTCTAGTAGCGATTCTAGGGTTAGGGTTTTCTAGAACGACAAATTTTTTAAATTGGCATGGTCGATGCCTCCCGAAAAATTTCTTCCGTGCTAGGCAACCCAATAAAGAGCCCCTGCTGGTCGTTAACCAAGTAAACGGAGACTATCAGACGTGCAAACCAGAGTTGATAAAATATGATAGGGGAGTGCAGCAACAGCTGACACAAATCCCCTCCTACATCCTGGAAAGCATACTGTGTGCGGAAAATAGCAAGGCGGATGCATTAGCCAAGCTTGCTAAGGAGCTGGCAGACGAAAAGTTCGATGGCGTAAGGATCGTTGTGCAAAGCCGTCGGGTTCTCGCGCCAGCAGAAATATCTTCAGAGGATTCAATGGAGCAATCTGAAGGAAAAGAAACGACCAAACAAGCGGTCCTTCGAATAGAAGACGACGAAAAGGTCAAGGATTGGAGGAAAGTTTTCATAGACTACTTCAAATCCAATCGAACGCTCGAAAACGCGTTGTCAAGACATCAGCTCATGAAACGGGCTCTATCTTTCGCCTTCGTCAATAATACGCTATACAAGAGGTCGCTTGACTGTCTGTGGCTAAGGTGCTTAGGACCAGAAGAAGCAAAGAGGGTCGTCCAAGAAACTCATGACGGACTCTGCGGTTCTCATCATGCCGAGCCAAAGATGAAGCTGATGATAAAAGAATGGGTTACTATTAGCCCATAATGATTCAGGAAAGTCTCGAATATGCGAAGAAGTGTCACTCGTGCCAGATTCAGAGGGACTTCATCCACCTACATCCAAATCCGCTACAACCAACGGTAGCTAGCTTGCCGTTAGAAATGTAGGGAACCGATATAATCGGCCCCATTGAGCCAGCATCATCCAAAGGACACCTGTTCATACTGGCAACGACTGACTACTTTTCAATATGGGCGGAAGCGGTACAACTAAGGGAGGTGAAGACGGAGAATATTCTCCATTTCTTCAAGACTCATGTCATCTACCGGTTCGGAACTCCGCGATGGATAATTTTGGATAATGGGCTAGCCTACAGGAGCCATAAAATCAACCGCTTCGCAGAACCGCATAAAATAGACAGGAGATACTCTTCAGTCTATAATCCTTGTGCCAACGGTCTAGCTGAAGCTTTCAACAAGACCTTGACCAAGATTATAAAGAAAACGGTGTCCAGGAACAAAAAGGACTGGCACGAGAGACTGCACAAAGCTCTCTGGGCGTACCGAAAGACGTTCAAAACGGCTACGAATACAACACCATACACGTTGGTATTCGGCACTGAAGAAAGTCCTTCCTTTGGAAATAAAACTCCCTTCTCTCCGAGTAGCGATTTTATACGAGATAACAGATGACGAAAATTCCCAGCGTCAGCTTGAGGAGCTCGACGCCCTCGATGAAACTTGCCTCATGGCGCAGCAAAACCTAGACGCTTACAAGCCAAGGATGACGTGCTTATACGAAAAACTAACTAGGCTGAGAACATTCTGCCTAGGCGAACTCGTGCTAGCAGTCAAAAGACCTATGATCCCCAATCGTACAAAACGGGGGAAATTCGAGCCAAACTATGAAGTTCCGTACATCATAGACAAGGTCTATCAAGGTGAGTCCTATTAGCTCATGGATATGCATGGAGAAAGACCATTCCGGCCAATAAACGGCCGATTCCTAAAGAAATACCACGCTTGACGAGTCACGACTTAGGTCAATGATAGATGACTACGCTCGTGTCCACTCGCTATCTTCCTGAGTCAAAACTCTAAGTGGTATTCGGAAAAACATCGCCTCATATATGGCGACAACGGACTGTAATGTCTTTAAACTAAAGCCTCACCACAAAAATAGTGATAATGGACCACTACGTCCTTAAACTGGCAATGGACCGAGATGTCCCTAAACTAACAATGGACCGGAATGTCATAAAACTAATGCGCCGCCTCAAACATGGCGCATCGCCCTAAATATGACAATGTCACGCCCCACCCCCAATACAGAGAGTATTGTCCGCTCTGGCCGAAGACGCACGGTTTTGTCCTTCGGAGCGAACCGGACCCGACCAGGGGCCACTTCCTAGGAGGTCACCCATCCAAGGACTTCCCTAGCCCAAGCACGCTTAACTATGGAGGTTTTCAAACTCCGGAGTTCCGATTCATCCAAAAGGTACCTCTGTATTGAAGTGTGGTATCATTCTATTTATAGTACAGATCTGTCCTCTTTCGGAATGTATTCCGAAGATTCCCCATTGTTTTTTAGTGGGTCCCCATGCTTATCTGGTATAAATGGGAATACCGGATAATACCTGGGGTTTTACATCCCCCTCCCCCACTTAGAACAATGGTTCTTCCTCGAACCACAGAACTACTTTTGAGGGACCGGCTCTGATACCATTCTGTTACACCCTATCCCCAATACAGAGAGTATTGTCCGCTCTGGCCGAAGCCGCACGGTTTTGTCCTTCGGAGCGAAACGGACCCGACCAGGGGCCACATCCCAGGAGGGCACCCATCCCAGTACTTCCCTAGCCCGAGCACGCATAACTACGGAGTTTTTCAAACTCCAGAGTTCCGATTCATCCAAAAGCCACCTCTGTATTGAAGTGTCGTATCATTCCATTTATAGTACAGATCTATCCTCTTTCGGAATGTATTCCGAAAATTCCCTATTGTTTTATAGTGGGTCACCATGCTTATCTGGTAAAAATGGGTATACCGGATAATACCTGGGGTATTACATTTACTTTGTCACGACCCGAAAATGGCACGTGATGGCCCTTAAACTACGCAACGTCTACAGGCGTAACGCAATTTAAGTAAGCCGAAAATCCAGCAATCTAAAACATCAAAAGTAGCAAGATATAAGAAAATTTTCAAAACTTTTCAAATCGCAACCCAAATTCTTTAAAGTCCAGCTTTTTTTTCTTGAAAATTTTGGCAGCACCTCCTTTGTAAAACAAGGCCCCAAAAATGGGTACAACATAACATAAGTAAAAGCATCCCAAACGGGAGCAAATCCATGCCCAACGGCGGAAAACAACCACCACAACAGATATACGACGCCGTAGCGAAGAAATAAAAGACGACATAAGTAAAAATTCATAAAAGACCTCTAAGTCGCAAAATAAAATATAATATCGTCCTCACATCAAGTCTCTAAGTCATACATGAAATTGGTAAATGGAGAGTACAGGATACAATGAATATACAACAACCAACATCAGATAACCGCAAAACCTACCTAAGCAAAACTGCACACTGTCAGGCGAAGCGGTATCCGCAGCAAAAGATAATACGATGGAAGAAAATAGCCTGCATCGGCTACTCTGAGGAACACCTGCAAAACACTGTGGCACAACGGGGTGAGTTGCCAACTCATGAATAGTAAATAACATATGCAGGTAATCGCAAGTATGCACGTACAGCGCGAATCTAACATATGTAACCTAATAGCAATAAATGGTCATATGTATGCAATAGTCATGGAAGGAATGCAAGCAAGTACAACTAATACATGAAGCAATAATAATATGACAATCTGTATGAAACAATCATATAAGGTACTCTATCAGGTACTACCAATATATGAAGCAATGATATGACAATGTATATATGCAACCGTCATAAAATGTACGCTAGCAGGTATAACTAATACATGAAGCAATGCATATAAAATAAAGTACGTAAATGCAACAGTAATGGAAGGTACTCTATCAGGTACTACTAATACATGAAGCAGTGCATAAACAATAAATGCGAAGTATGGGATAAAACATGTCATTCCCACGGAAATCCTGACCTCGTGGTAGGACCAAAATTCGTCAAGACAATCCAAATCTCAATTTCCCCAAATCAGCCCAAAAAATTGGCTATAATATAATGTAAGTATCAATATATCCTGAATGTAAAATATCAAGTAAATCTCATATATCCTGAATGTACAACATCATGTAAGACTCATATATACTGAATGTGCAACATCAAGTAAATCTCATAAGTCCTGAATGTCCAACATCAAGTAAATCTCATATATATATCCTGTATCCAATATCAAGTCAACCTCACATATTCTAAGTATAATTGCATGAATAAATATGATGAAGTATATGAATGGATATGTATAGATATATATTAGTGTCCCACTCCACTAATATATATATATATATATATATATATATATATATATATATAGGAATAAAAATATCATGAAACCAATGTGTCAAGCATCGACACAAAAATACTGATCTATCAGGTGTTGTCACCACGACTAGCACCCGGATAGGTACACATCATACGCTATCCGAAAACTCGAGTGCCTAGCTCTGACCCTTGAAATTCGACGTATCCATACGTACATGACTCCCGTCGGTATCCCCACGATAACCGCCGAGTCATAAGTACTGTCACCGGTAGGTATGGTTCCCCCACTAACTCATCGTCTAGCTCCACGAAATTCTTGCCCTGGGGTACCTCCAGCCCCCACCATGTACCCGCACACGGAACCATCCTTTCCTCGCGTGCGGTATATATATCGGAACCAATAAAACTCATGATGGGTGCTGAAATATCATATCAAGGGAAACCGGATTTTTCAAATAATGCATAATTTCATGAAACTACCACGGTCCCCAAATCCAGAAAACATCATGAAAATTCCATATCTCAATGCGAAAATCCATGAATATAATATACGCAACATGAAACTGAAATGCGAGCATATAAAGGAAAAGCCGCTATTTAACCGCAACAAGTTAAAATATAAATCATGCGGTTCCTAATTTCTCCAAGTCTATATAACATCAAATAAAGGTAAGCATGTAGCTATAGCCAGATATATGTGTAAACATAAGGGTATAGCAAGGTATATGTATCTACCTATCAGTAATGATGTAATATACCCCCAGATATAAGTGAAGTATGTATGCAAGGTGTACATGTAGCTATATCATTATGCGTGTATGTGCCTATCGCTAATGGTACAATATCCTATAGGTATACAGGTAACTAGCATGTAATGCTTAAATGAATATGAATCAATATCTCAATGTCCCTAACCAATCAATATCATATATTTAAGGGTGTTGTGCGTTTAATGGCAATTGTTGACGGTGTGTGTGGCATACAATCAATGCTCATGCAACATAATCCGTCAATAATAGTGCAGTGTCCTAAGGGTACCAGTCCAAGAAAAACAACAACTAAGCAATAAGATGTATGTGCTACTCTATATATGCAATTGAATATGCGACAAAACATAACATCTCTAGCCCAGACGCATAACGACATGCGGGCGATTCCCATGTAGATGTTAAATCTACTCACCAACCGTCCTGGCTAAGTAAAGCCAACAACTCGCCTTTCCTCCTTCGCAGCGCCCGAAGTCCCCGCCTGCGATCCTGAAAGCAAATAATAATATAACAAGTATATATTAGCGATCGACCAATAACACGTACCAACTACGTTTGACCGACGCACAAACTACTAACATACTCTTAAGTGTTCGTCAAGTGGCTAACGCGCGTAGCTACACTACGAAACCAACTCAAGAGCAAAAACTACACAAAGACACGAACGACATCGGCACAACCGTAGCTAGGAACGTAAAGCGACATAACTACTAAGCCTAGACCCTGATCGTACCGATCGCGCATTCACAACACAAGATATAGCGTGGAATCAATATAATTAACGTCGCAACGTCAAAAGAAACCCACGCAAAAAAGTTACCGAAACCTAGTAAGCAATATTTCGCACAAGTTCAAAGCTAACACATATCTAGCGATTTCAAACATCATATAATAGCTTAACTAAGCTATCCAAACCACTTTCATAATTTTAAACTTGCTTAATTAAGTTTTAGCAAAAACCCTTAATTAGACAAAGTAGTAATTAACAATAATTATCATATTCCACCACTAGAATAAGTTTTCTTAAACTTAAAAAAAAAACATTAAACACTTCATCAAGTTTTACCCTAACTTGAATTTCATAAAAATTATGATGAATGAATTTATCATGAATTAAAAGCTATATTAATCATATAATTTGCTAACTTAAATAGCTAGTTTAAGATTTAAACAAATAATTAAGGATTTAGTTAAGAAATTGTAGCTCTTCAACAACAAAAATCTAGCAACTAGATTCCTCCACTTTTCCTCCAAAGATCAAGTTTTTCATGAAGATCAAAGCTAGTTAGTGAAGAGAATAATGGTTTTATTTTTATTTAGGATTTTGTGGATTTATTTTAGAATTTTTGAAGAGTTTTTGAGGGCAAAAGAAGAAGAAATGAGCTTGCAAATTATGAGGGCAGCAATGGGGGAAGAGGGCTCAGCCAGGGGGTCATGGGGGGGTGTTTGTGTAAAAAAAAAGGAGAATGTTCTAGCAAAATACAATAAATGCATCATTTATTGCAATATTGCCACCATTCTTTCTTTACTTTTCTTTTTAAATTAGAAACCTTTTGCAAAATGTAAAAATCTAGATATTAGATGAGAAGGTTCTAAACAATTCTAGTAATGATTTTCAATGATTCTTATTTAGAAGTAATTACCACAATTTACGTATACTACTTACCACTTAAAATAATATTTAATTTGGGAAAAAATCTATTTGAACCAAAACCTCCCATTGACCCCCAAAGCTCGCGCACTAGCTTTATTTTAGCTAAAATAGGTGTTGGCAAGTTTATACGGAAGTTTGATCACAATCGGGTTAAAACGGAAAATACCGACTATTTTACCCTAAAACGGAAAAAATTCGCAAAACGATTTCTAAAACGTTACAGACAATATCCACCCTTGAGATTTGTGTTGCAATCAAAACTCCAACGGCGAAGAATACAACCCAAGTCCTATTGGCAAATCGATGGGTACAAAAACGGTATGTCCACAAGCAAAATAGGCACCGATGAAAACCCGAAAGGGCACCGTGAGTAAAAACAGAAGGGCTACCGGAGAGTTTGTGAAAACCCGGAAGGGCGCGATCTCATTAAAAAAAATGGTATGTCGACAAGCAAATGGGTACGGATGAAAACCCGAAAGGGCACTGTGAGTAAAAACAGCAGGCTATCGGCGAGTTTGGGAAAAACCAGAATGGCGCAATCTCGTAAAATTTTTACTTACAAGATCCTCTCGACTCGTAAGGAAAACTCCCCCTATGAGACCGTCAAGGCTCATAGGATTCAAAATCTTTAAGCCACAGGCACTTAAACCTGTTCTTAAGCCATCATATTCCCCAAGTTCCTTACAGGCGGTCCAATATTGGCTCTTTTATACAATCCACGGGCACAAATAAATGATTTCCTCCACCAAGTTCCACCAATAACGAGGAATGTCCCCATATGGTGAACGACACTTGTATGTCCTCTCGACTTATAAGGAGAAAACACTCTTGTATGATCCTTATGACTTATAAGAGAACACACACTAAGGAATCCCCATGATTCCTAAGGAGAAAATACGCCTACGAGATCCTCACGACTCGTAGGGGGAAATAACTTTATGAGACCCTTGCGGCTCATAAAGTCGAAAAGTCTTAGTCGACAGGATCCTAATCAGGTTAGTTATATGTATGCCCTAGAGGCCATTACTGTACATTGGATGTATATTGTAGTGGATGCTGGGACATATATAGGGAGGACTTTCTTGCTCGACATGATAGTATGCTATCTGGTTACTCTTTACCTTAACGTGTACACTGATTGTCTCTCTGTTACATGTTGGTAAAGCCCTTAGGATGTGTACTTGACTACCTGGACTATGATGCGGATCATACTAGTGGGGACATGGTAGTCCATAAGTACATCCTTGAAAGTCCCTAGTCGTGGGTGTATCGAGATGGGGCATCGATATACCAGAGTAGACTAACGTGTACCTTCTCGACCCATACAGATGGGCGATGGATGATCCCATATCCATCGGTGTTTGACATCAGAGATGATATACGGGTGCTCAGTAGAGACTGAGTACACTGGACGGACTCGCCGAGAACTCCCAGATGGTATTATACCTCACGTCAGATGGCAGTTCTCTGGTGACACTGGTACAGAGTAGTCTGTTGACCCGAGATCGTCATAGAGTCTTGTGTGGTTCCCACTGTGCTTTGATTTCCATCTTACCACGTCCAAGAAGGCGTGCAAAACGGTGGTTTTTGGGTACAGTCCCGAGTCACATGGAGGCAATGAGCGATAGGAGGGGATTCGTCTCTCCCGGTATAGGGGGTTGATGTTGCGCTGTGTTCGATTGGCTATAACAGGAAATCCCTGGCCAGGGTTGCTGAGATTTACTGGTAAGTGTTACCAGTAGTTTCTCGAATTGTTATAGACCTCATATCGACATGACTTATCGAGCTATTGGGGTCTGACGTTTACCACCCCTAGGCGAGATATGCGACATATCAGACGATCAGACCGGACTGTGCGGTAGTGTTACTGGTTGGATTCACTGGAGTGTGAGCGGGCTTGCTCGTCGATCTTCAGATCGCTCAATACCCGGGTGGCCGTTACGTTTAGCAGACCGCTTGCGGCTTGTGGGTGTTTGATATGATCATCACCTGCTGCCAGCGTATTGACGAGTCTTTAGAGTCCTACACAGAGCTTTCATGGCTCAAGCGAAACGAAATAGGAGCGCATATGAGATATGTGCGGGACCGAGAATGATACCAGTATGTGATACTGTATTCAATTCTCGCGATATGTGACATTGATCGGTTATATACGATATAGCCGGGTTATCGGATCAAGTGTTGATTCGATAAATTGTTACTGTTGATATTAGCCGGTTATATTCGACATGACCGGATAATTAAATCAAGTGTTGATTTAATGATTTAATGCATAATTATATATTTGATATATTAGTTTGCATTAACTCGTATCGGTTTATTTAAGATGGATTTTCTCACTCGGATGTACACATTGTATATGTGATATACTTTTGTACACTTGATTGTATCATGTTTGATGATACTTGTTTGCTAGGGTTTTTGTGTAAAGATCAAACCATGGTTACATGATAATGGTTAGGGTTTTGTTTTATTCATTTATTTATTTATTTATTTATTTCATTTTGGCAAAAGGAAAATGGTGGATAATTTTGTTTCTTTGTTGAAGTTTCATGAAGCTTTGAAAAAGTCCACCATTTTTGTTTTATGCCTAACCTAACCATTCACCTAACTATAGTTTGCTCTCTACACATAACCATGGTTGGATTATGATAAGTTTTGATTTTCTTTTCTATTTTAAATTAACTTGTCATAATCTTATCATATTCTTGATCTTCTTCTTCTTCTTCACTTCAAGAAAAAGCTTGAAAGCTTTAATGGCAAAGTGAGAAAAAGAGTGAGAAATCCAATTCTAAAGTCTACCCACTTCCTATTTCTTCATCCTCTACCTCTTGCCAAGTAGTAGAGTGTGTTTCCTTCACAAGTTTTCAAGGCTTGGTGAAGATGGAGCTTGATCTAGTGATGCCTCGACGTAGATCATCTTCGGCACGTTGTCGACGACCTAGCACGGTCTTTTCTCCGATGAAACCACCGTGAGAGTCATGATTCGATTTGGACAGCGGAGAGGACTTCATTGCGGAGCCGTAGAGGTGGAGCACCGGATCTACAAAGGTTGTATTTCCGTATTCACTTAGTTGAAGCAGTTAACTAGTTTCATTTTCGCCTAGAATTCTAGCCAACGGTCCGTGTTAGGGTTTCTCGGCACCGGTAAATTTGTAAATTGGCATGGTTGATGCCTTGTGAGACCTCCTTGGTGTGCCTAGGAACCCTACAGTGGTATCAGAGCCTGGCTAGAGCCTTAGGCGAAGTCTAGACGGAGTTTGAAAGCCGGACGAACCGAAAACCTAACCCCAAAATAGCTCTCTGGACTTTTTCTAAAAACTGGAGTTTTTCCAAATTAAAAATTGCTAAAAAATTCAGCAGCGTCCTATTAGAATTACTGTGAAATTCGTTGGGCCAATTCGTCAAGTGTGCGGCGGAACCGCGGCAGAAGCTTGGCTTCTTCGGCGGTTCAGCGGCAGTATTATTAAATTGTCCAATAATTTTTGCACAGTAATTCATGTTTGCAGGTGCTGGATTTTCTGGGAATTTTTAATATTTATTCAAGAGTTGAATTTTCTGGAGTTGTTTTGGGAATTCGTATATTCGATCGGATTATCAAATTTTGTCTATTTGGCTTTCCGGATAATTTTTGAATATGTTAAAAAGTTCGACCGGATATAAACACCCAATTTTTCCCCTGTTGGGAAATTTCCAAGTGTTGGATTTTTCCGTAGTTTAACGACGTTCTAAGTAGTGCAAGTAATGCGATGGACCCTCTAGAAGACAACAAACCTTAACTCGATTATGTGACCGTCTTGAACTGCCCTTTGAACCTTCGGGTTTGGGGCAGTACGGCGTGCCACATGTGAGGCGTTGGCTTGACCCTTCTACGGCTGGACCGTTGGTACTGAGGCACGAACTGAATGTTGTTAGACTTATTTCATGTGTTGATCTGTTTTGGGAAAACTTGGGTATTTGACTGTTCGATCGGAAAGTTTAACATTTTCTGTTTATCTGGAATAGGATACAATAATTGGAATTCACAAGCAGTTATGTGATAACTGAATGAATGTTATAAACATAGCAGTTTAGTCTCACTTGATCGGTTGCCACGGAATTTTGATGTGATCAAAAGTCTGTCGCAATCACGTAGCGTACGCGGATACTCGCCGGGTAAACTTAATAGACAGCCTCACTCCATAGCCCCGACCAAGTGACTGTAGGAGAACCCCGTCGCCGAAAGCATCCGTTCGGGTGCTCGCGGTAGCGGTGTTCCGCCTTGGTGCACTTCGTCGACGGTATCGGGGGTGCGGCCGCCTACTAAAGTTTGCGACGAGCATTCGATCAAAATGCCGGGAATCTTGTTGAATTGCCCGACTTGATATTGAAAAGTGTTTTCGATAATGAGACTAAAATGCGGGGTTTATAATTGTTAGGCATGTGATGTCTAAGTAATTCATTTGGTCAGGCATGCGATGTCTGAGGTGGTTGCGGATTCCAACTGTTGTAGTTTTACACTTTCTTTTCTGTGACCGTAAGTGTAATATGTGATATCGCCGGTTTCGTTGCTATATGTCAACGACAATTGGGATGCGCATATTTACTTACGTTGATGACATGTGATGTTATGTGTTGCTGGATATGTTATATTGGATCGTCGTGTTCGAATAGCCGGGGGTTTTTATGTGAGATGAGTGTTTTTCATTTTCATTCATGTAAAAACTTGTATGTAATATTCTTTTATTGGAGCACTTCCAGGTTGCGAAAGTTGTCACCTTTGTATATTATTTACTTTTCCGCACTAGGATAGACCCAAGGAGGAGGGCACAAGTAACCGGGTTCTGGAGTCCAGTGGGAGACCAACTCGAGGAGTCGAGTCCGGGTCTCCTAACTCTAGAATTGGTAGGTTTTCTTGCCGCTCTCGTAGGGGTCTTGGGGTGTGGCTTTGGCTATTCATCACGACCGTGGAATCTGTGTTTTATACTGGCTCGTATTGAAAACACGGACGTCCTAGTATATCCAATATTTCATATGATTCTTCTGCTGCGATATCTGTGATGTGATCATGTGATGTTCTTTGATAGATACAGTATATAGTATATATGATATATTATATAGACGTTGCTTATGTTTTACACCCGTACTAGCCCTGCACCGCTCTGCCGTTAGTTACCTAACCTAACGGTGCACGAGTGGACATCGAGGCGAATGCGGATGGCATAAGTGTACGTCGTATTTATCTGTGATGTTTAGGTACTTAAATGATGGGACTTCATTAATATGATTAATGAAATAAAAGAAACCTAAGATGTTGTAGAATCGAATTTCAAAATAAAACAGGTAGCTACAGTTCTTGCTTTGCACAGCGGTATATGTGATATATCCTGCACCTTATTCGATGAGGAAAGGACCGAGATCCCTTGACCGGGAGTGACTCCTTTAGCAATAAATGGCAGATGCTACACCCCTCGGTTTGTCTTTTGATTGCTTTTAAGAGTTTTTGCTTTGCACAGTGATATATATGATATATCCAGCTCCTCATTCGACGAGGAAAGGACCGACGATCCCTTCACCGGGAGTGACTCCTTTAGCAAAACTAGAAAAGCCTCAAAAACACTCCATTTCAAAATTCATTCGATCCTACAACGATATCAAGTTCATTACGCAATAGGTTTTCAGAAAAACCTGTCGTAGCCCTCCGTCATTTCAGATATGTACTGGTTAGTATTCGTGCTACGTTTGTTGACCTCTGTCAAGGCGTAGTGTGCGGTAGCTGATTAGCGCTTATCTGCATAAGCATATGATGTGATTGATTTAGGGTAGTCGTGCGACCTTGTTGACCTCTGTCAAGGGTCGTGCGGGTGGGTTTACTTCAATCAAGAAATGACGGGTTGAACTTGACTAGCATCCTATGGTTTGTTGACCTCTGTCAAGGTCATAGGACGCTAGGGGCAAAATATTATCGGGAATTTCAAGTGTTGAAATTTGCAATGAGATTGCATACCTTCTATGAGATAGTTGGATCCCGATACCCGCTGCGAGTAAGAGTTACTCCTTGGAGAGTTTTATACATTACAATTAGCCGATCAAGTAGGTGTCTAGAAAGGTGTCAACGGGGTTACGCCTTTGGGAAAACGAGGTTTACATTAATTAGGTTCGTGCGAAAGCACGGGAGACCTCCCTCAAAGTACCGACACTGGCCTGACTGAAAGATTGGCGAACTTGTAGTGTGTAATTAATCCCGGCTAGTCTTTCCTTTTAGGGTTTGAAGGAAGATTTGATAAAAAGCAGTGGGTGCCATCCTGATTAGATAAAATAATAACCAATCTATTCTTGCAAGAGCGCACGCTGAGTGTTTTCTTCTCTCTCTCTCCAGGTAGTGACCATATCACGCCTTAATCAAGATAATAAAACGGATTATTGACCGAACCCGCTTGTTATACTGAGCTGGGGAACGTTGGTCCCGCTCCAACTTATAATTGTTATAAGACTGAGCAGGAAATTGGGGAATACCAGATTTCCCGTGCCGTCCAAACGAAGAGAGTACATGATGATGCATCATCTTCGGGTGTGTTCATTACAAAGAACTGTTTCTCAGTATCCTTCGTATCCTGGGTATATGATACCGGATCAGGATCCCAGATATGTAATCTGTAACATAGGGCTACTAATGGGTAGAAAAACTGAGAACGGGTGATAAGTTTCATGAGGCAGAAAACGGGGCAAGTGTTGCAGCCAAGTCTGTCGGTCACTATCACCCTGTATTGTAATACATTGATTCTGAACGAATGTTATTAGATACCGAACCTGATATACAAAATCATATCACTCTCTTTATTAGTAAAGAAATGGTAAAATTTTGTATTGTTGGATAATGTTTTGAACATTTCCTATATCAAAAGTTGATCGGTTCAGGCACGTTATCTAAAAGCGTTCATGTTCTAAATCAAACTACAGTTCTTAGTATACAGAACACACACAAGAGGAAGAGTTCAGAAATGAACGAATTCTTCTTGAGGTATTGTAGACTAGGTCAGATCAATGTGACCCGACTAGCTAGAGTTACATAAAGATGCATATTTAAATTAGTTTGAATTTACATCTTGTGAAACTCGCCAGTCATGTCACAAAGATAAGATGACCATAGCTCTGTTTATTCGAAACAGAGAAAGAGTTAATGAACTTTTGGGACTGATACATGATGATGTATGTAAGGTCTCCTGTCTACACATGCCAGGACTGGTTCTTTATACTTCATTATATTCTCTGATAATCTCTCGAGATTCAGTCATATGTTCCTGTTGGAACTTGAGTCCGAACCTTTTGAGATATTCACAGAATATAAGCGAGAAGTAGAGAACCAGAATACGGGTATAAGTATTATGTCCTATGATGAGATCAAGGAGGAGAATACTTGAGCACGAAATTTCTGGACTATTCTAAAGGAGAATGAGATTCTCTCTCAGCATTACTCCTCCGTATACACCATAGCACGATGGTATGTCGGGGCGGAGCAGAAACACCCTATTTGATATGGTGTGCTCTATGATGAGTACTACTGAGTTACCTTTTTCCTATTGGGTGTTATGCACTTGAGAAGTTGCATACCTATTGAATAGGGTTTCAATCAAATCAGTTGCCTACCACTTCATATGTGATATGGAAAGGGAAGAGCCCATCTCTTAAGTCAGTTAAGATTTGGGGTTGTCCGGCCTATGTCTAAAAGCAAAATCCGAACAAGCTCGAGGCAAATACTGTTATGTAGAACTGGAATCGTTCCAGCTGTACAAACTACAGATGATGATTTGATAGAACCAAAGGATTCAATAGTAACCAAGGAACCTCAGCCTCTCCACCGATCTAGCAGGGTTCCTCACCCACCTGAGAGATACTTCAGTTTCTCTATGATAGTGGGAGCGAGGATTGCGTCATGAGATGATGATCCAACTAGTTTCGAGCTGGCCATCAAGAGTGGGACTCTGTAAGAATGGCTGGATGCTTAGCAATCTGAGATGGAATCCATGTACACCAACAAAGTATGGACTTTGGTTGCTATATCCGAAGGGTTAAATCCCCATCAGGAGCAAGTATATCTTGAGAAGATTACTTGGTGTAGATGGAAAAGTTGAGACTTTCAAAGCTAGACTTGTTAAAGGTTTTCATCATCAACCAGGCATGGATAGTGGTGAAACCTCTTCAAGTAGCTATGCTTAAGTCCATCCAGATCCTACTTGCCACGGCTACATACCATGATTACGATATCTGGTGGTTGGGTGTCATGACTGTTTTTTTAAATGATGTTTTAGAAGAGTGCGTCTATAAGTACACAGCTAGAGGGCCTCGTAGACAACGGGAGCAGCGAAAACGTGTGCAAGTTGCTTTATAGGATTAAAGCAGGCATCGCGGAGTTGGAACATCTGTTTTGATAGATTAGTCAAAGAGTTTGACATCATCAAAATGGTAGATGAACCTTGTATAAACAAAAAGGTAGTAGGGAGTATGGTGGTGATCCTCGTAGAGTACGTAGACGACATACTCTTGATAGGGAAGGAGTTTCATATGCTACGCTCGATCAATATCTGCTTATCACAAGGATTCTCCATATAGGATCAAGATGATACCTCCTAAATCCTGAGTTTTGGATCTATGAGATAGATTTAATTGGATGTTAGGATTCTCACTAGTTGCAGTGAGATGGTATCAATCGATCCTGGGAAGAATCACTGGAAGTGTTCCAGGGTGATAAAGACGACTGAATGTCAGTCGCAGGCATTGTCTTTACCCTCGGTAAAGGGACGGTATGTTGGAAGAGTTCCAAGCTAGATACCGTGACATACTAGACGATAAAGGCAGGATACATCGCTACTTAAGATGCTACCAAAGAGGCTGTTTGGGTGTATATTGGTTCATGAGATGAACTATGTTCCTCCCATTGTGTGACAATGGAGTTGTGGCTTATGCCAAGGAACGCAGGTCCCATCAGTGATCCAGACATATTCTAAGGCAGTATCACCTGATCGTGGAGATGGTTGATCTCCAGGGGATCGAGGTCAGGAGAGTATACACAGAGGACAACACGGCGGATCCACTCAAAAAGGCCTATTCCCAGAGAGAGACTTTTATGGGATGGTTGAGTATGAGATACTGCAACCACTGCTACAGATGGCCCTAGTGCAAGTGGGAGATTGTTAGTTATATGTATGCCCTAGAGGCCATTACTGTACATTGGATGTATATTGTAGTGGATGCTGGGACATATATAGGGAGGACTTTCTTGCTCGACATGATAGTATGCTATCTGGTTACTCTTTACCTTAACGTGTACACTGATTGTCTCTCTGTTACATGTTGGTAAAGCCCTTAGGATGTGTACTTGACTACCTGGACTATGATGCGGATCATACTAGTGGGGACATGGTAGTCCATAAGTACATCCTTGAAAGTCCCTAGTCGTGGGTGTATCGAGATGGGGCATCGATATACCAGAGTAGACTAACGTGTACCTTCTCGACCCATACAGATGGGCGATGGATGATCCCATATCCATCGGTGTTTGACATCAGAGATGATATACGGGTGCTCAGTAGAGACTGGGTACACTGGACGGACTCGCCGAGAACTCCCAGATGGTATTATACTTCACGCCAGATGGCAGTTCTCTGGTGACACTGGTACAGAGTAGTCTGTTGACCCGAGATCGTCATAGAGTCTTGTGTGGTTCCCACTGTGCTTTGATTTCCATCTTACCACGTCCAAGAGGGCGTGCAAAACGGTGGTTTTTGGGTACAGTCCCGTGTCACATGGAGGCAATGAGCGATAGGAGGGGATTCGTCTCTCTCGATATAGGGGGTTGATGTTGCGCTGTGTTCGATTGGCTATAACTGGAAATCCCTGGCCAGGGTTGCTGAGATTTACTGGTAAGTGTTACCAGTAGTTTCTCGAATTGTTATAGACCTCATATCGACACGACTTATCGAGCTATTGGGGTCTGACATTTACCACCCCTAGGCGAGATATGTGACATATCAGACGATCAGACCGGACTGTGCGGTAGTGTTACTGGTTGGATTCACTGGAGTGTGAGCGGGCTTGCTCGTCGATCTTCAGATCGCTCAATACCCGGGTGGCCGTTACGTTTAGCAGACCGCTTGCGGCTTGTGGGTATTTGATATAATCATCACCTGCTGCCGGCGTATTGATGAGTCTTTAGAGTCCTACACAGAGGTTTCCTGGCTCAAGCGAAACGAAATAGGAGCGCATATGAGATATGTGCGGGACCGAGAATGATACCAGTATGTGATACTGTATTCAATTCTCGCGATATGTGACATTGATCGGTTATATACGATATAGCCGGGTTATCGGATCAAGTGTTGATTCGATAAGTTGTTACTGTTGATATTAGCCGGTTATATGCGACATGACCGGATCATTAAATCAAGTGTTGATTTAATGATTTAATGCATAATTATATATTTGATATATTAGTTTGCATTAACTAGTATCGGTTTACTTAAGATGGATTTTCTCACTCGGATGTACACATTGTATATGTGATATACTTTTGTGCACTTGATTGTATCATGTTTGATGATACATGTTTGCTAGGGTTTTTGTGTAAAGATCAAACCATGGTTACATGATAATGGTTAGGGTTTTGTTTTATTCATTTATTTATTTATTTCATTTTGGCAAAAGGAAAATGGTGGATAATTTTGTTTCTTTGTTGAAGTTTCATGAAGCTTTGAAAAAGTCCACCATTTTTGTTTTATGCCTAACCTAACCATTCACCTAACTATAGTTTGCTCTCTACACATAACCATGGTTGGATTATGATAAGTTTTGATTTTCTTTTCTATTTTAAATTAACTTGTCATAATCTTATCATATTCTTGATCTTCTTCTTCTTCTTCACTTCAAGAAAAAGCTTGAAAGCTTTAATGGCAAAGTGAGAAAAAGAGTGAGAAATCCAATTCTAAAGTCTACCCACTTGCTATTTCTTCATCCTCTACCTTTTGCCAAGTAGTAGAGTGTGTTTCCTTCACAAGTTTTCAAGGCTTGGTGAAGGTGGAGCTTGATCTAGTGATGCCTCGACGTAGATCATCTTCGGCACGTTGTCGACGACCTAGCCCGGTCTTTTCTCCGATGAAACCACCGTGGGAGTCATTGTTCGATTTGGACAGCGGAGAGGACTTCATTGCGGAGCCGTGGAGGTGGAGCACCGGATCTACAAAGGTTGTATTTCCGTATTCACTTAGTTAAAGTAGTTAACTAGTTCCATTTTCGCCTAGAATTCTAGCCAACGGTCCGTGTTAGGGTTTCTCGGCACCGGTAAATTTGTAAATTGGCATGGTTGATGCCTTATGAGACCTCCTTGGTGTGCCTAGGAACCCTACAAATCATGTGTACTAAGCCACCTTTGTTCAAACCAGCACAGGAAAATGATGATTCGCTACTGGCAATATCCCAGTTACAGCGATGTTGATACCTGAATCGGTGTCAAACTCTAAGTCCTTTCACGGCAAATGATGATTCGCTCCTGGCAATATTCCAGTCGCAGCGATGCTGATGCCAAGATTGGTATCAGATCTTAAGTTCCATACTCGCAATAAAAATCAGCGAGCAAAAAATGCATATAAAAATAGCCGAAATGATAGGGCAAGTCGCAATAAAAATCAGCGAGCAAAAAATATATGCATATGAAATAGCCGAAATATTTGGGCAACTCGCAATAAAAAGTAGCGAGTAAAAATATAAATATAGCCGAAATTATGGGGAAAATCGCAATAAAAATCAGCGAGCAAAAAATATATGCATATGAAATAGCCAAAATGTTTGGGCAATTCGCAATAAAACGCAGCGAGTAAAAATATAAAAATTGCCGGAATGATGGGGCAACTCGCAATAAAAATCAGCGAGAAAAAAATATATGCATATGAAATAGCCGAAATGTTTAGGCAACTCGCAATAAAAGGCAGCGAGTAAAAATATAAAAAAAAATAGCTGAAATGATTGGGCACCGCGATAAATAGCCGAAATGATTGGGCAATCTCGACTTTCGCGATATGAAAAGCTGAAAAGATAGAGTATCGCGGAAATAAATAAAAAATAAAAAATTTCCTCTGCCCTGCAGGTGATTCTACACCGACCCCTGTATACAATCCATGGGCATAAATGAAAAAGGGAACTATGTTTTCCCACCAGGATCCGTCAAAGGGAGAGCCAGATCTTGACGGTTCATATACAACCTAGAGACAACCCTGGCGTACCTTCTCCTTCCAGCAGGATGCAGACGCGACGTCAACAAAAGACCCCAGGGTCGAAACAAAGCGGAGCCATGGAAAAATTCCTAGCTCCAAGTCTTGACGGTTCACAAAACAACCTAAAGACTACCTCAACATTCGTCTCGTTATAGCAAACGCAATGTCAACAATGGCGTTCCCTCTCACTCCAGCAGGATACAGACGCGGCTTCAACAAAAGACCCCAGGGTCGAAACAAAACGGAGCCATGACAAAATTCCTAGCTCCAGGTCTTGACGGTTCACAAAACAACCTAAAGACTATCTCGACATTCAACTCGTTACAGCAGACGCAATGTCAACAAAGGCTACAAAATAGCCAAATCAAAAGGAAGCGAAGGAAAAATTCCTAGTTTCAGGGCCTTGACGGTAACTCAAATAAAACCTGAAAGACTATCGGAAATCATTCCACACCAGTGTGGAGTGGTTGTGACTCATCGGGTCACCCAAACTGAGACTAACCTCAAGTAAAAAGAAGCATGACAAAATTCCTAACGCTTTCTATTCCGACGGTCAAACTGCCTAAGAAAATTACTTAAAGACGTCTTGTCCAGCCCCTGAAGGGATCAGAGACACGACAGTCGCTTGGCTACTCGAACAACAGCGTAAAGACTGCATATCGAGGAATGAATCAGCCAACGCGACGGTACCACAGACTAATACCCTAGTACTACAAACCCTAACGAACCACTGTCGCAAAGAGCGGGGGTTATTTATAACGTTAGGACAAGTTTGCCTATAAAACCAAGGGAGGTAAACTAAATAAACTCCGAAAAGAGTCAATAAACTAGAGACTCCGGAATGAGTGAATAAACTACAAAGTCCGAAATGAGTCCAGAAATTAGAGACTCCGAAATTAGTGAATAAAATACAAACTCCGAAATGAGTACATAAACTACTTTATGCCAAGACAAGATATCGACAGAAAGAGAGTGCTGGTATGAAATGAAATATGTCTTTTATTCAAGAGTTTAAGTGAATACAAGATACTTTTATTCAGGGATCAAAATGAATACGTTTTATTCAGGGAAAAAATACATTTTATACAGGGATCAAAATGATTGTAAAAAGAAAAGAATATACAGCAACAAAGTTTCTAAGAAGGCAGATGGTTCAATAAGCCCGCAAGTTCGTCATTTTTCCGCTGGACTTCTGCTTCAAGCTCTATCAGTGCCGCAAGACGAGTCCTTTCCTGTACCTGTTGATTCTGGTATGAAGCGAACCGACTTTCAAGCTCTTTCTCGGCGATTTTGGGGGCTTCAACTATCTCACGTGTAAAAATAACGGCTTTATCAAGAATCATCACTTCTGTGATGGCCTCTTGAAGCACCCGCCAAATTTCATATGCACGAGTTGTCTTGATTGTGAGATGGGCTTGAAGCTCCCCTAAAGCCTTTGAAGCCAACTCCCTCACCGAAAACATCCGGTTGAGCCTTTTCTCGCATGACTAGAGATTAGCTGCACATAGTTCGATCCATCCACGCAGGCTCGCTTTTACAGATAAGATGTCGGAGGGAAGGCGTATGCATTCAATCCCATGTGGACAGGCCTCCGCTGTGCGGCGATACTCAACCCAGGTACGCACCAATGTCTCGTCATGATAAGTGGCAAGAGCAGATAAGGAAGCGTTGGTTTCAGCAGCGAATTCTTCGGCCACGACAGATGTGCCAGCGCGAAGATCTTCGATGAGAGCCGCTAGGGAATAAACGCTCTGTTTTGCCATCCTCTCAGATACGCGTCGGGCGTAAGGACCTGGTGGCATGGGGATCCAAGACTTTAATGGGGTCAAGGATGGAAAAGCTGTGAAGATATATGTGCGGTCAGTTGTATTTTCAAATATAGAGTAAGCAAAAAGAAGCCAAAAATAAAACGTCACTTAGCCACAGTCATGCAAGGCGGATTTGAGAGATCCCCAAGTCCATCAAGAATCTCGACTTCGTCGTCGGCTTCCAGAACTGTGGTTTAAAATGAAGGGCATATCATTATCATGATAAAAATATAAAACAAAAAGGGCAAAATAATACTGACATTGGCCAGAAGAGAGCAATATGCTTTGTGGAGGTATCGCTTGTGGGGCCTCTATGTCAAGCAATCGTTGGAAGGTTTTCCTCGGGGAAAGATCCACGATAGAAGCCGCCAGTTCCCGCAATTCTGAGGGAAGGAAAAGTTTAGATAACGGAGGGGTCGTTAAAAAAATTTGTATGTATAGAAGATTACATTCGATACTTCGCCCGCCCTGAACGGGAGGGATGGCAGCTTCAGCAGCCTCCTCTACACCCTCAGTTGCATCACTGAGGATATTTATGAAATCTATAGCCGGCATGGCAGTCTCCAATAGAGGGACAAAAGCCGCCACGGAAGACCCCGAAGCGGGGATAACAATTTCAGCAATCTCGTCTACACCCTCCGGTGCGTCACTAGAGATATCTATGGGATCTATGGCCGGCAAGACTACCTCTTCTAGAGGAGTAGACGCTGAAGGGACAGAAGCCACCACCAGGAGCTCCACAGCAAGGGTAGAAGCTTCAGTAATCTCTTCTACACCCTCCGGTGCGTCATGGGAGATATTCGTAGAATCCGCAACCATGGCTCGATCTGGTCTCAAACCCACTTCCGCTGCAGAAGTCCCCATAAAGTTTTTGCAAAGATAAGGAGACGTGAAAGTGATATAAATCACTCGCCAAAATAAAAACACGAAAAATACGCATACCAATACGCCAAGAAGCCTGTAGTATGGCTTTTTCGATCCGTTGTTCTTTTCTGATCAAATGCGTTCGCCGAGTTTCAATCGCAAGTAAATGGCTGCCCGTCTTCAGTGCAAGCTCGTCTTCAGAAACAACCGAGATAGGCTGTTTGAGAGCCCGTTCTTCTTCCATTTACAGAGGACCCATGGGTACCCTATGTAAAGATGGGTCAATGTCGTAGAATACAACCGGGGGGGTGGATTTCTTCAGGACACGAAAGTTTTCAGTCTCATCCCGTGAGTGCCATAAAGCCTCGGCCAACTGCGCGGCCTCCTCAGCAGACGAACCAGGAAAGAGAAGAATGTCGTACGGCTCCTGCATAGATATTGGCTCGTCCTGAATAAAGGGCTCGGATTCAAGCAAAGTGTCGAGAAGGACGGCGACCGATTTCTTTCTTCTTTTGGAGCCTGTGCTAACCCTAGCGGATGAGCGCTTCCTCCCCTTTGGTGCTTTGGGACGGCGTTGCCCAACTTCGCCTTCAGTATCACCATTTGGTGACACCAACGTGGGTGCTTTATCAGAAACATCCGTCTCGGCTTTAGTACGCACCAGCATACGAGCAGTGCGAGGGGCTAATTCTACTTCTGCGGCTTTAGGCATAAGCACCGAACCGCTATCCCTCAGAGGAGGGCGAACCACCGACCGCGGCCGCAATGAGGCGCTGGTGACCTGAGCCGCAAAGGGAGCTCTACACTCGAAAAGCACCCATCTCTCCTCTTGTCACGACCCGGAATTTTGTTCGTGACCGGCACTTAAATCTCGCCACGTCTAAAGGAGTAACGTAAATTAAGTAAACCGAATCCCAGAAATCTAAACCTTTTAAAGAAAATAAAAGAGGTGAAGTTTTGAAATAAAGGTATGATGAAATCAAATGTTTTCTTAAATGCATAGATAATTGAACATGAAAAATTCAAGTGGATTTTACTAGTTGAAAAACATGTTTCGTCTTTTAAAAATTTGGGCAGCACCTCCCTTGTATATTTTGATCCAAAACTACATATACATGATAATATAAAAGGCATCCCTAAGAGGGAGCTAGCTCTTCGCCAATCGGCGGAATCATAACCACGCAAGACAGAAATATATGTATATGACGCCCAACGACGAAGATCAACACAAAAGGATAATGTAAAGAAAGACATCAAACCCACCAAGCGAACATATAACCCCTCGCTCTAAGTCTTACAACCACAAGTCTTGCTAAGTCTTACTACTTATACAAATACTAGTTTCTGATTGATGGAGTTGACTAGATAAAACATGAATAATAATACAAGAGTGGGCACGAAACAAAATGTCCCACCTACCAAAGCAAATCACCCGAAAGCAAGCTGTTTGCCAGCGATACCGCTACCGATCCACGCGGTCAAACCTGCAAGAACTGTGGCACAACAGGGGTGAGTTGCCAACTCGTGAGTAGAAAACATCAGCAGGTTGAAATCGAATAAAACAACGATTCCTAAGTCAACTATATCATAAAGGTAATACTATGATATCTAGGGTGACCATGTCTGCATAAATACCAACAATATAATCAATGCCTGTATGCATGTGGATATCATCCACGTGTCCATCAATGACACAACAACATGAAAATATATGCATGTAAATATGAGGATATCAACTACGTGTGTCTATCAACGACACAACCCATATCATGAAAACGCATATCTATGTGAATGAGGATATCAACTACGTTTTTCTATCAACGACACATCAAAATCATGGAACCTGAGTGTCCAACACTGACACTCGAAACATCATGAAAAATCCGTGTCCAGCATCTACACGTAAATCCTCATACCTCAGGCACCGCATCCTCAGATCGGCCCTCATATCTATCTCATCTCAGGCACCGCATACTCTGATCGGCCCTCATATCCATCTCATGACTCCGGTCGGTATCCTCCGGATAACCGACGAGTCCAAATACTATCACCGGTAGGTAGTGCTCCCTCTGCCTGGCTCATCGTCAACAACACGAAAATCATTTCTTGCCCCGGGGTACCATACCGGGTCCACCATGTACCCACAGACGGTGCCTACCGCTCCTCGAATCTGATTTCTAACACAAGCCTCAGAACCGAGAAAAATCATGGTGGACGTCTCGAAATATCATATCAAGAGAATCCGAGTTTTTAAAACAATACATACTTTCTTTTGAAATATAACCACGGTTCTCAAATCCAGAATCTCATGAAAACATCATCTCAATGCGTATAATCATAAAGCATGATGTCTGTAAACATAGACTAAAAATGTGAGCATATCAAGTATATCATGCGACATAGTATAGTGATATGAGCAGAGCAAGTATATCATGCAACATAGTATACTGATGTGAGCATAGCAATATATCATGCAACATAACATAATGATGTGAGCATAGCAATATATCATAGCATGATGTAGAAACTCTACGGTGTAAGTAACATAGCAATTATCGATGAAGAAAGTGTGTGAGCCGGCAAATCTGTGTAAGTGTAACATACGCATCATCGATAATGGTGTAGGCGTACTAGCAAATGTATATATATAATGAAATGAGAATATCATGAACGTAGCAGCAAGTAAATCGTAAGAGCAATGCTAATAGGTACACGTATCTATTCCATCATCCACGTAAAGGCTAAACTAAGCGGTGTAGACATGGAATAAATATCTATAAACTATCCGAGTCGGTGAATCTGTCAATCGACATCCAGCCTCACAACATCACGTACGGTACAATCCATCGTACGGCATCCTCTAATCAAGGGTATGGACCAATCATCACGTAAAACTCATCACGTACGATAATCTATCATACGGCGGCATTAAACAATTAGGGATTCTATCAACCTATACAACAATGAGGGTACGGATCTAAGTCTCGTATGACATATCACTCATTATTATCGTAATTATATATAAATATCTCGTTTTACCGATATCATAACACATCCATCTCAATCTTATCATATTCATTGATCTCATGTCATATCCTTATACATCTCATTTCATATATCATCGTATACTCTTTTCATCACATCGATATCTCACATCAAGTCATCTTACATATACGTTCTATCTTATTAATTTCATGTCGTAATTATCGATCTCAATCATGCAACTCTAAATCTCATACTTATTCTCTTTGATTATATATATATATATATATATATATATATATATATATATCGTGATTCACATTTACGTTTCACATCCTTATATATCAATTCGAGACATCATTTCTATCATAAAATGTCACACTAAACCATACACTATAACCTTAAGTCGTGGTATATATTGTCTCCTACTAATTCTTTAACCATATCCATAAGTTCCTAACATGGTTTCCTTAACCATATTCTCTATATATCGGTTTACATTATAATTGCGGGGTGATATACTCCATCCACCCGACTTCCCCCGTAGATATAAATCTACTCACCTGCGGAACTCCTTGTTCAGCCGTAGTCGATGTGCTTCGTCATCTCGGAATCCACGCGAAGGTACCACAAATCAACACATATCGCCACGTTATGAAAACAAAATTCGGAAAACCGATACGACACACGGTGCGCTCATAGGTTAGAACCTATAACCTACGCATGCAAAAACAACCAAACAACTCTCGTCGTTGACGTACAAACATCAAACGACCAAATCTCATAACTAATATAAAAACCAAGAATTCCAAAATACGGAAAACATAACCCAAAACCATCCCAATATACTCCCAGATTTTGGCTCAGATAATCTGGGACAAAAAGAAAAACACTGTAGCTGTGTTATAAGGTATGTGAGCTACTGCCAAAACCCCAACACCAAATTTGCTACTGTAACCGACCTAATGGCTACAGTAACCGGCCAGGCTGGCCCCACCATGGAATTTGGACCTCGTCTTCTCGTGGTGGTCTCCTATTGGACTAACTAGGGTAATGTATATTTTTGATTTTTTTATAAAGGTCCCGGGTTGTTCAAGATTCCTTATAGACCTCCAAAAATATCACAAAACCGACACGGGAAGTTTCTAAGTTCGTATTTTGGTTTCTATTCCGTGTCATAGGCCATAAAATCATCACTAGGGTCTTGTAAATAGCCACTAAACATCACAAGTCCACACAATCACCCAAACCCTATCTTGAAATTTCCAAACATCGCTAATCTATATCGATTTAATTCTAAACTACTATAGGGTGCTAGGAAACTAAATATCTAAACTAGAAGTGTAGGAATTATCTCGTTTGGCAAATCAAGAATTTTCTTGAGTTGCTCAGAGTCTTCAAAATCCAATTTTGAAAGGGCCAAAGTGTTGAGGATGAAGTTGTGTATATTTTTAATGAAGAGAGTATAGGGTTTTGGTGAAGGGTTAGAGATGAAACATGAGGGTAAAGGAGGTGGATGAAGAGATGAAGAAGGAGATGAAGATGATGATGATGAAGGGAAAATAATGAGGTCAAAGTCTCTCTCTCTCTCTCTCACCCTCACTCTCTTATGTGCCATGCCATGCCATATGTGCCCCTCTCTCTCCCCTCAATTATACTCTCTTATCTTTTCTTTTTCTTTTTCTTTTTCTTTTTCCCTCACTCAGTTAAAACCAAACACATAGCACAAATAAAATTAAACAATATGTAACAAAATGCAACATGTCATAGTGCACTAATAATGGATAAATGTAGAAACACGGATTTGGCATAATCGCTATTAGTAGTTCACTAATAAATTTTTATTTAAACTGCATATAATTAATTATAAAAATTCCAAATCCAATAAATATATTTTTAATTGAATAAATCATATTAATCTCTAATTATTTCACAAATATTAGTACATTTGTATACCATTTTACGAAAACCCCAAATTCGCAAATCGGGTAGTTCTCGCGAAATATATTATTTTAATATTAAATTCCAAAAATAATATTTTATACTTTCTGAAATGTTACACCTCTGCTGTAAGGTTACGCCAGCGCCCCGACCATCAATCCGTGGCTAAACGCGGAACAAAAACTTTAAAAATCCGGCGCTAACGTTACCCGATTCCAGGATCGAACCATTAACCCTATACTAGTTCTATAAAAAAGAGTTTAAGAGATTATAACGATCGATCCGTGTCCTTCGGTCTTCAACCTCTGTCCTAAGCTTGTCACAGCTTCCTCGATCAAGTTTGATCTTCGGTCTCCCTCCGTCGAGGAAGATCCACGTCAAGGGTTCTTAATACGGGCTCCCGCCTCTAAACCGAAGCAACTCGAACATCTAGTTTTCTAGCCTAGATACCCAAGATGAAGTAGTGAGTGTGTGTGAATACTTTATCTCAAAACACCCATGGATTCTCAACTCATGAGAAGGATGGGCAGAGGTTGAAGAAGATGCCCATGGAGGAAAGTGTGAGCTCAAGCAAAGAAGCAAGTGATGAAATGGCTTAGTTATTGTGTGTGATATTTTGAGACCTCATTTGCAACAAAAGAAAAATCTCTAGGCTAGAAAAGAACTGCCCTCTCTCGCTAAAAATATCCCACACAATAATTCTAGCCCCCAAAACAATCTATGTCACAATAAATGATCACAAGACCCAACACCATGAGTCACCAAGTGCATGCACCATCAAATAAATGCACAAGGATAAAACATAACCTCACATTTTCCTCAAAATAAACATTAAACTAAATGTTTAAAGAAACAAAAAGAAACGACATCAACTAAAGAAATCTTGTAACGAATTACAAGATCACCCCTCATCCATATATACATACCCGCATCTATATTCTGACTGAAGACAAATACAACGAGACGAAAGTAATCTAACAATATAATACTAAGATCCGGCTTAAACCATAGCCCACTAGTATTATCCGTCCGATCATGATCTGTGCACTGGTGCACGTATATGATCGAACCCTGCCATAAAACCATACGTCCTCTACAACTGTAACATTTCAGAAAATATGAAATATTATTTTTTGAATTTAATATTAAAATAATATATTTCCCGAAAACTGCCCGATTTGCGAAATTGGGGTTTTCGAAAAAGGGTATAAATATATACCAATAATTGTGAAATAAAGGGAAATTAAAATGATTTATTCATTTAATTATATATTTAAAGGATTTGGCATTTTTAAAATTTATTATACGCAGTTTCGATAAAAACCCAATTAGTGCACTGCTAATCGCGATTAAGCCAAATCAGTGTTTCTACAGTTTTTTATGGTAAATGCACCATGGCATGTTACATGTTATTTCATGGTGTTTTTTTATTTGGGTGTATGTGTTTTGGTGAGAAAAGAGAAAGAAAAAGGTGTCATGATGAGTGAGGAGAGAGAAAGGAGACATAATGATGACTTGGAAAGTGAGTGGGTGAGAATAATTGAAAGAGAGGGGGGCTGCCTCATACCTTTTCCCCACCATTTTTGCATCTCCTTCTTCATCTTCCTCACCCTCATCTCCCTCTACCTTCAAACCCTAAATCCATCTCCAAAACCCCATCTAAACCGTATACCCCTTTCACAAAAAATGATCCCCTCTTCATGCTCATCACATTGAACCAAGAAAAATGGGATTTTGGCAACTTTGGGACTTCTAGGGTTTGCTTAAGTGACATCCATGAGGTATATCTCTTTCCATGTTCGTTTAGTTTGAATTCTTATCTTTTAGTTTAGCTTAGAACTCGTTTAGTGGTGATTTGTGGAAATTAAAAAATCCTAGTGAGGGTTTGAGTGAAATTGTGGTTTGATAGAGTGGCTGTTGAGTGGCTGTTACAACCTGGGAATGAGTATGGGAAACCAAAATAAGGATTTAGGATTTAGTTCATGTCGGTTTTGTGAGGATATAGGGTGTGCAGGGAATTCTGGAGCAACCCGGGGGATTTCTGAGTTTAGCAAACAACACCAGGGACCCATTTTAGACCATAAGAGACCACCATGACAAAGCGAAGCCCATAGGAGCCTGGGGGGCCGAGGTGGAAGGATATTTGGGGTATGTGGCCGGCCACATGGTGGGGTGGGGTGTCGGGGTTGATCCAGTAGCTCAAATACACTATATATATCACCGTAGACTTGTTTGCTTTGCTTTATTTGACCTGAGTAAAAATCTCGGAGCTTTTTAGTGTGATTTTGGCTATGTTTTCCGTATTTTGAAATGCTAATTCCTGTTATTTGGATTTGTATTTTGTTGTGGAATGTTCGTACATCAAAAACAAGGGCTGATTGGTTGATTTAGTACGCGTATGCTATAGGTTCTAACCTACGAGCAAAGCGCGTGCCGTATTGGATTTTAGAACTTGATTTCAATAAAGGTGCGATATGTGTTTTTTATTGTAGGTACCTTTGCATGGATTCTGAGGCGACGGAGCATGGCGTCAACTACTTATGCAAGCGAAGTCTACGGTGAGTAGATCTATATCTACTGGAGAAGTCGGGTGGATGGCGTATAGCACCCCCGCAAAGTTTTGATGGAAACTGATTTATAGAATATGGATAAGGAAACCTAGATTTGGAAACTAGGGTTAGAGTTAAATGATAGTTAGTGAAACCATATTAGAAACTATGGATAGAAGTGATATAATACGGCTAATATGTGATGACGGGATTTGAGGAGGTTGTTTGACGATATTGCCGTTTAGGATACTATAGGACTAGATAGTCGACGTAGATGTGTCAACCGAACCATACATATTTCTAAGTTGAAGAATCGTAGGCATCTTTTAAAACAGATACCTTGAGGGACGTTACGGAATTTCAAATGATAACTTTTCCTTAAAAACACCGTAACCCCTATTTTCAAAACTACGATTCGCTTCTTTAAAAATCTGATTGTATGGTTCGGGTGTGTATGTTAGATTAGATACTTATACTTATAGTAGAGATAGAATGTTTATATAAACTTTACTTGATGTGAGATATAAATACGATGAAAAGAATATAAGCCGAATCTGATGATATGTTGGTATACGGATGCGAGTCGATTGAGATGATTGATACCCTGTCGGTCCCCTGATACGAGATCGTTATGGATGTTACCAGGAACATAGGTATATAGATACATATATATATATATATATATAGAATGTTGTGAATCATGGATGATAGGCCGTACGTGATATTAGTCCGTATCCTCATTGTCTTATAGGTTGAAAGGATCCCTAATATTTTAAATGCCGCTGTACGATGATCTTTTCCGTACGTGATGAGTTTGACTTGGTGATTGATCAATACCCTTGACTAGAGGATGCCGTACGATGGATTATACCGTACGTGATGTTGTGTGGCTAGATGCCGATTGATAGATTCACCGACTCGGACATGTTAGATACATGTACCTGTCAGCATTTGCATATGATTTAGCTTATGCTGCATTCATGTTTTTCGCATTTCATTATTCGTACCTGTGCTAGTACACCTGCACCATTATCGATGATGCGTATATTACACGTACACAGATTTGCCGGCTCACACACTTCATCATCGATAATTACCATGCCACTACACAGTAGGATTGCTGCATTATGATACGACTCCTTGCATAATGTACTTGCTATTGTTGCATATGCACCTTTATACGATGTTGTATTTGACTTAGAGAAATTGGGAACCGCAGGATGTATTTTAAAAACTGGAATCATTTAAAATAGCTGTTTTCCCTTAATATGTCATATCATTGTTTCTTGTTGCATGATATATGAATATGCTTACATTTCTATCATATGTCGCATACATCATGCTTTATAATTTTACGCATTGAGATATGCAGTTTTCATGAGATTTCTGGATTTGAGAACCGTGGCTATTTCAAAAGAAAGTAAGTACTGTTTTAAAACCCCGGTTTCTGTTGATATGATATTTCAGTGCGTCCACCATGCGTTTTCTCGGTTCTGAGACGTGTGACATGTGGAACCCGATCAAGGAGCTAGATGAGGCCGATTGAGGGTACATGGTGGACCCGGTATGGTACCCCGGGGTAAGAAAGGGATGTTGTGTATACAGACGGTGATCCTGGCAGAGGGACTACTACCTACCGGTGATTGGTTGGACCTGGCGGTTATCCGGAGGATACAGACCAGAGACGAGAGATGGATACGGGCCGACCCTTACTGCCGGGGACGAGGGCCGATTCCGCAGACGGAGCCCGTGGGCCGATCCGGACTGACGGAGCCCGATATATGTGTTAGTGTATATGCCCTAGAGGCCATTACTGTATCATACTAGTTTGTATATTACTTAATTGAAGCTTTGGATATTCACCTTGTATAGACAATCTTGCTCAATATAGTAGTATGCTACTAGGTTTGTTTCTGCTTTAATGTGTACATGTGTTTATTTTAGTATATTACCTATACACATTAGTAGAGCCCTTAGGATCTTTGCTTGATTACCAGCGTTGTGATGGCAGTCACACTAGTGGGGGCTGGGTAATCCACAAGCACATCCTTATGCAGGTCCCTAGTCGTAGGACTATCGAGATAGGGTATCGATACTCCGGAGTATACTAGCGTATGCGCTTCTCATCCCAGTATGGGAGACGGTCTGTCCCACAGCCGTCAGTACGTCGTACTTGAGATAGTATGCGGGTGCTTCTTAGGTCACGAATACACTGGATAGGACTCGTCGGAAACTGTTGGTTGGTACTATACCTATCGTCAGTTATCAGTTCCCAGGTGACATGAGTACAGCTTAGTCCGCTGACTTGATACTGTCACTTCGCCTCGAGTGTGTTCCCACTGTGCTTTGATTACTACCCTACTGATTAGTCGAAAATATTACATATTTTAACCGGCAATTTCCCTATCATCTGCATACATATAGAAGTGTACGGTATTCATAATTCACATATTAGCAAATCTACCACAGATTATCAGATTACATGTATTAGACCTTAAAACCGGCATTTCTAGGGAAACTGACTGCATTGCATGGCATCGCAATATTTCTATATGTCGCAACCCGTATTTCGAAGTCTGTGCAGGAAAAGGAAAAGCTTGCTCGAACATTACACCGCTCAAAAGATACTCACTAATTTCAGATCCGGTATCATTACAAAGGACAAATTGCAAATCAACATATCAAAGGAAGCCCTAAAGAACAGTACAAGCCCACAGAAGAAAGTACAAGGCCCAAGCCTCCAACATGGCCGCGGATCCGCGGGAATGGCTTGCTTTTGCCGCGGATCCGCGGTGAGACAAGGGATTCAGACACTCAATTTTGGACTACAACTCCTACATCAGTGCCTACAGTTCAGAAATGCATCTCAACTTCCAGAAGACTCCAGGGACTTCTACCAGATCAGCAAACACTTTGATTTACACTAAACTAGCCGATCATTCTAGAACTTTCCTCCTAAACCCTAGCTTAAACCCTAAGCTAGCTCCAAACAAACTCTCTCAACAAACTTTAGGAGGGAACTACCATTTCAAACTTAAACCTAGGGTTTGGATGCTCTATAAATAAGACCCTAGGCTCATTGTAAATCATTTATTCAACCTTGGGAATTATTCATCGAATTAGTGAATCTATCCCCAATCTATCTCTCTCTTCATCTTCTTCTTCCACAAGTCTAGTGACAGGGCTTGTGTGAAACCCTAACCCTAATTCCAACTCCAAAAGCCAAGATCCCGAGTACCCATTAAGCAAGAAGCCCTGCAACCTTTAGGAGCGGAGCCGATCTTCAACGGAGCAAGCGATCCGAGCCGATCCACGACTCATGAAGCCGAGCGACGCCCGATCAACAATCTAGATTCTTCTTTTTGTAGTTCTTGAAGCGAATGTAATCAAAATTATTGAGATAAATAAAGGTGATAATTCTTTTATCTTGTTTTCTTTTAATTCTGCATCATGACATCTTTACAATTCGTGAATATTTTCTGTGTGGTGATGTGTGAATAAAACTCCGCTCGTCGAGGAGTCGAGACGGTTAATAGAATGATGATGTAACATAGCTTTAATCGATTCTTGAGTCCTACGAGTTTTGTAAACCCTAGCAAGTTCAAGAAACGACGACCCATTTTGTTTCGATGCTTTCTTGATTGACATCGTTCGAAATGGGGGAGTTACGATTGTTTCTTGAATTTGGTAGAGGCTAGAAAGGGAATGATATCGACGAAAGAACAAGGGTTATGAGATGAAACCCTAGTTTCACGAGAAAGCCCCAACTCTCGTCGATCATCATCAATCTAGTATCAGTCCTTCGAAGGACAAGAACACGAAATCATCAGATTACATCACGTCTATCGACCCGATCGATTACTACGAGCCTCTCTTAGATTCTTGACTGTTAATTGGAAAATATTATCGAAACCCACTTCTTGATTGTTTATCAATTCTTGATTCTTGATTAAACATCGTGAGACCTGAATCAATTGATACATTCTTGAATCATGTTTTCTTTTCTTGTCAATTAAGTTTTCAATTCAAGCATATCATTAAAACGAATCGTGCAATCCTTGTGGACGATCCGCACTCACTACAAACTACATCCGACACCGTAGTTTGATTGCGGTCAAAATATTTTTTTGGTTGTGAAGTTCTTTATAAATTTTTTGATTACCGACACAAGAAACTGTTTCAATCAAATGGTACCGTTTTAGGAGACCTTTGAATTGATTCATACTACACAACAGAAAAACGATCAATCAAAATGGCGCCGTTGCCGGGGATTACGCGCTAATTCGTTTACATTTTATAGTTTGAATTGAAAGAATTATTCCATTGTTATTTTGAGATCAAAATTCGTGCAAACCCTAAACAATTTGTCGTGTTTCATTTCACGGAGATCTGGAGCTTGCTGGTAATTGATAAAATTTTTTGGAATATACCAGAGAACAGAGGGAAGCAACAGGAGCTTCCTAGTGAATTTTGGTGCAGAGATCACACCAGAGGACCGCGTTTCAGCGGCCATTGCCTACCATGCGCGGCGGAACCGCCGCGCATTTGGGAGTTCTCTGCAAAATTTTTAGTGCAGGTACTTTCTTGCTCTCTCCCCTCTCCTCTTTTTAGCTCCAATTAACACTTTGCTGCAGGATTCTTTGCAAAGCACAGCAGCTCGCAAATTGCAAATTAAAATTGTGCGTGATTTTTGTTTCATGGTTGTTTTGCTTTCTAAATACGGATACTAAAGGGGCACGGCCAAATCCAAATTAGGTGGGGATTTCATTACCCTTCCTAGGCCCCGAAAACCACCAAACTTGCATCCGCATTGACCCACATTAAATAAAAGAAATCTAGAGATGACTCTAAGGACTGTCGTGCTCAATTAGGACAGAAGAGGGCCGTGGGTAATTCATTGCTTATCTGCGTTTTCTTGTGGTGCCTAAGGCGAGTGTGTCTAAGGCTAGTGGTTATTAATTAGGCCCACTACTTACGTAGTGGAGTACCTTCCCACTTACCTGGCACTCATCCGGCCATAGGGGGATAAAGAGGCAGTGGAGGATTCTATCCCGCGACTTGTCTTTTGGCAGTTAGGAGCGGTCTAGAGCCGGACCTAGGTGACCACTAGATTCTAGGGTTTGTGTGCTACATTTGTTGTGTCGCATCATTTTTTCAAAAATCCGTCCCTTTTCAAATGCAAACACCGCATTTATTCATTTACCCCTAATTATAAGCCAAACGCTGCCACTTGTACTAACCCTTTTTAGTGCAAGATAGGCTGGACACGGGATTCTAGTGCCCGTTTAGTCTGCATACCTTTTATCGACTCCGAAGTCGATATTTCTCCATTTACCTTTTCTTTACCCACTACCACACCCACACCGATGGATCCAAATCCATCAAACTTCTTTAACCCTAATCTGCCGCCGTCCGTTGGTGCGCAGAATCCACCCCGCATCTCTCTCCAGGAGAGGTGCTATCCACTTAGAGGTCCTCTTTCGACCTGCTTATCCACACCACCAGCCAATGGGGATAACTTTGAAATTAAGCCCCAGTATATCAATCTTTTACCCAAATACCACGGACTCGAGACTGAGGACGCTTACGTTTTCATTACCAAATTTGAAAATGTATGCGCAATGATGGGTACGTCACAACTTTCAGTGGATGCAATGCGTCTACGACTTCTTCCATTTACATTGTGCGATATAGCCGAGAAGTGGCTATATAACACTACCGCACATTCTATTACGAATTGGGAAGAATTCGTCGCTGCATTCCTTAAGAAATTTTACCCAATCCAAAAGACAGCTCGAATCCGTAGCGAACTGAATCAATTTGCCTAGCTCCCTGCCGAACCATTTTCAAAATACTTTGAACGTTTCAAGGATCTATTGGTTCAATGTCCTCATCACGGCATCCCGAGATGGGAGCTTTGCCGAATCATATATGAGGGCAGTAACCCTAACACTAAACAGAGCCTTGAAAACATGTGTCAAGGTACTTTTATGACCAAGGATGATGGGGAAGCTTGGAAGTATTTAGAAGAGTTCGCTGAAAAATCACTACAATGGGAGAGTGGAACCCAACCATTGAATAGGGGTGGCGTACACCAAATAGATGTGTCCATAGGTGTTCGAGCTGAGATGGCAGCAATGCAAAAGAAGCTCGACGCTATGGAAAACAAATTTTTAGCTGCCTCCCTTAATCAAATATCACTCCCCAAAACTGTATGTGGCTGCTGTTCTGATCCGTCTCACTTGACGGAAGAATGTCCGTTTCAAGGTCGTGAGCATACCAATGCCGCATTTCAAAGACCTAGGAACGATCCTTTTTCTTCCACATATAATCAGGGTTGGAGGAATCACCCTAATTTTGCTTGGAACCAATCACAATCACAAAACACGGTTCCAAACCAAAACAATTTCCAAAGGGTCCTTCCACCACAACAGCAACCACAACTTCAATTAAGTCAGCACCCCTTTCAAGCACATAATTTTCAAAATCAGTTCAACACACCTGCACTGTCTAGTCCTTTACAGTTGACCGGAACTGATGAATCCTTTTCTTTTACACAATACATGAATTTGATCTTAACAAATATCATGCAAGTTTCGGCTGAAATGAAATCTTCTGTCGATAAAATTGAGAAAAACTCTGCGTCCCAAAACGAGAGTATTAAATCGATGGAAGAAGAAATTGCACGATTAAAAGCCGAAATGAGTGCAAGAGAGAAAGGGAAACTTCCAGCTCAATCCTTAGCCAATGCTGGTTATTCACATCATGTGAATGTAATCACCACGTTGAGATCTGGAAGAGTGCTTGACAATCATGTTGAGGAAGAAGTTGATGATACTGAAAATCATATCAACACCCCGGCTGAGACCTTTCCACACACACACACTCCTAATTCTAACCCCAGTTCTTCTACCCTACCATCCTCTTCCGAGCCTATTCTCCATTTCCCAAAAGGCTCGCCACTACAGCCCACCTCTTTTACCCCTCCTCGGACGATTCCCACTTCTATTCTGGGATCGGTTCCACACACACTTCCTTATCCTATGATGGACCCAGCGCTTATTCCTAAAGCACCTTATCCAAATCGGTTAATGGCTAACACACCAAGTCCACAAATGGAGAAGATCACTGAGATGTTTAAACAGGTTAACATCAATATCCCTCTTCTAGACGCTATCCAACAAGTACCTGCATACGCAAAGGTTCTTAAAGATTTTTGCACTAGAAAGAGGAAGAAACAAATGCCCAAGAAGATATTCATGGCTAAGACAGTAGACACAGCTTTCCCCCGGCAATTACCGAGGAAACGTAAGGATCCTGGATATCCTATGATTTCCATCTCTATTGGGGAGAAACACGTTAACCGTGCTCTACTAGATCTTGGGGCAAGTGTTAACCTGCTTCCTTTCTCAGTTTATGAGCAGTTAGGAATCGGAGAGTTGAAACCATCTCCTTGCACTCTTCAGATGGCTGACCGATCAATCACCAGACCTAGGGGTGAACTAGAGGATGTGTTGATAAAAATCGGGGAATTTATCTTTCCTGTGGATTTTATTGTAATTGATACACAGCCTGTAGCGAACTCACGGAATCAAATTCCGGTGATTTTAGGTCGCCCCTTTTTGGCCACTTCCAATGCTATCATCAATTGTCGTAACGGTTCTATGACCTTATCCTTCGGGAACAGGACAATTGAGATGAACATTTACAAGCTAGGAAGTGTACCCTTCGAACCTACTGCTCAGGTATGTTCTGTCGACCTAATGGATGTCGACAGCAGCGAATTTAATGATCCTCCTGATACCGATCTTGACTCTTTTCATACGTTATTGTTTGACCCAACTATGTATCATACACATACGGACTCTTCCACCGAGATGTCCGGGTCAACAATTAACACTGATTATGAACTGATTTTAGAGTCTGAAGATCACCCCGCACTTTGTGATGACATTATTCTTCGGGGTATAGATGAAACTTTTGAGGAGATCTTCGCTGATGAACTCGCATTTCTAAAAAGCACGGGTGTTGAGACGAATCATGTCCAAACCAATGAAATTGAACCTCCACCCCTTCTTCTGAAATGTAAAAAGAATGCGAGTAATCCATCACATACACTGCATCGTCTCTCCAATACGAGACGCACACACATTCTATTCCACCACTTAATCTTTCCCTTCTTCTTCTTCCACCAACCAGAGCACTGCATTGATAAAATTTTTGAATGGTTGGTGTTAACTTTCGGTCTTTGCAAAGCTTGGCATCGACCACTGATTTTTTTTTACCCCCACTTGTGATTTTCAAAACTTAACATTGCATAATTCAAGTTTGGGGGGGTATGTTTTTCTGGCTCCTAAAAAGAATTTTTACAAAATGATGAGCCAAAAATAAGTTTCAGGGAGGATCTTCACTTAAATATTTTGCCCCCACTAATAAATTCCTCCCAAGCTTACAGGTTTTTCCAGATTTAGCGGAAGGCAACAGTGAGGACACTGTTGAAAACAAGTTTGGGGGAGGTTTGTGCTTATTTTCGCATCATTTGCATATCACTTTGCATAAGCACAAAACATTTTTTTTTGAAAACCTATAAAAATTTAAAAATTTTCAAAAAGATAAAAATATTTTCTGTACATAAATAAGATAATGAAAGTTTAGATAGTGAACTATTACACCCATGAGATTAGAAAAATTTAAGAAAACCAAGAAAATTAGAAGTTTTCTTATACGAACTAGTAATAAGTAGTTATGAGCCGTTGTCCCAAGGGTTAGTAAGATGAAAGACGTCACTAATCTGAGGATAAAAATAAGTCTGAAAAATAGTTTCTATTCTGGAAGCCAAACATTTTGAACGTTGCTACCCTGCTATTCGCACTTACACACATCTTAAAGCCTGGGATAGTAGAGGATACCTTGAAATGCTCTTGTCTTAAAGCCGATGTATAAAAAAAAATGAAGAAAGTGGTGAGAAAAATAGACACTGGTTTTGTTATCACCGAGGGCAATAAAAATTTATATAGCAAGGGTGCTTCTTCACCTAGTGCCCTAAGGCCAACTGGTCTGGGAGTCACTGCTATGCCTGAGGTGGTGCAAGACGAGGAAAATACACCAAGCATGCAAGCACAGGAGTAATCGGTCGGTTAGTACCTCAAGAAGTATTAACGGTTGCATGAAAGTGTGTGAGCAATCTCGTTTATCAAAAAGTACTGAGGCTGATGGGCAAGAGTATGATAGCTTGAATTGAATTCTCCGGGTGTAGGGATGTCTTTACACACACGTAGGGTTATATGATCGATGTTTGGAAGAAAGATAGGAATGAAAAAAAAGACGATGTTTTATTGAGGGAGGACGTGATTTCTAACATCTTTTCATGACCATTAAGATAGGGCTCATGACAACTGAAAAGCTAGCTTAGTTGAAAACCCTAATTTTCAAGGCTTTTCTTTTACAATTCTTTTCTTTAAATGTAATATTCATGATTTTTCTTTTATTATTTGATTTTGTGGGTGCAATCCGCTGAAAACCCTCAGGAGACAACACTCCTCCTACTAGGGACACCTAGAGGTTTAAAGGCTTGTTGCACGTGCTCAGTGCAATCGTGTTGCCTACGAAAGTGTGCTAGTTAATTTTTCTCTTTCTTTATTTTCTCCTTCTCTTTTTAATAAAACATTCGCTCGAGACGGTCGAAATTAAGTTTGGGGGTATTTGATTAGTCGAAAATATTGCATATTTTAACCGGCAATTTCCCTATCATCTGCATACATATAGAAGTGTACGGTATTCATAATTCACATATTAGCAAATCTACCACAGATTATCAGATTACATGTATTAGACCTTAAAACCGGCATTTCTAGGGAAACTGACTGCATTGCATTGCATCGCAATATTTCTATATGTCGCAACCCGTATTTCGAAGTCTGTGCAGGAAAAGGAAAAGCTTGCTCGAACATTACACCGCTCAAAAGATACTCACTAATTTCAGATCTGGTATCATTACAAAGGAGAAATTGCAAATCAACATATCAAAGGAAGCCCTACAGAACAGTACAAGCCCACAAAAGAAAGTACAAGGCCCAAGCCTCCAACATGGCCGCGGATCCGCGGCAATGGCTTGCTTTTGCCGCGGATCCGCGGTGAGACAAGGGATTCAGACACTCAATTTTGGTCTACAACTCCTACATCAGTGCCTACAGTTCAGAAATGCATCTTAACTTCCAGAAGACTCCAGGGACTTCTACCAGATCAGCAAACACTTTGATTTACACTAAACTAGCCTATCATTCTAGAACTTTCCTCCTAAACCCTAGCTTAAACCCTAAGCTAGCTCCAAACAAACTCTCTCAACAAACTTTAGGAGGGAACTACCATTTCAAACTTAAACCTAGGGTTTGGATGCTCTATAAATAAGACCCTAGGCTCATTGTAAATCATTTATTCAACCTTGGGAATTATTCATCCAATTAGTGAATCTATCCCCAATCTATCTCTCTCTTCATCTTCTTCTTCCACAAGTTTAGTGACAGGGCTTGTGTGAAACCCTAACCCTAATTCCAACTCCAAAAGCCAAGATCCCGAGTACCCATTAAGCAAGAAGCCCTACAACCTTTAGGAGCGGAGCCGATCTTCAACGGAGCAAGCGATCCGAGCCGATCCACGACTCATGAAGCCGAGCGACGCCCGATCAACAATCTAGATTCTTCTTCTTGTAGTTCTTGAAGCGAATGTAATCAAAATTGTTGAGATAAATAAAGGTGATAATTCTTTTATCTTGTTTTCTTTTAATTCTGCATCATGACATCTTTACAATTCGTGAATATTTTCTGTGTGGTGATGTGTGAATAAAACTCCGCTCGTCGAGGAGTCGAGACGGTTAATAGAATGATGATGTAACATAGCTTTAATCGATTCTTGAGTCCTACGAGTTTTGTAAACCCTAGCAAGTTCAAGAAACGACGACCCATTTTGTTTCGATGCTTTCTTGATTGACATCGTTCGAAATGGGGGAGTTACGATTGTTTCTTGAATTTGGTAGAGGCTAGAAAAGGAATGATATTGACGAAAGAACAAGGGTTATGAGATGAAACCCTAGTTTCACGAGAAAGCCCCAACTCTCGTCGATCATCATCAATCTAGTATCAGTCCTTCGAAGGACAAGAACACGAAATCATCAGATTACATCACGTCTATCGACCCGATCGATTCCTACGAGCCTCTCTTAGATTCTTGACTGTTAATTGGAAAATATTATCGAAACCCAATTCTTGATTGTTTATCAGTTCTTGATTCTTGATTAAACATCGTGACACCTGAATCAATTGATACATTCTTGAATCATGTTTTCTTTTCTTGTCAATTAAGTTTTCAATTCAAGCATATCATTAAAACGAATCGTGCAATCCTTGTGGACGATCCGCACTCACTACAAACTACATCCGACACCGTAGTTTGATTGCGGTCAAAATATTTTTTTGGTTGTGAAGTTCTTTATAAATTTTCTGATTACCGACACAAGAAACTGTTTCAATCAAATGGTACCGTTTTAGGAGACCTTTGAATTGATTCATACTACACAACGAAAAAACGATCAATCACCTACCACGGCTCAAAGAAGTCGTGCAAACATGTAGTAGTTGGGTGCAGTCCCGAAGCACTTGGAGGCAGTGGCGGTTAGACAAGATTCGTCTCTCCCGGTATTGGGGGTTGACATCGCGCTGTGTCTACGAGAGCCATTACACAAGTCGTCCCTGGCCAGGGCAAGCGAGATATACTGGTAGGTTTCCAGTGTTATCTCAGAATGTTCCGGGCTACACTCCGACACGACTTGTACCGCTATTAGGGGACTGACGTTTACCGCCCCCTAGGCCCGCCATGCGATGTTATCAAACGAACAGACCGGACTGTACGGAGATTGTCACATTCAGACTCAGTAGGAGTTCAAATGGGTTTCACCTCGTCAGTCTTCTTGTCGGCATCTACCTGGGGACCGTTACGCACAGCTAGTGCCGCTTGCGGTCTGTGGTTAAACCCACTGCCAGCGTAGTGTCGAGTCTTTAGAGTCCCACACAAAAAGCTATTCGCCTTTAGGCAAAAGAGTAGAGGTCGCATGGTTTTGCGACAGGTCGCATGGTTTTGCGACAAGGTTCGGTCACATCCATGCACTTGTGCACGTTTACTGTCCGGACAGTTAACACTAGCGGGCTTTGGTTTAAGCCAGATCCTAGTGTACGTTTTGGGATTGGTTTTATCTCGTTTGTATTCGTGTTCCTCGGAACGCGGATGCGGGTGTGTATGCACAGTTGACAGAGGCAGAGGATTCTCATTGGGGTTGTTGACTGTTGACTGTTGACTATTGACTTTTTCCTAAACCCTAATGAGAATAAGAAATATGATTAACAATAATATTAATTAAGTATTATAGTGGCATGGTTGTTGAGGGGTTGACTTTGTTGACTTGTTGACTTTGTTGACCGGTTGATTAGGTTGGACTAGTTGACCATCATCATTACAGTGGCTATCATTTCATGGCAAAGACTTTTGCTTGCTTGTTTATTTTTGTAAAATGAGTGCATGAAATGATATGGCCATTTTGACTTGAACCATCACATAATACTTGATTACTATTTTGTTATGTTGATTTTGAATTATGAGAGCTTGGATGGCAAAAGACTTACTCATCTTCTCTCATTTGCTTTCTCTCTCTTGCTTGAGCTCTCCCTCTTGCTCTTCCTCTTGCTCTCTCTCTAGCTTAAGGCAACTCCATCTCATGAGTTGAGAAACATTGCCTTAGAGATAAAAGAAAACCCATATCACTTCTCTACTCATCCTAGCTAACAAGGTTTAGCAAACCAAGTGTTCTAGTTTCTTCTAGTTTGAAGAGAAGCCAAAGGTAGAAGCTTTCAGGTGGATCCGTCTTCGGCGCAAGGAGATGACGACGTGAGGCCGATCCGTACACCGCAAAGAGTTGAAGACGAAGGAGTTCAACAAAGGTATAACCCCCTAACCGAGTAGGTAAAACTCATGTTAGGTTTGTTAGATAGTTGTTTAACAAAGATCCGTATTTTGAGTCCATGTTACCGCCTCTTGAAAAATCGTTTTTCATCATTTCCGCAAGCCCGTAAGTACCGGGAGAGCTAACGTAGACCTACAGCGGTATCAGAGCCTACTTAAACACTATCTAACATGTTAGCAAAGTAACTAGAAGTTCGATCGGAGAAAAAGTCACGAAACACGCCCGAAAAATCAAGTTTCTGCCGATTATGTTTTCTGTTCAAAAATTAATAAATCTGACACTAAAAATTGGCTCAGGCTTTTTAAAACCCACACAAGAAATTTGGTCCACCGACTCGGTCAAAGCGCCGCGGAAACGCGGCCGAGTTGACTCGGTCGTGGAACAAGTTTCCTGCAGTGTTTTTCTGGGGATGTTTTGGGATTTTTAGGATATGTTTTTTCTGCCCAGATTTTTTTACAGAAAGGAAAATTTGTTTTTGGGGCCTAAAAATCCGTATTTTCATCGAACTTCTAAAGACTTAAGCTGACGGGTATATATCTGTGATGTGTTATATGTATTGAACGTCCGCTAATCGCTATACGTCGATTAGTGGGGGTTATACATATCTGTGATCTGTAATGTTGATGGTATGTGTGTATGAATTCATTGGATTGTCGCGGATGAATAGCCGGGGGTTGTGAGATGAGAGTTTTTCTTTTTCTTTCATTTCATGTAAATTTGTAATTGATGTAATATTATTTATATGGCCGCACAACCGGGATGGGGTTGTAGCCGTCATTGTATAATTTCTTTTACTGTTTTTGCTCCTAGGATAGACCCATGGTGGGGTGCACAAACTACCGGGTATCTCGAAGTGCCGAGTGTCATACTCACGGTGTTGAGGGAGGTTGCTTCGCTTCGGGTACTTGGCGGGTAGTTTGCCGCACCCGTAGGGGTCTAGGGTGGGGTCTTGGCTATTCATCGCGAATGTGTAATCCGCTCTTCGTTACAGGCTCGTACGGATTGCGGATTCCTAGTATATCCAATGTGTTCATCTGTGATCTGGAATGGCTATCATTGCAATATATCTATATATTATATTATTTAGGCGTTGCTTATGTTTTGCATCCGCGCTAGTCCAGCCCCCGCTCTGTCGTTAGTTAAGTAACCTAACGGGTAATGACGGGGCCCCGGATGGCATAAGCGTATGTCATATTTTGGTTGTTTTCTGCAATGGTAGGATTAAATGATTGGACGCATTAAATTTAATGCAAGAAAAATAAACCAAGTAAAAGTCGTTGGAACACTTTCAAAACCACTCGGTTTCTTTTCAAAAATAACTTTTAAACGCGGAGCTTAAGACACTCCTTTTAAAAGCTATCTCGTTCCTTCGATTATATCAAGTTCACTACGTTCATGGTTTCGCCAAAACCATTCGTAGCCCTCCGTCGTTTCACATGAATGGTCAATAAGTATTCAAGCTATGTTTGTTGGACAAATTCAAGGCATAGTGATTGGTAGCTATTGGGTATTCATGTGCAGCATAGATAGATATGTTGGTTTGGGGAAGTCGTTCTACCTTGTTGGCCAAAGTCAAGGGTATGTGCGGGTGGGCTCAAATTAACCTGGAGAATGACGGGTAGAACTTGACATGTGACTTATGATTTGTTGGCCAAAGTCAAGGTCAAAAGAGCATGGGGCAAAAATACACATCGGGAGTTTCAAAAGAACTGAAACTTGCTAGCGCTGCATAGCATTTGGAGTGTGCTGATTCTGGTAGGATTCCTTCAGTTTTGTCACGCAATGAAATTTGGATCCCGATCCTACTGTGAGTATATGCTACTCCTCGGGAAATTTCTCACTTAACGATCAATGCTATAAACCAAGTAGGTGTCTAGAAAGGTGTTAGCAGGGCTACGCCCCCAGGGAAAAGAGGTTATTTAATTATGGAACTTCGCGAAAGCGTTGGAAAACCTCCCTCGAAGTACCGACACTAGCCTGGCTGAACGGTTAAGCAAGTATTGTACGGTGATTTTGAACCTGACTAATTCTTCCTTTTTGGTTTGAGGAAGGATTCGAGAGACAGTGGGAGCCATCCTGTTTAGACAAATTAAAAACCACTCTAAACTTGCAAGAGCATCATGCTAAAGTGTTTCTTCTCTCTCTCCTAATTGCAGCGACCAAACATCATGACCGGACTTAAGTTACTACTAGATAAAAACATACTGACAGGGCCAAACTACAAAGATTGGCTCAGGAATGTCAAAATGGCAATCACTTATGACAAGTTGGGGTATCTCCTTACCACCAAAGCTACCCCTGTCCAAGGTCCCAAAAACAGCGTCGCGGATAGGGAAATCCGTAAGACCTGGGAAATCGATTGCGCGAAGGCCAAGTGCCTCGTGCTTGCCTCTATGGACAATGAACATCAGAGGAGGCACGAGAATATGGACCTCGAATCCATATTTCTCCATACAAAAGAACTGTATGGAAAGCAATCTCGTATTGCCAGATACAAAGTGTCGAAAAAGCTGTTTTCGGCAAGGTTGGCCGTCGGATCATCGGTAGCGGAACACATGCTTAAGATGATTGGCTTCATTGAGGAGCTCGCGGACCTTGGGACCACGTTAGAGAACGAGCTCTATACGGACTTGATTCTCCAGTCCGTTCCTTCCACTTACGCCCAGTTTATCCTGAACATCAACTTGCAAGAAAAGGAAGTTGAACTTTCAGAACTCCTCAACATGCTGAGGAGTGCAGAGGGCACCCTACAGAAAGGTAGGGAAACATCCACTTTGTTTGTAGGAGGATCTTCATCTTCTAGGTCCAAGACGAAAGACAAGGGAAAGAAAAAGAAAACCCCCGCCAAACCAAGGGCGGTGTTAGTAAGGTGGATACGAAGGGAAAGGCAAAAGCAACAAAGATAGCGGGGAAGCTTGTGGGGAAGGAAGAGTGCTTTTACTGTCATAAGAGTGGGCACTGGAAGAAAGATTGCAGGGCTTGGAAAGCCAGAACACAGGATCTAAAGCAAGTTGCGGCTTCAGCTTCAGGTGTGTATGTTATTGAAAACTGTCTATCAATAAACTCTACTTCCTGGGTATTGGATACCGGATCAGGATCTCATATCTGTAATTCTTTGCAGGCGTTGAGAAAGCGTAGGTTTTTGAAGGCAGGTGACATGACCGTCAAAGTTGCAAACGGAGCTAGCATGGATGCTAAGGCCGTGGGGGACTATAACCTGGGAATGTCAGATGGACATATTTTGGTTTTACGTAATTGCTTTTTTGTACCCAACGCAACTTGTAATACCATTTCTGTATCTTTAATATCTAAAGAAGGTTATGAATTTGGGTTTGTAAGTAATGTTGTAAACATTCACCTTAATCAAGTTCTGATTGGGTCAGGTACATTAAGAATGGTATATATGTATTAAACAAACCACAGATTTTCATTGTCCAGAATACACACAAAAGAAAGTCTCCGGAAACAAATCAGGCTTTCTTATGGTATTGTAAACTGGGTCACATCAATGAGAGAAGGTTGACGAAGTTATATACAGAAGGATATTTGGATCCGTTCGAATATCAATCGTATGCCACTTGTCAATCCTGTCTCAAAGGAAAGATGACAAAGACTCCGTTCACTGGATACGGAGTAAGAGCGAGCGAGCCCATGGGACTCGTACACAGCGACGTGTGCGGTCCAATGTCTACGCATGCACGAAGCGGTTATTCTTACATCATTACTTTTACGGATGACTTTTCAAGGTACGGATATGTCTTCTTAATGAAACATAAATCCGAAGCCTTTGGAAAATTCCAGGAATATAAGAATGAAGTAGAAAAACAAACCGGCACAAGTATCAAGACACTAAGATCTGATCGAGGTGGTGAATACTTGAGTGCCGAGTTCCTGGATTACTTAAAAGAGAATGGAATTCTCTCTCAGCTTACTCCTCTATACACTCCGCAACATAACGGTGTATCGGAGAGACGGAACCGAACCCCATTGGATATGGTACAGTCCATGATGAGTAGCGCTGAGTTACCGCGATCATTCTGGGGATATGCACTAGAATCAGCTGCATACCTTTTGAACCGAGTTCCAACTAAGACTGTGCCTACTACGCCATATCAGATATGGTGTGGGAAGAGACCCTATCTTAAGCACATTAAGACATGGGGATGTCCAGCTTTTGTCAAAAAGCAGCATGCAGACAAACTCGAGGCACGCTCAGTACAGTGCAAGTTTGTGGGATATCCAAAGAACTCCAAGGGATATTTCTTCTATTGCGAAGAGGAACAAAAGGTTCTTGTTTCTCGTCATGTCCACTTCTTGGAAACTGAGTTTTTGGAGAATCAGATAAGTGGGAGCGCAATAGAACTGGAAGAAATTCCAGAACCACGAGCTATTACTGAAAGCTTAGTAGAACCAGAGGGTTCGAAAGATCAGGACATTCCTACGCCACTACGCAGAAGTCTCATCCTCCTGAGAGATACTACGGTTTTCTCATAGACGGGGATAGAGAGGATTGCATCATTGATAGTGATGAGCTGACTAGCTTCCAGCAGGCCATTCAGAGCGTTGACTCAGTAAAATGGTTGGATGCAATGCGGACCGAAATGGAGTCCATGTACACTAACAAAGTATGGACGTTGGACATTGCTCCAGATGGGGTAAAACCCGTAGGATGCAAGTGGATATTCAAAAGGAAGATTGGTGTAGATGGACAGGTTGAGACCTATAAAGCTAGACTGGTTGCAAAGGGTTTTCGTCAAAGACCTGGTTTGGACTATGACGAGACCTTTTCTCCAGTAGCTATGCTGAAATCCATTCGGATCCTTCTTACCATTGCTGCCTTCCACGATTATGAGATTTGGCAGATAGACGTAAAGACCGCTTTTCTAAATGGAAATTTAGAGGAGCGTGTCTATATGGACCAGCCCGAGGGTTTCATTCAGAGTGGGAGAAGCGGAAAGGTGTGCAAGTTGCTTAAGTCTATCTACGGAGTAAAGCAGGCATCGCGGAGTTGGAACATCTGTTTTGATGAGACGGTCAAAGAATTTGGCTTTATCAAAAATCCAGATGAACCATGCATCTATAGTAGATTTGTAGCAAGAACTGTCGTATTCCTCGTATTGTACGTGGATGACATTCTTTTGATAGGAAATGAAATTCCTATGCTACAATCTGTCAAGGGGTTCTTGTCGCACTGGTTCTCCATGAAAGACCTGGGTGATGCCTCGTACATTCTGAGGATCCGGATCTTTCGTGACAGATCCAAGAGGATATTAGGACTTTCACAGTCCAGGTACATCGACACCATACTGAAAAGATTCAGTATGGATGATTCCAAGCGCGGTAATCTACCGGCTTATCACGGGATCACCCTCTCCAAAGAGATGTCTCCCAAGACTGATTTGGAAAGGGATCGCATGTCTATTATACCCTACGCTTCTGCGGTACGCTCTATAATGTATGCGATGTTGTGTACCAGACCAGATGTAGCTTATGCACTAAGTGTGGTAAGCCGGTATCAGTCAAACCATGGGGAGAAGTACTGGATAGCGGTAAAGAACATTCTCAAGTACCTGAGAAGGACTAAAGAGATGTTCTTGGTGTATGGCGGAAAAGAGCTCCAGATCGAGGCCTTTACTGACTCCAGCTTCCAGAGTGACAAGGATGATTCCAAGTCCATGTCGGGTTATGTCTTTGCCCTCAATGGAGGGGCGGTGTGTTGGAAGAGTTCCAAACAGGAAACCGTTGCTGAATCGACGATGGAAGCGGAATATATCGCTGCTGCATATGCCGTAAAAGAAGCCGTCTGGATAAGGAAGTTCTTAACTGAACTGCAGGTGGTTCTGTCCATTGTTGATCCAATACCTCTGTATTGCGACAACAACGGGGCTATAGCTTTAGCGAAGGAACCCAGGTCCCATCAGAAGTCCAGACACATCTTGAGGCGGTATCACCTGATCAGGGAGATCGTGGGTCGCCAGGAGATCGAGGTTCGGAGAGTTTCTACGGAAGATAACACTGCTGATCCACTCACGAAGGCTTTACCCCAGACTCAATTTGAGCGGCTGATCGAGATGATAGGTCTTCGATACGCCAGTACATGGCCTTAGTGCAATTGGGAGATTCTTAGTGTATATGCCCTAGAGGCCATTACTGTATCATACTAGTTTGTATATTACTTAATGGAAGCTTGGGATATTCACCTTGTATAGACAATCTTTCTCAATATAGTAGTATGCTACTTGGTTTGTTTCTGCTTTAATGTGTACATGTGTTTATTTTCGTATATCACCTATACACATTAGTGGAGCCCTTAGGATCTTTGCTTGATTACCAGCGTTGCGATGGCAGTCACACTAGTGGGGGCTGGGTAATCCACAAGCATATCCTTATGCAGGTCCCTAGTCGTAGGACTATCGAGACAGGGCATCGATACTCCGGAGTAGACTAGCGTATGCGCTTCTCATCCCAGTGTGGGAGACGGTCTACCCACAGCCGTCAGTACGTCGTACTTGAGATAGTATGTGGGTGCTCGTTAGGTCACGAGTACACTGGACAGGACTCGTCGGGAACTGTTGGTTGGTACTATACCTATCATCAGTTATCAGTTCGTAGGTGACATGAGTACAGCTTAGTCCGCTGACTTGACATTGTCACTTCGCCTCGAGTGTGTTCCCACTGTGCTTTGATTATTACCCTACCACGGCTCAAAGGAGTCATGCAAACAGATTGTAGTTGGGTGCAGTCCCGAAGAACTTGGAGGCAGTGACGGTTAGACAGGATTCTTCTCTCCCGGTATTGGGGGTTGACATCGCGCTGTGTCTAGGAGAGCCATTACACAAAGTCCCTGGCCAGGGCAAGCGAGATATACCGGTAGGTTTCCAGTGTTATCTCAGGGTGTTCTGGGCTACACTCCGACATGACTTGTACCGCAATTAGGGGACTGACGTTTACCGCCCCCAAGGCCCGCCATGCGATGCTATCAGACGAACATGCCGGACTGTATGGAGAATGTCACATTCAGACTCAGTAGGAGTTCAGATGGGTTTCACCTCGTCAGTCTTCTTGTCGGCATCTACCTGGGGACCGTTACGCACAGCTAGTGCCGCTTGCGGTCTGTGGTTAAACCTACTGCCAGCGTAGTGTCGAGTCTTTAGAGTCCCACACAGAAAGCTATTCGCCTTTAGGAAAAAGAGTAGAGGTCGCATTGTTTTGCGACAGGTCGCATGGTTTTGCGACAGGGTTCGGTCACATCCGTGCACTTGTGCATGTTTAGTGTCTGGACAGTTAACACTAGCGGGCTTTGGTTTAAGCCAGATCCTAGTGTACGTTTTGGGATTGATTTTATCTCGTTTGTATTCGTGTTCCTTGGAACGCGGATGCGGGTGTGTATGCACAGTTGACAGAGAGACAGAGGCAGAGGATTCTCATTGGGGTTGTTGACTGTTGACTGTTGACTGTTGACTTTTTCCTAAACCCTAATGAGAATAAGAAATATGATTAACAATAATATTAATTAAGTATTATAGTGACATGGTTGTTGAGGGGTTGACTTTATTGACTTGTTGACTTTGTTGACCGGTTGACTAGGTTGGACTAGTTCACCATCATCATTACAATGGCTATCATTTCATGGCAAAGACTTTTGCTTGCTTGTTTCTTTTTGCAAAATGAGTGCATGAAATTTTATGGCCATTTTGACTTGAACCATCACATAATACTTGATTACTATTATGTTATGATGATTTTGGATTATGAGAGCTTGGATGGCAAAAGACTTACTCATTTTCTCTCATTTGCTTTCTCTCTCTTTCTTAAGCTCTCCCTCTTTCTCTTCCTCTTGCTCCCTCTCTAGCTCAAGGCAACTCCCTCTCATGAGTTGAGAAACATTGCCTTAGAGATAAAAGAAAACCCATATCACTTCTCTACTCATCCTAGCTCACAAGGTTTTGCAAACCAAGTGTTCTAGTTTCTTCTAGTTTGAAGAGAAGCCAAAGGTAGAAGCTTTCAGTTGGATCCATCTTCGGCGCATGGAGACGACGAGGTGAGGTCGATCCGTACACCGCAAAAAGTTATAGACGAAGGAGTTCAAGAAAGGTATAACCCCCTAACCGAGTAGGTAAAACTCATGTTAGGTTTGTTAGATAGTTGTTTAACAATGATCCGTATTTTTAGTCCATGTTACTACCTCTTGAAAAATCGTTTTTCATCATTTCCGCAAGCCCGTAAGTACCGGGAGAGGTAACGTGGACTTACAATATGAGGATTTACGTGTCGATGCCGGACACGGTTTTCATGATGTTTCGAGTGTCGATGCTGGACACTCAGGTTCCATGATTTTTGATGTGTCGCGAGGGACACCCGTTGATTTATATCCTCATACTTTCATGCATACGCTTTTATGATATTTACATGCATGATATTGCCGTGTCATTGGTTGACACGTGGACGAGATCCACACGCATACATACGTTGATTATATTGTTGGATTACATCCGCATACATATAGGTATTGATTACATTGTTGGCACATATGATGACCCGGTCACCCTAGATATCATAGTATTACCTTTATGATATAGTTGACCTAGGAGTTGTTGTTTATTCGATTTCTACTTGTAGTTGTTTTTCTACTCACGAGTTGGCAACTCACCCCCGTTGTGCCACAGTTCTTTCATGTTGACCGCATAGATCGGTAGCGGCTTTGCTGGCACACAGTTGCATTCGGGTGTTTTGCATTGGTAGGTGGGACATTTGTATCATACCCACTCTTGTATCAATATTCCATATTGTATCTAGTTAACTCCATCAAATCAAACTAGTAATTGTATAAGTAATGAGACTTAGTGAGGCTGTTAGTGCGAGACTTGAGCGATGGGTTTTATATTCGCTTTTGGGGATTTATGTCTTGCTTTTCTATATCTTTTGTGGTGATCTTCGCCGTTGGGCGTCGTATACTTATTTTATACTGTCTTGCGTGGTTGTGATCCGCCGGTTGATGAAAAGCTAGCTACCGCTTGGGGATGCCTTTATATTATCTTGTATTGGTGGTTTTGGACCAAAATTACAAAGGAGGTGCTGCCCAATTTTTTTTTTAAAAAGACGAAAACCTATTTTTTCCAATTTGCATTTTCATGTTCCCTTTTTATGCATTTAAGAAAACTTGATTTCATTATACCTTTATTTCAAAACTTCACCTCTTTTATTTTCTTAAAAGGTTTAGATTTCTGGGTTTCAGCTTACTTGAATTTCGTTACGCCTTTAGACGTTGCGTGATTCAAGTGCTGGTCATGAGCTAATATTTCGGGTCGTGACAAAGTTGGTATCGGAGCGCTAGGTTTAACCTTGTTCGAGTCTATGTTTGACTATGTGGAGTCTAGGATGGGTATGTATTTCGGAACCTAGGCTTGACCTTACGGAACTTAGACTTGAACGAGGGGGTGTTAGACTCGAACTTTCGTTTCATAGGCTGACCATGATTGATGGAGTAGGTAGCTTGAGTAGAGTGACGTACCGTACGTATGTTCCGCGGCATATTTACGATACGATACTCCACTTAAGAAACCTTAGGATGTACATATTTTGAGATCTATGATTCTCTTCGTACCCATGATTATACATCCATTTGAGATCCTTGATTCTATTTGTTTCGATGATCATACTCTCATTGATGCTGTTCCTTCTTATGATCATGTATCCATTCTGGATCTGTCGTTTCCTTTCATGCCTTTGGTATGCTTTCTTCGATACTCGATTGAGGTTCCCGTCACCATAGTTTGAGCGCAGATTGAGCTGCTGCTGTTGATGCGGTCAGGGCGAGCTCGTCATGGACGGGAACTGACCATTGTGTTTTCTGGTGGCATGGGAACGTCTCGAGTTAGCGTTTGTGTCGTGGCCTCTTATCTGAGGCAAGTGTTTGGCGTTGCACAGGATGATCGGGCCATTGATAGAGCTGCCAGTTGCTTGAGGACTGTTGATGTACAACATACCTCCGAGATTGTGATGTCGTCTACCGTGCAGACAGATGACCTAGCTGTTGCTGAGATTGATAGGATGTCGCTTCCAGAGCTTACGAGCTGAGATTGCCGGAGCTTCCAGGTAGCAATGCGACAGATGATAGCTAGACTACCCTGAGTTTAGTGACGAAGGTGATTCGTTAGATTGATGTGCCGACGCAGGCCCAGTTGAGTCAAAGATTTCCAGTGGGGAGTGTCTGACTCAGATCTAGAGTAGATTGATCCATAGATGACGTTGTTCGTTGGATGATCCGACAGGAGATCAGTAAGCTGACCAGCTTCGGATAGAGGACCTCACCCAGATGCGTTGTGAACTGATCGAGAACGGACGAGTATTGAGTATTCCTCCAATGTTATGGACGAGTTCCCAAGGACGTGTTCGGCTAGGGATCTTCTCCAGAGTGATGAAGATACCGAGTTCGTGATTTCGAGTCCGTGTGAGTGACTCCAGATTGACTGTAGCCGAGATAATTGTTGTACGCAGATAGCATGACGTGACGTCGAAGTAGACGATGGTACAGACAAATGGAACCAGGGGTTCGTGCGAGACGCTGACGAGCTGTTGTTACTCCCCGTGGAGATGAGATACCTGATATGTGTACAGAGGCATTGGGATGCGGCTAACTCCCAAGGAAATGTTGTGCTGAGAACGCAGATGTCCAGAAAACGAGAACAGATTATGTAAGAGTACCAGCCTCCGTACAGTTTGGCATAGGCGAGATCGGAAGAGACCTTGAGCAGGATTCTTTCCAGGACACTGCTGCAATGAGATTTGCACCCAGGATCAGTTGGGCCCCATGTATTCAGAGGACCAGAGGCCGACGCCAGTGACGTGCTTCTTTACGAGTGGTTGTGATGATTGACCGAGAGATGACAAGAGAAGTGCCAGAACGGAATCGTCCCCGTTAGCACACCTGACCGGGCCGACGAGCCGATGGATTGCGAGGTTGGTAATTCCATAGAGAAAATGAGAATCCAGAGACAGAGGACGCCTGACCATGAGCAGGAGGTATGCGGATGTTCCGGTTCTGCCGGTTTTAGGAGCACCGGTTCATTTTTCGACATTGTAGGAGGTGTACTTCAATGTCATTTGTTGCGATTTGCGTTTGTGATCCGAGTATCACGCTTATATCGCTTGGATTTGAGTTTCGATGATGAGTTTCGTGATATTGTACTTCGTGCACCAAGGCTGCACCTACTTGGTATTTACATTTTGTGCATAGTTTTTATACACCGTTGTGTTGGTTTTGATTTGTGCATATTTATTGCACTTGATGTGGATTTTGTGCCTTGGCTGCACATGTTTATGATTTCGTGGATTTCACCTAGTTGATTTAATTTTGTGCGTGTGGTACGCACTCGATTTGATCTTGCACTCGGTATAGCTTATATGTGCTTGCAGTGCATTGATATGCATTTTGTTCACACAGTTGCACTATATTTTTATATCATGCACTTGATGCACCGGATTTGTATTTCGTGCGGTTTTCGCACCAGATTTTCGTTTCGTGCGGTTGTCGTACCAGATTTATATTTTGTGTGTTTGTTGCACTGGATTTATGTTTTGTGCATTGGTTGCGCTAGATTTATACCCCGTGCATTGCTGCACCGATTTATGTCTTTGAGCATTTGTGTTATCCGACTTGTGTTTTCGTGCGCGTTGGCACTTGCCGTTTGTTTTCGTGCATGCTACTGCACTATATGCTTTTACGGACCCGACGCGCTTTGGATTGGATTTTTTCTCATATTAGGCACTTGATTTTGGATTTTTGTGCGCATCGGATGCACTTGAGTGAGATTTTACCAGTGCATGTTGGATGCAGTAGACTTAGATTTCTTTCGTGCATGTTAATTGCACCGGATGCACCCTAGATGCACTTGATATTGTTGTTGTGCCCACCCGTTGCACTGGATAAATGCTTTCATGCACACCCCTTGCATTGAGTTTTGCTTTTGTGCATATTGTGGCATTTATATTTGGGTTTGATTTCCGTGCGTACCAGAAGCATGTGATTATTGGATACGCCTTTTGAGGCTGATTTTTCTTTTGAGCACCTTGTTTTCATGATAGGTACAATATATTATATAATAGCCGAACAGGAATGATCTGAGGACAGTACCTGAGTACTTTGCATGCATTAAAAGCTTACCAAGAGGTTTTCAAAGGAGCTATAGTCTCGCTATTTCCTACGTGTCCATGAGCGACGCGAACGTTTTTAAAGGAAAACTTTTTGGGATATTTTGAAAACGACGGAACGTTTACTTAGCAAAACCTATAGGGACATATATTATTATTTTAAATGAGAGTCCGTCACTTATGCCATGAGTTACGCATTCACGCGGCGAGATTTCTATTTAGATTTTGAATGTTTTTCCAAAAATGCATACTATACACGTATTACAGTATTTGACTAGTGTACATTGGATTTCTGTAGTGGATTTCAAGATCTGTATCTCTATTGTAACTCCGAGGATATGCGGGCAATCCGATAATTTGCGTGACGCTTGACGGAGTTCGGTCTTTGATTTTTGTACTCGTTTTCATGCGCACTTGACGCATTGTGTTGTTTCTGCATCTTCCATGATTTCAGAGCCGCGTTGATTTGAATTGATTATTGAATTGTTTTAGATTTTGGGGTTTTAAATTTAAATTCGGGGACCGAATTTCTTTAAGGGGGTAAGATTTTAACATTTCAGAAAATATAAAATATTATTTTTGGAATTTAATATTAAAATAATATATTTCCCGAAAACTGCCCGATTTGCGAAATTGGGGTTTTCGAAAAAGGTATAAATATATACCAATAATTGTGAAATAAAGGGAAATTAAAATAATTTATTCATTTAATTATATATTTAATGGATTTGGCATTTTTAATATTTATTATATGCAGTTTCGATAAAAACCCGATTGGTGCACTGCTAATCGCGATTAAGCCAAATCCGTGTTTCTACAGTTTTTCATGGTAAATGCACCATGACATGTTCCATGTTATTTCATGGTGTTGATTTATTTGGATGCATGTGTTTTGGTGAGAAAAGAGAAAGAAAAAGGTGTCATGATGAGTGAGGAGAGAGAAAGGAGACATAATGATGACTTGGAAAGTGAGTGGGTGAGAATAATTGAGAGAGAGAGAGGATGCCTCATAACTTTTCCCCACCATTTTTGCATCTCCTTCTTCATCTTCCTCACCCTCATCTCCCTCCAACTTCAAACCCTAAATCCATCTCCAAAACTCCATCTAAACCATATACCTCTTTCACAAAAAACTATCCCCTCTTCATGCTCATCACATTGAACCAAGAAAAATGGGATTTTGGCAACTTTGGGACTTCTAGGATTTGCTTAAGTGACATCCATGAGGTACATCTCTTTCCATGTTAGTTTAGTTTGAATTCTTAGCTTTTAGTTTAGCTTAGAACTCGTTTAGTGGTGATTTGTGGAAATTAGAAAATCCTAGTGAGGGTTTGAGTGAAATTGTGGTTTGGTGATGATAGAGTGGCTGTTAAAACCTGGGAATGAGTAAGGGAAACCAAAATAAGGATTTAGGATTTAGTTCATGTCGGTTTTTTGAGGATATAGGGTGTGCATAGAATTCTGGAGCAACCCGGGGGATTTCTGAGTTTAGCAAATAACACCAGGGACCCATTTTAGACCATAGGAGACCACCATGATAAAATGAAGCCAATAGGAGCCTGGGGGGCCAAGGTGGCCGGATTTTTAGGGTATGTGGCCGGCCACATGGTGGGGTGGGGTGTCGGGGTTGATCCAGTAGCTCAAATACACTATATACATCACCCTAGACTTGTTTGGTTAGCTTTATTTGACCTGAGTCAAAATTTGGGAGCTTTTTAGTGTGATTTTGGCTATGTTTTCCGTATTTTGAAATGTTAATTCTTGTTATTTGGATTTGTATTTGGTTGTGGAATGTTCGTACATCAACAACAAGGGTTGATTGGTTGATTTAGTACGCGTATGCTATAGGTTCTAACCTACGAGCAAGGCGCGTGCCGTATTGGATTTTAGAACTTGATTTTAATAGCGTTGCGATATGTGTTGTTATTGTAGGTACATTTGCGTGGATTCCGAGGCGACGGAGCGTGGCGTCAACGACTTCGGCAAGCGAAGACTACGGTGAGTAGATCTATATCTACCGGGGAAGTCGGGTGGATGGCGTATATGTAAGTCCACGTTACCCGTCCCCGGTTCTTTAGGGTTGCGGAAATGGTGAAAAACGATTTTTCTTTGGTGGTAACATGGACTCAAAATACGGATCATTGTTAAACAACTATCTAACAAGCTAACTAGGAGTTTTACCTACTCGGTTAGGGGGTTATACCTTAACTTGAACTCTTTCTCTTCGACTCCTTGTGGTGGTCGGATGGCTCTCTCCTCGTCGTCTCCTTGTGCCGAAGATGGATCCACCTGAAAGCTTTTACCTTTGGCTCCAACCTCAATCTTGAGGAAACTAGAACACTTGGTTTGCTAGACCTTGTATACTAGGTTGAGTAGAAAAGTGTTTTGGGTTTTATCTCTATGGTTCTTGCTTCTCAGCACAAGAGACAATAGAACCATGAACTAGATAGAGAGCAAGAGGAAGAGGGAGAGCTTGAGGATGAGAGAGAATGAGAATGATAGAATGAGCAAGACTTTTCTCACCCTTGCTCTCATAACCCAAAATAATCATAAAAAATAACAATAATTGAGTATTATGTGATGGTTGTTATGATATCAAAATGGCAATATCATTTCATGCATTAAATGCAATTTTTGAACAAACAAGCAAGCAAAAGGTCAATGCCAAGAAATGATAGCAATTGTCATGATGATGGTCAACAAGTCCAACCTAGTCAATCGGTTAACTAAGTCAACAAGTCAACCTTTCAACCCAACCATGGAACAATAATACTTAATTAATATTATCATTAATCATACTTCTTATTCTCATTAGGGTTTAGCAAAAGTCAACAGTCAACAACCCTAATGAGAATCCTCTGCCTCTGTCTCTGTCAACCGTGCATACACACCAGCATCCGCGTACCGAGGAACACGAATACAAACGAGATAAAACCAATCCCAAAACGTACACTAGGATCTGGCTTAAACCAAAGCCCGCTAGTGATAACTTCCCGGACACTAAACGTGCACAAGTGCACGGATGTGACCGAACCCTATCGCAAAACCATGCGACCTTTACTCTTTTGCCTAAAGGCGAATAACTCTCTGTGTGGGACTCTAAAGACTCGACACTATGCTGCCAGTGGGTTTAACCACAGACCGCAAGCGGAACTAGCTGTGCGTAACGGCCCCCAGGTAGATGCCGATAAGAAGACGGATGAGGTGAAACCCATCTGAACTCCTACTGAGCCTGAATATGACAATCAGCGTACAGTCCGGTCTATTCGTCTGAGAATATCGCATGGCGGGCCTAGGGGGTGGTAAACGTCAGTCCCCTAATAGAGGTACAAGTCGTGTCGGAGTATAGCCCAGAACACCCTGAGATAACACTGGAAACCTACCAGTATATCTCGCTTGCCCTAGCCAGGGACTTTGTGTAATGGCTCCTAGACACAGCGCGATATCAACCCCCAATACCGGGAGAGACGAATCATGTCTAACCGTCACTGCCTCCAAGTGCTTCGGGACTGCACCCAACTACTACCTATTTGCACGACTCCTTTGAGCCGTGGTAGGGTAGTAATCAAAGTACAGTGGGAACACGCTCGAGGCGAAGTGACAGTATCAAGTCACCGGACTAAGTTGTACTCATGTCACCTGGGAACTAATAACTGACGATCGGTATAGTACCAACCAACAGTTCCCGACGAGTCCTGTCCAGTGTACTCGTAACCTAACGAGCAGCCGCATACGATCTCAAGTACGACGTACTGACGGCTGTGGGACAGACCGTCTCCCCTGCTGGGATGAGAAGCGCATACACTAGTCTACTCTGGAGTATCGATGCCGTGTCTCGATAGTCCTACGACTAGGCACCTGCATAAGGATGTGCATGTGGATTACCCAGCCCCCACGAGTGTGACTGCCATCACAACGCTGGTAATCAAGCAAATATCCTAAGGTCTCCACTAATGTGTATAGGTGATATACTAAAAGAAACACATGTACACATTAAAGTAGAAACAAACTAAGTAGCATACTACTATTTTGAGCAAGATTGTCTTTACAAGGTGAATATCCCAAGCTTCCATTAAGTAATATACAAACTAGTATGATACAGTAATGGCCTCTAGGGCATATACACTAACAATCTCCTACTTGCACTAAGGCCATGTACTGGCGTATCGAAGACCTATCATCTCGATCAGCCGCTCGAACTGAGTCTGGGGTAAGGCCTTCGTGAATGGATCAGCAGTGTTATCTTCCGTAGCAACTCTCCGAACCTCGATCTCCTGGCGACCCACGATCTCCCTGATCAGGTGATACCGCCTCAAGATGTGTCTGGACTTCTGATGGGACCTGGGTTCCTTCGCTAAAGCTATAGCCCCGTTGTTGTCGCAATACAGAGGTATTGGATCCACAATGGATGGAACCACCTGAAGTTTTGTCAAGAACTTCCTTATCCAGACGGCTTCTTTTGCGGCATCTGCAGCAGCGATATATTTCGCTTCCATCGTCGAGTCAGCAACGGTTTCCTGTTTGGAACTCTTCCAACACACCGCCCCTCCATTAAGGGTAAAGACATAACCCGACATGGACTTGGAATCATCCTTGTCACTCTGGAAGCGGAGTCAGCAAAGGCCTCGATCTGGAGGTCTTTTCCGCCATACACCAAGAACATCTCCTTAGTCCTTCTCAGGTTCTTGAGAATGTTCTTTACCGCTATCCAGTGCTTCTCCCCAGGGTTTGAATGATACCGGCTTACCACACTCAGTGCTTAAGCTACATCTGGTCTGGTACACAACATCGCATACATTATAGAGCCTACCGCAGAAGCGTAAGGTATAATAGACATGCGATCCCTTTCCAAATCAGTCTTGGGAGACATTTCCTTGGAGAGGGTGATCCCATGACAAGCCGGTAGATTACCGCGCTTGGAATCTTCCATACTGAATCTTCTCAGTATGGTGTCGATGTACCTTGACTGTGAAAGTCCTAATATCTTCTTGGATCTGTCACGATAGATCCGGATCCCCAGAATGTAAGAGGCATCACCCAGGTCTTTCATGGAGAACCTGTGTGACAAGAACCCTTTGACAGATTGTAGCATAGGAATGCCATTTCCTATTAAGAGAATGTCATCCACGTATAAAACGAGGAATACGACAGTTCTTGCTATAAATCTATTATAGATGCATGGTTCATCTGGATTTTTGATGAAGCTAAATTCTTTGACCGTCTCATCAAAACAGATGTTCCAACTCCGCGATGCCCGCTTTTGTCAATAGATGGACTTAAGCAACTTGCACACCTTTCCGCTACTCCCACTCTGAATGAAACCCTCTAGCTGGTCCATATAGACACACTCCTCTAAATTTCCATTTAGAAAAGCGGTCTTTACGTCCATCTGCCAAATCTCATAATCGTGGAAGGAAGCAATGGCAAGAAGGATCCGAATGGATTTCAGCATAGCCACTGTAGAAAAGGTTTCCCCATAGTCCAAACCAGGTCTTTGACGAAAACCCTTTGCAACAAGTCTAGCCTTATAGGTCTCAACCTGTCTATCTACACCAATCTTCCTTTTAAAGATCCACTTGCATCCTACGGGTCTTACCCCATCTGGAGCAACGTCCAACGTCAATACTTTGTTGGTGTACATGGACTCCATTTCGGTCCGCATTGCATCCATCCATTTTACCGAGTCAATGCTCTGAATAGCCTGCTGGAAGCTAGTCGGCTCATCACTATCAATGATGCAATCCTCTCTATCCCCGTCTATGAGAAAACCGTACTATCTCTCGGACGGATGAGACTGCCTACTACTCCTGCTGAGCGGCGCAGGAATGTCCTGATCTTTCGAACCCTCTGGTTCTACTAAGCTTTCGGTAATAGCTCGTGGTTCTGGAATTTCTTCCAGTTCTATTGCGCTCCCACTTATCTGATTTTCCAAAAACTCAGTTTCCAAGTAGTGGGCATGACGAGAAACAAAAACCTTTTGTTTCTCTTCGCAATAGAAGAAATATCCCTTGGAGTTCTTTGGATATCCCACAAACTTGCACTGTACTGAGTGTGCCTCGAGTTTGTCCGCATGCTGCTTTTTGAAAAAAGCTGGACATCCCCATGTCTTAATTTGCTAAAGATAGGGTTTCTTCCCACACCACATCTGATATGGTGTGGTAGGCACAATATTAGTTGGAACTCGGTTCAAAAGGTATGCAGCTGATTCTAGTGCATATCCCCAGAATGATCGCGGTAACTCAGCGTCACTCATCATGGAACGTACCATATCCAATAGGGTCCGGTTCCGTCTCTCCGATACACCGTTATGTTGCGGAGTGTATGGAGGAGTAAGCTGAGAGAGAATTCTATTTTCTTTTCGGTAATCCAGGAATTCGGCAATCAAGTATTCACCACCTCGATCAGATCTCAGTATCTTGATACTTTTGCCGGTTTGTTTTTCTACTTCATTTTTATATTCCTGGAATTTTCCAAAGGCTTCAGATATATGTTTCATTAAGAAGACATATCCGTACCTTGAAATGTCATACGTAAAAGTAATGAAGTAAGAAAAACCGCTTCGCGCATGTGTAGACATTGGACCGCACACGTCATTGTGTACGAGTCCCAAGAGCTCGCTCGCTCTTACTCCGTGTCCAGTGAACGGAGTCTTTGTCATCTTTCCTTTGAGACAGGATTGACAAGTTGCAGATGATTGATATTCGAACGGATCCAAATATCCTTCTGTTTGTAACTTCGTCAACCTTCTCACATTGATGTGACCCATTCTACAATGCCATAAGAAAGCCTGATTTGTTTCCGGAGACTTTCTTTTGTGTGTATTCTGGACATTGAAAATCTGTGGTTGGTTTAATACGTATATACCATTGCTTAATGTACCTGACCCAATAAAAACTTGATTAAGGTGAATGTTCACAACATTACTTACAAATGCAAATTCATAACCTTCTTTAGATAATAAAGATACAGATATGATATTACAGTTTGCATTGGGTACAAAATAACAATCAAGCAAAACCAAAACATGTCCATCCGACATTCCCAGGTGATAGTCCCCCACGGACTCAGCAACCATGCCATCTCCGTTTGCAACTCTGAGGGTCATATCACCTTCCTTCAAAACCCTACGCCTTCTCAGTTCCTGTAAAGAATTACAGATATGAGATCCTGATCCGGAATCCAATACCCAGGATGTAGAGTTTATTGATAGACAGTTTTCAATAACATACACACCTGAAGCTGAAGCCGCAACTTGCTTCAGATCCTGGTTTCTGGCCTTCCAAGCCCTGCAATCCTTTTTCCAGTGTCCACTCTTGTGACATTAAAAGCACTCTTCCTTCCCCACAAGCTTTCCCGCTACCTTTGTTGCCTTTTCCTTTCCCTTCGTATCCACTTTACTAACACCGCCCCTTGGTTTGGTGGGGTTTTTCTTCTTCTTTCCCTTAGCTTTCGCCTTGGACCTAGAAGAGAAAGATCCTCCTACAAATAAAGTGGATGTTTCCCTACCTTTCTGTAGGGTGCCCTCTGCACTCCTCAGCATGTTGAGGAGTTCTGAAAGTTCAACTTCTTTTTCTTGCAAGTTGAAGTTCGGGATAAACTGGACGTAAGTGGAAGGAAGGGACTGGAGAATCAAGTCCGTGTAGAGCTCGTTCTCTAACGTGGTCCCAAGGTCCGCGAGCTCCTCAATGAAGCCAATCATCTTAAGCACGTGTTCCGCTACTGATGATCCGACGGCCAATCTCGCCGAAAACAGCTTTTTCGAGACATCGTATCTGGCGATACGGGATTGCTCTCCATACAGTTCTTTTGTATGGAGAAATATAGATTCAAGGTCCATATTCTCGTGCCTCCTCTGATGTTCATTGTCCATAGAGGCAAGCACGAGGCACTTGGCCTTCGCGCAGTCGATTTCCCAGGTCTTACGGATTTCCTTATCCGCGACGCTGGTTTTGGGTCCTGGGACAGGAGGAGTTTTGGTGGTAAGGAGATACCCCAACTTGTCATAATTGATTTTCATTTTGACATTCCTGAGCCAATCTTTGTAGTTTGGCCCTATCAGTATGTTTTTATCTAGTAGCAACTTAAGTCCAGTCATGATGTTTGGTCGCTGCAATTAGGAGAGAGAGAAGAAACACTTTAGCATGATGCTCTTGCAAGTTTAGAGTGGTTTTTAATTTGTCTAAACAGGATGGCTCCCACTGTCTCTCGAATCCCTCCTCAAACCAAAAAGGAAGAATTAGTCGGGATCAATCTCACCGTACAATACTTGCTTAACCGTTCAGCCAGGCCAGTGTTGGTATTTCGAGGGAGGTTTTCCAACGCTTTCGCGAAGTTTCTTAATTGAATAACCTCTTTTCCCTGTGGGCGTAGCCCCGCTAACACCTTTCTAGACAACTACTTGGTTTATAGCATTGATCGTTAAGTGAGAAATTTCCCGAGGAGTAGCATATACTCACAGTAGGATCCGGATCCAAATATCATTGCGTGACAAAACTGAAAGAATCCTAGCAGAATCATCACACTCCAAATGGTATGCGGCGCTATCAAGTTTCAGTTTCTTTTGAAACTCCCAATGTGGATTTTTGCCCCATGCTCTTATGACCTTGACTTTGGCCAACAAATCATATGTCACATGTCAAGTTCTACCCGTCATTCTCCAGGTTAATTTGAACCCACCCGTACCTACCCTTGACTTTGGCCAACAAGGCAGTACGACTGTCACAAACCAACACATCTATCTATGCTGCACATGAATACCCAATAGCTACCAATCACTATGCATTGACTTTGGCCAACAAAGATAGCTTGAATACTATTGACTATCCATGTGAAACGACGTAGGGCTACGAATGGTTTTGGCGAAACCATGAACGTAGTGAACTTGATATAATCGATGGAACGAGATAGGTTTTAAAAGGAGTGGCTTAAGCTTCGCGTTTAAAAGTTGTTTTTGAAAAGAAACCGAGTGGTTTTGAAAGTGTTCCAACGACTCAACTTTGGTTTATTTTCTTGCATTAATTTAATGCGTCCCATCATTTAATCCTACCATTGCAGAAAACAACGAAAATATGACGTACGCTTATGCCATCCGCATTCGCCACGGGGCCCCTTCATTACCCGTTAGGTTACTTAACTAACGACAGAGCGGGGGATGGACTAGCGCGGATGCAAAACATAAGCAATGCCTAAATAGATATCATATATAGATATACACATTCATCACATGCAATGATAACCATTCCAGATCACAGATGAACACATTGGATATACTAGGAATCCGCATTCCGAACGAGCCTGTAACGAAGAGCGGATTACACGGTCGCGATGAATAGCCAAGACCCCACCCTATACCCCTAGGGGTGCGGCAAACTACCCGCCAAGTACGCGAAGCGAAGCAACCTCCCTCAACACCGTGAGTAGGCCACTCGGCACTTCGAGATACCCTGTAGTTTGTGCACCCCACTTTGGGTCTATCCTAGGAGCAAAAACAGTAAAAGAAATTATACAATGACGGCTACAATCCCATCCCGGTTGTGTGGCCATATAAATAATATAACATCAATTACAAATTACATGAATTGAAAGAAAAAGAAAACTCTTATCTCACAACCCCCCGGCTATTCATCCGCGACAATCCAATGAATTCATATACACATACCATCAACATTACAGATCACAAATATGTATAACCCCCACTAATCGACATATAGCGATTAACAGACGTTCAATACATATATCACATCACAGATATAACCCGTTAGCTTAAGTCTTTGGAAGTTCGATCAAAATACGGATTTTTAAACCCGAAAAACAAATTTTGCTTTCTGTAAAATCTGGGCAGAAAAAACATATTGTAAAAATCCCAAAACAACCCCGGAAAAACACTGCAGGAAAATTGTGCCACCACCGAGTCAACTCGGCCGCGGATCCGCGGCGGGAGCATGCTCCTGCTGCGGTTCCGCGGCGCCTTGACCGAGTTAGTGGACCATTTTTCTTTCTTGTTCTTTAAAAACCCTGAGCCGATTTTTAGTACATGATTTATTATTTTTGAACAGAAAACAAAATCGGCAGAAAGTTTGTGTTCCGGGCATGTTTCGTGACTTTTTCTCCGATCGAACTTCTAGTTACTTTGCTAACATGTTAGATAGTGTTTAACCTGTCTCTGATACCACTGTAAGTCTACGTTACCCGTCCCCGGTTCTTTGGGGTTGCGTAAATGGTGAAAAACGATTTTTCTTTGGTGATAACATGGACTCAAAATACGGATTTTTGTTAAACAACTATCTAACAACCTAACTAGAAGTTTTACCTACTCGGTTAGGGGGTTATACCTTAACTTGAACTCCTTCTCTTCGACTCCTTGTGGTGGTCGGATGGTTCTCTCCTCGTCGTCTCCTTGTGCCGAAGATAGATCCACCTGAAAACTTCTACCTTTGGCTCCAACCTCAATCTTGAGGAAACTAGAACACTTGGTTTGCTAGACCTTGTATACTATGATGAGTAGAAAAGTGTTTTGGGTTTTATCTCAATGGTTCTTGCTTCTCAACACATGAGACAATAGAACCATGAACTAGGGAGAGAGCAAGAGGAAGAGGGAGAGCTTGAGAATGAGAGAGAATGAGAATGATAGAATGAGAAAGACTTTTCTCACCCTTGCTCTCATAATCCAAAATAATCATAACAAATAATAATAATTGAGTATTATGTGATGGTTGTAATCATATCAAAATGGCAATATCATTTCATGCATTAAATGCAATTTGTGAACAAACAAGCAAGCAAAGGTCAATGCCAAGAAATGATAGCCTTTGTCATGATGATGGTCAACAAGTCCAACCTAGTCAACCGGTCAACTAAGTCAACAAGTCAACAAAGTCAACCTTTCGACCCAACCATGGCAAAATAATACTTAATCAATATTATCATTAATCCTATTTCTTATTCTCATTAGGGTTTAGCAAAAGTCAACAGTCAACAACCCTAATGAGAATCCTCTGCCTCTGTCTCTGTCAACCGTGCAAACACACCCGCATCCGCGTTCCGAGGAACACGAATACAAACGAGATAAAACCAATCCAAAAACGCACACTAGGATCTGGCTTAAACCAAAGCCAGCTAGTGATAACTGGCCGGACACTAAACGTGCACAAGTTCACGGATGTGACCGAACCCTTTCGCAAAACCATGCGAACTCTACTCTTTTGCCTAAAGGCAAATAGCTCTCTGTGTGGGACTCTAAAGACTCGACACTACGCTGGCAGTGGGTGTTAGTGTATATGCCCTAGAGGCCATTACTGTATCATAGTAGTTTGTATATTACTTAATGGAAGCTTGGGATATTCACCTTGTATAAACAATCTTGCTCAATATAGTAGTATGTTACTTGGTTTGTTTCTACTTCAATGTGTACTTGTGTTTATTTCAGTATATCACCTATACACATTAGCGGAGCCCTTAGGATCTTTGCTTGATTACCAGCGTTGTGATGGCAGTCACACTAGTGGGGGCTGGGTAATCTATAAGCACATCCTTATGCAGGTCCCTAGTCGCAGGACTATCGAAACAGGGCATCGATACTCCGGAGTAGACTAGCACATGCGCTTCTCATCCCAGAGTGGGAGACGGTCTGTCCCACAGCCGTCAGTACGTCGTACTGGAGATAGTATGCGGGTGCTCGTTGGGTTACGAGTACACTGGACAGGACTCGTCGGGAACTGACCGGTTGGTATTATACCTATCGTCAGTTATCAGTTCCCAGGTGACATGAGTACAGCTTAGTCCGCTGACTTGACACTGTCACTTCGTCTCGAGTGTGTTCCCATTGTACTTTGATTACTACCCTACCACGGCTCAAAGGAGTCGTGCAAACAGGTGGTAGTTGGGTGCAGTCCCGAAGCACTTGGAGGCAGTGACGGTTAGACAGGATTCGTCTCTCCCGGTATTGGGGGTTGACATCGCGCTGTGTCTAGGAGAGCAATTACACGAGTAGTCCCTGGCCAGGGCAATCGAGATATACTGGTAGGCTTCCAGTGTTATCTCAGGGTGTTTTGGGCTTCACTCCGACACGACTTGTACCACTATTAGGGGACTTACGTTTACCGCCCCCCTAGGCCCGCCATGCGATGTATCAGACGAACAGACCGGACTGTACGGAGATTGTCACTTTCAGGCTCAGTAGGAGTTCAGATGGGTTTCACCTCGTCAGTCTTCTTGTCGGCTTCTATCTGGGGACCGTTACGCACAGCTAGTGCCGCTTGCGGTCTGTGGTTAAACCCACTGCCAGCGTAGTGTCGAGTCTTTAGAGTCCCACACAGAAAGATATTCGCCTTTAGGCAAAAGAGTAGAGGTCGCATGGTTTTGCAGCAAGTCGCATGGTTTTGCGACAGGGTTCGGTCACATCCGTGCACTTGTGCACGTACAGTGTCCGGACAGTAAACACTAGCGGGCTTTGGTTTAAGCCAGATCCTAGTGTATGTATTGGGATTGGATTTATCCAGTTTGTATTCGTGTTCCTCGGAACGCGGATGCGGGTGTGTATGCACAGTTGACGGAGAGACAGAGGCGGAGGATTCTCATTAGGGTTGTTGACCGTTGAAAGTTGACTATTGACTTTTTGCTCAATCCTAATGAGAATATGATATGTGATTAACAATTATATTAATTAGGTATTATGGTGACATGGTTGTTGAGTTGTTGACTTTGTTGACTTGTTGACTTTTGTTGACTTGTTGACTTTGTTGACCGGTTGACTAGGCTTGACAAGTTGACCATCATGATAACCATAGCTATCATTTCATGGCAAAGACTTTTGCTTGCTAGCTCTTTTGTGCAAAATGAGTGCATGAAACCGGTTGACTATGGTTGCTTAAACCATCACATAATACTTGATTGATATGATGTGTTATGATTGTTTTGGATTATGAGAGCTAAATGAGAAAAGTCTTCTCTCATTCTTTCATGCTCATTCTCTCTCTTGTTCTTGAGCTCTCATCTTCCTCCTCTTGCTCTCCCTCTCTTGACTCTATGGTTCACTTGTCTCATGAGTTGAGAACTAAGAACCATAGATAAAATCCCATACAAACTCTTCTCTACTCACTCTAGTTCACAAGGTTTAGCAAACCGAGTGAACTAGTTTCTTCAAAGATCGAAGAAGGAGCCAAAAGGTTGAAGCTTTCAGGTGGATCTATCTTCGGCGTAAGGAGACGACGAGAAGAAGCCGATCCGGACCACCATCGGAGTTTGAAGACGAAGGAGTTCAAGACAAGTAAGGTATAAACCCCCTAACCGAGTAGTTAACGACTCCTAGTTAGGTTGTTAGTTAGATGTTTAACAAAGATCCGGGTTTTAAGTCCATGTTACCACCTTTACAAAAATCGTTTTTTATCAAATTCCGCATGCCCGAAAGTACCGGGAGAGGTAGCATGGACTTACAGTGGTATCAAAGCCTAGTTAAACTCTATCTAACATGTTAGCATAGCTAGAAGATCGATCAAAGAAAAAGTCCCGAAATGAACCCCGTTTTCAAAGTTGCTGTCGATTTTTTATGTTCTGTAAAATTAATAAATCATGCATCAAAAATCGACTCAAGGTTTTTAGAGTGCACTGTAGAAAGACGGTCCTACGATCTCATCATTTCGCCGCGGAAACGCGGCAATAGCTTGCTATTGCCGCGGTTCCGCGGCCGTCTTGGCTCCTCTCTGGTTGTTTTTTGCTACAGTGTGCTTATGGGGGTATTTTAGGAATTTTGGTATATGTATTTTCAGCCCAGATTTTCCAGAACGAAAATTTTATTTTTGGGGTCCTGACAATCCGTATTTTTGATCGAACTTCTAAAAGACTTAAGCTGACGGGTTTTTCTGTGACGTGATATTTGTATTGAACGTCTGCTAATCGCTATATGTCGATTAGTGAGGGTTATACAGATCTGTGTTCTGTAATGTTGCTGGAATGTGTATATGAATTCATTGGATTGTCGCGGGTGAATAGCCGGGGGTTGTGAGACGAGAGTTTTCTTTTCTTTCAATTCATGTAAATTTGTAAATTGATGTAATAATTATTTGTATGGCCGCACAACCGGGTCGGGGTTGTAGCCGTCATTGTATAATTTCTTTTTACTGTTTTTGCTCCTAGGATTGACCCATGGAGGGGGTGCACAAACTACCGGGTATGCCGAAGTGCCGAGTGGCCTACTCACGGGGATGAGGGAGGTTGCTTCGCTTCGGGTACTTGGCGGGTAGTTTGCCGCACCCGTAGGGGTCTTGGGTGGGGTATTGGCTATTCACCGCGACCGTGTAATCTGCTTTTCGTTACAGGCTCGTACGAATTGCAGCTTCCTAGTATATCCAATGTGTTCATCTGTGATCTGAAATGTTTATCATTGCAGTATATCTATATATGATATTATTTAGGCGTTGCTTATGTTTTACAGCCGCGCTAGCCCAGCCCCCGCTCTGTCGTTAGTTAAGTAACCTAACGGGTAATGACGGGGCCCAGTGGTGAATGCGAATGGCATAAGCGTACGCCATATTTTGGTAGTTTTATGCAATGGTAGGATTAAATGATGGGACGCATTAAAAGAACTAATGCAAGAATATCACGCATTAAAAGAACTAACGCAAGAAAATAAACTATGTAAAAGTCGTTGGAACACTTTCGAAAAACCACTCGGTTCTTTTCAAAACAAACTTTTAAAATACGGAGTTTGAGCCACTCCATTTAAAGGCCATCTCGTTCCATCGACTAAATAAAGTTCACTACGTTCACGGTTTCGCCAAAACCATTCGTAGCCCTCCGTCGTTTCACATGAATAGTCAATAGTATTCAAGCTGTGTTTGTTGGCCAAAGTCAAGGCATAGTGATTGGTAGCTATTGGGTATTCATGTGCAGCATAGATAGATGTGTTGGTTTGGAACAGTCATACTGCCTTGTTGGCCAAAGTCAAGGGTATGTGCGGGTGGATTCAAATTAACCTGGAGAACGACGGGTAGAACTTGACATGTGACTTATGATTTGTTGGCCAAAGTCAAGGTCATAAGAGCATGGGGCAAAAATCCACATCGGGAGTTTCAAAAGAACTGAAACTTGCTAGTATTGCATACCATTTGGAGCGTGATGATTCTGGTAGGATTCCTTCAGTTTCGTCACGCGATGATATTTGGATCCCGATCCTACTGTGAGTATATGCTACTCCTCGGGAAATTTCTCACTTAACGATCAATGCTATAAACCAAGTAGGTGTCTAGAAAGGTGTTAGCGGGGCTACGCTCCCAGGGAAAAGAGGTTCTTAAATTAAGGAACATCGTGAAAGCGTTGGAAAACCTCCCTCGAAGTACCAACACCAGCCTGGCCGAACGGTTAAGCAAGTATTGTACGGTGAGATTGATCCTGACTAATTCTTCCTTTTTGGTTTGAGGAGGGATTCGAGAAACAGTGGGAGCCATCTTGTTTAGACAAATTAAAAACCACTCTAAACTTGCAAGAGCATCATGCTAAGTGTTTCTTCTTCTCTCTCCTAATTGCAGCGACCAATCGAAATGACTGGACTTAAGTTACTTCTAGATAAAAACATACTGACAGGGCCAAACTACAAAGATTGGCTCAGGAATGTCAAAATGGCAATCACTTACGACAAGCTGGGGTATCTTCTTACCACCAAAGCTCCCCCCGTCCCAAGTCCCACTTCCAGCGTCGCGGATAAGGAAATCCGTAAGACTTGGGAGATTGATAGCGCGAAGGCCAAGTGCCTCGTACTTTCCTCGATGGACAATGACCATCAGAGGAGGCACGAGAATATGGACTTGGAATCCATATTTCTTCATACAAAAGAACTGTATGGAGAGCAATCTCGTATCGCAAGATACGAGGCGTCGAAAAAGTTATTTTCGGCAAAGATGGCCGTCGGATCATCAGTAGCAGAACACGTACTAAAGATGATCGGCTACATTGAGACGCTCGCGGACCTAGGGACCACATTGGAGAGTGAGCTCTATACGGACTTAGTTCTCCAGTCCCTTCCTTCCAGTTACGCCCAGTTTATACTGAACTTCAACCTACAAGAAAAGGAGGTTGAACTTTCAGAGCTCCTCAACATGCTGAGGAGCGCAGAGGGCACCCTACGGAAAAGTAGGGAAACATCCACTTTGTTTGTAGGAGGATCATCTTCTTCAAGGTCCAAGGAGAAAGCCAAGGGAAAGAAGAAGAAAGCCCCCGCCAAACCAAGAGGCGGTGTTAGTAAAGTGGATACGAAGGGAAAAGCCAAAGCAACAAAGATAGCGGGGAAGCTTGTGGATAAGGAAGAATGCTTCTATTGTCATAAGAAAGGACACTGGAAGAATGATTGCAGGGCCTGGAAGGCCAGAACACAGGAATTGAAGCAGGTTGCAGCTTCAGCTTCAGGTGTGTATATTATTGAAAACTGTCTTTCAATAAACTCTACTTCCTGGGTATTGGATACCGGATCAGGATCTCATATCTGTAATTCTTTGCAGGCGTTGAGAAACCGTAGGGTTTTGAAAGCAGGTGACCTGACCCTCAGAGTTGCGAACGGAGCTAGCATGGATGCTAAAGCCGTGGGGGACTATCACCTGGGAATGTCAGATGGACATGTTTTGGTTTTGCGTAATTGCTTTTTGTACACAACGGAACTTGTAATATCAGTTCTGTATCTTTAGTTTCTAAAGAAGGTTATGAATTTGCGTTTGTAAGTAATGTTGTAAACATTCACCTTAATCAAGTTCTGATTGGGTCAGGTACATTGAGCAATGGTATATACGTATTAAACCAACCACAGATTTTCAATGTCCAGAATACACACAAAAGAAAGTCTCCGGAAATAAATCAGACTTTCTTATGGCATTGTAGACTGGGTCACATCAATGAGAGAAGGTTGACGAAGTTACATACAGAAGGATATTTGAATCCGTTCGAATATCAATCGTATGCCACTTGTCAATCCTGTCTCAAAGGAAAGATGACAAAGACTCCGTTTACTGGACTCGGAGTAAGAGCGAGCGAGCTCTTGGGTCTCGTACACAGCGACGTGTGTGGTCCAATGTCTACACATGCGCGAAGCTGTTATTCTTACTTCATTACTTTTACGGATGACTTCTCAAGGTACGGTTATGTCTTCTTAATGAAACAAAAGTCCGAAGCCTTTGGAAAGTTCCAGGAATTTAAGAATGAAGTAGAAAAACAAACCGGCAAAAGTATTAAGATTCTAAGATCGGATCGAGGTGGAGAATACTTGAGTGCCGAGTTCCTGGACTATTTAAAAGAGAACGGAATTCTCTCTCAGCTTACTTCTCCATACACTCCGCAACATAACGGTGTATCGGAGAGACGGAACCGAACCCTATTGGATATGGTACGGTCTATGATGAGTAACGCTGAGTTACCGCGATCATTCTGGGGATATGCGCTAGAATCAGCTGCATACCTTTTGAACCGAGTTCCGACTAAGACTGTGCCTACTACACCATATGAGATGGGTGTGGGAAGAGACCCTATCTTAAGCACATTAAGACATGGGGATGTCCAGCTTTTGTTAAAAAGCAGCATGCGGACAAGCTCGAGGCACGCTCAGTACAGTGTAAGTTCGTGGGATATCCAAAGAACTCCAAGGGATATTTCTTCTACTGCGAAGAGGAACAAAAAGTTCTTGTTTCTCGTCATGCCTACTTCTTGGAAACTGAGTTTTTGGAAACACAGATAAGTGGGAGCACAGTAGAACTGGAAGAAATTCTAGAACCACGAGCTATTACTGAAAGCTTAGTGGAACCAGAGGGTTCAAAAGAACAGGACATTCCTACGCCGCTCCGCAGGAGTAGTAGGTAGTCTCATCCGCCCGAGAGATACTACGGTTTTCTCATAGACGGGGATAGAGAGGATTGCATCATAGATTATGATGAGCCTACTAGCTTCCAGCAAGCCGTTCAGAGCGTCGACTCGGTAAAATGGCTGGATGCAATGCAGACCGAAATGGAGTCCATGTACACCAACAAAGTATGGACGTTGGACGTTGCTCCAGACGGGGTAAAACCCGTAGGATGCAAGTGGATCTTCAAAAGGAAGATTGGTGTATACGGACAGGTTGAGACCTATAAAGCTAGACTTGTTGCAAAGGGTTTTCGTCAAAGACCTGGTTTGGACTATGACGAGACCTTTTCTCCAGTAGCTATACTGAAATCCATTCGGATCCTTCTTGCCATTGCTGCCTTCCACGATTATGAGATTTGGCAGATGGACGTAAAGACAGCTTTTCTAAATGGAAATTTAGAGGAGTGTGTCTATATGGACCAGCCAGAGGGTTTCATTCAGAGTGGGAGCAGCGGAAATGTGTGCAAGTTGCTTAAGTCCATCTATGGACTAAAGCAGGCATCGCGGAGTTGGAACATCTGTTTTGATGAGACAGTCAAGGAATTTGGCTTTATCAAAAATCCAGATGAATCATGCATCTATAGTAGATTTGTAGCGAGAACTGTAGTATTCCTCGTTTTATACGTGGATGACATTCTCTTAATAGGAAATGACATTCCTATGCTACAATCTGTCATGGGGTTCTTGTCACAAAGGTTCTCCATGAAAGACCTGGGTGATGCCTCATACATCCTGGGGATCCGGATCCATCGTGATAGATCCAAAAGGATATTAGGACTTTCACAGTCCAGGTAGATCGACGCCATACTGAAAAGGTTCAGTATGAAAGATTCCAAGCGCGGTAACCTGCCAGCTTGTCACGAGATCACCCTCTCTAAAGAGATGTCACCCAAGACTGATTTGGAGAGGGATCACATGTCTATTTTATCCTACGCTTCTGCGGTAGGCTCTATAATGTATGCGATGTTGTGTACCAGACCGGATGTAGCTTATGCACTCAGTGTGGTAAGCCGGTATCAGTCAGACCTAGGGGAGAAACACTGGATAGCGGTAAAGAACATTCTCAAGTACCTGAGAAGGACTAAGGAGATGTTCTTGGTGTATGGCGGAAAAGACCTCCAGATCGAGGCCTTTGCTGACTCCAGCTTCCAGAGTGACAAGGATGATTCCAAGTCCATGTGGGGTTTTGTCTTTACCCTCAATGGAGGGGCGGTGTGTTGGAAGACTTCCAAACAGGAAACCGTTGCAGACTCGACGATGGAAGCGGAATACATCGCTGCATCTGATGCCGCAAAAGAAGCTGTCTGGATAAGGAAGTTCTTGAAAGAACTTCAAGTGGTTCCGTCCATTGTTGATCCAATACCTCTGTATTGTGACAACAACGGGGCTATAGCTTTAGCGAAGGAACCCAGGTCCCATCAGAGATCCAGACACATCTTGAGGCGGTATCACCTGATCAGGGAGATCGTGGATCGCCAGGAGATCGAGGTTCGGAGAGTTACTTCAGAAGATAACACTGTAGATCCATTCACCAAGGCCTTGCCCCAAACTCAGTTCGAGCGGCTGATCGAGATGATAGGTCTTCGATACGCCAGTACATGGCCTTAGTGCAAGTGGGAGATTGTTAGTGTATATGCCCTAGAGGCCATTACTGTATCATACTAGTTTGTATATTACTTAATGGAAGCTTGGAATATTCACCTTGTATAAACAATCTTGCTCAATATAGTAGTATGCTACTTGGTTTGTTTCTACTTCAATGTGTACTTGTGTTTATTTCAGTATATCACCTATACACATTAGTGGAGCCCTTAGGATCTTTGCTTGATTACCAGCGTTGTGATGGCAGTCACACTAGTGGGGGCTGGGTAATCTATAAGCACATCCTTATGCAGGTCCCTAGTCGCAGGACTATCGAGACAGGGCATCGATATTCCGGAGTAGACTAGCGCATGCGCTTCTCATCCCAGAGTGGGAGACGGTCTGTCCCACAGCCGTCAGTACGTCGTACTGGAGATAGTATGCGGGTGCTCGTTGGGTTACGAGTACACTGGACAGGACTCGTCGGGAACTGACCGGTTGGTATTATACCTATCGTCAGTTATCAGTTCCCAGATGACATGAGTACAGCTTAGTCCGCTGACTTGACACTGTCACTTCGTCTCGAGTGTGTTCCCACTGTACTTTGATTACTACCCTACCACGGCTCAAAGGAGTTGTGCAAACAGGTGGTAGTTGGGTGCAGTCCCGAAGCACTTGGAGGCAGTGACGGTTAGACAGGATTCGTCTCTCCCGGTATTGGGGGTTGACATCGCGCTGTGTCTAGGAGATCCATTACACGAGTAGTCCCTGGCCAGGGCAATCGAGATATACTGGTAGGCTCCCAGTGTTATCTCAGGGTATTTTGGGCTTCACTCCGACACGACTTGTACCGCTATTAGGGGACTGACGTTTACCGCCCCCCTAGGCCCGCCATGCGATGTATCAGACGAACAGACCGGACTGTACGGAGATTTTCACATTCAGGCTCAGTAGGAGTTCAGATGGGTTTCACCTCGTCAGTCTTCTTGTCGGCTTCTACCTGGGGACCGTTACGCACAGCTAGTGCCGCTTGCGGTCTGTGGTTAAACCCACTGCCAGCGTAGTGTCGAGTCTTTAGAGTCCCACACAGAAAGCTATTCGCCTTTAGGCAAAAGAGTAGAGGTCGCATGGTTTTTGCGGCAGGTCGCGTGGTTTTGCGACAGGGTTCGGTCACATCCGTGCACTTGTGCACGTACAGTGTCCGGACAGTAAACACTAGCGGGCTTTGGTTTAAGCCAGATCCTAGTGTATGTATTGGGATTGGATTTATCCAGTTTGTATTCGTGTTCCTCGGAACGCGGATGCGGGTGTGTATGCACAGTTGACGGAGAGACAGAGGCTGAGGATTCTCACTAGGGTTGTTGACCGTTGACTGTTGACTATTGACTTTTTGCTCAACCCTAATGAGAATATGATATGTGATTAACAATTATATTAATTAGGTATTATGGTGACATGGTTGTTGAGTTGTTGACTTTGTTGACTTGTTGACTTTTGTTGACTTGTTGAATTTGTTGACCGGTTGACTAGGCTTGACTAGTTGACCATCATGATAACTATAGCTATCATTTCATGGCAAAGACTTTTGCTTGCTTGCTTTTTTGTGCAAAATGAGTGCATGAAATGATATGGCTATGGTTGCTTAAACCATCACATAAAACTTGATTGATATGATGTGTTATGATTGTTTTGGATTATGAGAGCCAAATGAGAAAAGTCTTCTCTCATTCTTTCATGCTCATTCTCTCTCTTGTTCTTGAGCTCTCATCTTCCTCCTCTTTCTCTCCCTCTCTTGACTCTATGGTTCACTTGTCTCATGAGTTGAGAACCAAGAACCATAGATAAAATACATTACAAACTCTTCTCTACTCACTCTAGTTAACAATGTTTAGCAAACCGAGTGAACTAGTTTCTTCAAAGATCGAAGAAGGAGCCAAAAGGTTGAAGCTTTCAGGTGGATCTATCTTCGGCGTAAGGAGACGACGGGAAGAAGCCGATCCGGACCACCATCGGAGTTTGAAGACGAAGGAGTTCAAGACAAGTAAGGTATAAACCCCCTAACCGAGTAGTTATCGACTACTAGTTAGGTGGTTAGTTAGATATTTAACAAAGATCCGGGTTTTAAGTCCATGTTACCACCTCTATAAAAATCGTTTTTTATCAAATTCCGCATGCCCGAAAGTACCGGAAGAGGTAGCATGGACTTACAGTGGGTTTAACCACAGACCGCAAGCGGCACTAGCTGTGCGTAACGGCCTCCAGGTAGATGCCGATAAGAAGACGGACGAGGTGAAACCCATCTGAACTCCTACTGAGCCTGAATGTTACAATCTGCGTACAGTCCGGTCTGTTCGTCAGAGAATATCGCATGGCGGGCCTAGGGGGCGGTAAACGTCAGTCCCCTAATAGCGGTATAAGTCGTGTCGGAGTGTAGCCCAGAACACCCTGAGATAACACTGGAAACCTACCAGTATATCTCGCTTGCCCTGGCCAGGGACTTTTTGTAATGGCTCTCCTAGACACAGCTCGATATCAACCCCGAATACCGGGAAAGACGAATCCTGTCTAACCGTCACTGCCTCCAAGTGCTTCGGGACTGCACCCAACTACTACATGTTTGCATGACTCCTTTGAGCCATGGTAGGGTAGTAATCAAAGTACAGCGGGAACACACTCGAGGCGAAGTGATAGTGTCAAGTCAGCGGACTAAGCTGTACTCATGTCACCTGGGAACTGATAACTGACGATAGGTATAGTACCAACCAACAGTTCCCGACGAGTCCTATCTAGTGTACTCATAAACTAACGAGCACTCGCATACTTTCTCAAGTACGACGTAATGACGGCTGTGGGACAGACCGTCTCCCCTGCTGGGATGAGAAGCGCATACTCTAGTCTACTCCGGAGTATCGATGCCTTGTCTCGATAGTCCTACGACTAGGGACCTGCATAAGGATGTGCTTGTGGATTACCCAGCCCCCACGAGTGTGACTGCCATCAAAACACTGGTAATCAAGCAAAGATCCTAAGCGCTCCACTAATGTGTATAGGTGATATACTAAAAGAAACACATGTACAGATTAAAGTAGAAACAAACCAAGTAGCATACTACTATTTTGAGCAAGATTGTCTATACATGGTGAATATCCCAAGCTTCCATTAAGTAATATAAAAACTAGTATGATACAGTAATAGCCTCTAGGGCATATACACTAACAGTAAAGCACCCCCGCAAAGGTTTGATGGAAACTGATTTATAGAATATGGTTAAGAAAACCTAGATTTGGAAACTAGTGTTAGAGTTAAATGATAGTTAGTGAAACCATATTAGAAGCTAAGGATATTTAGAAGTGATATAATACGGCTAATATGTGATGACGGGATTTGAATAGGTTGTTTGACGATATTGCCGTTTAGGATACTATAGGACTAGATAGTCGACGTAAATGTGTCATCCCAACCATACATATTTTAAACTGAAGAATCGTATGCATCTTTTAAAACAGATACCTTGAGGGACGTTACGGAATTTCAAATGATATCTTTTCCTTAAAAACACCGTAACCCCTATTTTCAAAACTACGATTCGCTTCTTTAAAAATCTGATTGTATGGTACGGGTATGTATGTTAGATTAGATACTTATACTTATAGTAGAGATAGAATGTTTATGTAAACTTGACTTGATGTGAGATATAAATGCGATGAAAAGAATATAAGACGAATATGATGATCTGATGATATGTCGGTCCCTTGATACGAGATCGTTAGGGATGTGACCTGGGACATAGGTATATAGATACATATATATATAGAATGTTGTGAATCATGGATGATAGACCGTACGTGATATTAGGCCGTACCATCACTGTCTTATAGGTTGATAGGATCTCTAATGTTTTAAATGCCGTCGTACGATGATCTTTTCCGTACGTGATGAGTTTGACTTGGTGATTGATCCATACCCTTGACTAGAGGATGTCGTACGAAGGATTATACCTTACGTGATGTTGTGTGGCTAGATGCCGATTGATAGATTCACCGACTCGGACATGATAGATACGTGTATCTGTCAGCATTTGCATATGATTTACCTTATGCTTCATTCATGTTTTTCTCATTTCATTATTCTTACCTGTGCTAGTACACCTGCACCATTATCGATGATGCGTATGTTACAAGTACACAAATTTGCAGGCTCACACACTTCATCACCGATAATTAACATGCCAGTACACAGTAGGATTGCTTCATTATGATACGACTCCTTGCATAATGTACTTGCTATTGTTTCATATGCACCTTTATACGATGTTGTATTTTACTTGGAGAAATTGTGACCGCGGGATGTATTTTAAAAACGGGAATCACTTAAAAGAGTGGTTTTCCCTTTATATGTCATATTACTGCTTCTTGTTGCATGATATACGGATATGCTTATATTTCTATCATATGTCGCATACATCATGCTTTATGATTTTACGCATTGAGATATGCTGTTTTCATGAGATTTCTGGATTTGAGAACCGTGGCTATTTCAAAAGAAAGTAAGTATTGTTTTAAAAACCCTGTTTCTCTTGATATGATATTTCAATGCGTCCACCAAGCGTTTTCTCGGTTCTGAGATGAGTGACATATGGAACCCGATCGAGGAGCTGGATGAGGCCGATTACGGGTACATGGCGGACCCGGTATGGTACCCCGGGACAAGAAAGGGATGCTGGGCATACAGACGGTGAACCTGGCAGTGGGACGTATACCTACCGGTGATTGGTTGGAACTGACGGTTATACGGAGGATACAGACCAGAGACGAGAGATGGATACGAGCCGACCCGTACTGCCGGGGCCGAGGGCCGATTCCGCAGACGGAGCCCGTGGGCTGATCCGGACTGACGGAGCCCGATATATGAGGATTTACGTGTCGATGCTGGACACAGTTTTCATGATGTTTTGAGTGTCGATGCTGGACACTCAGGTTCCATGATTTTTTATGTGTCGCGAGGGACACCCATTGATTTATATCCTCATACTTTCATGCATACACTTTTATGATATTTACATGCATGATATTCCTATGTCATTGGTTGACACGTGGACGAGATCCACATGCATACATACGTTGATTATATTGTTGAATTACATCCGCATACATATGGGTATTGATTACATTGTTGGCACATATGATGACCCGGTCACCCTAGATATCATAGTATTACCTTTATGATATAGTTGACCTAAGAGTCATTGTTAATTTGATTTCTACTTGTAGATGTTTTTCTACTCACGAGTTGGCAACTCACCCCCGTTGTGCCACAGTTCTTACAGGTTGACCGCATGGATCGGTAGCGTCTTCGCTGGCACACAGTTGCCTTCGGGTGTTTTGCATTGGTAGGTGGGACATTTGTATCATACCCATTCTTGTATCTATATTCCATATTGTATCTAGTTAACTCCATCAAATCAAACTAGTAATTTTATAAGTAATGAGACTTAGTGAGGCTTTTAGTGCGAGACTTGAGCGATGGGTTTTATGTTCGTTTTTGGGGATTTATGTCTTGCTTTTCATTATCTTTTGTGGCGATCTTCGCTGTTGGGCGTCGTATACCTATTTTATACTGTCTTGCATGGTTGTGATCCGCCGGTTGGCGAAGAGCTAGCTGCCGCTTGGGGATGCCTTTATATTATCTTGTATTGGTGGTTTTGGATCAAAAATACAAAGGAGGTGCTGCCCAATTTTTTGTTAAAAAAAACCAAAACCTGTTTTTTCCAATTTGCATTTTCATGTTCCCTTTTTATGCATTTAAGAAAACTTGATTTCATTATACCTTTATTTCAAAACATCACCTCTTTTATTTTCTTAAAAGGTTTTGATTTCTGGGTTTCAGCTTACTTGAATTCCGTTACGCCTATAGACGTTGCGTGATTCAAGTGCTGGTCACGAGCTAATATTTCGTGTCGTGACAACAACGTTTCGCCTGAACCAGGGAAACCCTCTGTGTGGGACTCTAAAGACTCGTCAATATGCTGGCATGGGTTTAACCACAAGCACGTCAGTGGCACTAGCTGTACGTAACGACTGCCCAGGTATTAAGCGAAAGGGAGGCCGACGAGCAAACTCATCCTGAAACCCTACTGAGCCTGACATTGACAATATTTGCATAGTCCGGTCCGTTCGTCTATGAGTATCGCATATCGAGTCTAGGGGGTGGATAAAGTCAGACCCCTAATAACTTGATATTTAGTTTCGGCATGAAACCTATCACCACCTGAGAAAATACCGATCCTAGATCGGTAATTCTTGTTTACCTCGGCCGAGGATTTCTGGTGATGGCCATCCGTGCATTCCGCGACCTCAACCCCCTATACCGGGAGAGACGAATCCCCTGACGATATGTTTACTGCTTCCATGTGGCTCGGGACTGTACCCAACTAAAACCTATTTGCGCGACTCCTTTAAGTCGTGGTATGGTAGTAATCAAAGCAAAGTAGGAACTCACACGAGATAAATGACGATCTCAGGTCGATAGACTAACCTGTACACATGTCACCAGGAAACTGCTATCTAACAATAAATATAATACCAACCAGCATGTTCCCGGCGAGTCCGTCCGGTGTACTCATGACCCAATAAGCACCTGTATACATCTTAGGTGAACAAACTAACACCAATGGCTTGTGAGACCGGCCACCGCCCCTCGTCGGTGTCTCCATCCATATACACTAGTCTACTCTTGGAGTATCGATGCCCAGTCTCGAAACTCCTACGACTAGGGACACTTTATGTATGCTTATAGACCACCCAACTCTTACATATATGATCGCCATCATACTGCTGGTAGTCAAGAAAGAATCCTATGGGCTCTATCAACATGTAATAGTGATCTGTAATGTCACCTGAAGCATTTACACGATGATAAAGACAAACCAGATAGCATACTATCATCTTGAGTAAGACTGTTCTACCGGTATAGGTCCTCCCTCAATCATTGCAATCACGTGCCTGCGATCGAATAATTGAATCGAGGGCACTATAGCCTACAATCTCCAACTTGTACTTAAGGCTAATTATTGCGGTGTCGAATACTCATAGCCTGTATGCTACCGAACACCTAACTTCACTACTAATCAGTTTCACAAAGCCCGTTTGTAAAACTATTGTGTTCGAGAAATAGCCTCAGTGAGTGAATCCGCTCCAATGTTTCTTTCTTTGTCTCTCTTTATCTCAAGTTCACGGAGAAGCCATCTCCCGAAAAGAGCAATACCTGTCTTAGAATATGCCTGGATATCTGATGGGACCCAGTTCACAAATGAACTCCAAATCCAGTAAACTACTTAGACTGTATCGTCCACTGAATTTAATCAGTATCCTGCGCCATGCCTCCCTCAGTGTCTGCTTGGACCACCTGTCCAAACTACTGCCCCTCAAAAGAGGGAAAACTATAACTCTGACAGTCACTCTGTCATCCAGGTCACCTTGGAAGCCTGGAATGATAACCGTCACCCGAAGGAGGCTGCTGTTACACAATCCCTAGAACATCCACTTATGTTCTAAAACTGCTTCTGAACGTTTCTCCAGGATTAGATTAATATAAACTTATTGCATCTAGTGAAAAAACAAGATCTGGTGTAGTACTTGACATCTCTTGATTGACTCAATTGTCTAAGCAAGTGATATGCCAATCATGCACGTCCCTCTCCTCTTTAGTCTGTAAGACACCTTTTAGAGAGGGTGACTCCATCGCCTGCAGGTTCACCACAATGCCAGGAGTCGTCTATTCTAAAATACCTTTAGAATACTGTCTAAGTACCCAGATTGGGAAACTACCCAAATCTAGATCTAAAACCATAGATCTAGTAACCAGAATGCCTGATATAATATTCAAATCCTTTGTGGAGAAACCACTGTGTGACAACCACAATATAACCGATTGTAGTATAGGAATTTTACTTCCTATAATGTGCATGTCATTCAAATACCAGGACATCACAACCTACTACCTTCTTAATAGATCCATCTTCTATTCTGATGAAGTCAAAGCCTATGACTGTCACATCAAAAATAGATGATCTATCTCCGCTATATCCGATTTAGTCTACAAATTGACACAAGCTAGTTGTCCAATATGCTTCCGCTGCTCCCACTGACTACAACAACACTCTGGCAGGGTCATATACACGTGCACTTCTAAAGCTCGTTTAGAACGACGCTATACTCATCCTCCTGCCGGGTCTCATAGTCTAGAATAATAGTAATGGCAAGTCTGGGTAAAGAAGTGTTGGAGATAGTGCCCTCAGAGTCAATTATTGGATCACAGGCACGTGATTGCAATGATTGAGGGATGACATATCCCGGTAGGACAGTCTTACTCGAGATGATAGTATGCTATCTGGTTTACCTTTATCATAGTGTACTGCTTTAGGTGACCTTACAGGTCACTATTGCACGTTGATAGAGCCCCTAGGATTCTTTCTTGACTGCCAGCAGTATGAGGGCGATCATATGTTAGTGTATATGCCCTAGAGGCCATTACTGTATCATACTAGTTTGTATATTACTTAATGGATGCTTGGGATATTCACCTTGTATAAACAATCTTGCTCAAAATAGTAGTATGCTACTTGGTTTGTTTCTACTTCAATGTGTACATGTGTTTATTTCTGTATATCGCCTATACACATTAGTGGAGCCCTTAGGATCTTTGCTTGATTACCAGCGATGTGATGGCCGTCACACTAGTGGGGCTGGGTAATCTATAAGCACATCCTTATGCAGGTCCCTGGTCGCAGGACTATCGAGACAGGGCATCGATACTCCGGAGTAGACCAGCGCATGCGCTTCTCATCCCAGTGTGGGAGACGGTCTGTCCCACAGCCGTCAGTACGTCGTACTTGAGATAGTATGCGGGTGCTCGTTAGGTTACGGGTACACTGGACAGGACTCGTCGGGAACTGACTAGTTGGTATTATGCCTATCGTCAGTTATCAGTTTCCAGGTGACATGAGTACAGCTTAGTCCGCTGACTTGACACTGTCACTTCGTCGCGAGTGTGTTCCCACTGTACTTTGATTACTACCCTACCACGGCTCAAAGGAGTCGTGCAAACAGGTGGTAGTTGGGTGCAGTCCCGAAGCACTTGGAGGCAGTGACGGTTAGACAGGATTCGTCTCTCCTGGTATTGGGGGTTGACATCGCGCTGTGTCTAGGAGAGCCATTACACGAGTAGTCCCTGGCCAGGGCAATCGAGATATACTGGTAGGCTTCCAGTGTTATCTCAGGGTGTTTTGGGCTTCACTCCGACACGACTTGTACCGCTATTAGGGGGCTGACGTTTACCGCCCCCCTAGGCCCGCCATGCGATGTATCAGACGAACAGACCGAACTGTACGGAGATTGTCACATTCAGACTCAGTAGGAGTTCAGATGGGTTTCGTCTCGTCGGTCTTCTTGTCGGCATTACCTGGGGACCGTTACGCACAGCTAGTGCCGCTTGCGGTCTGTGGTTAAACCCACTGCCAGCGTAGTGTCGAGTCTTTAGAGTCCCACACAGAAAGCTTTTCGCCTTCAGGCAAAAGAGTAGAGGTCGCATGGTATTGCGAAAGGTCGCATGGTTTTGCGACAGGGTTTGGTCACATCCGTGCACTTGTGCACGTACAGTGTCCGGACAGTTTGCACTAGCGGGCTTTGGTTTAAGCCAGATCCTAGTGTACGTTTTGGGATTGGATTTATCCAGTTTGCATTCGTGTTCCTCGGAACGCGGATGCGGGTGTGTATGCACAGTTGACAGGGAGGCAGAGGCAGCGGATTCTCATTAGGGTTGTTGACAGTTGACCGTTGACTATTTGACTTTTTGCTCAACCCTAATGAGAATATGATATGTGATTAACTATTATATTAATTAAGTATTATGGTGACATGGTTGTTGACTTTTGTTGACTCGTTGACTTTTGTTGACTTTGTTGACCGGTTGACTAGGCTTGACTAGTTGACCATCATGATAACCATAGCCATCATTTCATGGCAAAGACTTTTACTTGCTTGCTCATTTGTGCAAAATGAGTGCATGAAATGATATGGTTATGGTTGCTTCAACCATCACATAACACTTGATTTGGTATAATGAGTTATGATAACTTTGGATTATGAGAGGGTGAGAGACAAAAGACTTGCTCATTCTTTCTTGCTCATTCTCTCTCTTGTTCTTGAGCTCTCTTGTTTTGCTCTTACCATCTTCCTCTTGCTCCCTCTCTTGACTCTATGGTTCTCTTGTCTCATGAGTTGAGAATCAAGAACCATAGATAAAATCCCATACAAACTCTTCTCTACTCACTCTAGTTCACAAGGTTTAGCAAACCGAGTGAACTAGTTTCTTCAAAGAACGAAGAAGGAGCCAAAGGTTGGAGCTTTCAGGTGGATCTATCTTCGGCGTACGGAGACGACGGGAAGAAGCCAATCCGGACCACCATCGGAGTTTGAAGACGAAAGAGTTCAAGACAAGCAAGGTATAACCCCCTAACCGAGTAGTTAGCAACTCGTAGTTAGGTTGTTAGTTAGATGTTTAACCAAGATCCGGGTTATAGGTCCATGTTACCACCTCTATAAAAATCGTTTTTTATCAAATTCCGCATGCCCGAAAATACCGAGAGAGGTAGCATGGACTTACAGTGGTATCAGAGCCTAGTTAAACTCTATCTAACATGTTAGGAAAGTAGCTAGAACACCGATCAAAGAAAAGTCCCGAAAACGAACACCAAAATTCGAAGTTTCTGTCGATTTTTATACTGTTCAAAAGTTGATTATTTTCACACCTAAAATCGACTCAGGGTTTTCTGTGAATACTGTAGAAATTTGGTCCAGTGATCCCATCAAAGCGCCGCGGAAACGCGGCAATAGCCAGCTATTGCCGCGGTTCCGCGGCCGACTTGGCTCCTCTCTGTTCTTTCTTTGCTACAGTATTCTCATAGGGGTATTTTGGGATTTTTGGTATATATATTTTCTGCCAAGATTTTCCAGAACGAAAATTTTATTTTTCGGGTCCCGAAAATCCGTATTTTTGATCGAACTTCTAAAAGACTTAAGCTAACGGGTTTTTCTATAATGTGATATTTGTATTGAACGTCTACTAATCGCTATATGTCGATTAGTGGGGGTTATACAAATCTGTGATCTGTAATGTTGCTGGAAAGTGTATATGAATATGTTGGATTGTCGCGGGTGAATAGCCGGGGGTTGTGAGACGAGAGTTTTCTTTTCTTTCAATTCATGTAAATTTGTAAATTGATGTAATAATTATTTGTATGGCCGCACAACCGGATCGGGGTTGAAGCCGCCATTGTATAATTTCTTTTTACTGTTTTTGCTCCTAGGATAGACCCATGGAGGGGGTGCACAAACTACCGGGTATGCCGAAGTGTCGAGTGGCCTACTCATGGAGATGAGGGAGGTTGCTACGCTTCGGGTACTTGGCGGGTAGTTTGCCGCACCCGTAGGGGTCTTGGATGGGGTATTGGCTATTCACCGCGACCGTGTAATCTGTTTTTCGTTACAGGCTCGTACGAATTACAGATTCCTAGTATATCCAATGTATTCATCTGTGATCTGAAATGTTTATCATTGCAGTATATCTATATATGATATTATTTAGGCGTTGCTTATGTTTTACAGACGCGCTAGCCCAGCCCCCGCTCTGTCGTTAGTTAAGTAACCTAACGGGTAATGACGGGGCCCAGTGGCGAATGCGAATGGCATAAGCGTACGTCATATTTTGATTGTTTTCTGCAATGGTAGGATTAAATGATGGGACGCATTAAAAGAACTAATGCAAGAATATCACTCATTAAAAGAACTAATGCAAGATAATAAACCAAGTTAAAGTCGTTGGAACACTTTCGAAAAACCACTCGGTTCTTTTCAAAAACAACTTTTAAATGCGGAGCTTGAGCCACTCCTTTTAAAAGCTATCTCGTTCCATCGACTATATCAAGTTCACTACGTTCACGGTTTCGCCAAAACCATTCGTAGCCCTCCGTCGTTTCGTATGAATATTCAATAGTATTCAAGCTGTGTTTATTGACCTTCGTCAAGGTATAGTGATTGGTAGCTGTTGGGTATTCATATGTAGCATAGATAGATGCGTTGGTTTGAGACATTCGCATTACCTTGCTGACCTTCGTCAAGGGTATATACGGGTGGATTCAAATTAACCTGGATAATGACGGGAAGAACTTGACATGTGACTTATGATTTGTTGACCTTCGTCAAGGTCATAAGAGCATGGGGCAAAAATCCACATCGGGAGTTTCATAAGTACTGAAACTTGCTAGATTTGCATACCATTTGGAGTGTGATGATTCTGGTAGGATTCCTTCAGCTTCGTCACACAATGATATTTGGATCCCGATCCTACTGTGAGTATATGCTACTCCTCGGGAAATCTCTCACTTAACGATCAATGCTATAAACCAAGTAGGTGTCTAGAAAGGTGTTAGCGGGGCTACGCTCCCAGGGAAAAGACGTTCTTAAATTAAGGAACTTCGCGAAAGCGTTGGAAAACCTCCCTCGAAGTACCGACACCAGCCTGGCCGAACGGTTAAGCAAGTATTGTACGGTGAGATTGATCCTGACTAATTCTTCCTTTTTGGTTTGAGGAGGGATTCGAGAAACCGTGGGAGCCATCATGTTTAGACAAATTAAAAACCATTCTAAACATGCAAGAGCATCATGCTAAGTGTTTCTTCTTCTCTCTCCTAATTGCAGCGACCAATCGAAATGACTGGACTTAAGTTACTACTAGATAAAAACATACTGACAGGGCCAAACTATAAAGATTGGCTCAGGAATGTCAAAATGGCAATCACTTACGACAAGCTGGGGTATCTTCTTACCACCAAAGCTCCCCCCGTCCCAAGTCCCACTTCCAGCGTCGCGGATAAGGAAATCCGTAAGACCTGGGAGATTGATAGCGCGAAGGCCAAGTGCCTCGTACTTGCCTCGATGGACAACGAACATCAGAGGAGGCACGAGAATATGGACCTTGAATCGATATTTCTCCATACAAAAGAACTGTATGGAAAGCAATCTCGTATCGCAAGATACGAAGTGTCGAAAAAGTTATTTTCGGCAAGGTTGGCCATCGGATCATCGGTAGCGGAACACGTGCTTAAGATGATTGGCTTCATTGAGGAGCTCACGGAACTTAGAACCACGTTGGAGAATGAGCTCTATACGGACTTGATTCTCCAGTCCCTTCCTTCCACTTACGCCCAGTTCATACTGAACTTCAACTTACAAGAAAAAGAAGTTGAACTTTCAGAGCTCCTCAACATGCTGAGGAGCGCAGAGGGCACCCTACAGAAAGGTAGGGAAACATCCACTTTGTTTGTAGGAGGATCATCTTCTTCTAGGTCCAAGGCGAAAGCCAAAGGAAAGAAGAAGAAAGCCTTCGCCAAACCAAGGGGCGGTGTTAGTAAAGTGGATACGAAGGGAAAAGCTAAAGCAACAAAGATAGCGGGGAAGCTAGTGGATAAGGAAGAATGCTTCTATTGTCATAAGAAAGGTCACTGGAAAAATGGTTGCAGGGCTTGGAAAGCCAGGACACAGGAATTGAAGCAGGTTGCGGCTTCAGCTTCAGGTGTGTATGTTATTGAAAACTGTCTTTCAATAAACTCTACTTCCTGGGTATTGGATACCGGATCAGGATCTCATATCTGTAATTCCTTGCAGGCATTGAGAAACCGTAGTGTTTTGAAAGCAGGTGACATGACCCTCAGAGTTGCAAACGGAGCTAGCATGGATGCTAAGGCCGTGGGGGACTATCACCTGGGAATGTCAGATGGACATATTTTGGTTTTGCGTAATTGCTTTTTTGTACCCAACGCAACTTGTAATATCATTTCTGTATCTTTAGTTTCTAAAGAAGGTTATGAATTTGCGTTTGTAAGTAATGTTGTAAACATTCACCTTAATCAAGTTTTGATTGGGTCAGGTACATTGAGTAATGGTATATACGTATTAAACCAACCACAGATTTTCAATGTCCAGAATATACACAAAAGAAAGTCTCCGGGAATAAATCAGACTTTCTTATGGCATTGTAGACTGGGTCACATCAATGAGAGAAGGTTGACGAAGTTACATACAGAAGGATATTTGAATCCATTCGAATATCAATCGTATGCCACTTGTCAATCCTGTCTCAAAGGAAAGATGACAAAGACTCCGTTTACTGGACACGGAGTAAGGGCGACCGAGCTCTTGGGACTCGTACACAGCGACGTGTGCGGTCCAATGTCTACACATGCGCGAAGCGGTTATTCTTACTGCATTACTTTTACGGATGACTTCTCAAGGTGCGGTTATGTCTTCTTAATGAAACATAAGTCCGAAGCCTTTGGAAAATTCCAGGAGTATAAGAATGAAGTAGAAAAACAGACCGGCAAAAGTATCAAGATTCTAAGATCGGATCGAGGTGGAGAATACTTGAGTGCCGAATTCCTGAATTACGTAAAAGAGAACGGAATTCTCTCTCAGCTTACTCCTCCATACACTCCGCAACATAACGGTGTATCGGAGAGACGGAACCGAACCCTATTGGATATGGTTCGGTCCATGATGAGTAACGCCGAGTTACCGCGATCATTCTGGGGGTATGCGCTAGACTCAACTGCGTACCTTTTGAACAAGGCTCCCACCAAGACTTTGCCTACCACCCCATATCAGATGTGGACTGGGAAGAAACCCTGTCTTAAGTATCTTAAGGTATGGGGATGTCCAGCTTTTGTAAAAAAGCAGCATGCGGACAAGCTCGAGGCACGTTCAGTACAGTGTAAGTTTGTGGGATACCCAAGGATCTCCAGGGGGTATCTTTTCTATTCCGCTGAGGAACAAAAGGTTTTTGTTTCTCAGCATGCCCGCTTCTTGGAAAATGAGTTTTTGGAAACCCAGATAAGTGGGAGCGCAATAGAACTGGAAGAAATTCCAGAGCGCAATAGAAAATGAGTTCTTGCTCATTCTCTCTCTTGTTCTTGAGCTCTCTTGTTTTGCTCTCACCATCTTCCTCTTGCTCCCTCTCTTGACTCTATGGTTCTCTTGTCTCATGAGTTGAGAATAAAGAACCATAGATAAAATCCCATACAAACTCTTCTCTACTCACTCTAGTTCACAAGGTTTAGCAAACCGAGTGAACTAGTTTCTTCAAAGAACGAAGAAGGAGTCAAAGGTTGGAGATTTCAGGTGGATCTATCTTCGGCGTACGGAGACGACGGGAAGAAGCCAATCCGGACCACCATCGGAGTTTGAAGACGAAGGAGTTCAAGAAAAGAAAGGTATAACCCCCTAACCGAGTAGTTAGCAACTCGTAGTTAGGTTGTTAGTTAGATGTTTAACCAAGATCCGGGTTATAGGTCCATGTTACCACCTCTATAAAAATAGTTTTTTATCAAATTCCGCATGCCCGAAAGTACCGGGAGAGGTAGCATGGACTTACATCATATACGTGGGAGCTGGTAGTCTATAAGCACATCCTTAAAAGGTCCCTAGTCGTAGGAGTTTCGAGACATGGCATCGATACTCCAGAGTAGACTAGTGTATACAGTCGAGACCCCGACGAGGGGCGGTGGCCGGTCTCACAAGCCACTGGTGTCAGTTGGTTCACCTAAGATGTATACAGGTGCTCATTGGGTTATGAGTACACCGGACAAGACTCGCCGGGAACATGCTAGTTGGTCTTATACCTGACGTCAGATAGCAGTTCCCTGGTGACATGTGTACAGGTTAGTTCATCGACCTGAGATCGTCATTTGTCTCGTGTGAGTTCCCACTGTGCTTTGATTACTACCCTACCACGGCTCAAAGGAGTCGTGCAAACAGGTTTTAGTTGGGTACAGTCCCGAGCCACATGGAGGCAGTGAGCGGATTTTCAGGGGTTCGTCTCTCCCGGTATTGGGGGTGAGGTCGCGCTGTGTCTAGGAGAGCCATTACACGAAGTCCTTGGCCAAGGCAGGAGATTTAATGGTAGGTATTCCAGTAGTATCTCAGGGTGTTCTGGGCTACACTCCGACACGACTTGTACCGCTTTTGGGGGTCTGACTTTTACCAACCCCCTAGGCCCGCCATGCGATGCTCATAGACGAACGGACCGGACTGTACGGATATTGTCACTGACAGGCTCAGTAGGGTGTCAGGATGAGTTTGCTCATCGACGTCCCTTTTGGTCAATAGCTGGTGGCCCGTCACGTATTGGCTTATACCTCTGACGTGCTAGTGGTTAAATTCACAGCCATAGTATTGACGAGTTTTAGAGTCTACCACACTTTCAGTTGCTCAAGCTTTCGGGCGAAACGCTGTAGAGGCCGTATGGAGATATGGCAGGGTCCGATCAGATACGTGCGGTATTGCACGCATCAGGATCGGACGGTTAGTACTAGAGGCCGTATGGATATATGGAAGGGTTCGATCAGATACGTGCGGTATTGCATGGATCAGGATCGGACGGATATTACTAGCCGGCTTTGGTTTAAGTCGGATCCTAGTATAGTACAGTGTAGATTTTGTCTCTTTGCATTTGTATCCGGTCGGAATACAGATGCAGGTGTGTATGCACAGTATCGGGGTTTTCCTGTAATTTATTACGGGACCAGTTTTCTGGAGTTGCCAGTTTGCATTCCGTTCCGGCCGGTTTTCCTTTGTTCTTTCCCGGCCGGACTTTTCCGATGGAGGGTGTTATTTGCACATTTGCAAATAACATTTTGTGGAGGGCCTTCTTGCATATTGGTGGCATCATGATAGTTTTTCATCATGAGATTCTTTTTCCTTCTTATCACTTGCTTTATTGTGATGGTGTGTGATTTGATTTGTTATCATGATCTTTGGATGTGGTCACCCATTGCTTTTACTACCATCACCTCCCTCTTGTATTATGTTTGCCCTCCACCACCATTTCTCACATGATGAGAGGCCGGCCTCTTTGAGAGGGAGAGAATGAGAGAGTTCATTTTTGATGTGAGGAATTCTTCATCTCATATTCCTCTTGCTAGAAAATTGAAAGCACCAATTTTCTTAACCTCCTCCTCCATCCTCCATGGCAACAAAACCCCCATATGAGACATAGCCTCTACACTACATTCTACAGCAAATCTTGGGCACGTCGACTTGCCAGCTTCGTGCCCGAGTTGCCTCGGTATTGAGGTTGGAGCCCGTAAAAGATGTAGGCGATGTGTTGCCCTTCCGGCGAGGAGGCGACGACCGGAGTATCCGCAGGAGATCGGGACGACGACGAGAAGACCGGAGGACTCGGATCACTCGGTATATCTCTAACCCGTCTTGTAGTTAGCTAGATCTAGTTTAATGGCACGATCCGGGTGTTTAGTGCGCGGTGGTGCCGGTTTCCTATGTTCGCAAAAATAAAGTTTATCATCGCTTCCGTATTTCGGCGTCAGTTTGACGGCCGGGGCGCCGCCGTGCACTTACAGTGGTATCAGAGCCTCGCTATTAACTTAGTCTAGCTTTGTTTAATGTGTTTACATTTCCGATCGACCAAAATTCCAAAAACCATATTTTCTTCACATCAGTTTTCTGTTGAAATTTTATGAAGCCCAAAATTTTTTTCAGGTTGTAGAAAACTGATGTACTAGAAGTTCTAAGAGTTCTGGGAAAATTTGAGACATTGATCGTTCAGGGAGAGCGCGGAACCGCGGCCAAACCCCACTTGACGCCGCGGTTCCGCCACAGGTTAGAGGGATCAATGCGTCAAAATTTTCCAGTGGGCTTCTGGGGTGAAAATAGGGTTTCTGGAATATTATTTTTGGGCCCAGAATTTCTTGATATGCTACAGTAATGTTTGGGGCCCACTTGTTAAAATTTGATCGATCTGATATTTTAAACACATTATTTCACAGTATTTACATTATATCTGCGACCGTGAATGTCACTCGATCGGTAAATCCTGTCTAACTGCTATAGCCCGGTTAGACGGATTTGCGAACGTGACATTCACGTTGATGTTCTATGTATTGCTGTGATGTTGTGGATCGGTCGTGGGGATAGCCTGGTTGCAATGCTAGTACAGTTTTGTTGTATTATGTACATTTGATATTGCGGGGCGAGCGTCCGACATGTGGACTGCCGTCACTGCCTGTTTGTATTATTATTTTGGGGCACGGCCAGGTTGCGGTCGATGTACCCGTTGTATGTATATTTTACTTTCTGTACTAGGATTACCCCGCGGAGGGGTGCACGGATAGCCAGGTTCTAGAGGGCAACGGGCCCGCATCTCATGGCATTGAGAAGGAGGGGGCTTCACTCTAGGATTGGCGGGCTATTCACCGCACTCGTAGGGGGTACAGGTTGACCCAGGAGGGGTGCCCAAGTTACTGGATTCCGTGAAGTGCCGGATGGTCCATTCACGTTGCTGAAGGGGGCTGCCTCGCTTCAGGTTTTGGCGGGTAACTTGCCGCGCCCGTAGGTGTCTGGGTTTTCATTGCACAGGCTACCCACACGACCAGGGGAACGTCGGGTTTCAGTAGTGGCTCTGTGAAACCCGGGGATCCCAGAAATCTGTATTGTTCTGTGATACTGTACATTTCTGTGATGTTGCTTTTTTATCACGCCTTGAGCGAAATAGAATATATTGGTATGTATATTAGTAGATGTTGTATATGTATTACATCCGTGCTAGTCCAGTGCCCGCTCTGTCGTTAGTTAGCTAACCTAACGGGTAATGACGGGACCCAGTGGCGAATGCGGATGAAATATACGTACATCAGTATATTTTCGTTCTTTGTGGTGTGATCAATTGATGGGACTGCGTTGATTCGGATCAATGCAAGTTAAAAACAAACCTAATCTGATGTTGTTGGAACACTTTTCAAAAAGCTGTTATTGCAAGGACGTTCTCTTTTGTTTTGCACAGTGATGTTCGGTTATGAATATCCGGCACCTCAGTCGACGAGGCAAGGGCCGAGATCCCTTCACCGGGAGTGACCCCTTGGACAGAAGTTTGCGTCAGGGCATTAACTTCACTATAGCCGATTACTTTTGCTTTGCACCGTGGTATTCAGTTGGAATATCCTGCACCTCATTCTACGGGGAAAGTGCCGAGATACCTTCGCAGGGAGTGACCTCTTTAGTAAAGGTTTTCGTCACTATATTTTTCTAAAAAGCTATCCGTTCCTTCAACGATATCGAGTTCTTTACGTTAAAGGTTTTCGCCAGAAACCATTCGTAGCCCTCCGTCGTTTCATGTGCGTAGTCAAAAGTATTCAAGCTGTGTATGTTGGCCAAAGTCAAGGCACGGTGATTGGTAGCTATTGGGGTATTCATATGCAGCATAGATAGATGCGTTGGTTTGGGACAGTCGTACTGCCATTTTGGCCAAAGTCAAGAGTATGTACGGGTGGGTTCAAATTAACCTGGAAAATGACGGGTAGAACTTGACATGTGACTTATGATATGTTGGCCAAAGTCAATGTCATAAAAGCATGGGGTAAAAATCACATCGGGAGTTTCGAAAGAACTGAAACTTGCCAGATATGCGCATACCTTCTGGAGTGTGATGACGTGAGCGGATTCCTTCACGTTATCATACAATGATAGTTGGATCCCGATTCCCACCGATGAGTTGGTTTACTCCTCGGGTGATCCCGACTAATTCTTCTTTCAGGTTTGGAGGAGAATTTGACGGTACAGTGGGAGGTTTCCTGATTACAAAAAGTGATAACCATTCTGATCTAGGATAGAGTGCACGCTGAGTGTTTCTTTTCTCTCTCTCTTCGGCAGCGACCGTTGACCCGACCCTAGACTATGACTCAGTGACCAAGTTGACCGAACCTTCTTTAACACTGGCTTTTGGATTGTCTGAGTTGCAAACCTCATTGCCACTCCTACTTTTACCGTTTTCTCCAGGACACCCCGTATCACTACGAACGTCCACTTCCATTGGACAAAACCATCGTATGGTTATATACGAACTCGAAGGAATTCGAGGATGGTTTCCGGTTCTGGAGAAAACGAATAGGACTATTCAGTTGTCTTTTCTTTTCACCTTCTCTCAGGTTGCGAGTACTCCTTGGTTTAGGAGTAGTACACCTATTACGCAAATTGGATAGTCTTCTTCCAAATCTTAGGCTGGTGCCGACCGGTCGGGAATGAAGAAAACCAGTTTACCTTAACGGTGTACAGAAGGTATTATGTTCAGACAAAGCAAGGGATTAGTAAGAGGGCAAAGTAAATTGCGACTGCTATTCACGACCAAACCAAGTATTTCTTCGCCAATACTAAATCACCTTTGTATTTCTCCCGGACACTCCGTATCACTACGAAGATCCCAGTTTATTGGATAATCCATCGTATGGTTATATACGAACTCGAAAGGAACTTGTTCCAGTTCGGGGATGGATTCTGGTTCAGGACAAATAGGAATAAAGTACATTCAGGTGTCTTTTATCTTCACCTTCTCTCGCATTGCGAGTGTTCCTAGGATTGGGACATTACACCCATTATGCTTATTGGATAGTCTTCTTCCAAACCATAGGCTGGTGCCGAACGGTAGGGAAGGAAGAAAACCATTTGGCCTAAAGGGGTGTACAGAAGGTAATGACTAAAGACATATAAAGGGATTTGGAGAAGTGGCAAAGAATTATACGGTTATAGTTGTGAATCTGGATAATGGAAGAGGCATTACTAAGGAATACCAGGATACCCTATCGAAACATTTCAATGTTTCAGTTTCACTGTGTACTGTTAATGGAAAACTGATTTCCCGATTAGACACTTACTCTAGGGTATGTATTTACCAGGTATGATTCTCACATCTGTATGGTTTTACAGATGATGAGTGGGAGTAAGTTATTGGGAATTGGGTGATCATCCTCATTATATCGGAATTCGTTGAAATTGGTGATATTTGAGGAAGTCACCTGGGTTGTTTGCCGGACGGCAAATATTTGGTTTTGAATATCCGCTGTTATGCACCAATTTCAAATTGATATATCTGTACGTCTATTTTTATAGAGTGAGATATACCTTTTTGAAATTATGTCTATGACATTTACCTATATCAGTGGATGGTTAGGTAAGGAGCATTGAACAGCGGTGTAATTCTTCATAACCACAGTACAGTTTTCAACCTACGACATACAGTGAATGAGTTATCAGACTCAAGGGACATATACAGAGTATTGTATGTTGTCCAGGGTCCATCAGGACAGAGGGATTGGTCCTCGTACTATATTCGGTTTACTTATGACTTCTCTAGTTTTTAGACAAGTGTTTCGTAGAAACACAGGGTCTGAATTTTGAGAAGTTATAGGTATTTGAATAAAGTAGAGAACCAAGTATTGCAAGTATCGGGATTCTTCAAAGTAATCGAAGATGTAGATACTTGTGTATGGTGTTCAGTTGATAGTAGTGATTAAGAGAACTTGCTTCCCTTTCGGGTTACTCATAATTGGAAGCATTCCTAAGTTGAGTGACGCTGATTGGCCTTCTTCCATTTAGTTGACATGCACTGGAGACAGCTGCATGATTTGAATCTGGTTCAATTAAATCAGTGCCTCTGGTTCTATACTGGATATAGAACAGTTCATATCTTAACATTGTTAAGGTACGGGGAGTTGTCTGGCTTATGATTAATACCAGACACTGGACAACTCAAGGCACGTTTCTGTAATGGATGTTTGTGGGTTGACCCAGGCTATGACGAGGGTTGACTTTCTACCATCTGGAAGATCAATAGTGATATTGTTCTTGACTCGCCACAGTTTTATTAAAAAATGGATATTTTCAGAAAACAGTAGTGGGAGTATGGTAGAACTGGAAGTGATTCCAGAACCACAAACGATTACTGAAGATTTGATAAGGAACCTAAAGATTAAATCTGGATTGACATTCCATTGGCCACTCCGCAGATAAGGTTTGTAACCTCATGCACCCGAGAGGTACTTCGGTACCCTCAAGGACGGTGACAGGGAGGTTCTTGTTTACCCAGACTTGCCATTGCTGTTGTTCCAGGCTGTGAGACCCGGCAGGAGGATGAGTATAGCGTCGTTCTAAACTGGCTTTAGAAGTGTACGTGTATATGACCCTGCGAGAGGATTGTCGTAGTCAGTGGGACCAGCGGAAGCATTGGTGGACATGTGGCTTATGTCTATTTATAGACTCTAGCAGAAGTAGCGGAGATAGATCATCTATTTCTGACGTGACAGTCATAGGTTTGGCTTCATCAGAATAGGGGATGGATCTGTTAAGAAGGTAGTAGGGTGTGTGTTAGTGTATATGCCCTAGAGGCCATTACTGTATCATACTAGTTTGTATATTACTTTAAGGAAGCTTGGGATATTCACCTTGTATATATACAATCTTGCTCAAAATAGTAGTATGCTACTTGGTTTGTTTCTACTTCAATGTGTACTTGTGTTTATTTTAGTATATCACCTATACACATTAGTGGAGCCCTTAGGATCTTTGCTTGATTACCAGCGTTGTGATGGCAGTCACACTAGTGGGGGCTGGGTAATCTATAAGCACGTCCTTATGCAGGTCCCTAGTCGCAGGACTATCGAGACAGGGCATCGATACTCCGGAGTAGACTAGCGCATGCGCTTCTCATCCCAGAGTGGGAGACGGTCTGTCCTACAGCCGTCAGTACGCCGTACTGGAGATAGTATGCGGGTGCTCGTTGGGTTACGAGTACACTGGACAGGACTCGTCGGGAACTGACTAGTTGGTATTATGCCTATCGTCAGTTGTCAGTTCCCAGGTGACATGAGTACAGCTTAGTCCGCTGACTTGACACTGTCACTTCGTCTCGAGTGTGTTCCCACTGTACTTTGATTACTACCCTACCACGGCTCAAAGGAGTCGTGCAAACAGGTGGTAGTTGGGTGCAGTCCCGAAGCACTTGGAGGCAGTGACGGTTAGACAGGATTCTTCTCTCCCGGTATTGGGGGTTGACATCGCGCTGTGTCTAGGAGAGCCATTACACGAGTAGTCCCTGACCAGGGCAAACGAGACATACTGGTAGGCTTCCAGTGTTATCTCAGGGTGTTTTGGGCTTCACTCCGACACGACTTGTACCGATATTAGGGGACTGACGTTTACCGCCCCCCTAGGCCCGCCATACGATGTATCAGACGAACAGAGCGGACTGTACGAAGATTGTCACATTCAGGCTCACTAGGAGTTCAGATGGGTTTCACCTCGTCAGTCTTCTTGTCGGCATCTGCCTGGGGACCGTTACGCACAGCTAGTGCCGCTTGCGGTCTGTGGTTAAACCCACTGCCAGCGTAGTGTCGAGTCTTTAGAGTCCCACACAGAAAGCTATTCGCCTTTAGGCAAAAGAGTAGAGGTCGCATGGTTTTGCGGCAGGTCGCATGGTTTTGCGACAGGGTTCGGTCACATCCGTGCACTTGTGCACGTACAGTGTCCGGACAGTAAACACTAGCGGGCTTTGGTTTAAGCCAGATCCTAGTGTATGTATTGGGATTGGATTTATCCAGTTTGTATTCGTGTTCCTCGGAACGCGGATGCGGGTGTGTATGCACAGTTGACGGAGGGACAGAGGCAGAGGATTCTCATTAGGGTTGTTGACCGTTGACAGTTGACTATTGACTTTTTGCTCAACCCTAATAAGAATATGATATGTGATTAAGAATTATATTAATTAGGTATTATGGTGACATGGTTGTTGACTTGTTGACTTTGTTGACCGGTTGACTAGGCTTGACTAGTTGACCATCATGATAACTATAGCTATCATTTCATGGCAAAGACTTTTGCTTGCTTGCTCTTTTGTGCAAAATGAGTGCATGAAATGATATGGCTATGGTTGCTTAAACCATCACATAATACTTGATTGATATGATGTGTTATGATTGTTTTGGATTATGAGAGCCAAATGAGAAAAGTCTTCTCTCATTCTTTCATGCTCATTTTCTCTCTTGTTCTTGAGCTCTCATCTTCCTCCTCTTGCTCTCCCTCTCTTGAATCTATGGTTCACTTGTCTCATGAGTTGAGAACCAAGAACCATAGATAAAATCCCATACAAACTCTTCTCTACTCACTCTTGTTCACAAGGTTTAGCAAACCAAGTGAACTAGTTTCTTCAAAGACCGAAGAAGAAGCCAAAGGTAGAAGCTTTCGAGGTGGATCTATCTTCGGCGCAAGGAGACGACGGAGTGAAGCCAATCCGGACTACCATCAAGAGTCAAAGAAGAAGGAGTTCAAGAAAGAAAGGTATAACCCCCTAACCGAGTAGTTAGCAACTCGTAGTTAGGTTGTTAGTTAGATGTTTAACAAAGATCCGGTTTTGAGTCCATGGTACCACCTCTAAGAAAATTGTTTTTCACCAAATTCCTCATGCCCGAAAGTACCGGGAGAGGTAGCATGGACTTACAGTGGTATCAGAGACTAGTTAAACTCTATCTAACATGTTAGCAAGTAACTAGAAGATCGATCAAAGAAAAAGTCACGAAAACGAACCCGAGAATTTCAAGTTTCTGCCGATTTTTATTCTGTTCAAAAGTTGATAATTTTCATCTTAAAAATCGGCTCAGGCTTTTGTGTGAACACCCACCAAAATTGGTCCAACGATCGAGTCAAAGCGCCGCGGAAACGCGGCGGGAGCACGCTCCCGCCGCGGATCCGCAGCCGAGTTGACTCGGCCGAGGTCCAAGTTTGATCCAGTGTTTTACTGGGGTTGTTTTGGGATTTTTGGAATATATATTTTCTGCCCAGATTTTCCAGAACGAAAATTTTATTTTTGGGGTCCTGAAACTCCGTATTTTTGATCGAACTTCTAAAAGACTTAAGCTAACGGGTTTTTCTGTAATGTGATATTTGTATTGAACGTCTGCTAATCGCTATATGTCGATTAGTGGGGGTTATACAAATCTGTGATCTGTAATGTTGATGGAATGTGTATATGAATTCATTGGATTGTCGCGGGTGAATAGCCGAGGGTTGTGAGACGAGAGTTTTCTTTTCTTTCAATTCATGTAAATTTGTAAATTGATGTAATAATTATTTGTATGGCCGCACAACCGGGTCGGGGTTGTAGCCGTCATTGTATAATTTCTTTTTACTGTTTTTGCTCCTAGGATAGACCCATGGAGAGGGTGCACAAACTACCGGGTATGCCGAAGTGCCGAGTGGCCTACTCACGGGGATGAGGGAGGTTGCTTCTCTTCGGGTACTTGGCGGGTAGTTTGCCGCACCCGTAGGGGTCTTGGGTGGGGTTTTGGCTATTCACCGCGACCGTGTTATCTGCTTTTGTTACAGGCTCGTACGAATTGCGGATTCCTAGTATATCCAATGTATTCATCTGTGATCTGAAATGTTTATCATTGCAGTATATCTATATATGATATTATTTAGGCGTTGCTTATGTTTTACAGCCGCGCTAGCCCAGCCCCCGCTCTGTCGTTAGTTAAGTAACCTAACGGGTAATGACGGGGCCCAGTGGCGAATGCGAATGGCATAAGCGTACGTCATATTTTGGTTGTTTTCTGCAATGGTAGGTTTAAATGATGGGACGCATTAAAAGAACTAATGCAAGTATAACACGCATTAAAAGAACTAATGCAAGTAAAACACGCATTAAAAGAACTAATGCAAGAAAATAAACCAAGTATAAGTCGTTGGAACACTTTCGAAAAACCACTCGGTTCTTTTCAAAACAAACTTTTAAAATGCGGAGTTTGAGCCACTCCATTTAAAAGCTATCTCGTTCCATCGACTAAATCAAGTTCACTACGTTCACGGTTTCGCCAAAACCATTCGTAGCCCTCCGTCGTTTCATATGAATATTCAACAGTATTCAAGCTGTGTTTGTTGGCCTTAGTCAAGGCACAGTGATTGGTAGCTGGTGGATATTCATATGTAGCATAGATAGATGCGTTGGTTTGGGACAGTCGTATTACTTTGTTGGACATAGTCAAGGGTATATACGGATGGGTTCAAATTAACCTGGACAACGACGGGTAGAACTTGACATGTGACTTATGATTTGTTGGCCTTAGTCAAGGTCATAAGAGCATGGGGCAAAAATCCACATCGGGAGTTTCATAAGTACTGAAACTTGCTAGCGTTGCATACCATTTGGAGTGTGATGATTCTGGTAGGATTCCTTCGGTTTCGTCACGCGATGATATTTGGATCCCGATCCTACTGTGAGTATATGCTACTACTCGGGAATTTCTCACTTAACGATCAATGCTATAAACCAAGTAGGTGTCTAGAAAGGTGTTAGCGGGGCTACTCCCACAGGGAAAAGAGGTTATTTAATTAAGGAACTTCGCGAAAGCGTTGGAAAACCTCCCTCGAAGTACCGACACCAGCCTGGCCGAACGGTTAAGCAAGAATTGTATGGTGAGATTGATCCTGACTAATTCTTCCTTTTTGGTTTTAAGGAGGGATTCGAGAAACAGTGGGAGCCATCCTGTTTAGACAAACTAAAAACCACTCTAAACTTGCAAGAGCATCATGCTGAGTGTATTCTTCTTTCTCTCTTAAATTGCAGCGACCCTGTGACCACACCTAGGTTACATCTAGATAATAAGATGACTGAACCTTACTGTTATGACTGGCAAAGGTCTGTCAAGATGTCCATTGCCCATGACAAGCTGGGACACCTCTTAACTAATCAAATCCCTGCTGTCTCAGGTCCAGTTTCCCCTGTCACGGATGTTTACATCCGCAGGACATCGGAAAAGGATTGTGCGAAAACCAAGTGCCTCGTGTTAGCCTCAGTTGATGGTGCAAACCAGAGGCAGCACGAGAAGATGGACTCAGTTTCTATCTTCCTCCATAACAAAGTTTTATATGGAGAGCAATCTCGTATCGCAAGATATGAGACCTCGAACGAATTGCTTCAAGCGAGGTTGGCTGACGGGTCATCTGTAGGGGGCAACGTCCTTACAGAGACCAGCTATTTTAAGTTCACGGACCTGGAGACCACGTTGGAGAATGGGTCAAGTACTGACCTAATTCTACAGTCCCTACCCTCTGCTTATACCCTGAAAGAAACCAGGGAAGAAAAAGGAAAAGCAAGGGCAAAAGTTTCAGGACTGGATATAGTAAAAGAGGGACGTTCCTATTGTAACGGGAATGAACTATGGCAGAGAGATTGCAGGGCTTGTAAAGCCAGTAGCCAGAATTCGAAGCATGTTGTGGCTTCGGCTTCGAGTGTGTTTGTAATTGAGAACTGTTTGTCAGTTAACCCTACTTCCTGGGTATTGGATACCGGATCAGGATCTCATATCTGTAATTCGTTGCAGGGTCTGAGAAACCGTCGGGTTATCAGGAAAGGTGATATGACTCTCAGGGTTGCTAACGGAATGAGCATTGATGCTGTATCCGTAGTGGAATATCACCTAGGACTGACAACTGGGCAGATATTGATTCTGCATGACTGTTTGTATGTGCCAGGTGCGACTTGTAATATCATATCTGTATCCTTACTTTCTAAGGAAGGATATGATTTTGCTTTTGTAAGCGATGTAGTAAACATCCACCTAAATCAAGCATTGATTGGGTCAGGTACATTAAATAACGGTATATACGTATTGAATCAAGCTCAGATATTCAGTGTCCAGAACACACTTAAAAGAAAGTCTCCAGAATTAAATCAGGCTTTCTTATGGCATTGTAGACTGGGTCACATCAATGAGACACGGTTGACTATGTTACATAAAGAAGGATACTTGGATCCGTTCGAGTACCAGTCTTATGCCACTTGTGAATCTTGTCTCATGGGAAAGATGACAAAGACTCCGTTCACTGGACACGGGGTAACAGCGAGCGAGCTCTTGGGACTTATACACAGTGACGTGTGTGGTCCAATGTCTACACATGCGCGAAGCGGTTATTCATACTTCATTACTTTCACGGATGATTTCTCTAGGTATGGACATGTATTCTTAATGAAGCACAAATCCGAGGCTTTTAAGAAATTTTGGGAATATAAGAATGAAGTAGAAAAACAAACAGGAAAAAGTATATATCAAGATCCTAAGATCGGATCGAGGTGGTGAATACTTGAGTGCCGAGTTTCTGGACTACTTAAAAGAGAATGGAATTCTCTCTCAGCGTACTCTTCCATACACACCACAACACAACGGTGTATCGGAAAGGAGGAATCGAACCCTATTAGATATGGTTCGTTCCATGATGAGTAAGGCTGAGTTACCGCGATCTTTCTGGGGTTATGCACTAGAAACAGCTGCACATCTCTTGAACCAAGTTCCTACTAAGACAGTGCCTACCACACCATATCAAATGTGGAGTGGGAAGAAACCCTGTCTTAAATCCTTTAAGACATGGGGATGTCCGGCTTTTGTAAAAAAGCAGCATGCGGACAAGCTCGAGGCACGCTCAGTACAGTGCAAGTTTGTAGGATACCCAAAGAACTCCAAGGGGTATCTTTTCTATTACGCAGAGGAGCAAAAAGTCCTTGTTTCTCGTCATGCCCGCTTCTTGGAAACTGAGTTTTTAGAAAATCAGATAAGTGGGAGCGCAATAGAATTGGAAGAAATTCCAGAACCACAAGCTATTACTGAAACCTTAGTAGAACCAGAAGGTTCAGGGGAACCGGACATTCCTACGCCGCTCCGCAGAAGTAGTAGGCAGTCTCATCCGCCCGAGAGATACTACGGTTTTCTCATAGACGGGGATAGAGAGGATTGCATCATAGATTATGATGAGCCTACTAGCTTCCAGCAAGCCATTCAGAGCGGTGACTCGGTAAAATGGCTTGATGCAATGCGGACCGAGATGGAGTCCATGTACACCAACAAAGTTTGGACTTTGGACTTTGCTCCAGAAGGGGTAAAACCCGTAGGCTGCAAATGGATCTTCAGAAAGAAGATTGGTGTAGATGGGCAGGTTGAAACCTATAAAGCTAGGCTCGTTGCAAAGGGTTTTCGTCAAAGACCTGGTTTGGACTATGACGAGACCTATTCTCCGGTAACCATGCTTAAATCTATTCGGATCCTTCTTGCCATTGCTGCCTTCCATGATTATGAGATCTGGCAGATGGACATAAAGACGGCTTTCCTAAATGTAAATTTGGAAGAGTGCGTCTATATGGATCAGCCAGAGGGATTCATTAAGAGTGGGAGCAGCGGTAAAGTGTGCAAGTTGCTCAAGTCCATCTATGGACTTAAGCAGGCATCACGGAGTTGGAACATCTGCTTTGATGATACTGTCAAAGAATTCGACTTTGTCAAAAACCCAGATGAACCATGCATTTACAGTAAGATTGTAGGGAGAAATGTGGTATTCCTCGTCTTATACGTCGATGACATTCTCCTAATAGGAAATGATATTCTTATGCTACAGTCAGTCAAAGGATTCTTGTCACAGAGGTTCTCCATGAAGGACCTGGGCGATGCCAACTATATTATGGGGATCCAGATCTATTGTGATAGATCTAAGAGGATGTTGGGACTTTCACAGTCAAGGTACATCGACACCATACTGAAATGATTCAGTATGGAAGATTCCAAGCGCGGTAATCTACCGGCTTGTCACGGAATCACCCTTTCCAAAGAGATGTCTCCCAAGACTGATTTGGAAAGGGCTCGCATGTCATCAATACCCTACGCATCTTCGGTAGGCTCTATTATGTATGCGATGTTATGTACCAGACCAGATGTAGCATACGCATTGAGCGTTGTAAGCCGGTATCAGTCGGACCCAGGGGAGAAACACTGGATAGCAGTAAAGAACATTCTCAAGTACCTGAGAAGGACTAAGGAGATGTTCTTGGTGTATGGCGGAAAAGACCTCCAGATTGAGGCCTTTGCTGACTCCAGCTTCCAGAGTGACAAGGATGACTCCAAGTCCATGTCGGGTTATGTCTTTACCCTCAATGGAGGGGCGGTTTGCTGGAAGAGTTCCAAGCAGGAAACCGTTGCTGACTCAACAATGGAAGCGGAGTACATAGCTGCTTGCGATGCCGCAAAGGAAGCTGTCTGGATGAAGAAGTTCCTCACGGAACTTCAGGTGGTTCCTACCAGTGTTGATCCAATACCGCTGTATTGTGACAACAACGGCGCTATAGCTTTAGCGAAGGAACCCAGGTCCCATCAGAAGTCCAGGCACATTTTGAGGCGGTTCCACCTGATCAGGGAGATCATTGATTGCCGAGAGATCGAGGTAAAGAGAGTAAAATCAGAAGATAACACTGCAGATCCATTCACCAAGGCCTTGCCCCAGACTCTGTTCGAGCGGCTGATCGAGATGATAGGTCTTCGATACGCCAGTACATGGCCTTAGTGCAAGTGGGAGATTGTTAGTGTATATGCCCTAGAGGCCATTACTGTATCATACTAGTTTGTATATTACTTAATAGAATCTTGGGATATTCACCTTGTATATACAATCTTGCTCAAAATAGTAGTATGCTACTTGGTTTGTTTCTACTTCAATGTGTACTTGTGTTTATTTCAGTATATCACCTATACACATTAGTGGAGCCCTTAGGATCTTTGCTTGATTACCAGCGTTGTGATGGCAGTCACACTAGTGGGGGCTGGGTAATCTATAATCACATCCTTATGTAGGTCCCTAGTCGTAGGACTATCGAGACAGGGCATCGATACTCCGGAGTAGACTAGCGCATGCGCTTCTCATCCCAGAGTGGGAGACGGTCTGTCCCACAGCCGTCAGTACGTCGTACTGGAGATAGTATGCGGGTGCTCGTTGGGTTACGAGTACACTGGACAGGACTCGTCGGGAACTGACTAGTTGGTATTATGCCTATCGTCAGTTGTCAGTTCCCAGGTGACATGAGTACAGCTTAGTCCGCTGACTTGACACTGTCACTTCGTCTCGAGTGTGTTCCCACTGTACTTTGATTACTACCCTACCACGGCTCAAAGGAGTCGTGCAAACAGGTGGTAGTTGGGTGCAGTCCCGAAGCACTTGGAGGCAGTGACGGTTAGACAGGATTCGTCTCTCCCGGTATTGGGGGTTGACATCGCGCTGTGTCTAGGAGAGCCATTACACGAGTAGTCCCTGGCCAGGGCAAACGAGATATACTGGTAAGCTTCCAGTGTTATCTCAGGGTGTTTTGGGCTTCACTCCGACACAACTTGTACCGCTATTAGGGGACTGACGTTTACCGCCCCGCTAGGCCCGCCATGCGATGTATCAGACGAACAGACCGGACTGTACGGAGATTGTCACATTCAGGCTCAGTAGGAGTTCAGATGGGTTTCACCACGTCAGTCTTCTTGTCGGCATCTGCCTGGGGACCGTTACGAACAGCTAGTGCCGCTTGCGGTCTGTGTTTAAACCCACTGCCAGCGTAGTGTCGAGTCTTTAGAGTCCCATACAGAAAGTTATTCGCCTTTAGGCAAAAGAGTAGAGGTCGCATGGTTTTGCGGCAGGTCGCATAGTTTTGCGACAGGGTTCGGTCACATCCGTGCACTTGTGCACGTACAGTGTCCGGACAGTAAACACTAGCGGGCTTTGGTTTAAGCCAGATCCTAGTGTATGTATTGGGATTGGATTTTTCCAGTTTGTATTCGTGTTCCTCGGAACGCGGATGCGGGTGTGTATGCACAGTTGACGGAGAGACAGAGGCGGAGGATTCTCATTAGGGTTGTTGACCGTTGACAGTTGACTATTGACTTTTTGCTCATCCCTAATGAGAATATGATATGTGATTAACAATTATATTAATTAGGTATTATGGTGACATGGTTGTTGACTTGTTGACTTTGTTGACCGGTTTGTAAGTCCACGCTAGCGCCCCGGCCGTCTACAGACGCCAAATGCGGAACAAAAACTTTTTAACTGGCGCTATCGTATACTTTAACCCGGATCTGCCATTATTGCTAAACTAACAAACTGTAAAGCGTGTAGAAAGGTTATACCGAACGATCCGAGTCCTTCGTTCTTTAACCATCATCCCACGCTCCGTTGCGGCTGCTCCGATCTTGTCGATTTCCGATCTCCTCGTCGAGGTGGCACCACGTCGACGATTCTTTAAACGGGCTCCCGCCTCTGACTCGAGGCAACTCGGTCGTCAAGTTTGCCAAAAGAGACGACCAAGAATGATGTAGAGAATGAGTAGATGACTTTGTCTCACTTCGTCCAAATCCGTGGACGATCGGTTAATGAAGTTGCCGATGGAAATGAAATGGAACAAGAAATGAACTATGAAATTTCCATGCATCCAAAACTTTAGTCTTTTCTTTTTAGCAACCATAATTTTCTCAAGTGAGAGAGTGAGGAGAGAGAGGGCCGGCCACTATATAGCAAAGAGGGAGGTGAGTGTAGGAGAGGGGAGAGTAACCTTAAGAAAATATCATATGTGAACACAAACTAAAATATCTTAAGGAAAACAAAACCACATTGAAATCAAAGCATGAGTCATTAACCTTGTCACCAAATTCTAGAACCTTCTAGAGGCATGACTCACTCTCATCCAAGAAAAGATAAATCCGTCTTTAACCGAATGTTAAAAGACGGCTGATAGAAAACTGAAAACTGGCAACTTCCAAAAGTGATCCTGAAACGACTTTCAGGATAACCCCGTAACTGTATAAATATACCCGCATTTGTATTACGACCGAATACAAATGCAACTGAGACAAAGATATTATATCTACTCAATATAATACTCGAATCCGGCTTAAACCAAAGCCGACCAGTATCATCTGCCCGAAAAAAAACACGTGCGTAAACGCACGTGCATTTTCCGAACCCTGCCATAAAACCTTACGGCCTCTACAACGTTTCGCCCGAACTTGGGAAACTGTCTGTGGGGAACTCTAATGACTCGTCAGTACCCTGGCAGTGGGTTTAACCACAAACCGTCAGCGGCACTAGCAATGCGTAACGGCTGCCCATGGACTGACCTCAAGGGAGGCCGATGAGCGAACTCATCCAGAAACCCTACTGAGCCTAACAGTGACAATGTATATACAGTCCGGTCCGTTCGTCTATGAGTATCGCATATCTGCCTAGGGGGCTAGTAACGTCTGACCCCCATTAGCAGTATAAGTCGTGTCGGAGTGTAGCCCAATAACACCCGGAGATACTACTGGAGTACCTACCAGTAAATCTCCTGCCACGGCCGTGGGCTTTGTGTAATGGCTCTCCTAGACACAGCACGATCTCACCCCTAATACCGGGAGAGACGAATCCCCTGCCGATTCGCTCACGTGCCTCCATATGGCTCGGGACTGTACCCAAAAACTACCTGTTTGCACGACTCCTTTGAGCCGTGGTAGGGTAGAAATCAAAGCACAGTGGGAACTCACACAAGACAAATGATGACCTCAGGTCGATGAACTAACCTGTACACATATCACCAGGGAACTGCTATCTGACGATAGGTATAGTACTAACTAGCAGATTCCCGGCGAGTCCTGTCCGGCGTACTAATAACCCAATAAGCACCTGTATACATCTTAGGTGATCCAACTGACACCAGTGGCTTGTGAGACCGGCCACCGCCCCTCGTCGGGGTCTCGACTGTACACACTAGTCTACTCCGGAGTATCGATGCCCTGTCTCGAAACTCCCACGACTAGGGACCACAATTAAGGATATGCATATAAACTACCCAACTCTCATGTATATCATCGCCATCATACTGTTGGTAGTAAAGCAAGATCCTAAGGGCTCTATCAAAGTGTAACATGTAATCCGTCACCGGAACATGTACACGACTGATAAAGGCAAACCAGATAGCATACTATCATCTTGAGTAAGACTGTCCTACCGGTATAGGTCCTCCGCAATCATTGCAATCACGTACCTGCGATCCAATAATTGACTCTGAGGGCACTATCTCCAACAATCTCCCACTTGCACTCAAGGCTAATTATTGCAATGTCGACTACTCACAGCCCGTGTGAAACCGAACATCCAACTCCTCTACTAATCAGTTTCACAAAGCCCGTTTGTAAAACTATTGTGTTCGAGAAATAGCCTCAGTGAGTGGATCCGCCAGGATGTTTCTTTCTATATCTCTCTAAATCTCAAGTTCGCAGAGAAAGCCATCTCCCGAATTGAGTAATACCTGTCTTAGAATATGTCTGGATATCTGATGGGACCTAGTTCATAAATGAACTCCAAATCCAAACTTCTAATACTGTATCGATCACTAAACCAAATCAGTATCCGGCACCATGCCACCCACAGTATCATCTTGGACCACTTGTCCATAATACTGTTCCTCATCAGAGGGAAAACTATAACTCTGACAATCACTCTGTCAACCATGTCACCTTTGAAGCCTGGAATGATAATCGTCTCCCGAAGGAGGCTGCCGTCATCAAATCCGTAGAACATGTACTTATGTTCTAAAACTGCTTCCTTATGTTTCTCCAGGATTGGATTAATACAAACTTTTTGCATCTAGTGCAAAAACAACATCTGGTGTGGTACTTGACATCTCATGATTGACTCAATTGCCTAAGCAAGTGATCTGCCAATCATGCACATCCCTCTCCCCTTTAGTCTGTAAGACACCTTTAGAGAGGGTTACTCCATCACCTGCAGGTACACCACCATGCCTGGAGTCATCTATTCTAAAAACCATTAGAATACTGTCAAAGTACCTACATTGGGAAACTACCCAAATCCAGATCTAAAACCATAGATCTAGAAACCAGAATGTCAAATATTATATCCATATCCTGTCTGGAGAAACAACTGTGTGACGACCAAAGTACAACCGATCGTAGTATAGGAATTTTACTTCCGACTCTGTGTATGTCATCCAGATACCATGACATCACACCCTACTACCTTCTTAACAGATCCATCCCCTATTCTGATTGAAGTCAAACCCATGACTGTCACATCAAAATTAGATGATCTATCTCCGCTATAACTGCCTAAGTCTATAAATAGACATAAGCATCTTGCCCACTATGCTTCTGCTGCTCCCACTGACTACGACAACCCTCCTACCGGGTTTCATATCTTGGAACAACAGTAGTATCAAGTCTGGGTAAACAAGATCCTCCCTGTCACCGTCCTTGAGGCTACCGGAGTACCTCTCGGGTGTCTGAGGTTACCCATCATATCTGCGGAGTGGCTATTGGAATGTCAAACCTGATTGAATATATAGGTCCTATTAAATTTTCCGTAATCGTTCGCGGTTCTGGAATCACTTCCAGTTCTACCATACTCCCACTACTGTTTTCTGAAAAAATCCATTTTTACTAAAGCTGTGGCGAGTCAAAAACAATATCACTATTGATCTTCCAAATGGTAGAATATCAACCCTCGTCATAGCCAGGGTCAACCCACAAACAGCCATTACAGAAACGTGCCCTGAGTTATCCAGAGTCTGGTTTTAAGCATAAGCTGGACAACTCCCCGTACCTTAATATCTTTTAAGGTACGAACTATTCTATATCAAATATAGAAATTTTGGCACTAATTTAATTGGAACCAGATTCAAATCATGCAACTGTCTCCAGTGCATCTCAACTTAATGGAAAGAGGCTAATCAGCATTACTCAACTTAGGAATCCATCCAATTATGAGTAACCTGAAAGAGAAACACGTTTCTCAAAACCATCACTATCATCTGAACACCAATCACAAGAATCTACATCTTCGATCTCTTTGAAGAATCCCGATACTTGTGATACCTGGTTCTCTACATTATTCTTATACCCACAACTTCTCAAAACTTAGACCGTGCATTTCTACGAAATACTTGTCTAAAAAACTAGAGAAGTTATAAGTAAACAGAACATAGTACGAGGACCTACCCTTTTGTCCTGAAGGACACTTGGACTACATACAATACTCTGTATAAGTCCGCTGAGTTTAAACAACTCAAAACATGTGCCTCGTAGGTTGAAAACTGTACCCTGGCGATTTCCTCAAATATCACCAATTACAACGAATTCCGATATAATGAGGATAATCACCTTATTCCCAATAACTTACTCCCACTCATCATCTGTAAAACTATATAGATATGAGAATGAAACCTGGTAAATACATACCCTTGGAGTAAGTGTCTAATCGGGAAAACAGTTTTTCTTTAACAATGCACTGAAACATGAAAATGTTTCGTAGGGGTATCCTGGTATTCATAGCAATGCCTCTTCCATAATCCAATTCATGACTTCAACCGTATATCTCTTTGCCATCTCTCCAAATCCCTTTATTTGTCTTTAGTCGTTACCTTCTGTACACCATCGTTAGGCTAAATGGTTTTCTTCCTTCCCTACCGTTCGGCACCAGCCTATGGTTTGGAAGAAGACTATCCGGTAAGCATAATAGGTGTACCCTCCTAAACCAAGGAGTTCTCATATCTTGAGAGAAGGTGATGATAAAAGACTTGAATAATACCTTATTCTTTTCAAGGTGAAATAGGAGTGGCGATGAAGTACGCGGTTTTGGTCGTGAATGAAATCAGTCGCAATTTACTTTGCCCTCTTTCTAATCCCTTTATTTTGTCTTTACATATTACCTTCTGCACACCCTACTTAGGCTAATTGGTTTTCTTCATTCCCTACCTTTCGACACCAGCCTATGGTTTGGAATAAGACTATCCAATAAGCGTAATAGGTGTACTCTCCTAAACCAAGGAGCCCTCGCAACCTGAGAGAAGGTGATAATAAAAGACAACTGAATAAACCAATTCTATTTCTCCTGAACCTGGATCCATCCTCGAAGAAGTCCCTTCGAGTTCGTATATAACCATACGATGGATCTATCCAATGGAAGTGGATGTCCGTAGTAATACGGGTGTTCTGAGAAATACAAAGTGTAAAAGAAGGAGTGGCAATGACTTATGCAACATAGACAATCCAAAAGCCAGTATTTTAAGAATGTTCGGTCAACTTGGTCACTGAGTCATAGTCTAGGGTCGGTCAAAGGTCGCTGCCAAAGAGAGAGAGAAAAGAAACACTCTGCGTGCACTCTAACCTAGATCAGAATGGTTATCACTTTATCTAATCCGGAAATCTCCCACTGTCCTGTCAAATTCTCCTCCAAACCAGAAAGAAGAATCAATCGGGATCACCCGAAGAGTAAACCAACTCATCAGTGGGAATCGGGATCCAACTCTCATCGTATGATAACGTGATGGAATGCATCCACGTTACTCATACTCCAGAAGGTATGCGCATACTTGGCAAGTTTCAGTTTCTTTATAAACTCCCGATAAGATTTTTGCCCCATGCTCTTATAACCTTGGCTTTGGTCAAAATGTCATAAGTCACATGCCAAGTTCTACCCGTCACTATCTTGTCAATTTGAACCCACCCGCACATGCCCCTGACTTTGTCCAATCGGCAGAACGACTGTCCCAAACTAACTCATCTATCTATGCAACAAATGAATACCCAGCAGCTACCAAACACTATGCCTTAACTTTGGCTAAAATGCATAGCTTGAATACTACTGAATACCCAAAAGAAGTGACGGGGGGCTACGGCTGGTTTTTGGCGAAAAACCTTTAACGTAACGAACTTGATATCGCTGAAGGAACCTGATAACTTTTTAAAATATAGTGACGAAAACCTTTTGCTAAAGAGGTCACTCACGGTAAAGGGATCTCGACTCTTTCCTCGTGGAATGAGGTGCAGGATATTCCACTGAATACCGCTATGCAAAGCAACTTGTAATCGACTATAGTGAAGTTATTACCCTGACACAAACTTCTGCCCAAGGGGTCAGTCCCGGTGAAGGGATATCGGCCCTTGCCCCGTCGAATGAGGTGCAGGATATTCCACTGAATACCGCTATGCATAACAAAAGAAAACTTCTTTGCAATAACACTTTTTAAATTTGTTCCAACAACTGTAAACAGGTTTGCTTTACTTTGCATTGATCAGAATCAATGCAGTCCCATCAATCGATCACACCAGAAAAGAACGAAAATAAAATGTACGTATATGCCATCCACATTCGTCACTGGGTCCCGTCATCACCCGTTAGGTTACTTAACTAACGACAGAGCGGGGACTGCACTAGCGCGGGTGTAAAACATATACAACATTTAATAGTATATAAACCAATATACAATAATCGCTCCAGGCGTGATAATATGCAACATTACAGAAAAGTAATAAGCATTACAGAACAATACAGATAATCTGGGATCCCCGGGTTTCACAGAGCCACTGCTGTAACCCGACGTTCCCCTGTCGTGTGGATAGCCTGTGCAATGAAACCTAGACCCCTACGGGTGCGGCAAGTTACCCGCCAAAACCTGAAGCGAGGCAACCCCCTTACAGCATATTGAATGGACCACCCTGCACTTCACGGAATCCGGTAATCTTGGGCACCCCTCCTTGGGTCAACCTGTACCCCCTACGAGTGCGGCGAATAGTCTGCCAATTCTAGAGTGGGGCCCCTCTGCCTCTCAAAGCCATGAGATGCGGACCCGTTGCCCCTCCAGAACCCGGCTATCCGTGCACTCCGTCGCGGGGCAAAACCTAGTACAGTAATGAAAAATAGTACAACAGGTACATCGACCGCAACCTGGTCGTGCCCTAAAAGAATATTATACAACAGGCAGTGACGGCAGTCCACAAGTTGGATGCTCGCCCCGCAATATCAAATGTACAAATAAACTCAAACTGTACTACCATTGCACACTGCTATCCACCACGACAAATCCGCAACATCACAGCACAACACAGAACATCAACGCGAATGCCACGTTCGCAAACCCGTCTAAAAGAACTATAGTAATCAGACGCGGTTTACCGATCAAATGACATTCCCGGTCGGAGATATAATGTAAGCACTGTAAACTAACATGTTTAAATTTCGATCGACTAAATATCATGAAGTGGGCCCCACAAACAACTGGTGAGCAGTAACAAAACCTGGGCCCAAAAGATATATACCAAAAACCCCAATTTCCAGAGGAGAACATACTGTTAAAATTTGGGAGCATGATCTCACCAAGTGGCCGCGGATGCACGGCCAAACCATGGGTTTGGCCGCGATTCCGCGGCGGTTTGGTAGAATCGCGTGCCCAAATTTGGTCAGTGTTCTACTAAAACCCTGCTGAATTTTCTGTGATATGTAAAATTAATTTTGGAACCCATTTAAAATCGACAGAAACTCAGAACTTGGATTTTGCAGTTTTTGATTCCGGTTCGATCGATGTTTTAAACGCGTTAGCACAAGTTAGCATAGAAAAATGGTGAGGCTCTAATACCACTGTAAGTCCACGCTAGCGCCCCGGCCGTCTACAGACGCCAAATACGGAACAAAAACTTTTTAACTGGCGCTATCGTATACTTTAACCCGGATCTGCCATTATTGCTAAACTAACAAACTGTAAAGAGTGTAGAAAGGTTATACCGAACGATCCGAGTCCTTCGTTCTTTAACCATCATCCCACGCTCCGTTGCGGCTGCTCCGATCTTGTCGATCTCCGACCTCCTCGTCGAGGTGGCACCACGTCGACGATTCTTTAAACGGGCTCCCGCCTCTGATTCGAGGCAACTCGGTCGTCAAGTTTACCAAAAGAGACGACCAAGAATGATGTAGAGAATGAGTAGATGACTTTGTCTCACTTCGTCCAAATCCGTGGACGATCGGTTAATGAAGTTGCCGATGGAAATGAAATGGAACAAGAAATGAACTATGAAATTTCCATGCATCCAAAACATTAGTCTTTTCTTTTTAGCAACCATAATTTTCTCAAGTGAGAGAGTGAGGAGAGAGAGGGACGGCCACTATATAGCAAAGAGGGAGGTGAGTGTAGGAGAGGGCAGAGTAACCTTAAGCAAATATCATATGTGAACACAAATTAAAATATCTTAAGGAAAACAAAACCTCACTGAAATCAAAGCATGAGTCATTAACCTTGTCACCAAATTCTAGAACCTTCTAGAACCTTCTAGAAGCATGACTCACTCTCATCCAAGAAAAGATAAATCCGTCTATAACCGAATGTTAAAAGACGGCTGATAGAAAACTGGAAACTGGCAACTTCCAAAAGTGATCCTGAAACGACTTTCAGGATAACCCCGTAACTGTATAAATATACCCGCATTTGTATTACGACCGAATACAAATTCAACTGAGACAAAGATATTATATCTACTCAATATAATACTCGGATCCGGCTTAAACCAAAGTCGACCAGTATCATCTGCCCGAAAAATAACACGTGCGTAAACGCACGTGCATTTTCCGAACCCTGCCATAAAACCATACGGCCTCTACAACGTTTCGCCCGAACTTGCGAAACTGTCTGTGGGGAACTCTAATGACTCGTCAGTACCCTGGCAGTGGGTTTAACCACAAACCGTCAGCGGCACTAGCAATGCGTAACGGCTGCCCATGGACTGACCTCAAGGGAGGCCGATGAGCGAACTCATCCAGAACCCCTACTGAGCCTAACAGTGACAATGTATATACAGTCTGGTCCGTTCGTCTATGAGTATCGCATATCTGCCTAGGGGGCTAGTAACGTCAGACCCCCATTAGCAGTATAAGTCGTGTCGGAGTGTAGCGCAATAACACCCTGAGATACTACTGGAGTACCTACCAGTAAATCTCCTGCCACGGCCGTGGGCTTTGTGTAATGGCTCTCCTAGACACAGCACGATCTCGACCCCAAAACCGGGAGAGACGAATCCCCTGCCGATCCGCTCACGTGCCTCCATATGGCTCGGGACTGTACCCAAAAACTACCTGTTTGCACGACTCCTTTGAGCCGTGGTAGGGTAGAAATCAAAGCACAGTGGGAACACACACGAGACAAATGACGACCTCAGGTCGATGAACTAACCTGTACACATGTCACCAGGGAACAGCTATCTGACGATAGGTATAGTACTAACTAGCAGATTCCCGGCGAGTCCTGTCCGGTGTACTCATAACCCAATGAGCACCTGTATACATCTTAAGTGATCCAACTGACACCAGTGGCTTGTGAGACCGGCCACCGCCCCTCGTCGGGGTCTCGACTGTACACACCAGTCTACTCCGGAGTATCGATGCCCTGTCTCGAAACTCCCACGACTAGGGACCACAATTAAGGATATGCATATAAACTACCCAACTCTCACGTATATGATCGCCATCATACTGTTGGTAGTAAAGCAAGATCCTAAGGGCTCTATCAAAGTGTAACATGTAATCAGTCACCTGAACATGTACACGACTGATAAAGGCAAACCAGATAGCATACTATCATCTTGAGTAAGACTGTCCTACCGGTATAGGTCCACCGCAATCATTGCAATCACATACCTGCGATCCAATAATTGACTCTGAGGGCACTATCTCCAACACGGTTGACTAGGCTTAACTAGTTGACCATCATGATAACTATAGCTATCATTTCATGGCAAAGACTTTTGCTTGCTTGCTCTTTTGTGCAAAATGAGTGTATGAAATGATATGGCTATGGTTGCTTAAACCATCACATAATACTTGATTGATATGATGTGTTATGATTGTTTTGGATTATGAGAGCCAAATGAGAAAAGTCTTCTCTCATTCTTTCATGCTCATTCTCTCTCTTGTTCTTGAGCTCTCATCTTCCTCCTCTTGCTCTCCCTCTCTTGAATCTATGGTTCACTTGTCTCATGAGTTGAGAACCAAGAAACATAGATAAAATCCCATACAAACTCTTCTCTACTCACTCTAGTTCACAAGGTTTAGCAAACCAAGTGAACTAGTTTCTTCAAAGACCGAAGAAGAAGCCAAAGGTAGAAGCTTTCGAGGTGGATCTATCTTCGGCGCAAGGAGACGACGGAGTGAAGCCAATCCGGACTACCATCAAGAGTCAAAGAAGAAGGAGTTCAAGAAAGAAAGGTATAACCCCCTAACCGAGTAGTTAGCAACTCGTAGTTAGGTTGTTAGTTAGATGTTTAACAAAGATCCGGTTTTGAGTCCATGGTACCACCTCTAAGAAAATTGTTTTTCACCAAATTCCGCATGCCCGAAAGTACCGGGAGAGGTAGCATGTACTTACAGTGTGATGTCACGGCATTTGGATGACATACACAGAGTAGGAAGTGATATTCCTATACTACGATCGGTTATACTTTGGTCGTCACACAGTAATTTCTCCACATAGGACTTGGACATCATATCAGACATACTGGTTACTAGATCTATGGTTTTAGATCTAGATTTGGGTGGTTTCCCTATCAGGGTACATAGACAGCATTCTAAGAGTAATTAGAATGGACGACTCCTGGCACGGTAGTGTACCTGCTGGTGATGGAGTCACCCTCTCTAAAGGTGTCTTACAGACTAAAGGGGAGAGGGATGTGCATGATTGACAGATCACTTGTTTAGGCAATTGAGTCAATCATGAGATGTCAAAGTACCACACCAGATGTTGTTCTTGCACTAGATGCAATAAGTTGACATTGATCCAATCCTGGAGAAACAGTCGGAAGCAGTTTTAGAACATAAGTGGATGTTCTAGGGATATGATAACGACAGCCTCATTCGAGAGACAGTTATCATTCCAGGCTTCCAAGGTGACCTGGACGACAAAGAGGTTGTCAGAGTTATAGTTTTCCTTCTGATGAGGGGCAGTATTTTGGACAGGTGGTCCAAGGCAATACTGAGGGAGGCATGGCGCAGGATACTGATTAAGTTCAGTTGACGATACAGTATAAGAAGTTTGGATTTGGAGTTCATTTATGAGCTAGGTCCCATCAGACATCCAGACAGGTATTGCTCATTTCGGGAGATGGCTTTCTCCGCGAACTTGAGATATAGAGAGACATAGAAAGAAACATCAAAGCGGATCCACTCACTAAGGCTATTCCTCGAACGCAAAAGTTTCGCAAACGAGTTTTGTGAAACTGACAAGTAGAGGAATTGGTTGTTCGGTATCACACGGGCTGTGAGTATGCGACATCGCAATAATTAGCCTTGAGTGCAAGTGGGAGATTGTTGGAGATAGTGCCCTCAGAGTCAATTATTGGATCACAGGCACGTGATTGCAATGATTGAGGGAGGATCTATCCCGGTAGGACAGTCTTACTCGAGATGATAGTATGCTATCTGGTTTACCTTTATCATCGTGTACTACTTTAGGTGACCTTACAGGTTACTATTGCACGTTGATAGAGCCCCTAGGATTCTTGCTTGACTGCCAGCAGTATGAGGGCGATCATATACGTGGGAGCTGGTACTCTATAAGCACATCCTTAAAAGGTCCCTAGTCGTAGGAGTTTCGAGACAGGTCATCGATACTCCAGAGTAGACTAGTGTATACAGTCGAGACCCCGACGAGGGGCGGTGGCCGGTCTCACAAGCCACTGGTGTCAGTTGGTTCACCTAAGATGTATACAGGTGCTCATTAGGTTATGAGCACACCGGACAGGACTCGCTGGGAACATGCTAGTTGGTCTAATACCTGACGTCAGATAGCAGTTCCCTGGTGACATGTGTACAGGTTAGTTCATCGACCTGAGATTGTCATTTGCCTCGTGTGAGTTCCCACTGTGCTTTGATTACTATCCTACCACGGCTCAAAGGAGTCGTGCAAACAGGTTTTAGTTGGGTACAGTCCCGAGCCACATGGAGGCAGTGAGCGGATTTTCAGGGGTTCGTCTCTCCCGGTATTGGGGGTGAGGTCGCGCTGTGTCTAGGAGAGCCATTACACGAAGTCCTTGGCCAAGGCAGGAGATTTACTGGTAGGTATTCCAGTAGTATCTCAGGGTGTTCTGGGCTACACTCCGACACGACTTGTACCGCTTTTGGGGGTCTGACTTTTAGCAACCCCCTAGGCCCGCCATGCGATGCTCATAGACGAACGGACCGGACTGTACGGATATTGTCACTGACAGGCTCAGTAGGGTGTCAGGATGAGTTCGCTCATCGACGTCCCTTTTGGTCAATAGCTGGTGGCCCGTCACGTATTAGCTTATACCTCTGACGTGCTAGTGGTTAAATCCACAGCCATAGTATTGACGAGTCTTTAGAGTCCACCACACTTTCAGTTACTCAAGCTTTCGGGCGAAACGCTGTAGAGGCCGTATGGAGATATGGCAGGGTCCGATCAGATACGTGCGGTATTGCACGCATGAGGATCGGACGGTTAGTACTAGAGGCCGTATGGATATATGGCAGGGTTCGATCAGATACGTGCGGTATTGCACGGATCAGGATCGGACGGATATTACTAGCCGGCTTTGGTTTAAGCCGGATCCTAGTATAGTACAGTGTAGATTTTGTCTCTTTGCATTTGTATCCGGTCGGAATACAGATGCAGGTGTGTATGCACAGTATCGGGGTTTTCCTGTAATTTATTACGGGACCAGTTTTCTGGAGTTGCCAGTTTGCATTCCATTCCGGCCGGTTTTCCTTTGTTCTTTCCCGGCCGGACTTTTCCGATGGACGGTGTTATTTGCACATTTGCAAATAACATTTTGTGGAGGGCCTTCTTGCATATTGGTGGCATCATGATAGTTTTTCATCATGAGATTCTTTTTCCTTCTTATCACTTGCTTTATTGTGATGGTGTGTGATTTGATTTGTTATCATGATCTTTGGATGTGGTCACCCATTGCTTTTACTACCATCACCTCCCTCTTGTATTATGTTTGCCCTCCACCACCATTTCTCACTTGATGAGAGGCCGGCCACTTTGAGAGGGAGAGAATGAGAGAGTTCATTTTTGATGTGAGGAATTCTTCATCTCATATTCCTCTTGCTAGAAAATTGAAAGCACCAATTTTCTTAACCTCCTCCTCCATCCTCCATGGCAACAAAACCCTCATATGAGACATAGCCTCTACAGCAAATCTTAGGCACGTCGACTTGCCAGCTTCGTGCCCGAGTTACCTCGGTATTGAGGTGGGAGCCCGTAAAAGATGCAGGCGATGTGGTGCCCTTCCGGCGAGGAGGCGACGACCGGAGTATCCGCAGGAGATCGGGACGACAACGAGAAGACCGGAGGACTCGGATCACTCGGTATATCTCTAACCCGTCTTGTAGTTAGCTAGATCTAGTTTAATGGCACGATCCGGGTGTTTAGTGCGCGGTGGTGCCGGTTTGCTATGTTCGCAAAAATAAAGTTTATCACCGCTTCCGCATTTCGGCGTCAGTTTGACGGCCGGGGCGCCGCCGTGCACTTACAAGAAGAACCTCCCTGTCACCGTCTTTGAGGATGCCATATGTCACGACCCGAAAAGTACGGAACATGACCGGTACTTAAATTACGAAACGACTCGAGGCGTACGTAATCTAAGTAAGCTAAAACCCAGAAATCAAAACCCAGAAGCAGTAGAGTGAAGGAAAAATCAATTTAAAGCAAGTAGTTTTAACAATATAGGCCGAAGTATGTACTTTTAAAATCTCAAGTATTTTCTGAAAATTTCGGCAGAGTCTCCTTTGTAAATACTGGCCCTAAACGGGATACAACATGAATAGTATACGAAATAAATAAAAAGGTATCCCCAAGCGGGAGCTAGCTCTTCGTAAATCGACGGTAATATACAACGCCGAAGGGCGAGGATCAAAACTCAAAAGAACTCAAAATCAACATGAAAACCATAATAATACAATGCGCGACTCTAAGGTCGAAAGAATAACAAATCTGGTCTTCTATCTTTATCAAATATACAATCTGGTTGATGGAGTATCTAGATACAACTGAAATAATAAATAACCAATGGTGGTCCTGATGCAAAGAACCCACCTACCAAAGCAATCACCCGGAAGGAACAGTGTGCCAGCAAAGCCACAACGAAACCTGTACGGCAAAACCTATAAGAAACTGTGGCACAACGGGGGTGAGTTGCCAACTCATGAGTAGAAAACATCTACGAGTAGAAATCGCATGCATAACGCTATCCTAGGTCATATCAGGTAATATCCTCAAATAATATCCTGATCTATCTATATATAAATGCAATACCACGTGTTCGTGTCAGTGCCTCAGATAACAACATATAAGATATATATGATGTATGAATGCATTACGAATGAAAACAGAATATATCATGAGTGAGACAACTGTTTTCTTTAATCAATGGGATTTTTATATGTATATCAAACAAGTATGATCAATGAAAGCAACAGAGAAATCAGTGTCAGCATCGACAAAAAACATAAGTCTCAGTATCTCAAGATCAAATCTAAATTTCTCAAATCTCAGATCTCAAATATCAATATCTCAGGCATCCGTATCATCTGCGGGATCGGCCTGCGGGCTCCGGCAGAACGGATCAGCCTGTATCCATCTCATGACTCCGGCCGGTATCCTACGGATAACCGATGAGTCCATGTAATATCACCGGTAGGTAGTGCTCCCCTGCCAGGTTCATCGAATACAACGCGAGCTTCTTTCCCCGGGGTACCATACCGGGCCCACCATGTACTCGAGACGGTTCATCCAACTCCTCGAATCGGGTCTCGAAATCCAACAGCAATCGAAAACTCATGGTGGACGACTCATACATCACGAGAAAACCGCAATTTGCATTTAAAAATGATGATACTAATCTTTTATTAAATTCTTGCGGTTTTCCCCTAAATCCTGAAATCAAATGTAAATCCGAAATCATCAAAATCATGATACCAATAAACAGTGAATACCGGCATAAATCTCTATAATACTGCATAACCAATGAGTATATGAATGCGCCTAATATCATGCAACGAATGCAATATTTAAACTAGCATATGGAAGCTATAACATATTGCGACTATCAGTTATCAAGCTATGTCAATAAAAAGGTATTTTCTAAAGTGTACGTGACATGGCAATTACCGATGATGATGTGTGTGTGACGGCAAGCAAGTGTATGTAGAGCATACGCATCATCGGTAATGGTGCTGGTGTCCTAACAGCATAGTTTCATAATCACTAAGTACGCAATAACAAGTAATGAGGCGATAACAATCATAATAAGGAAAATGAATAGTAAATGCAACAATAATATGTGGAACATGAATAATAACGTAACAACAAGGAATCTACCTTACTATACATGTGTTATACTGTTTTTCCATTTGAAATAGTACGAATCGTGGTGTTTGAAAATAAGAACTACGGTGTTTTTAAGAAAAGGTACGTCTTTAAATTCTCACGATTCGTTAGTTTTGGAAATAGGTATGACTCGGGTCCAGTCTAATATCTACTAGGTAAACTACATGTTTAACTAACAACCAATCGAAAGGGGTATGGAAACTACCTAAATCTGAGTCGATATATATATGTGTGTGTGTGTAATAGTCGGTGATCCCGCCTCAATAGTATCCCATACGATACCCTATATAATATGACATTCTCGAGTCAAGAGTGCGGATCTATCATCAATGTATAGCTCGTACGGAAAATCCGTCTTACGGCCTCCCAAATCTGGGTACGGGTCAAATATCATATTTATATCATTATTTGTCTGCTATCCTTTCCATCATAAATCATGATCTGGGGGTACTGATCTAAGTCTAGTACAATACTGATACCATCTATGTAATGCATGCGTGTGTATGGAAACATCACGCCTAAAGAACCTGCTAAAATATCATGTCGTATCTCAAATACGAACCATATCACATTACCAATCTCACGGCCTCAAGCCCAATCTCATCGACTCATCTCCAATCACAAGTACTATTCTCATAATCCGTGTATATGTATGCGCATATTTATATATATATATATATATACACACATATTCCCATACCCATGTGTGTGTGTGTGTGTGTATATACATATCCCCATATATGCACAGGTAATAAAATGAATGCGGTGTGTGCGTGTGGGTGTAAACCTATTCTAGGTTTCGCGACTAAGAAGCTATGCTAGTTCCCTTCTAATAACTCCAAACTAACCATAAACACATAATCATAACTTGATAACCATCCACGGATCATAAACCACATATACATTCAATTATATATCATAAATGTACTACGAACTGTGGGGGTGCTATACGCCATCCACCCGACTTCTCCCCGTAGATATAAACCTACTCACCGGATCTTCTCTCGCCGGTGCCGACGTTGCCATGCGCTTTCTTGTCGTCTCGAAGTCCACCTTGGGGTACCTACATGTCACAACGTATCATATCGCATAAAAACCCAATTCGAAATCGAAATGGCATACGAAAACCAAATCGGCATGCGTATCACGCATAGGTCAAAACCTATCGCCTACGCATGCAAGAATAGCCAAAACAACCCTCGATGTCGATATACAAACGTCAAACCATCGAGAAAAATCCAAACACACCAATCGTGATTTCAAAACTCACTAATTATATAAGAAATAGGATTTAATTCATCAAAACCATAAAATTAAACAAATCGTTTTATTTCCCAAAAACCTAGTTAGCACAAATTCCCATTTTGGTTCAAAACTTGATGTAACCAATCTAAATATTTTAACGATTCTAATGGCCAAAATGCTCATTAAATAACATAACTAGGTCATACAAATCACTTCCATATTTTTAATCTCAATAATCATCATTAACTCAAAATTTAAGTTTGCAAAAAAATCCAATTTTAACAATTTTAAAGCAACAATACACAATCAACCACTAAGCTTTGTTTTGCATAACCAAAGGTATTAAACCACTCATTATAATGTTAATGATGTGATGAAACCATACCATATTTTAAATTCTCAATTTTGAATTCAATTATCAAAACCTAGTTTGCATAAACAAGTGATTTAGCTAAATTCTCAAGTAACAATTTCAAATTTAGCAACAAGATTACACTTTGCATGTCTTGAGATGTGAGACTACACATAATAACCATGATCAAAATACCCAAAACCCTAATTTGATCACAAACCAATATCTTGAATTTTCAATCATGCAAATTGAACCCATTTAAAACCTAATTAAACCCTTAATTAAGCTAACATAAAGCAATTAACAACAAATTCACAAAAGAGTCTCAATTTATACCTCCTAATTTTGTAGATCTCACTTGAAATCTAGCCTCCCAAACATGCTTCTAAGCTCCAAGATCAATGCTAGATTGGTCAAGAAATAATGGGTAGGGCTTGGATTTTGGTTTAGCTTTGAATTTGGGAGAGAATTGGTGGATTTTTTATGGTTTTTTGATGAGAAATGAGAGGGGATTTAGGAGGGGGCTGCTGCTGGATAGGGATTTGTCACGACCCGAAATTGGCACGTGACGGCCCTAATACTACGCAACGCCTCCAAGCGTAACGCAGTAAAAGAAAGACAAAACCCAGAAATCTAAACCATAAAAATACGGAAAAGATCATAAAAAGTTTTTGAAACATTTGAAATCACAACCCAAATTCTTTAAAAGAGTCCACTTTTTCTTTAAAATTTTGGCAGCACCTCCTTTGTAAAAGCTAGCCCCAAAAATGGGTACAACATAAATATAAAGTAAAGCATCCCAAACAGGAGCAAATCCACGCCCAAAGGCGGAAAACAACCACCACAACAAATATACGACGCCGTTGCGAAGAAAGAGAAGACGATAGAAAGGAAACTGTATAAAAGACAACAAATCCAACATAATATACAACATCGTCCTCACCAAGTCTCTAAGTCAATATGAAAATAGTAGATGGAGAGTACATGGATACAACGAATATACAATACAACGAATAACCACAAAACCCACCTAAGCAAACTGCACACTGTGAGCTGATGCGGTATCCGTAGCAAAAGATGATAGATGAATAACCAGCCTCGACTACTCTGGGGAACACTCTGTAACACCTGTGGCACAACGGGGGTGAGTTGCCAACTCGTGAATAGTAAATAACATATGCAGGTAATCGCAAGAATGTACGTACAGCATGAATCTAATATATGACAATTGCAGTAATAACAGGTCATGAGTACGAAATCATGGAAAGTACACTAACAAGTACCACCAATATATAAAGCAATAATGATATGACAACAGTATGCAATAATCATGCACTGGGGATATGAGAAAGTAAATGTGCAACACTCATGAAAGGTACACTCATAGGTACTCCTAATACATGGAACAGTGCACAAGTATATAAAGATGAGGTATGGAGTGAAATATGTCATTTCCACGGAATCCTGACATCGTGGTAGGATCACAATCCAGCAAGACAAATCAAAATCCCAATTCCTCAAATCAGCCCCCAAATTGGCTCTCATATCATCTAAGTGTCACATCGCCTCAACTGCACAATATCAAGTATATCTCGCATATGTATCGAATGTACAACATCAAGTAGATCTCACCTATCTAGTATGTACAATATCAGGTATATCTCACATATATCAAATGTACAACATCAAGTGGATCTCACATATCTCGTTTGTACAATATCAGCATATCTCACATATATCAAATGTACAACAGCAAGTGGATCTCACATATCTCGTATGTACAATATCAGTATATCTCACATATATCAAATGTACAACAGCAAGTGGATCTCACATATCTCGTATGTACAATATCAGTATCCAATCCCAATGAATCTCTTAAGTCCCAAATCAAATCTCCAGCACAGTTCTAACATCCTAATATAATGTCATAAATAAATAAGATGAGGGCAATACACATATATTAGCGTCCCATTCCACTAATATTGGTGTAAGGGTATATATAACAGCGACTCAATCCCCTGTTATATATACAAAAGAGTAATTGGAAATATCATGAAACCAATGTGCCAAGCATCGACACAGAAATGCTGATCCATCAGGTGCTGTCTCCATGACTGGCCCCCTGATAGGTACGTATCATACGCTATCTCGAAAGCTCGAGTGCCTAGCTCTGACCCTCGCCTCTCGACGTATCCATACGTACATGACTCCCGTCGGTATCCACTCGATAGCCGATGAGTCAATGGTCCTGTCACCGGAAAGTATGGTTCCCCTAAGCCTCATCGCCTAGCACCGCAATGTCGACTCACACAGCGACAACGTTCTTGCTTCAGGGTACCTACGGGCCCCACCATGTACCCATACACGGATCCCTCCTTTCCTCGCGTAGGGTATATATATCAGCACCGATAAATCTCATGGTGGCTGCTAAAATATCATATCAAGGAAACCGGGTTTTTCAATGTATGCATAATTTCATGAACTACCACGGTTCCCAAATCCAGAAAACATCATGAAAAATCCATATAATAATGCGATAATCCATGAATAAAGTATACGCAACATAAAAACTGTAATGAAAGCGTATAAAAGAAAAGCATAGCATTCACCAGATATAAATGAACACATGAATGGTATAGCAGAAATATAGGTATCTACCTATATGATGATGTGATATACCTATCAGGTATAAGTAAAGTATAAAATGCAAGTACACCTGTAGCTATGTCCTTAGGTGTGTATGTACCTATCACTAATGGTACAATACCCTATAGGTAAATAGATAACTGTATGTCAATGTGATATGAAATATGAATCAATGTCACAATGTCCCTAACCAAGCAATATAACATCTATAAGTGGTTATGTGTGTGACATGGTAATTATTGACGGTGTGTGTAGTATACAAACAGTGCTAGTGCAACATAAATCGTTAATAATATGTGCAGTGTCCTACTACTACTAGTCCAGGCACACTACAATCTAACTAATAGGGTAAATGCGCAATTCTAAACATGACATAGAATATGCGACAAAGTAAATATTTCTAGCCCAGACGCATAACGCCATGCGGGCGATTCCCCTGTAGATGTTAAATCTACTCACCAACGCTCCAAGCTAGGTGAAGCCTACCACCTGTTTTCCCCTTGTCGTAGCGCTCGAAGTCCCCGCTTGCGAACCTAAAATTTCATAAACACATCACATAAGCATATATTCTACAATGACGAAAAGACAACGAAACACGACGAAAACGCCCGGAAAATTACACTTCGCGCTTAGCGCATCTATCGCGCACGATACCGGCCAAAACCCTAATTGGGGTCGCTAAACTACAAAACACCAATTCTGGACCCCGATCGTCCCGATCGTGCAACACAACACAAAAATTACGAGGAATACACTGGATATAACCTCGCAACTACCAAAAGAACCCTACGTCGGAAAAACCCCGAAATCTAGTAAGCAACCTATCGCAATATATCGCACTAGATTCAAGATAACACAAATCTAACAATTACAAATAGCTTAAAATAGCTTAACAAAGCTATCTAAACCAATCCTATATTTTTAAACTTGCTTAATTATGTTTTAGCAAAAATCTAGTAAGCAAAAACCCTTAATTAGACAAAGTAGTAATTAGCAAAAATTAGCATTTTCTACTAGATTAATCTTTTCCAAAACACAATTTAACACTTGAATTAAACACTAATCACTTAATCAAAATTTAACCCTAACATGAATTTCTTAAACCAAATATAATGAATTAATCATGAATTAAAAGCTAAACTAACCACTTAAATAGTTAACTAAATTAGCTAGTTTTAAGATTAAAGCAAGTATAAAAGGATTAATGTAAGAATTATACCTCCCCAAGAATACCAAAATGAAGCTTAATCCATCATCTTAGCATCAAAACCCAAGCTTGTTGAAGAACCAAGAAGGATTAGTGAAGGAAAAGATGGTTTTATATTTATTTAGGATTTTTGTGGATTTATTTTGGAATTTTTCTTGAAGAATTTTGAAGAAATCATGAAGAAATGAGCTTGGGAAATATTTTGGACAGAAATTAGAGATAAGGGTCGGCCATGGGGGTGAGGGGGGTATTTTTGTGAATAATTTGTGAGGAAATAGCTAGGAAAAAGTGTAAATAATATAAAAAATGCTATTTTTGCCACCTTTCACTCTTTTCTTTTCTTTTTAAATGCAAACCATTAGTCACCAAAAAAATTCCAGATATTTAAAAAGAACCTTCTAAAATAATTCTAGTGACAAAATTAATTTATTCACAAAATAAAAATTTTCCCGATTTACGTGCACAAAATACCGCTTAAAATAATATTTTATTTGGGAAAAAAACTATCTGAACCAAAACCTCCCAAATACTCCAAAAGTTCGCGCACAAGCTTTATTTTGGCCAAATTAGGTGTCGGTAAGCTTATACGGTCGTTTGATCGAAATCGGGTTAAAACGGGAAAAACCGACAATTTTGGCCTAAAACGGGAAAATTCGCAAAACGATTTCTGAAACGTTACAGGATTGGGGTTGCTCAGCTGTAGGGTTACTAGGCACTCTAACAAGGGTTAAGGAAGCATCAAACATGTCCGTTTAAAATTTTAGCCGTGCCGAATAACCCTAAACAAGATCGTTGCTAGAAAATTAGGGTTTCATATGCAAGTAAACTACGTTTACAACTAAGTGAATACGAAATACAACCTTTGTAGATCGGTCCTTCACTTCAATAGCTCCTTTTTTAAGTCTCTTCGCTGCGATCGTGGTTCCCCGGACCCTTGCATGGCTTCACGAGGCGAAAGACGCGTCCTTGCTTGAAATCTTCGAGGCCGAAGATGATCTACGTCGAGAGGATGCCAACTTAAGCTCCTACTTCACTAACTTGAGAATTAGTGAAGCAAACACCCTAAACGAAAGTGCTAGTCTAGTAGAGGATGGAGAAATAGGAAGTGGGTTCTCTTTAGAATTTTATTTCTCACAATCTTTCCCACTTTGGATCAAACCCTAGCAAGATTTTTCCTTTTAGCAATGAAGAAGAAGATGAACAAAAGAAAGAGATGAGGATAATGATCAAGTGAGAAAGCTAACCATGGTGAGTGAGTATCATATACTAACTCTTGTAGAGACATAACCATGGCTAATGCTTATGGTTGGGTTAAGAAATATCCATAGTAAAAACAAATTTAGTGGAATTAGTCAATACATCTACAAGCTTCATGCATTGTGCTAATCCTCCACTAATTTTGTAATTACTTAAAATATAAAAACCCAACATAATAGATAGCATGGTGTAAGTCTCATACACCCAAGTCATGTGTATCATCAACCATGATACAATAAGAAAACACATTTTTAATATATATCATATATACATTAAAGTTGTGCTCATGTGAGAAAAACCTAAAGTGAACAAGTGTTAGTTAATGTAAACTAGTATATCAAATATACAATTATATAATAAATTATTAAATCAACACTTGACTTAATAATCCGGTCATATCACATATAACCGACCAACATCCATTGTATCGACTTAGCGAATCAACACTTGATTCGATAACCCGGCTATATCACATATAACCTTGCGATACAAAAAGTCGCGAGAATAGAATACGGTATCACATACACGCATCATTCTCGGTCTCATACATATCACATATGCGCTCCAATTTCATTTTTCCTGAGCCAGTAAAACCTCTGTGTAGGACTCTAAAGACTCGTCAATACGCCGGTAGTAGGTGATGATCACATCAAGCACCCACAAGCCGTCAGCGGTACTAGCTGGAAGTAACGGACACCCGGGTATTGAGCGATCAGAAGATCAGCAAGCAAGCCCGCTCCAACTCCTGTAAAAGCCTGCCGGTAACACTTGTTGTACAGTCCGGTCTCCTCGTCTGATATGTCGCATATCAAGTCTAGGGGTGGTAAACGTCAATCCCCAATAACCGATAAGTCGTGCCGATGTGAGGCTCATAACGGGTCGAGAAACTACTGGTAACACTTACCAGTAAATCTCTAATAATCCCTGGCCAAGGACTTCCCTGTTACGGCCAATCGAGCACAGCGCAACATCAACCCCCAATACCGGGAGAGAAGAAACCCCTCCTATCGCTCATTGCCTCCATGTGACTCGGGACTGTACCCAAAAACCACCGTTTTGCACACCCTCATGGACGTGGTAAGGTGGAAATCAAAGCACAGTGGGAATCACACAAGACTCTATGACGATCTCGGGTCTACAAACTAACCTGCACAAGTGTCACCAGAGAACTGCCATCTGACGTGAGGTATAATACCATCTGAGAGTTCTCGGTGAGTCCATCCAGTGTACCCAGTCTCCACTGAGCACCTGTATACCATCTCTGATGTCAAACACCAATGGATATGGATCATCCATCGCCCATCTCATGGGTCGAGAAGCGTATACGCTACTCTACACTGGTATATCGATGCCCCGTCTCGATACACCCACGACTAGGGACCTTGAAAGATGTACTTATGGACTACCATGTCCCCACTAGTATGATCTGCATCATAGTCCAGGTATTCAAGTACACATCCTAAGGGCTTTACCAACATATAACTATAAGACAGTATAAAGAGACAAGTATACATGTTAAGATAAAGTGCAACCAGATAGCATACTATCATGTTGAGCAAGAAAGTCCTCTCTATATATGTCCAAGCATCCAATATAATATACATCATCTGTACAATACTGGCCTCTAGGGCATACATACAACTAACAATCTCCCACTTGCACTAGGGCAAGCTGTTGTAGTATCGCATACCAAGCATCCCGAAGAGTCTCTCAAACTGTATCTGGGGAATGGCCTTCGTGAGTGGATCCGCAGTGTTGTTCTTCGTGTCAACCCTCCTGACCTCGATCTCCCGGCGATCAACTATCTCCTGGATCAGGTGATACCGCCTCAGAATATGCCTGGATCGCTGATGGGACCTGGGTTCCTTGGCCAAAGCCACCGCTCCATTGTTATCGCAATACACAAGTATTGGATCCTCAATGGATGGAACCACTCCAAGTTCAGTAATGAACTTCTTGATCCAGAAAGCCTCTTTGGCAGCGATGTATTCAGCCTCCATCGTCGAGTCTGCCACGGTTTCCAGCTTGGAACTCTTCCAGCTAACCGCCCTTCCGTAAAGGGTAAAGACAAATCCCGACTGCGACTTAGAGTCTTCCTTATCACTCTGGAAGCTCGAATCGGTAAAGGACTCCACTTGGAGTTCTCCGTTACCATACACCAAGAGCATCTCTTTAGTCCTTCGCAAGTACTTGAGAATGCTTTTCACAGCTGTCCAGAGACTCACTCCAGGATCAGCTTTATACCTACTCACTACACTTAGTGAGTATGCTACATCGGGTCTGGTACATAGCATCGCGTACATGATAGAGCCTACATCTGAAGCATAGGGTATCCCTTGCATGCGAGCTCTCTCCAAATCAGTCTTGGGAGACATCTCTTTGGAGAAAGTGAGCCCTAAGATCGTGGGTAAAAACCCACGTTTGGACTCTTCCATACTAAACCACTTTAGTATGGTGTCAATGTACCTGGATTGGGACAATCCCAATATCCTTTTAGATCTATCTCTATAGATCATAATTCCAAGTATGCAAGAGGCATCACCTAGATCTTTCATTGAGAATCTTTGTGATAGGAATAGCTTGACCGATTGCAGCATAGGAATGTCATTTCCTATCAAGAGTATGCTGTCCACGTACAATACGAGGAAGACAACCTTACTCTCTGCCACCTTCTTGTAGATACAAGGTTCATCTACGTTGTTGACGAAATCAAACTCTTTGATAACGACGTCAAAGCAGATGTTCCAACTCCGCGATGCTTGCTTTAATCCATAAATGGATTTAAGCAGCTTGCACACCTTCCCGCTGCTCCCACTATCTACGAAGCCCTCTGGCTGAGTCATGTACACGCACTCTTCTAAATCACCGTTTAGAAAGGCGGTCTTAACATCCATTTGCCAGATTTCGTAGTCATGATATGCAGCGATGGCAAGCATGATCCGGATGGATTTAAGCATAGCCACTGGAGAAAAGGTTTCGTCATAGTCCACACCTGGTCTTTGACGAAAACCCTTTGCAACAAGTCTAGCTTTAAAATTCTGAACTTTCCCATCTACACCAAGTTTTTTCTTGAAGATCCACTTGCTCCCAATGGGTTTTACCCCTTCAGGAACATCTTCCAAATTCCATACTTTGTTGGTGTACATGGATTCCATCTTGGACCGCATTGCATCCAGCAATTTCACTGAGTCCCCACTCGTGATGGCCTGCTCGAAGCTAGTTGGGTCATCATCAACCATGATGCAATCCTCGCTCCCACCATCCATGAGAAAAACGTAGTATCTATCGGGTGGGTGAGGAACCCTACTAGATCGGCGGAGTGGCTGGGGTTCATCGGGAACTACCGAATCTTCTGGTTCTACCAAATCTTCTGTTGTGGTTTGTACAGCTGGAACCTCTTCCAGTTCTACCTCAGAGCCACTAATCTCTTTTGCAAGAAATTCCTTTTCTAAAAAGGTGGCGTGTTGAGCAACAAACACCCTTTGTTCCTCGCTGTGGTAGAAGATATACCCTCGCGAATGCTTGGGATATCCAACAAACTTACACAAAACAGACCTTGTCTCGAGTTTGTCCGGTTTTTGTCTTTTGACATAGGCCGGGCAACCCCATATCTTAATAAAATTAAGATATGGTCTCTTCCGCTCCCATATCTCATATGGGGTGGTAGGCACAGATTTGGTAGGAACCCTATTCAGTAGGTATGCTGCTGTCTCCAGGGCATATCCCCAGAAGGAAATAGGTAACTCAGCTATACTCATCATAGAGCGCACCATATCTAATAGGGTGCGGTACCTTCGTTCCGATACACCATTGTGTTGTGGTGTATATGGAGGATTTAGCTGAGAGAGAATCCCATTCTCTTTTAGGAAGTCCAGGAATTCATTACTCAAGTATTCACCTCCTTGATCAGATCGAAGGATTTTAATACTTTTCCCGGTTTGGTTCTCGACTTCTTGTTTATATTCTCTTAATTTCTCAAAAGCTTCTGATTTGTGTTTCATCAGGAACACATATCCGAATCTAGAGAGATCGTCAGTGAATGTAATGAAGTATGAAGAACCATCCCTGGCATGTATAGATATGGGACCGCATACATCACTATGTATCAGTCCTAAGAGTTCGGTAACTCTTTCTCCGTGTCCCGTAAACGGAGTTTTGGTCATCTTGCCTTTGAGACATGACTCGCAAGTGTCATAAGATGAAAATTCAAACGGATTTAAATATCCATCCTTATGCAACTTAGCTAGTCGTGTCGCATTGATGTGACCCAGTCTACAATGCCACAAGAAGGATTCGTTCATTTCTGAACTCTTCCTCTTGTGTTTGTTTGTTATGCTCAGAACTGTTGATTGATTTAGAACATAAATGCCATTGCACAATGTTCCTGATCCAACCAACTTTTGGTTTAGGAAAATGTTCATAACATTATCCTGTAATACAAAATTATTTCCCTCTTTACTCAACAAAGAAACCAATATAATGTTGCATATCAGGTTCGGCATGTAATAGCATTCGTTCAGAATCAATGTATTACCCTTTGGCAATACTAGGTGATATTCCCCGACGGTTTTAGCTGCAACAATTGCATCATTTCCAACCCTTATGTCTCTATCACATTCTCCAAGTTCTCTACCTTTCCTAAGCCCATGTTACTGATTACATATATGGGACCCTGACCCGGTATCTAATACCCAGGACGTAGAGCAAATGGAGAAACAGTTCTCTGTAACGAACACACCTGAAGAAAATGCATCAACATGTACTTTCTTCATTCGGGTGGCATGGGAACCCTGGTATTCCCCTATATCCTGTTCAGTCTTATAACTTTTATATGAAAGAACGGAACCAACGTTCCCCAGCACAGTATAACATGTGGGTTCGGTCAATACATCCATATTATTATCTTGATTAAGGCATGATATGGTCGCTACCTGGAGAGAGAGAGAAGAAAACACTTTAGCGTATGCTCTTGCAAGATCAGATTGGTTATTATTTTATCTAATCAGGATGGCTCCCACAGTTTTTATCAAATCTTCCTTCAAACCCTAAAAGGAAAGACTAGCCGGGATTAATTACACCCTACAACTTCGCCAATCTTTCAGCCAAGCCAGTGTCGGTACTTTGAGGGAGGTTCCCCGTGCTTTTGCACGGACCTAATTAAAGTAAACCTCGTTTTCCCAGAGGCGTAACCCCGTTGACACCTTTCTAGGCACCTACTTGATCGGCTAATTGTCCTGTGTAAAACTTGTTAGTGTATATGCCCTAGAGGCCATTACTGTATCATACTGGATTGTATATTACTTGATGGAAGCTTTGGGATATTCACCTTGTATTGACATTCTTGCTCAAAATGGTAGTATGCTACTTGGTTTGTTTCTGCTTTAATATGTGCATGTGTTTCTTTTAGCATATCGCCTTTACACATTAGTGGAGCCCTTAGGATCTTTGCTTGATTACCAGCGTTGTGATGGCAGTCACACTCGTGGGGGCTGGGTAATCTACAAGCACATCCTTATGCAGGTCCCTAGTCGCAGGACTATCGAGACAGGGCATCGATACTCCGGAGTAGACTAGCGTATGCGCTTCTTATCCCAGCTTGGGAGACGGTCTGTCCCACAGCCGTCAGTACGTCGTACTTGAGATAGTATGCGGGTGCTCGTTAGGTTACAAGTACACTGGACAGGACTCGTCGGGAACTGTTGGTTGGTATTATACCTATCGTCAGTTATCAGTTCCCAGGTGACATGAGTACAGCTTAGTCCGTTGACTTGACACTGTCGCTTCGTCTCGAGTGTGTTCCCACTGTACTTTGATTACTACCCTACCACGGCTCAAAGGAGTCGTGCAAACAGGTAGTTTTTGGGTGCAGTCCCGAAGCACTTGGAGGCAGTGACAGTTAGACAGGATTCGTCTCTCCCGGTATTGGGGGTTGATATCGCGCTGTGTCTAGGAGAGCCATTACACAAAGTCCCTAGCCAGGGCAAGCGAGATAGACTGGTAGGTTCCTAGTGTTATCTCAGGTGTTCTGGGCTACACTCCAGCACGACTTGTACCGCTAGTAGGGGACCGACGTTTACCGTCCCCCTAGGCCCGCCATGCGATGTTCTTAGACGAACAGACCGGACTGTACGGAGACTGTCACATTCAGGCTCAGTAGGAGTTCAGATGGGGTTTACCTCGTCAGTCTTCTTATCGGCATCTACCTGGGGACCGTTACGTACAGCTAGTGCCGCTTGCGGTCTGTGGTTAAACCCACTGCCAGCGTAGTGTCGAGTCTTTAGAGTCCCACACAGAGGGTTATTCGCCTTTAGGCAAAATGAGTAGAGCTCGCATGGTTTTGCGACAGGGTTCGTTCACATCCGCGCACTTGTGCACGTTTGGTGTCCGGACAGCTTATACTAGCGGGCTTTGGTTTAAGCCGGATCCTAGTATATGATTTAGGATTGGTTTTATCTCTTTGTATTCGTGTTCCTCGGAACACGGATACGGGTGTGTATGCACAGTTGACTGAGACAGAGGCAGAGGACTTTGATTAGGGTTGATGACTATTGTCATTTTCTTAACCCTAATGTTATGTGTGAATTATGATTTATTAATAATTAGTTAATTATAATTGTGCATGGTTAGGGTTGTTGACCATTTGACTTTACTTGACTTGTTGACCTAGGTTGACAAGTTGACCATCATCATTCCATATGAAAGATGCTCTTTGATCCTTGCAAAAGCATTTAATGTGAAATGATAATGGTCATTCCTTGATTAACCAAGACAATTATCTTGACTAATTATCTATTATTCATAAATCACATATATGTGAGAAGGTTGAGATTATGCTTCTCACTTTATTATTTCCATTCTCTCTCCTCCTCTTCCTCTCTCTCTAGCTCTCCCCTCTCATGTATTGAGAACCATTTGAGCTTGAGATAATCCCTCCAAAAACACTTTCTACTCTTTCTAAGGTCCTAGGTCTAGCACACCAAGCACCTTAGTTACTTCTAGTTTGAGGTTGGAGCCAAAGGTTGAGGCCCTCGGGTGGATCTTTCTTCGGCAAGAGAAGCGACAAGGAGAACCCTTTCTTTCACTCCAAGGAGCAAGGAGAGAAGGACTTGAAGCCCTAGGTATAACCCACTTTCCGAGTAGCTAAACTCTTTAGCTTTGTTAGTTAGTTTTGTTTAGCAAAGATCCCTCCTTTACATAGTCCATGTTGCCTAGAGTTGTTAAAATCGAATTTTTCATAATGTTTCCGCCTCCCCGCAAGCACCGGGGTGGGCAACGTGGACTTACAAAACTCTCCCAGAAGTAACAATTACTCGCAGTGGGTATCGGGATCCAACTATCTCATAGAAGGTATGCAATCTCATTACAAATATCAACACTTGAAATTCCCGATAATATTTTGCCCAAAGCATCCCATGACCTTGACGGAGGTCAACAAACCATAGGGTGCAAGTCAAGTTCAACCCGTCATTTCTTAATTGAATCAAACCCACCCGCACGACCCTTGACAGAGGTCAACAAGGTCGTACGACTACCCTAATACAATCTGCATCATATACATAAGCAGATAAATACTAGTTAGCTACCGCACACTACGCCTTGACGGAGGTCAACAAACGTAGCACGAATACTAAGTAGGACTTACCTGAAATGACGGAGGGCTACGACAGGTTTTTCTGAAAACCTATTGCGTAATGAACTTGATATCGTTGTAGAATCATGTGAATTTTGAAATGGAGTGATTTTGAGTCTTTTATTAGTTTTGCTAAAGAGGTCACTCCCGGTGAAGGGATCTCGGCTCTTTCCTTATGGAATAAGGTGCAGGATATATCATATACATCACCATGCAAAGCAAAACTGTAGCTACCCTTTTTGAAAAATTTGATTCTACAACATCTTTTAGGTTTCTTTTCTTTCATTAATCACATTAATGAAGTCCCATCATTTAAGTCACCTAAACATCACAGATAAATACGACGTATACTTATGTCATCCGCATTCGCCTTGATATCCCCTCGTGCACCGTTAGGTTAGATAACTAACGGCAGAGCGGGGCAGGGCTAGCGCGGGTGTAAAACATAAGTAACGCCTATATAATATATCATATATACTATATACAGTATTTATCACAGCACATCAAATGATCACATCACAGATATCGCAGCAGAAGAAACATATGAAATATTGGATATATTAGGACGTCCGTATTTTATTTTGAGCCTCTATAAAACACGGATTCCATGGTCGCGATGAATAGCCAGACCCACACCCCTAGACCCCTACGAGAGCGGCAAGCAACCCTACCAATTCTAAGAGTTAGGAGACCCGGACTCGACTCCTCGAGTTGGTCTCCCACTGGACTCCAGAACCCGGTTACTTGTGCTCTCCTCCTTGGGTCTATCCTAGTGCGGAAAAGTAAATAATATACAAAAGGTGACATCAACCTCATCCCGGAAGTGCCCCAATAAAAGAATATTACATACATTTAATTTTACATGAATGAAAATAAAAACTCTCATCTCACATAAAAAAAAACCGGCTATTCAAAACGCGACGATCCAATATAACATATCCAGCAACACATAACATCACATGTCATCAACGTAAGTAAATATGCGCATCCCAATTGTCGTTGACATATAGCAACGAAACCGGCGATATCATATATTACATTTACGGTCACAGAAAAAAAATGTAAAACTACAACATTTGGAATCCACAATCTCTTTCGACATCGTAAATCCGAAATATCACATATTTCGCATTTCATGCCTAACTGTATGAATTCCACATATTGTATCACATTCCAGATAAATAGACAGTATTAAACTTTCCGATCGAATAATCAAATACCCAAGATTTCCTAAATAGCTCAACACTTGAGCGGAGTTCAAAAATTCCAGAATACGTCACAGTAGCAACGGTCCAGCCGTAGAAGGGTCAAGCCAACGCCTCACATGTGGCACGCCGTACTGCCTCAAACCCTAAGGTTCAAAAGGCAGTTCAAGACGGTCACATAATCGAGTTAAGATTTGTTGTCTTCTATAGGGTCCATCGCGTCACATGCACGTTTTTCCAAAAGATTTAAACCCGAGAAAAATTCAACACTTGAATGTTTTTCGTGCCGGGAAAAATTGAGTTAATGATATCCGTTCGAACATTTTAATACTTTCTAAATTATCAGGAATAACAAAACAAAATTAAATTCTCCGATCGAATCGACGATTACAAAATAAACCCCAAAATACTCAACACTTGAGTCAGAAAACAAAATACCCAGAAAATATAAGGAATAGCTACGGATGTTACTACATAAAGAACCGTCCCCAAAACCATTTTACTGCCGCGGAACCGCCGCAACATGTGGCTTAGTGCCACGGTTCCGCGGCCACGTGGGGGATTTGGGAGCTCGTTTTTCATGGTAACCCTTAGAATTCCCTGCTGATTTTTTTGAGCATTTTTAATTCGGAAAAAACACAGATTTTAAAAAATGTACAGAGAGGTGTTCATTTTGACATATTCGGGTTCGTTCGGAGTTTTAACTTCGTTAACATATCGCCTAATGCTCTAGCTAGGCTCTGATACCACTGTAGGGTTACTAGGCACTCTAACAAGGGTTAAGGAAGTATCAAACATGTCCGTTTAAAATTTTAGCCATGCCGAATAATCCTAAACAAGATCGTTGCTAGAAAATTAGGGTTTCATATGCAAGTAAGCTACGTTTACAACTAAGTGAATACGAAATACAACCTTTGTAGATCGGCCATTCACTTCTATAGCTCCTTGTTGAAGTCTCTTTGCTGCGATCGTGGTTCTCCCGGACCCTTGCATGGCTTCACGAGGCGAAAGACGCGTCCTTCCTTGAATTCTTCGAGACCGAAGATGATCTACGTCGAGGGGATGCCAACTAAATCTCCTACTTCACTAACTTGAGAATTAGTGAAGCAAACACCCTAAACTAAAGTGCTAGTCTAGTAAAGGATAGAGAAATAGGAAGTGGGTTCTCTTTAGAATTTTATTTCTCACATTCTTTCTCACTTTGGATCAAACCCTAGCAAGCTTTTTCATTTTAGCAATGAAGAAGAAGATGAACAAAAGAAAGAGATGAGGATAATGATCAAGTGAGAAAGCTAACCATGGTGAGTGAGTATCATATACTAACTCTTGTAGAGACATAACCATGGCTAATGCTTATGGTTGGGTTAAGAAATATCCATAGTAAAAACAAATTTAGTGGAATTAGTCAATACATCCACAAGCTTCCACAAGCTTCCACAAGCTTCATGCATTGTGCTAATCCTCCACTAATTTTGTAATTACTTAAAATATAAAAACCCAACATAATAGATAGCATGGTGTAAGTCTCATACACCCAAGTCATGTGTATCATCAACCATGATACAATAAGAAAACACATTTTAAATATATATCATATATACATTAAAGTTGTGCTCATGTGAGAAAAACCTAAAGTGAACAAGTGTTAGTTAATGTAAACTAGTATATCAAATATACAATTATACAATAAATTATTAAATCAACACTTGACTTAATAATCCGGTCATATCACATATAACCGACTAACATCCATTGTATCGACTTATCGAGTCAACACTTGATTCGATAACCCGGCTATATCACATATAACCTTGCGATACAAAAAGTCGCGAGAATAGAATACGGTATCACATACACGCATCATTCTCGGTCTCGTACATATCACATATGCGCTCCTATTTCGTTTTTCCTGAGCCAGTAAAACCTTTGTGTAGGACTCTAAAGACTCGTCAATACGCCGGTAGTAGGTGATGATCACATCAAGCACCCACATGCCGTCAGCGGTACTAGCTGGACGTAACGGCCACCCGGGTATTGAGCGATCAGAAGATCAGCAAGCAAGCCCTCTCCAACTCTTGTAAAAGCCTGCCGGTAACACTTGCCGTACTGTCCGGTCTCCTCGTCTGATATGTCGCATATCAAGTCTAGGGGTGGTAAACGTCAGACCCCAATAACCGATAAGTCGTTCCGATGTGAGGCTCATAACGGGTCGAGAAACTACTGGTAACACTTACCAGTAAATCTCTAATCAGCTCTGGCCAGGGACTTCCCTGTTACGGCCAATCGAGCACAGCGCAACATCAACCCCCAATACCGGGAGAGACGAAACCCCTCCTATCTCTCATTGCCTCCATGCGACTCGGGACTGTACCCAAAAACCACCGTTTTGCACGCCCTCATGGACGTGGTAAGGTGGAAATCAAAGCACAGTGGGAATCACACAAGACTCTATGACGATCTCGGGTCTACAGACTAACCTGCACAAATATCACCAGAGAACTGCCATCTGACGTGAGGTATAATACCATCTGGGAGTTCTCGGCGAGTCCGTCCAGTGTACCCAGTCTCCACTGAGCACCCGTATACCATCTCTGATGTCAAACACCAATGGATATGGGATCATCCATCGCCCATCTCATGGGTCGAGAAGCGTATATGCTAGTCTACACTGGTATATCGATGTCCCGTTTCGATACACCCACGACTAGGGACCTTGAAGGATGTACTTATGGACTGCCATGTCCCCACTAGTATGATCTGCATCATAGTCCAGGTAATCAAGTACACATCCTAAGGGCTTTACCAACATGTAACTATAAGACAGTATAAAGAGAAAAGTATATATGTTAAGATAAAGAGCAACCAGATAGCATACTATCATGTCGAGCAAGAAAGTCCTCTCTATATATGTCCAAGCATCCAATATAATATACATCATCTGTACAATACTGGCCTTTAGGGCATACATACAACTAACATCAGCCACATGGGTGAGGGGGGAGGGTAGAGAGAGAGTGTTGAAAAAGTAGCCCAAGTCAACACAAGTCAAAGCCCATACTCATTTTTAAAACCCCATGCTTTCTTTTCTTTTCTTTTCTTTTCTTATACATGAAGTGTGAGGGGTGTGGGGGCAGCCATGGCTCGGCCAGCAGCAATTGGATGGGTGTGGTTTTGTATGGTGAGGAAAAAGATAAATACTATTGTTGGGCCACGGCGGCGCCCCGGCCGTCAATTCGATGCCGGATGCGGAACAAAAACTTTTTATGGAACCGGTGCCACCGCAGCCCAAATACCCGGATCGTTCCATTAACCGTAAACTAGCAATATGTAAAAGGAGTTAGGAAATTATACCGATCGATCCGTGTCCTTCGGTCTTCAATCTCCGCACCAAACTCCTCGCTGCTGCGCCGACGAGGTCCGCTCCATGATCACTCCCGTCGGTGTGGCACCACATCTATGAATGTTTATACGGGCTCCCGCCTCGAACCGAGGCAACTCGGACATGAAGTTTGCCAGCGGACATCTCCAAGAAAGAGGTAGAGAAGGTGTAGGATCTTTTATCTCAAGGCACCCAAACGATTGGGTGGAGGTAATTGGAGTTGCCAAGGTGGATGAAAATGTGAGAAAATGATTTTGCACTGAGAATCAATTCCTCACCCAAGAAATGGGCTCGGCCAAAGACAGCACACAAAGTGCACTGGGAGTTTTTTGTGGAGAGTGTGTTAATGAATGAGGCAAGAGTGAGGGTGTGGAAAATAATGAGTGAATGCAACTAAATCAAACCCCCATATTAAAACCTCACCACACTCGAGCCCCGAAAAGCTAACAGCCCCCACTTGTCCAAAGCCCACTCTTTACCACAAAAAAAAACCATTGCCATTTAAAACATGGCGAATTTGCTAAGAACCCCTCCCCTGCCAAAATCAGCCACCACAACAATAAACCATAATCATTTTAAAACAATGTCACTCATAAATGGCCATGCCTCATAAATCATGGCCATGCCTCATAAATGAGGCAAGACCAATCAAGCAGCAACCCCTCTACCAAGATCTTCAGTGCAAGGCAAAAATCAAAGTGGTAAAATCTAACAATGATTAAACAAGGGACGAGACGGAAAAAGGAAAACTGGCAGCTCCCAAAATAATCCCGTAACGAATTACGAGATTATATCTCAACTGTAAATACATATCCGCATTTTTATTCCGACCGAATACAAATGCAATGAGACAAAAAAATATTCCTACAATATAATACTAGGATCCGGCATAAACCAAAGCCCGCTAGTACTATCCGTCCGATCATGATCCGTGCACAAGTGCACACATATGATTGAACCCCGCCATATATCCATACGGCCTCTACAACGTTTCGCCCGAACTTGGGAAACTGTCTGTGGGGGACTCTAATGACTCATCAATACACTGGCACTGGGTATAACCACTAGCACGTCAGAGGTACTAGCTGTAAGTAACGGTTGCCTATGTATTGAACGAAAGGGAAGCTGATGAGCGAACTCATCCTGAAACCCTACTGAGCCAGACAGTGACAATATCCGTACAGTCCGGTCCGTTCGTCTATGAGTATTACATATAGGGCCTAGGGGGCTGGTAAACGTCAGACCCCCAATAGCGGTATAAGTCGTGTCGGAGAGTAGCCCAGAACACCCTGAGAAACTACTGGAATACCTACCAGTAAATCTCGATTACCCTGGCCAGGGATTTCATGTAATGGCTCTCCTAGACACAGCGCGATCTCACCCCCAATACCGGGAAAGACGAATCCCGGACGATCCGCTCACTGCCTCCATTGTTAGTTATATGTATGCCCTAGAGGCCATTACTATACATGAGATGTATATTGTAGTGGATGCTTGGGCATATATAGGGAGGACTTTCTTGCTCGACATGATAGTATGCTATCTGGTTACTCTTTACCCTAACGTGTACACTGATTGTCTCTCTGTTACATGTTGGTAAAGCCCTTAGGATGTGTACTTGACTATCCGGACTATGATGCGGATCATACTAGTGGGGACATGGTAGTCCATAATTACATCCTTCAAAGTCCCTAGTCGTGGGTGTATCGAAACAGGGCATCGATAAACCAGAGTAGACTAGCGTATGCCTTCTCGACCCTTATAGATGGGCGATGGATGATCCCATATCCATTGGTGTTTGACATCAGAGATGATATACGGGTGCAAAGTGGAGACTGGGTACACTGGACGGACTCGCCGAGAACTTCCAGATGGTATTATACCTTACGTCAGATGGCAGTTCTCTGGTGACACTGGTACAGGTTAGTCTGTAGACCCGAGATCGTCAAAGCGTCTTGTGTGATTCCCAGTGTGCTTTGATTTCCACCTTACCACGTCCAAGAGGGCGTGCAAAACGGTGGTTTTTGGGTACAGTCCCGAGTCACATGGTGGCAATGAGCGATAGGAGGGGTTTCGTCTCTCCCGGTATTGAGGGTTGATGTTGCGCTATGCTCGATTGGCCGTAACAAAGAAGTTCCTGGCCAGGGCTGGTTTAGAGATATACCGGTAAGTGTTACCAGTAGTTTCTAGACCCGTTATGAGCCTCACATCGGCATGACTTATCGGTTATTGAGGTCTGACGTTTAGCACCCCTAGACTTGATATGCGACATATCAGACGAGGAGACCGGACTGTACGGTAGTGTCACTGTCAGGCTTTTTGCAGGAGTTGGAGCGGGCTTGCTTGCTGATCTTCTGATCACTCAATACCCGGGTAGCCGTTACGTCCAGCTAGTACCGCTGACGGCTTGTGGGTGCTTAATATGATCATCACCTACTGCCGACGTATTGACGAGTCTTTAGAGTCCTACATAAAGGTTATACTGCCTCAGGCAAAACGAAATAGGAGCGCATATGTGATATATGCGGGACCGAGAATAATGCATGTATGTGATACCGTATTCTGTTCTCGCGACTATTGTATCGGCCCGTTATATGAGATATAGCCGGGTTATCGAATCAAGTGTTGATTCGATAAGTTGGTACATTTTGTGTTAGTCGGTTATATGAGATATAATCAGTTTATTAAGTCAAGTGTTGATTTAATAATTTAGTGTATAATTGTATATGTGATATACTAATTTACATTAACTAACATTGGTTCACTTAAGCATTTGTTTTTCTCACTTGTGCACAACTTAATATATATGTGATATATATTAATTTGTGTTCATTTCGTATCAAGGTTATTGATACACACTACATGGGTGTATGAGACATACACCATTATAATTATATTGGTTAGGTTTTTATATTTAAAGTAATTCTAAAAAAATGGAAAATGTGCTCACATGCATGAAGCTTCATGAAGCTTATGGTTGCATTGACTTAGTCCACTAGTTTTGTTTTACTTAAGATATTAATTAACCTAACCACTATAATTAGCCATGGTTATGTCTCTACATGAGTTAGTATATGATACCCACTCACCCATGGTTAGGTAACTCTCTCTTGATTAGTTTCATTCTCATTTTGAGCTCATCTTCTTTCTCCTTCAATTTCTTTCTAGGGTTTGATAAAGAGAGAGATATGTCGTGAGATAAGAAATTCTAAAGTGTACCCATTTCCTATTTTATCATCCTCTACTAGACTAGCACTTTAGTTTGGGGTGTTTGCTTCACTAATTCTCTAGTTAGTGAAGTAGAAGCTTGAGTACGTATTCTCTCGACGTAGATCATCTTCGGCCTCGAAGACTTCAAGCAATACCGTTGCAATCTTCTCATGGAGCCGTCCGAGTGTCCGGGAGTTCGATGATCGCAGCGAAGGGACTACAACAAGGAGCTTTAGAAGTGAAGGACCGATCTACAAAGGTTGTATTTCGTATTCACTTAGTAATAATTGTTATTTACTAGCATGTGTTACCCTAATTATCTAGCAAAGATCTTATTTAGAGTTATTCGGCACGGCTAAAATTTTAATCGGGCATGGTTGATACCTTGTAGAACCTTGTTAGAGTGCCTAGTAACCCTACATTGGAATCAGAGCGTAGCTAGAGCATTAGGCGACGTGTATACGAAGTTAAAACTCTGAACGAACACCGAATCGACGAAATAACCCCCTCTCTGGTCAATTTTTAAAAACTGTGATTTTTCTGAATTAAAAATACCTAAAAAATTCAGCAGGTGATTATAGGAATTACTGTGCAAAACGATGACGTAACACGTACGGATCGCCGCGGAACCGCGGCCATACCCTGCTTGGGCCGAGGATCCGCGGTCGTACAGTGAGTGTTTACTGTTCTTTTGGCACAGTAATGCCCGTAGCTGCTAGTTATATTTTCTGGGTATTTTTAACCTGACTCATGTGTTAAGTGTTCTGGGGTTTATTTTGTATTCGTTGATTCGATCGGAAAATTTAATTTCGTTATGTTTTCCGGATATTTAGAAAGTATTAAAAAGTTCGGACGGATATCAATAACTCACTTTTTTCCGACCCGGAAAATTTCCAAGTGTTGGATATTTCCATTATTTAAGAACGTCTAAATCGTGCAAGTTACGCGATGGACCCTCTAGAAGACAACAAACCTTAACCCGATTATGTGACCGTCTTGAACTGCCTTTTGAACCTTAGGGTTTGGGGCAGTACGGCGTTGCCACATGTGAGGCGTTGGCTTGACCCTTGTACGGCTGGACTATTGGTACTGTGGCATGTGATGATGTTTTTAAACTCCCCTCAAGTGTTGAGAACTATTTGGGAAAACTTGGGTGTTTGATTATTCGATTGGAAAGTTTAACATGGTCTATTTGTCTGGAATGTGATACAATATTTGGAATCCACAAGTAGTTATGAGATAACTAATTTGAATGTTATAAACATAGCAGTTTAGTCTCAAATGATCGGTTGCCACGAAATTTTGATGCGATCAAAAGTCCGTTGCAATCACGTAGCGTACGCGGATACTCGTCGGGTAAGCTTAATAGACAGCCATGCCCCAAAGCCCCGACCAAGTGACTGTAGGAGAACCCCGTCGTCAAAAGCATCCGTTTGGGTGCTAGCGACAGCGGTGTTCCGCCTTAGTGCACTTCGTCGACGGCATCCGGGGGTGCGGCCGTCTACTAAAGTTTGCGACAAGAATTCGATCACATATCGGGAATCTTGTTGAATTGCCCGACTAGATATTGAAAAGTGTTTTCGATATAGAGACTAAAATGTGGGGTTTATAATTGGTAGGCATGTGATGTCTAAGGAGGTTGCGGATTCCAACTGTTGTTGTTTTACACTTTTTTTCTGCGACCGTAAATGTAATATGTGTTATCGCCGGTTTCGTTGCTATATGTCAATGACAATTGGGATGCGCATATTTACTTACGTTGATGACATGAGATGTTATGTGTTGCTGGATATGTTATATTAGATCATCGCGTTTTGAATAGCCGGGGTTTTTTATGTGAGATGAGGGTTTTTATTTTCATTCATGTAAAATTTATTGTATGTAATATTCTTTATTGGGGCACTTTCGGGATGAGGTTGATGTCACCATTTGTATATTATTTACTTTTCCGTACTAGGATAGACCCAAGGAGGAGAGCACAAGTAACCGAGTTCCAGAGTCCAGTGGGAGACCAACTCGAGGAGTCGAGTCCGGGTCTCCTAACTCTAGAATTGGAAGGGTTGCTTGCCGCTCTCGTAGGGATCTAGGGGTGTGGGTTTGGCTATTCATCGCGACCGTGGAATCCTTGTTTTATACATGCTCGTATTAAAACACGGACGTCCTAGTATATCCAATGTTTCATATGTTTCTTCTGCTGCGATATCTGTGATGTGATCATTTGATATGTTGAGATAGATACTGTATATAGTATATATGATATATTATATAAACGTTACTTATGTTTTGCACCAGCGCTAGCCCTGCCCCGCTCTGCCGTTAGTTACCTAACCAAACGGTGCACGAGGGGACATCGAGGCGAATGCGGATGGCATAAGTGTACGTCGTATTTATCTGTGATGTTTAGGTGCTTAAATGATGGGACTTCATTAATGTGATTAATAAAAAAAAAGAAACCTAAAAGATCTTGTGGAATTGAATTTTCAAAAACAGGTAGCTATAGTTCTTGCTTTGCATTGCGGTGTTCCTCGTAGAACATCCTGCACCTTATTCGATAAGGAAAGGGCCGAGATCCCTTCGCCGGGAGTGACCCCTTTAGCAATAACTGGCAGATGCTACAACACTCGGTTTGTCTTTTGATTGCTTTTGGAGTTCTTGCTTTGCACAGTGATATATATGATATATCCTGCACCTTATTCCATAAGGAATGCCCGAGATCCCTTCACCGGGAGTGACCTCTTTAGCAAAACTAGTAAAAGCCTCAAAAAAACTCCATTTTAAAATCATTTGATTCTACAACGATATCAAGTTCATTACGCAATAGGTTTTCAGAAAAACCTGTCATAGCCCTCCGTCATTTCAGATAAGTAGTAGTTAGTATTCGTGCTGCGGTAGTTTGGCATTCGTCAAGGCGTAGTGTACGGTAGCTAACTAGTGCTTATCTGCTAGCATACGATGCGATTGGATTAGGGTATTCGTGCGGCGTTGTCTGGCATTCGTCAAGGGTCATGCGCGTGGGTTTAATTAATCAGGAAATGTACGGGTTGAACTTGACTAGCGGACTATGGGTGGTTTGGCATTCGTCAAGGTCATAGGACGCTAGGGGCAAAATATTATTGGGAATTTCAAGTGTTGAAATTTGCAATGAGATTGCATACCTTCTATGAGATAGTTGTATCCCGATACCCACCGCGAGTAATTGTTACTCCTGGGAGAGTTTTACACATTACAATTAGACGATCAAGTAGGTGTCTAGAAAGGTGTCAACGGGGTTACGCCTCTGGGAAAACGAGGTTTACTTTAATTAGGTCCGTGCGAAAGCACGGGAAACCTCCCTCAAAGTACCGACACTGGCCTGGCTGAAAGATTGGCGAAGTTGTATGGTGTAATTAATCCCGGCTAGTCTTTCCTTTTATGGTTTGAAGGAAGATTTGATAAAAACAGTGGGAGCCATCATGATTAGATAAAATAATAACCAATCTGATCTTGTAAGAGCGCACGCAGAGTGTTTTCTTCTCTCTCTCTCCAGGTAGCGACCATATCACGCCTTAATCAAGATAATAATACGGATGTATTGACCGAACCCACTTGTTATACTGTGCTAGGGGAACGTTGGTCCCGCTCCAACTTATAATTGTTATAAGACAGCAGGAAATAGGGGATTACCAGAATTCCCGTGCCGCCCAAACGAAAAAAGTGCATGATGATGCATCTTCTTCGGGTGTGTTCATTACAGAGAACTGTTTCTCAGTATCCTTTACGTCCTGGGTATGAGATACCGGATCAGGATCCCGCATATGTAATCTGTTACATGGGCTACAGATAGGTAGAGAACTGAGAACGGGTGATAAGTTTCATGAGATAGAAAACGGTGTAAGTGTTGCAGCCAAGTCTGTTGGTCACTATCACCCAGTATTACCAGAATACATTGATTCTGAACGAATGTCATTAGATACCGAACCTGATATACAACATCATATCAGTCTCTTTATTAGTAAAGAAGGATATAATTTTGTATTGTTGGATAATGTTTTGAACATTTCCTATATCAAGAGTTGATCGGTTCAGGCACGTTATCTAAAAGCATTGACGTTCTAAATCAAACTACAGTTCTTAGTATACAGAACACACACAAGAGGAAGAGTTCAAAACTGAACGAATCCTTCTTGTGGTATTTTAGACTAGGTCATATCAATGCGACCCGACTAACTGAAGTTATATATAGATGCATATTTAAATTAGTTTGAATTTACATCTTGTGAAACTTGCCGGTCATGTCACAGAGATAAGATGACCATAGCTCTGTTTATAGGAAACAGAGAAAGAGTTTGTGAACTCTTTGGATGATACATGTTGATGTATGAAGGTCCCCAGTCTACACATGCCAAGACCGGTTCTTTGTACTTCATTGCATTCTCTGATGATCTCTCAAGATTCAGACATATGTTCCTGTTGAAACACAAGTCCGAAGCTATTGAGATATTCACAGAATATAAGTTAGAAGTAGAGAACCAAAATGGGTATAAGTATTATGTCCTTTGATGTTGTAACGTTTTGAAAATCGTTTCGGTGAAATTTCGAAAAAAATCGGTAAAATAAGGGGGTTTTCTGTAAAAAGTAAAAATACAAATATCTTATTATAAAAATTAAATATACATATTCTAGCTATGTAATTGCTATTATTTGGTGTTTATTGAGTCGCTGGTAAAATTTCAAATTTTCTGAAAAAAATATTATTTTATTATTATTTAAGCCGTCACTAATACATTTAATTAGGGAAAATTACAAATTGGAATGAGTTGAAACAAATTTTGTGCATCATAAAACATTAAATAAAATTTTATCATGTGGTTTTTGGAATGAAATCATTTGCCAAAACGGTTTAGAAATTATTGAAGAAAAAAAGGCTTTTTTTTAGCGTAAATGGATGTTTGGGGTATTATATTTATCATTTTTCATCACCCCACACCCGTACCCACATCCACACACTCCCATTTACTTCTCCCCTTGATGAATTCAGCAGCCCCCATTTTTTTCCCCACTTGAATTTCAAAGGAAAGAAATGAAAGAAAAGAAAAGAAAATGGAGAAATGGGGTGGACTTTTGACCTTGAATTGACATTGACTTCTCCCCCCACTTTCTCTACCTCCCTCTCACTCCTCTCCCCCTCCCATTCCAGCCGAAATCTCCTTCTACAGCAGCAGCAGCCCCCCCTCCATTTTCCCTTCTCTTTTCTCTTCAAGACTTCATCAAAAATTGCCTCAAAATCCATCAAAAAATCCCAAAACCCAAATCCGACTCCTACCCATTTTAGCTTAGCCCGTATAGCATGGATCTTTGTGAAAAGAGAGCATTTTGGGAGGCCATGGATGCTTGTGGATCTTCAAATGTTTTTGGGTATAATTCTAAAACATTTTTGCTTAATTTGTTACAAATTTCTTAAAACTAAACTACTTAAGTGTTAATTAGGCTTAAGTTGCAAGTTTTGGAATTCAAGTTAGGAATTTGAATGCAAGTTAGGATTTTATAAAATTGGTGTATGGTTGTGTGTTATATTTAGGCTTTTTGTCATGTTAATACAAGATTAGTAGCTTGTGCTAATGGTTAGTTTAAAAATTGTGTTAATTTGCTAATTTGCTTACTAGGTTTTTGAAATTTGTTAAATACTTGGGATTAAAAATGTGTTTAGGTTTTTCTTGACTTCATTAACTTTATTAAGTGTGGTTTAATGCTTTAGATCATGCAAATCTAAGCTAGATTGTAGTTTGTGCATTTTTGCTTTGAAATTGTTAAATTTTAGGTATTTTGTAAACTAGAATGTTAGGGTTTTTGGAATTTAATGAGATTAAATTCCGGGAATTGTTTATATGACTTATTTAAGATATTTAATAAGTATATTGGCCGCTACATTCATTTAAACGTCATGTTTTGTACAAAAACGGCGAATTGTGCTTGCTAGATTTTCGGAAAAATGACTTTTTAAGTGAAATTGGGGTTTTTGTGAGTTTTAACCTAGTTTATATTAAAATTAGTGTTCGTGAATGTGCAAATGAGTGTGAATGTGCAAATGAGTGTGATTGGATTTTTCTCGATGGTTTGACGTTTGTACATCGACATCGAGGGTTGGTTTGACTATTCTTGCATGCGTAGGCGATAGGTTTGGACCTATGCGTGATACGCGTGCCGATTTGATTTTCGTATGCCGTTTCGATTTCGAATTTAGTTTTAATGCGATATGGTGCGTTATGATATGTAGGTACCCCCATGTGGACTTCGAGACGACAAGCAAGCGCGTGGCGACGTCGGCACCGGCTAGCGAGGATCAGGTGAGTAGATTTATATCTACGGGGAGAAGTCGGGTGGATGGCGTATAGCACCCCCGCAGTCCGTGGTGGTGTATACGGATGCGTATACACACCAACAATTATTATATGTTATTTGGGATTAATAACGATGCTTAGGATGGATATTGGTGTGTTGAATTACTTTAGTGTTGCGAACCCTAGGGTAGTGTTGCACTACACATACACACATACATACTTGCATACATTCCTATTGATATATGCTCATGGGATTCTTATAGTTATGGGTTCACATGGGTATGGGACTATGTGTTCACATACGGATTTGAGGATGATACTTGGGATTGAGCTGAGTCGATGAGATTTGATTTGAGGCCGTGAGATCGGTGATACAGCAGGGTTCGTATCTTAGATATGACATGACGTTGTAGCGGGTCCTTGACGTAGTGTTTCATACACGTCCATGCATACATAGGCGGTATCAGTATGGTACTAGACGTAGATCAGTACCGCGATCATGATATTTGATAAATAGGATACCAGGTGAATAGTATGATGAATGTGATATTGACCCGTACCCAGATTTGGGATGCCGTACGACGGATTTACGTACGAGCTATATTGATGATTGATCCGCACTCTTGACTTGGGATGCCTGATTATAGATATGGTATCGGATATGATATTATTGAGGCGGGATCACCGACTATACATATACAATATGTATATGTATCGACTCAGATGATAGGCGGTTTCCTTACCTGTAGTTCAGCTTGTTAGTTCAGCCGTTTAGTTTAGTGTAGTTGTTAGATTAGATTAGACTTCTTACCTATTTCAAAACTAACGAATCGTGGGTATTTTAGAAGACAGCCCAAGGGATCCTACGGATATTTCAAAAGACGTATCTTTTCATAAAAACACCGTAGCTCCTATTTTCAAAACCCCATGATTCGTGTTATTTCAAAAGGCACCATTTGTAGGACTTATATTAGATTATTACAGATTAGTTATAGTTGCGTCTAGTATTCAGCTCCCGCTGATTTTTTACTGTTCGCTCCGCATCGCATACTTATATTATAATTTCTTATTGCATTATTAATATCATGCTGTTCTGACACCAACACCATTACCGATGACGCGTATGTACTACGTACACTTACTTGCCGGCTCACACACATCTTCATCGGTAATTGACATGTCACGAACACTTTAGAAAATACTATTTCATTTGATATAGGTTGTTAGCTAATAGTTTAGACATGATATTAGTGTACTTGCCTTATATGCTAGTTAGACATTGTAGTATTGCCTGAAAGTGCACGGCGGCGCCCCGGCCGTCAATCCGACGGCCAAATACGGAAGCGGTGATAAACTTTAATTTTCTTGAACTGGCAAACCGCCACGCACTAATACCCGGATCGAACCACTAACTAATCCTAGCTATCAACAAGAAAAGGAAGAGAGATATACCGACAGATCCGAGTCCTCCGGTCTTCTCGTCGTCGTCCCGATCTCCTGCGGAATGTCCCGTCTCCTCCTCATCGCCGGAAGTGCACCACATCGCCTACTTCTTTTACGGGCTCCCATCTCAATGCCGAGGCAACTCGGGCATGAAGCTGGCTAGTCGACGTGCCCAAGGTTTGCTGTAGAATATCTAGTGAGCAAGTCTCATTTTGGGGTTTGTGGAATTGCCTTTTGTGGAGGAATTGAACTTGGGGCTTTTTGGATTGAACTTGTGGGATTTTTGCAACTTGAAATGAGCTAAACATCCCCAACAAAAATTTGGGACAGCCCCCACAATGCTTGGGCCGGCCATGAGAGGTGAGGGAGGGGAAAGAATGAGAGAGCCCTCCAAAAAGGAGAGAGTGGGAAGGCTATATTGCAAAAAGGAAATCATGAAAGAATATGGTCACAATCACACCCACTCTCAACTACTCCAACAACCTCATCATCAACAACCATGATGACAAACTATAACCAACACTCCACTACAACTATCACCTCACAAAGTCAAGCAATGATAGAAGAAGAAGTCAAGGTCAAAGAATGGTGCACCATCATGATACAAGAATATGCAAAGACCCCCTCCACAAAAGCTTATTTGCAACAATGCAAATAAGCCCTCCTCCACCAATCTTCGGCCAATGAACGATACAAAGGAAATTGGCCGAAACGGAAAGCAAACTGGCAACTCCAGAAAACTGGTCCCGTAATAAAATACAGGAAAACCCCGATACTGTGCATACACACCCGCATTTGTATTTCGACCGAAATACAAATGCAATGAGACAAAATCTACACTGTACTATACTAGGATCCGGCTTATACCAAAACCGGCTAGTAATATCTGTTCGATCCTGATCCGTGCAATACCGCACGTATCTGATCGAACCCTGCCATATAACCATACGGCCTATAGTACAAACTGTCCGATCCTGATCCGTGCAATACCGCACGTATATGATCGGACCTTGCCATATCTCCATACGGCCTCTACAACTTTTCGCCCGAAAGCTGAGTAACTGAATGTGGGGGACTCTAAAGACTCGTCAACACCTTGGTTGTGGATTTAACCACTAGCACGTCAGAGGTATAAGCCAATACGTAACGGGCTGTTGGAGATAGTGCCCTCAGAGCCAATTATTGGATCACAGGCACGTGATTGCAATGATTGAGGGAGGACCTATCCCGGTAGGACAATCTTACTCGAGATGATAGTATGCTATCTGGTTTATCTTTATCATCGTGTACTGCTTTAGGTGACCTGACATGTCGCTATTACACGTTGATAAAGCCCCTAGGATTCTTGCTTGACTACCAGCAGTATGATGGCGATCATATACGTGGGAGCTGGTAGTCTATAAGCACATCCTTAAAAGGTCCCTAGTCGTAGGAGTTTCGAGACAGGGCATCGGTACTCCATTAGTAGACTAGTGTATACAGTCGAGACCCCGACGAGGGGCGGTGGCCGGTCTCACAAGCCACTGGTGTCAGTTGGTTCACCTAAGATGTATACAGGTGCTCATTGGGTTATGAGTACACCGGATAGGACTCGCCGGGAACATGCTAGTTGGTATTATACCAGATGTCAGATAGCAGTTCCCTGGTGACATGTGTACAGGTTAGTTCATCGACCTGAGATCGTCATTTGTCTCGTGTGAGTTCCCACTGTGCTTTGATTACTACCCTACCACGGCTCAAAGGAGTCGTGCAAACAGGTTTTAGTTGGGTACAGTCCCGAGCCACATAGAGGCAGTGAGCGGATCTTCAGGGGTTTGTCTCTCCCGGTATTGGGGGTGAGGTCGCGCTGTGTCTAGGAGAGCCATTACACAAATCCCTCGGCCGAGGCAGGAGATTTACTGGTAGGTATTCCAGTAGTATCTCAGGGTGTTCTGGGCTACGCTCCGACACGACTTGTACCGCTTTTGGGGGTCTGACTTTTACCAACCCCCTAGGCCCGACATGCGATGCTCATAGACGAACGGACCGGACTGTACGGATATTGTCACTGACAGGCTCAGTAGGGTGTCAGGATGAGTTCGTTCATCGACGTCCCTTTTGGTCAATAGCTGGTGGCCCGTCACGTATTGGCTTATACCTCTGACGTGCTAGTGGTTAAATCCACAGCCATAGTATTGACGAGTCTTTAGAGTCCACCACACTTTCAGTTACTCAAGCTTTCGGGCGAAACGCTGTAGAGGCCATATGGAGATATGGCAGGGTCCGATCAGATACGTGCGGTATTGTACGGATCAGGATCGGACGATTTGTACTAGTGGCCGTATGGATATATGGCAGGGTTCGATAAGATACGTGCGGTATTGCACGGATCAGGATCGGACGGATATTACTAGCCGGCTTTGGTTTAAGCCGGATCCTAGTTTAGTACAGTGTAGATTTTGTCTCATTGCATTTGTATCCGGTCGGAATACAGATGCGGGTGTGTATGCACAGTATCGGGGTTTTCCTGTAATTTATTACGGGACCAGTTTTCTGGAGTTGCCAGTTTGCATTCCGTTCCGGCCGGTTTTCCTTTGTTCTTTCCCGGCCGGACCTTTTGATGGAGGGTGTTATTTGCAAGTTTGCAAATAACATATTGTGGAGGGTTTATTTGTGAGATGAGAGATTATGATAGCATCTTTAGATTCCCTTTCCATCTTTTCTTTTCATGCATCATTACATGTATTAATGAGATGAGATTGATTTATGTTTAGATGTGAGGCTTGCTTTTGTGGATATGGTCACCATATGCTTTTACTACACTCACCCCTTTGTTAATTTCCTCCTAGTTATGGCCGGCCACATCTTGGAGTGAAATGAGAGGAATTCATTTTGGTTGAGGGAATTATCTATATCTCATTTGCATGCTTGCCACAAAGAAATCCTTCTCCTCTCCAAAGTTCATATTGATTCCTCCATCAAAGGCAACTTCACTACCGCAAATGAGACAACGATTCTACACTACATTCTACAGCAAATCTTGGGCGCGTCGGCTTGCCAACTTCGCGCCCGAGTTGCCTCGGTATTGAGGTGGGAGCCCGTAAAAGATGCAGGCGACGTGGTGCCCTTCCGGCGAGGAGGCGACGACATGGAGACAAGACTTTCCGCGGGAGATAGGGACGATGACGAGAAGACTGGAGGACTCGGATCGCTTGGTATACTTCTCTTCCCATCTCTTGTTTGCTAGTATAGGTTAATGGTTAACGATCCGGGTTTTATTGTCCGCGGTAGCGCCAGTTTCCAAGAAAGGAAAATTTTTGATTCCGCATTTTGGCCTCGGTAAGACGGCCGGGGCGCTGCCGTGGCGCAACATGGTATCAGAGCCACGCCATTAACCTTGTCTAGCTTGCTCTAACGTGTTTACAAGTTTGATCGATCGGATTTTCCAAAAACCACATTTCCATGTCGCACTTTCTGTCGATTTTTTCCTTGATCTAAAAATTATTTGGTACATTGGAAAATTACGTGCAGGGTTTTTTATGAATTCTGTGAAAATTTGGTACGCTGATGTTACTGTAGCGCGGCGGATTAGCGGCCAAAACCACGTTTTGGCCGCGGAACCGCCGCCGTTTTGTGGCCAAACCGTACCAAATTTCTACAGTGGTTTACTGACATGAAAATAGGGTTTCTGGTATATTCTTTTTGGGCCCAGATGTTTTTGAGTGCTACAGTTGTGCTTGGGGCCCACTTCGGAAAATTCAGTCGATCGAATATTTTAAACATGTTATTTCACAGTATTACATTATATCTGCGACCGTGAATGTCACTTGATCGGTAAATCCTGTCTAACTTCTATAGCCCGGTTAGACAGATTTGCGAACGTGATTTTCACGTTGATGTTCTGTGTTTATGCTGTGATGTTGTGGATCGGTCGTGGGGATAGCCTGGATGCAATGCTAGTACAGTTTTGTTCTATATGTACATTTGATTTTGCGGGGCGAGCGTCCGACATGTGGACAGCCGTCACTGCCTGTTTGTATTATTCTTTTGGGGCACGACCTGGTTGCGGTCGATGTACCCGTTGTATGTATATTTTACTTTCTGTACTAGGATTACCCCACGGAGGGGTGCACGGATAGCCAGGTTCTAGAGGTCAACGGGCCCGCATCTCATGGCATTGAGACGGAGGGGGCTTCACTCTAGGATTGGCGGGCTATTCGCCGCACTCGTAGGGGGTACAGGTTGACCCAGGAGGGGTGCCCAAGTTACCGGATTCCATGAAGTGCTGGGTGGTCCATTCACGGTGCTGAAGGGGGCTGCCTCGCTTCAGGTTTTGGCGGGTGACTTGCCGCGCCCGTAGGGGTCTAGGTTTTCATTGCACAGGCTATCCACACGACCAGGGGAACATCGGGTTTCAGCAGCGGCTCTGTGAAACCCGGGGCTTCCAGATATCTGTATTGTTATGTGATGCTGTATATTTCTGTGATGTTGCATTTTATCACGCCTTGAGAGAAAATAATATATTGGTATATATATTAGTAGATGTTGTATATGTTTTACATCCGCGCTAGTCCAGTCCCCGCTCTCTCGTTAGTTAGCTAACCTAACGGGTAATGACGGGACCCAGAGGCGAATGCGGATGGCATATACGTACATCAGTATATTTTCGTTCTTTGTGGTGTGATCAATTGGTGGGACTGCGTTGATTCGGATCAATGCAAGATAAACAAACCTATTCTGATGTTGTTGGAACACTTTTTCAAAAAGCTGTTATTGCAAGGACGTTCACTTTTGTTTTGCATCGTGGTATTCAGTTGGAATATCCTGCTCCTCAGTCAACGAGGCAAGGGCCGAGATCCCTTCACCGGGAGTGACCCCTTGGACAGAAGTTTGCGTCAGGGCAATAACTTCACTATAGCCGATTACTTTTTGCTTTGCATCGTGGTATTCAGTTGGAATATCCTGCACCTCATTCTACGGGGAAAGAGCCGAGATCCCTTCACCGGGAGTGACCTCTTTAGGAAAGTGTTTTCGTCACTATATTTTTATAAAAAGATATCCAGTTCCTTCAACGATATCAAGTTCATTACGGTAAAAGGTTTTTCGCCAAAATCCATCTGTAGCCCTCCGTCATTTCAGATTAGTATTGCTTAGTATTCGTGCTACGTATGCCATGCATTGCCGAGGCGTAGTGTTCGGTAGCTGTGTAATATTTTTCTGTCGCTTGGATAAGTGGATTGGTTAGGACAGTCGTACGGTTATGTTGGCATTGTCAAGGACTCGTACGGGTGGGTTTAACGCAATCAAGATAATGACGGGTTGAACTTGACTAGGACTCTTTGATATGTTGGCATTGTCAAGGTCACTTGGGTCCTAGGGGTAAAAATCACATCGGGAGTTTCAAAAGAACTGAAACTTGCCAGGCATGCGCATACCTTCTGGAGTGTGGTGACTTGAGTGGATTCCGTCAAGTTATCATGCGATGATAGTTGGATCCCGATTCCCACTGATGAGTTGGTTTACTCCTCGGGTGATCCCGGCTAATTCTTCTTTCAGGTTTGGGGAAGAATTTGACGTTACAGTGGGAGGTTTCCTGATTAGATAAATTGGTAACCATTCTGATCTAGGTTAGAGTGCACGCTGAGTGTTTCTTTTCTGTCTCTCTGGCAGCTACCTTTGACCCGACCCTAAGACTATGACTCAGTAACCAAGTTGACCGAACCTTCTTAACACTGGCTTTTGGATTGTCAGAGTTGCAGACCTCATTGCCACTCCTACTTTTACCCTTTTCTCCAGGACACCCCGTATTACTACGAACGTCCACTTCCATTGGACAAAACCATCGTATGGTTATATACGAACTCGAAGGATTTCGAGGATGGTTTCTGGTTCTGGAGAAAACGAATAGGATTATTCAGTTGTCTTTTCCTTTCACCTTCTCTCAGGTTGCGAGTACTCCTTGGTTTAGGAGATAGTACACCTATTACGACAATTGGATAGTCTTCTTCCAAACCTTAGGCTGGTGCCGACCGGTAGGGAATGAAGAAAACCAATTAGCATAACGATGGTGTGCAGAAGGTATTAAGTTAAGACAAAGCAAGGGATTAGTAAGAGGGCAAAGTAAATTGTGACTGCTATTCACGATCAAACCAAGTATTTCTTCGCCAATCCTAAATAACCTTTGTATTTCTCCAGGACATTCCGTATCACTACGAAGATCCACAGTATATTGGATACTCCATCGTATGGTTATATACGAACTCGAAAGGAACTTGTTCCAGTTCGGGGATGGATTCTGGTCCAGGAGAAATGGGAATAAGGTTTATTCAGTTGTCTTTTATCATCACCTTCTCTCGCATTGCGAGTGCTCCTAGGACTAGGACAGTACACCCATTATGCTTATTGGATAGTCTTCTTCCAAACCATAGGCTGGTGCCGAACGGTAGGGAAGAAAGAAAACCATTTGGCCTAAGGGGTGTGCAGAAGGTAATGACTTAAAAAATATAAAGGTATTTGGAGAGGTGGCAAAGAATTATACGGTTATAGTTGTGAATCTGGATAATGGTAGAGGCATTACTAGGAATACCAGGATACCCTATCGAAACATTTCAATGTTTCAGTTCAACTGTGTACTGTTAAAATAAAACTGATTTCCCGATTATACACTTACTCCAGGGTATGTATTTACCAGGTATGATTCTCACATCTGTATGGTTTTACAGATGATGAGTGGGAGTAAGTTATTGGGAATTGGGTGATCATCCTCATTATATCGGGATTCGTTGTAATCGGTGATATTTGAGGAAGTCACCTGGGTTGTTTGCCGGACGGCAATTATTTGGTTTTGAATATCCGCTGTTGTGCACCAATTTCAAATTGATATATCTGTACGTCTATTTTCATAGAGTGAGATATACCTTTTGATATTATGTCAATGACATTTACCTATATCAGTGGATGGTTAGGTAAGGAGCATCAAACAGCGGTGAAATTCTTCTTAACCATAAGTACAGTTTTCAACCTACGACGCACAGTGAAAGAGTTGTAAGACTCAGCGGACTTATACAGAGTATTGTATGTTGTCCAGTATCCATTAGGACAGAGGGGTTGGTCCTCCTACTATATTTTGTTTACTTTTAACTTCTCTAGTTCTTAGACATGTGTTTCGTACAAACACAGGGTCTAAGTTTTGAGGAGTTATAGGTATTTGAATAGAGTAGAGAACCAGGTGTAGCAAATATCGAGATTCTTCAAAGTGATCGAAGATGTAGATACTTGTGTATGGTATTCAGTTGATAGTAATGATAAAGAGAAATTGCTTCTCTTTCAGGTTACTCATAATTGGAAGCATTCCTAAGTTGAGTAACGCTGATCGGCCTCTCTCCATTTAGTTGACATGCACTGGAGACAGTTGCATGATTTTGAATCTGGTTCAATTAAATCAGTGCATCTAGTTCTATATTGGATATAGTACAGTTCATATCTTAACATTGTTAAGGTACGGGGAGTTGTCCGGCTTATGATTAAAACCAGACTCTGGATAACTCAAGGCACGTTTCTGTAATGGCTGTTTGTGGGTAGACCCAGGCTATGACGAGGGTTGACTTTCTACCATCTGGCAGATCGATAGAAATATTGTTCTAGACTCGCCACAGTTTTATTAAAAATGGATTTTTTCAAAAACAGTAGTGGGAGTATGGTAGAACTGGAAGTGATTCCAGAACCGCAAACGATTACTGAAGATTTGATAAGGAACCTAAAGATTCAATCTGATTTGACATTCCATTGGCCACTCCGCAAATTAGGTGGGTAACTTCAGGTACCCGAGAGGTACTCCGGTAACCTCAAGGACGGTGACAGGGAAGTTCTTGTTTACCCACACTTGCCATTGCTGTTGTTCCAGGCTACGAGACCCGGCAGGAGGATGAGTATAGCGTTGTTCTAAACTAGCTTTAGAAGTGCACGTCTATATGACTCTGCCAGAGGGTTGTCGTAGTCAGTGGGAGCAGCGGAAGCATTGGTGGACATCAGGCTCATGTCTATTTATAGACTAAAGCAGATATAGCGGAGATAGATCATCTATTTCTGATGTGACAGTCATAGGTTTGACGTCATCAGAATAGGGGATGGATCTGTTAAGAAGATAGTAGGGTGTAATGTCTTGGTTTTGGATGACGCACACAGAGTAGGAAAGGAAACTCCTATACTACGATCGGTTATACTTTGGTTGTCAAACAGTGTTTTCTCCACATAGGACTTGGATATTTTATCATACATTCTGGTTACTAGATCTATGGTTTTAGATCTAGATTTGGGTGGTTTCCCAATCAGGGTACTTAGACAGCATTCTAAGAGTATTTAGAATGGACGACTCCTAGCACGGTTGTGTACCTGCAGGTGAAGGAGTCACCCTCTCTAAAGGTGTCTTACAGACTAAAGGGGAGAGGGATACGCATGATTGACAGATCACTTGCTTAGGCAATTGAGTCAATCATGAGATGTCAAGTACCACACCAGATGTTGTTCTTGCAGTAGATGCAATAAGTTGATATTAATCCAATCCTGGAGAAACAGTCGGAAGCAGTTTTAGAACATAAGTTGATGTTCTAGGGATATGATAACGACAGCCTCCTTTAGGAGATGGTTATCATTCCAGGCTTCCAAGGTGACCTGGATGGCAGAGTGGCTGTCAGAGTTATAGTTTTTCTTCTGACGAGGGGCAGTATTTTGGACAGGTGGTCCAAGGCAATACTGAGGGAGGCATGGCGCAGGATACTGATTAAGTTCAGTTGATGATACAGTCTAAGAAGTTTGGATTTGGAGTTCGTTTATGAGCTAGGTCCCATCAGACATCCAGACATATTCTAAGACAGGTATTGCTCATTTCGGGAGATAGCTTTCTCCGTGAACATAAGATATAGAGAGACATAGAAAGAAACATCCCAGCGGATCCACTCACTGAGGCTATTCCTCGAATACCATAGTTTCACAAACGAGCTTTGTGAGACTGACTAGTAGAGGAGTTGGGTGTTCGGTATCACACGGGCTGTGAGTATGCGACATCGCAATAATTAGCCTTGAGTGCAAGTGGGAGATTGTTGGAGATAGTGCCCTCAGAGTCAATTATTGGATCACAGGCACGTGATTGCAATGATTGAGGGAGGACCTATCCCGGTAGGACAGTCTTACTCGAGATGATAGTATGCTATCTGGTTTATCTTTATCATCGTGTACTGCTTTAGGTGACCTGACATGTCGCTATTACACGTTGATAGAGCCCCTAGGATTCTTGCTTGACTACCAGCAGTATGATGGCGATCATATACGTGGGAGCTGGTAGTCTATAAGCACATCCTTAAAAGGTCCCTAGTCGTAGGAGTTTCGAGACAGGGCATCGGTACTCCATTAGTAGACTAGTGTATACAGTCAAGACCCCGACGAGGGGTGGTGGCCGGTCTCACAAGCCACTGGTGTCAGTTGGTTCACCTAAGATGTATACAGGTGCTCATTGGGTTATGAGTACACCGGACAGGACTCGCCGGGAACAGGCTAGTTGGTATTATACCAGATGTCAGATAGCAGTTCCCTGGTGACATGTGTACAGGTTAGTTCATCGACCTGAGATCGTCATTTGTCTCGTGTGAGTTCCCACTGTGCTTTGATTACTACCCTACCACGGCTCAAAGGAGTCGTGCAAACAGGTTTTAGTTGGGTACAGTCCCGAGCCACATGGAGGCAGTGAGCGGATCTTCAGGGGTTCGTCTCTCCCGGTATTGGGGGTGAGGTCGCGCTGTGTCTAGGATAGCCATTAAACAAAGCCCTCGGCCGAGGCAGGAGATTTACTGGTAGGTATTCCAGTAGTATCTCAGGGTGTTCTGGGCTACGTTCCGACACGACTTGTACCACTTTTGGGGGTCTGACTTTTACCAACCCCCTAGGCCCGACATGCGATGCTCATAGACGAACGGACCGGACTGTACGGATATTGTCACTGACAGGCTCAGTAGGGTGTCAGGATGAGTTCGCTCATCGACGTCCCTTTTGGTCAATAGCTGGTGGCCCGTCACGTATTGTCTTATACCTCTGACGTGCTAGTGGTTAAATCCACAGCCATAGTATTGACGAGTCTTTAGAGTCCACCACACTTTCAGTTACTCAAGCTTTCGGGCGAAACGCTGTAGAGGCCGTATGGAGATATGGCAGGGTCCGATCAGATATGTGCGGTATTGTACGGATCAGGATCGGACGATTTGTACTAGTGGCCGTATGGATATATGGCAGGGTTCGATCAGATATGTGCGGTATTGCACGGATCAGGATCGGACGGATATTACTAGCCGGCTTTGGTTTAAGCCGGATCCTAGTTTAGTACAGTGTAGATTTTGTCTCATTGCATTTGTATCCGGTCGGAATACAGATGCGGGTGTGTATGCACAGTATCGGGGTTTTCCTGTAATTTATTACGGGACCAGTTTTCTGGAGTTGCCAGTTTGCATTCCGTTCCGGCCGGTTTTCCTTTGTTCTTTCCCGGCCGGACCTTTTGATGGAGGGTGTTATTTGCAGGTTTGCAAATAACATATTGTAGAGGGTTTATTTGTGAGATGAGAGATTATGATAGCATCTTTAGATTCCCTTTCCATCTTTTCTTTTCATGCATCATTACATGTATTAATGAGATGAGATTGATTTATGTTTAGATGTGAGGCTTGCTTTTGTGGATATGGTCACCATATGCTTTTACTACACTCACCCCTTTGTTAATTTCCACCTAGTTATGGCCGGCCACATCTTGGAGTGAAATGAGAGGAATTCATTTTGGTTGAGGGAATTATCTATATCTCATTTGCATGCTTGCCACAAAGAAATCCTTCTCCTATCCAAAGTTCATATTGATTCCTCCATCAAAGGCAACTTCACTACCCCAAATGAGACAACGATTCTACACTACATTCTACAGCAAATCTTGGGCGCGTCGGCTTGCCAACTTCGCGCCCGAGTTGCCTCGATATTGAGGTGGGAGCCCGTAAAAGATGCAGGCGACGTGGTGCCCTTCCGGCGAGGAGGCGACGATATGGAGACAAGACTTTCCGCGGGAGATAGGGACGATGACGAGAAGACCGGAGGACTCGGATCGCTTGGTATACTTCTCTTCCCATCTCTTGTTTGCTAGTATAGGTTAATGGTTAACGATCCGGGTTTTATTGTCCGCGGTAGCGCCAGTTTCCAAGTAAGGAAAATTTTTGATTCCGCATTTTGGCCTCGGTAAAACGGCCGGGGCGCTGCCGTGGCGCAACACGGGCTACCAGGTATTGACTAAAAGGGACGTCTGTGAGCGAACTCAGCCTGACAACCCTACTGAGCCTGTCAGTGACAATATCCGTACAGTCCGGTCCGTTCGTCTATGAGTATCGCATGGCGGGCCTAGGGGGTTGGTAAAAGTCAGACCCCCAAAAGCGGTACAAGTCGTGTCGGAGTGTAGCCCAGAACACCCTGAGATACTACTGGAATACCTACCAGTAAATCTCCTTGCCTCGGCCGAGGGCTTCGTGTAATGGCTCTCCTAGACACAGCACGACCTCACCCCCAATACCGGGAGAGACGAACCCCTGAAGATACGCTCACTGCCTCCATGTGGCTCGGGACTGTACCCAACTAAAACCTGTTTGCACGACTCCTTTGAGCCGTGGTAGGGTAGTAATCAAAGTACAGTGGGAACTCACACAAGACAAATGACGATCCCCAGGTCGATGAACTAACAAGCACACATGTCACCAGGGAACTGCCATCTGACGTCTGGTATATGACCAACTAGCATGTTCCCGGCAAGTCCTGTCCGGTGTACTCATAACCCAATGAGCACCTGTATACATCTTAGGTGATCCAACTGACACCAGTGGCTTGTGAGACCGGCCACCGCCCCTCGTCGGGGTCTCGACTGTATACACTAGTCTACTCTGGAGTATCGATGCCTTATCTCGAAACTCACACGACTAGGGACCATTTAAGGATGTGCTTATAGACTACCAGCTCCCACGTATATGATCGCCCTCATACTGCTGGTTGTCAAGCAAGAATCCTAGGGGCTCTATCAACGTGTAATAGCGACTTGTCAGGTCACCTAAAGCAGTACACGATGATAAAGGTAAACCAGATAGCATACTATCATCACGAGTAAGACTGTTCTATCGGGATAGGTCCTCCATCAATCATTGTAATCACGTGCCTGTGATAGAATAATTGAATCTGAGGGCACTACCTCCAACAATCTCCCACTTGTACTCAAGGCTAATTATTGCGATGTCGCATAACAGCACGTGTGATACCGAACACCCAACTCCTCTACTAGTCAGTCTCACAAAGCTCGCTTGCGAAACTATTGCGTTCGAGGAATAGCCTTAGTGAGTGGATCCGCCTTGATGTCTCTTTCTATGTCTCTCTATATCTCAAGTTCACGGAGAAACCCATCTCCCGAAAAGAGCAATACCTGTCTTAGAATGTGTCTAGATGTCTGATGCGATCTAGCTCATAAATGAACTACAAATCCAAACTTCTTAGACTGTATCGTCAACTGAACTTAATCAGTATCCTGCGCCATGCCACCCTCAGTATTGCCTTGGACCACCTGTCCAAAATACTGCCCCTCATCAGAAGGAAAACTATAACTCTGACAACCTCCTTGTCGTCTATGTCACCTTGGAAGCCTGGAATGATAACTGTTTCCCGAATGAGGCTGTCGTTATCATATCCCTAGAACATCCACTTATGTTGTAAAACTGCTTCCGACCGTTTCTCCAGGATTGGATCAATGTCAACTTATTGCATCTAGTGCAAGAACAACATCTGGTGTGGTACTTGACATCTCATGATTGACTCAATTGCCTAAGCAAGTGATCTGCCAATCATGCACATCCCTGTCCCCTTTAGTCTGTAAGACACCTTTAGAGAGGGTGACTCCATCTTCTGCAGGTACACTACCGTGCATGGAGTCGTCCATTCTAAATACCCTTAGAATGCTGTCCAAGTACCCAGATTGGGAAACCACCCAAATATAGATCTAAAACCATAGATCTAGTAACCAGTATGTCTGATACAAAATCCATGTCCTTTGTGGAGAAACCACTGTGTGACGACCAAAGTATAATCGATTGTAGTATAGGAGTTTCTTTTCCTACTCTGTGTATGTCATCCAAATACCAGGATATCACACCCTACTACCTTCTCAACAGATCCATCCCCCATTCTGATGAAGTCAAACCCATGACTGTCACATCAGAAATTGATGATCTATCTCCGCTACTGGTGCTTCAGTCTATAAATAGACATAAGCTACCTGTCCACCAATGGTTCCGCTGCTCCCACTGACTACGACAACCCTCTGGCAGAGTCATATATACGTACACTTCTAAAGCTAGTTTAGAACGACTCTATACTCATCCTCCCGCCGGGTCTCGTAACCTGGAACAACAGCAATGGCAATTGTGGGTAAACAAGAACTTCCCTGCCACCGTCCTTGAGGCTACCGGAGTACCTCTCGGGTGCCTGAAGTTACTCACCTTATCTGCGGAGTGGCCAATGGAATGTCAATCCAGATTGAATCTTTAGGTTCCTTATCAAATCTTCAGTAATCGTTTGTGGTTCTGGAATCACTTCCAGTTCTACCATACTCCCACTACTGTTTTCTGAAAAAATACATTTTTAATAAAACTGTGGCAAGTCTAGAACAATATTGCTATTGCTCATCCAGATGGTAGAAAGTCAACCCTCGTCATAGCCTGGGTCAACCCACAAACAGCCATTACAGAAACGTGCCTTGAGTTATCCAGAGTCTGGTTTTAATCATAAGCCGGACAACTCCCCGTACCTTAACATCGTTAAGATATGAACTGTTCTATATCCAATATAGAAACAGAGGCACTGATTTAATTGAACCAGATTCAAATCATGCAGCTGTCTCCAGTGCATGTCAACTAAAAAGAAGGAGGCCGATCAGCGTTACTCAACTTAGGAATGCTTCCAATTATGAGTAACCTGAAAGAGAAGCAAGATCTCTTTATCATTACTATCAACTGAATACCATACACAAGTATCTACATCTTCTATCACTTTGAAGAATCCCGATACTTGCAATATCTGGTTCTCTACTTTATTCAAATACCTACAACTTGTCAAAATTCAGACCCTGTGTTTCCACGAAACACTTGTCTAAAGACTAGAGAAGTCATAAGTAAACCGAATATAGTACGAGGACCAACCCCTCTGTCCTGATGGACCCTGGACAACATACAATACTCTGTATAAGTCCCTTGAGTCTGATAACTCATTCACTGTGTGTCGTAGGTTGAAAACTGTACCTTTGGTTATGAAGAATTACACCGTTGTTCAATGCTCCTTACCTAACCATCCACTGATATAGGTAAATGTCGTAGACATAATTTCAGAAAGGTATATCTCACTCTATGGAAATAGACGTACATATATATCAATTTGAAATTGGTGCATAACTGCGGATATTCAAAACCAAATATTTGCCGACTGGCAAACAGCCCAGGTGATTTCCTCAAATATCAATGATTACAACGAATCCCGATATAATGAGGATGATCACCCAATTCCCAATAACCTACTCCCACTCATCATCTGTAAAACTATACAGATGTGAGAATCATACCTGGTAAATACATACCCTGGAGTAAGTATCTAATCAGGAAATCAGTTTTCTTTTAACATTACACAGTGAAACTGAAACATTGAAATGTCTCGATGGGGTATCCTGGTATTCCTAGTAATGCCTCTTCCAGATTCACGACTGTAACCGTATAATTCTTTGCCACCTCTCCAAATCCCTTCATATGTCTTTAGTCATTACCTTCTGCACACCCCTTTAGGCCAAATGGTTTTCTTCCTTCCCTACCGTTCGGCACCAGCCTATGGTTTGGAAGAAGAATATCCAATAAGCATAATGGGTGTACTGTCCTAATCCTAGGAACACTCGCAAAGCGAGAGAAGGTGAAGATAAAAGACAACCGAATAAACCTTATTCCTATTTCTCCTGAACCAGAATCCATCCCCGAACTGGAACAAGTTCCTTTCGAGTTCGTATATAACCATACGATGGAGTATCCAATAAACTGTGGATCTTCGTAGTGATACGGAGTGCCCTGGAGAAATACAAAGGTGATTTAGGATTGGCGAAGAAATACTTGGTTTGGTCGTGAATAACAGTCGCAATTTACTTTGCCCTCTTACTAATCCCTTGCTTTGTCTGAACTTAATACCTTCTGTACACCGTTTAGGCTAATTGGCTTTCTTCATTCCCTACCGGTCGGCACCAGCCTAAGGTCTGGAAGAAGACTATCCAATTTGCGTAATAGGTGTACTATCTCCTAAACCAAGGAGTACTCGTAATCTTAGAGAAGGTAAAATGAAAAGACAACTGAATAGTCCTATCCGTTTTCTCCAGAACCGGAAACCATCCTCGAATAAATTCCTTCGAGTTCGTATCTAACCATACGATGGTTTTGTCCAATGGAAGTGGACGTTCGTAGTAATACGGGGTGTCCTGGAGAAAAGGGTAAAAGTAGGAGTGGAAATGAGGTTTGCAACTCTGACAATCCAAAAGCCAGTATTAAGCAGGTTCGGTCAACTTGGTCACTGAGTCATTGTCTTAGGGTCGGGTCAAAGGTCGCTGCCAAAGAGAGAGAGAAAAGAAACACTCAGCGTGCACTCTAACCTAGATAAGAATGGTTACCAATTTATCTAATCTGGAAACCTCCCACTGTACCGTCAAATTCTCCTCCAAACCTGAAAGAAGAATTAGTCGGGAACACCCGAGGAGTAAACCAACTCATCAGTGGGAATCGGGATCCAACTATCATCGCATGACAACGTGACGGAATCCGCTCACGGTATCACACTCCAGAAGGTATGCGCATATCTGGCAAGTTTCAGTTCTTTTGAAACTCCCGATGTGATTTCTGCCCCATGCTCTTATGACCTTGGCGAAGGTCAACAAATCATAAGTCACATGTCAAGTTCTACCCGTCATTATCCAGGTTAATTTGAATCAACCCGTACAAGCCCTTGACGAAGGTCAACAAGGCTATACGACTGTCCCAAACCAACGCATCTATCTATGCAGCAGAAAGGTAACAAGCAGCTACCATACACTATGCCTTGACGAAGGTCAACAAACATAGCATGAATACTACGTGCTACCCGTCTGAAACGACGGAGGGCTACGAATGGTTTCTGGCGAAAACCTTTAACGTAAAGAACTTGATATCGTTGAAGGAACGGATAGATTTTCAAAATATAGTGACGAAAACCGTTGCTAAAGAGGTCACTCCCGGTGAAGGGATCTCGGCTCTTTCCCCGTAGAATGAGGTGCAGGATATTCCAAATGAATACCGTGTTGCAAAGCAAAAGTAATCGGCTATAGTGAAGTTAATGCCCTGACGCAAACGTTTTGTCCAAGGGGTCACTCCCGGTGAAGGGATCTCGGCCCTTGCCTCGTCTACTGAGGAGCAGGATATTCCAACTGAATATCACGAAGCAAAACAAAAGTGAACGTCCTTGCAATAACAACTTTTTGAAAAGTGTTCCAACAACATCAGATCAGGTTTGTTTTTAAACTTGCATTGATCCGAATCAATGCAGTCCCATCAATTGATCACACCAAAAAGAACGAAAATATACTGATGTACGTATATGCCATCCGCATTCGCCACTGGGTCCCGTCATTACCCGTTAGGTTAGCTAACTAACGACAGAGCGGGGATTGGACTAGCGCGGATGCAAAACATATACAACATCTACTAATATATATACCAATATATTATATTCGCTCAAGGCGTGATAAAATGCAACATCACAGAGAATGAACAGCATCACAGAAACAATACAGATATCTGGGATCCCCGGGTTTCACAGAGCCACTACTGAAACCCGACGTTCCCCTGGTCGTGTGGATAGCCTGTGCAATGAAATCCTAGACCCCTACGGGCACGGCAAGTCACCCACCAAAACCTGAAGCGAGGCAGCCCCCTTCAGCACCGTGAATGGACCACCCAGCACTTCACGGAATCCGGCAACTTGGGCACCCCTCCTGGGTCAACCTGTGCCCCCTACGAGTGCAGCGAATGGCCCGCCAATCCTAGAGTGAAGCCCCCTCCGTCTCAATGCCATGAGATGCGGGCTTGTTGCCCTCCAGAACCCGGCTATCCGTGCACCCCTCCGCGGGGTAATCCTAATACAGAAAGTAAAATATACATACAACGGGTACATCGACCGCAACCTGGTCGTGCCCCAAAATAATAATACAATCAGGCAGTGACGGCAGTCCACATGTCGGACGCTCGTCCCGCAATATCAAATGTACATAATACAACCACAACTGTACTAGCATTGCATCCAGGCTATCCCCCACGACCGATCCGCAACATCACAGCAAAAACAGAACATCAACGTGAAAGTCATGTTCGCAAATCCGTCTAACCGGGCTATAGCAGTTAGACCGGATTTACCGATCAAGTGACATTCACGGTCGCAGATATAATGTAAATACTGTGAAATAATGTGTTTAAAATATCCGATCGATCAAACTTTAACAAGTGGGCCCCCAAGTACTACTGTAGCACATCAAGAAATTCTGGGCCCAAAATTAATATTCCAAAACCCATATATTAAGCCCACAAAGACATTGTAGAAATTTGGTGCAGGGATCTCCAAAGTGCGCGGCGGAACCGCGGCCCAAAGGGGGTTTTGGCCGCGGTTCCGCGCCTCCACTGTCGATTCACCCTGTCGAATTTCTACAGTAGCCTAGTGGTCTCCAGTACATCAATTTTATACAACCTGAAAAATTTTTGGAGACCAAAAAATTTCAACAGAAAACTGTCAATTGGAAAAACACGGTTTTGGAACTTTTTGATCGATCGAAACAGAAAAACACATTACACCAAGCTAGACTAAGTTAATGGCGAGGCTCTGATACCACTGTAAGTTCACGGCGGTGCCCCAGCCGTTAATCCGACGGCCAAATGCGGAAGCGGTGATAAACTTTAATTTTCTTGAACTGGCAAACCCCCGCGCACTAATACCCGGATCGAACCACTAACTAGTCCTAGCTATCAACAAGAAAGGGTAGAGAGATATACCGACAGATCCGAGTCCTCCGGTCTTCTCGTCGTCGTCCCGATCTCCTGCGGAATGTCCCGTCTCCTCCTCGTCGCCGGAAGTGCACCACATCGCCTACTTCTTTTATGGGCTCCCACCTCAATGCCGAGGCAACTCGGGCACGAAGCTGGCTAGTCGACGTGCCCAAGGTTTGCTGTAGAATATCTAGTGAGCAAGTCACATTTTGGGGTTTGTGGAATTGCCTTTTGTGGAGGAATTGAACTTGGGGCTTTTTGGATTGAACTTGTGGGATTTTTGCAACATGAAATGAGCTAAACAACCCCACCAAAAATTTGGGACAGCCCCCACAATGCTTGGGCCGGCCATGAGAGGTGAGGGAGGGGAAAGAATGAGAGAGCCCTCCAAAAAGGAGAGAGTGGGAAGGCTATATTGCAAAAAGGAAATCATGAAAGAATATGGTCACAATCACACCCACTCTCAACTACTCCAACAACCTCATCATCAACAACCATGATGACAAACTATAACCAACACTCCACTACAACTATCACCTCACAAAGTCAAGCAATGATAGAAGAAGAAGTCAAGGTCAAAGAATGGTGCACCATCATGATACAAGAATATGCAAAGACCCCCTCCACAAAAGCTTATTTGCAACAATGCAAATAAGCCCTCCTCCACCAATCTTCCGCCAATGAACGATACAAAGGAAATTGGCCGAAACGGAAAGCAAACTGGCAACTCCAGAAAACTGGTCCCGTAATAAAATACAGGAAAACCCCGATACTGTGCATACACACTCGCATTTGTATTTCGATCGAAATACAAATGCAATGAGACAAAATCTACATTGTACTATACTAGGATCCGGCTTATACCAAAACCGGCTAGTAATATCTGTTCGATCCTGATCCGTGCAATACCGCACGTATCTGATCGAACCCTGCCATATAACCATACGGCCTATAGTACAAACTGTCCGATCCTGATCCGTGCAATACCGCACGTATATGATCGGACCTTGCCATATCTCCATACGGCCTCTACAACTTTTCGCCCGAAAGCTGAGTAACTGAATGTGGGGGACTCTAAAGACTCGTCAACACCTTGGTTGTGGATTTAACCACTAGCACGTCAGAGGTATAAGCCAATACGTAACGGGCTACCAGGTATTGACTAAAAGGGACGTCTGTGAGCGAACTCAGCCTGACAACCCTACTGAGCCTGTCAGTGACAATATCCGTACAGTCCGGTCCGTTCGTCTATGAGTATCGCATGGCGGGCCTAGGGGGTTGGTAAAAGTCAGACCCCCAAAAGCGGTACAAGTCGTGTCGGAGTGTAGCCCAGAACACCCTGAGATACTACTGGAATACCTACCAGTAAATCTCCTTGCCTCGGCCGAGGGCTTCGTGTAATGGCTCTCCTAGACACAGCACGACCTCACCCCCAATACCGGGAGAGACGAACCCCTGAAGATACGCTCACTGCCTCCATGTGGCTCGGGACTGTACCCAACTAAAACCTGTTTGCACGATTCCTTTGAGCCGTGGTAGGGTAGTAATCAAAGTACAGTGGGAACTCACACAAGACAAATGAAGATCCCCAGGTCGATGAACTAACCTGCACACATGTCACCAAGGAACTGCCATCTGACGTCTGGTATATGACCAACTAGCATGTTCCCGGCAAGTCCTGTCCGGTGTACTCATAACCCAATGAGCACCTGTATACATTTTAGGTGATCCAACTGACACCAGTGGCTTGTGAGACCGGCCACCGCCCCTCGTCGGGGTCTCGACTTTATACACTAGTCTACTCTGGAGTATCGATGCCCTATCTCGAAACTCACACGACTAGGGACCATTTAAGGATGTGCTTATAGACTACCAGCTCCCACGTATATGATCGCCCTCATACTGCTGGTTGTCAAGCAAGAATCCTAGGGGCTCTATCAACGTGTAATAGCGACTTGTCAGGTCACCTAAAGCAGTACACGATGATAAAGGTAAACCAGATAGCATACTATCATCACGAGTAAGACTGTCCTATCGGGATAGGTCCTCCATCAATCATTGTAATCACGTGCCTGTGATCGAATAATTGAATCTGAGGGCACTACCTCCAACATTGCCTACTACTTCATGCATGTTATTATTCACTGTTGTGTCGCATTCATGGATTCTCATGCCTATATTCACTGTTTACATGCTATTGATGACTTGGATTCGGATTTCATGAGATTTCTTGGATTTGGAGGAAAACCGCAAAAAAACATAAATAAACCTTTTCTCCCTTTTAAAATAAAAAGTGCGGTTTTCCCATGATGTATGAGTCGTCCACCATGAGTTTGCTGATGGATTTCGAGACCCGATTCGAGGAGTGGAGGAACCGTTTCGGGTACATGGTGGGCCCGGTATGGTACCCCGGGACAAGAGGAATGTGGTGTTGACGTTGAGCCTGACTGGGGAGCACTACCTACCGGTGATATTACCCGACGCGTCGGATATCCGGAGGATACCGTCGTAGTCTTGAGATGGATGGTAGGGGCCGGTCTGGACTGACGGCGCCCTAGATATTGAGATTGAGACATTGATATTTCGAGACAGTGAGATTTATGTTTTGTGTCGATGCTAGACACTGTTGATACTGATTTCATTTATGATACCTCAGTTTAAAAATACGAAGGAAATCTCACTAATTTATGAAAACAGTTTCTTCATTTACATGTATTCTGTTTTCATGCATGCATACATCATTCATATGATATATTACTACCTGAGGCACTGACACAGGCACATGAGTTTACACTCGGGTTAGATATTTACCCTAGCCATTGTTATAGGCTGCATGTTATATACATTTTGAGGATATATTATGATCATTGACCTAGGATTGCGTTATTTATGCGATTTCTGTGCGTAGATGTTTTTCTATTCACGAGTTGGCAACTCACCCCCGTTGTGCCCCAGTTTCTTGCAGGTTTTGCCGTACAGGTTTAATTACGGCCTGGCGGGCTCAGTTTCATTCGGGTGACTTGCTAGTAGGTGGGTTTTTCTTGTATCGTACCCATTATATTACCTTGTATAATATTATTCCGTTGTATCTAGTAAATTCCATCAACCAAACATGTATTTATTGAGATAGAGACCAGTGTTGTTTATTCTCTCGACCTTAGAGTCGCTCGTTATATTTCTGGTGGTTTTGAGTTTCCTTTTGAGTTTTGATCCTCGCCGCTGGCGTTGTATATTATATTGTTTGTGTGGTTGTGACCGTCGATTGACGAAGAGCTAGCTCCTGCTTGGGGATGCCTTTTTCTTGATTTCGTATACTATTCATGTTGTATCCCGTTTGGGGGCCAGTATTTACAAAGGAGACTCTGCCGAAATTTTCCGTAAATTTTTGATGTTTTTAAAAAACCGCATAATTCGGCTTATGCTATTGAAACAACTTGCTTTAAGTTGGTTTTTCCTGCACTCTACAACTTTTCTTGGTTTGGATTTCTGGGTTTTCGGTTTACTTAGATTACGTACGCCTCGAGACGTTCATAGTTTAAGTGCCGGTCATGTTCCGTACTTTCGGGTCGTGACAAAGTTGGTATCAGAGCGTTAGGTTTTAACCTTCGGAGCGTAGGATGACCCTTGGCTGAAGGAATAAGTGACTAAAGTAGAGTGACGTACCGTTGATATGTTCCGCGGCATATTTACGACACGCCACTCCACTTATCAAGCCTTAGGATGTACATTTCCTTGTTCAGTATTATATTCCTTCCTTATCTAGCCTCATCGGTACCAGTTTGGTTTTGCTGCTACGGTTACGGCAGGGAGAGCTACGGCTAGAGTTGCGGTCAGCACAAGCACGTCACGAACGAGGACTGACCAGGGCGAAATTCCGGCGACACACGATTGCAGAGAGTATCTTTTTACTGTGTTTCAGCGCCAAGAGTGTTTAGCGGATCGCCTTTATGAGGTTACTCGGAGGCGCTGATCGACACTAGAGAATTGAGCCAATGATAGAGGCCAGCCAGATTTTGATGACCGTTGGTGTGTTGCTTACTCCTGATGATTGAGGCACTGTTCAGCATGCAGACGAGCGAGCCAGTTGTTACTGCGAGCGACGAGATATCGCCCCATATGTTGGAGCTATTGCGGGGCGAGTTGTACGAATAGATGATAGAAGGTCGCTAGTCACCCGATGATGAATGACTAAGACAGGTGGTTCGTTCGCTTACCCCGATGCGAGGTCATCAGATAAATTGATTCCAGCTAGAGACGATTTCACGTGGAGACGTTGGGAGTCGACATAGACGATCGAATGTCAGAAACCTATTATTCCAAGTTTAAAGTAGTCGGAAAGACATGCAGGCAATTCTATGGTCCCTCTAGAAGAATGAAACCCTAACTCGACTTAATGACCGTGTGAAAGCCTTTGGACCTTCGGGTTTGCGGCAGTTCTACGGCGCCATTAGTGAGGCTTGGGTTTGCCCTTCTACGGCTGGACCACCGATGTTGTGGTATATATATTCGATACTATTAAACTGTGCCCAAGATGTTGAGCTCTTGGGGGATTATGAGGTTTTGACGAATCGATCGAATGGTTCGACTTCAATCGGATGCTTGGTGATGAGATGCATTCTTGGGAGACTCCAGATACGAGGATAGTCGTTGGAGCTCAGTCCATGCAGTCGCGACGGGACGAGTCCAAAGCAGACGACATTAAGTAAGAGGTTCATACCAGATCTAGATGAGATGACGTTCCACTCCGCCGACATCAGAGATGCGATGCGCATGCCGAGGCATGGTACTTGGATTTACCTTCCAGAAGGAGTCGCGATGAGTATGCAGTCGTTCCGGAGCAAGATGCAGATATAGGAAAGGACGATGACTTCTGGAAGTTGGCAGAGACGAGACATGGAAGAGACCGTGAGCAGGATTCCTTCCAGGACACTGCTGCAAGGATACTTGCACCCAGGATCAGATGTGTCACATACATTCAGAGAGCCAGAGGCCGACGCCAGTAATATGCAGTCTTACGAGTGGTCGCGATGATTGACCGAGAGATGACCAGAGAAGTGCCAGAACGGAATCATCCCCGTTAGCACACCCGACTGGGCCGATGAGCCGATGGACCGAAAGATTGGTAATTCACAGTGAAGACCTTGACCCAGGAGTGGTCATGGTTACGCACATCAGCAGGACAGAGTTCATGATCATCGACGAGACGTCCCACTAGTGACCGTGACAGTTGGCCGAGATTCTTAGAGGATGCGCTTGAGCGGTACTGTTCCGCCATTATTGATTTCGATGTTTTGGGTGATTTATTCGTATGATTTGATTTTGATGATTGAGGATTTACGATCTTTGCACAGTGTTGCACTTGATATCGTTTTCGTGCTTTAGTTTCACATGTTTCTGATTTTAAGGTTTTAAACAGTTGAGTTGGTTTTGTGCGTATGCATGCACACGAATTGGTTCCTGCACTCTGTATAGTTATTATATGCTTGCAGTGCAGTGATACGCCTTTTGTGCACTTAGATGCACTGGACTTCGATTTCGATTATGATACTCAATATTTGTTTTGTGCACCTTATGCACCTGATTGATTTTGCGCACGTTCGACGCTTGATATTGGATTTCATGATTTCGTGCACGATGGATGCACCTGATTTGGATTCTCGCGCATGTTGGGCGCATGTTTTGAAGGGTGATTTTGGTGCACACCAGAGGCACTAAATTTAGATTTTTTCGTGCATGTCTGATGCACCTGATTTTGCTGTCAGGCACACATGTTGCCTACGACAGATGTTTCGTGCACATCCGATGCACTTAGATGTTGTTACTGTGCGCATGTATGGCACATTCATGGATTTTGATTTCCGTGCGCACCAGACGCACGTATCATTCATGTGCATATTTTGGGATTGATTTCGTATAGAGCGGTACATTTTTATGATATTGCTATGTGTTTTCGTACTGAGCAGGACTAGTCAGAGGACAGTACCTGAATATATTTTTTTGCATGCATTGATAATTATTGAAGGGATTTCCAAAAAGCGAGCTATAGCCTCAGTATTTACCTACGTGTCTGATATGACACGAAATGTTTAAAACAAGGAGACCCTTCTAAATTGTTTCCAAAACGGCGGAACGTACATTTCATATAAAGGTATATATGTATATAGTTATTTTCTTATGATAGACGTCCGCCACTGTGCAGTGTTATACGCGTTGCACAGCGACTTAAAGAGATTTGGCATTGATGTCTTCTCCATGACTCCGATGATTGCGGGATGCTTGACGGAGTTTTGATTTGAGTTATATACTCATTTTTCAAGCGCATGCGCTGCGCTACGATTTGTTTTATGTATTTACAATTTCGGAACCCCGACGACTTGATGGTTTTCTTAGATGTTTTAGTATTTGGGTGAGTTTGAATTTAAATTCGGGGAACGAATTTCTTTAAGAGAGGAAGATTGTAACGTTCTGAAAATCGTTTCGGTGAAATTTCGAAAAAAATCGGTAAAATAAGGGGGGTTTCTGTAAAAAGTCAAAATACAAATTTCTTATTATAAAAATTAAATATACATATTCTAGCTATGTAATTGCTATTATTTGGTGTTTATTGAGCCGCTGGTGAAATTTCAAATTTTCTGAAAAAAATATTATTTTATTATTATTTAAGCCGTCACTAATACATTTAATTAGGGAAAATTACAAATTGGAATGAGTTGAAACAAATTTTGTCCATCATAAAACATTAAATAAAATTTTATCATGTGGTTTTTGGAACGAAATCATTTGCCAAAACGGTTTAGAAATTATTGAAGAAAAAATGGCTTTTTTTAGCGTAAATGGATGTTTGGGGTATTATATTTATCATTTTTCATCACCCCACACCCGTACCCACATCCACACACTCCCATTTACTTCTCCCCTTGAAGAATTCAGCAGCCCCCATTTTTTTTCCCCACTTGAATTTCAAAGCAAAGAAATGAAAGAAAAGAAAAGAAAATGGAGAAATGAGGTGGACCTTTGACCTTGAATTGACTTTGACTTCTCCCCCCACTTTCTCTACCTCCCTCTCTCTCCTCTCCCCCTCCCATTCCAGCCGAAATCTCCTTCTACAGCAGCAGCCCCCCCCCTCCATTTTCCCTTCTCTTTTCTCTTCAAGACTTCATCAAAAATTGCCTCAAAATCCATCAAAAAAATCCCAAAACCCAAATCCGACTCCTACCCATTTTAGCTTAGCCCGTATAGCATGGATCTTTGTGAAAAGAGAGCATTTTGGGAGGCCATGGATGCTTGTGGATCTTCAAATGTTTTTGGGTATAATTCTAAAACATTTTTGCTTAATTGTTTACAAATTTCTTAAAACTAAACTACTTAAGTGTTAATTAGGCTTAAGTTGCAAGTTTTGGAATTAAAGTTAGGAATTTGAATGCAGGTTAGGGTTTTATAAAATTGGTGTATGGTTGTGTGTTATATTTAGGCTTTTTGTCATGTTAATACAAGATTAGTAGCTTGTACTAATGGTTAGTTTAAAATTTGTGTTAATTTGCTAATTTGCTTACTAGGTTTTTGAAATTGGTTAAATACTTGGGATTAAAAATGTGTTTAGGTTTTTCTTGACTTCATTAACTTTATTAAGTGTGGTTTAATGCTTTAGATCATGCAAATCTAAGCTAGATTGTAGTTTGTGCATTTTTGCTTTGAAATTGTTAAATTTTAGGTATTTTGTAAACTAGAATATTAGGGTTTTTGGAATTTAATGAGATTAAATTCCGGGAATTGTTTATATGACTTATTTAAGATATTTAATAAGTATATTGGCCACTACATTCATTTAAACGTCATGTTTTGTACAAAAACGGCGAATTGTGCTTGCTAGATTTTCGGAAAAATGACTTTTTAAGTGAAATTGGGGTTTTTGTGAGTTTTAACCTAGTTTATATTAAAATTAGTGTTCGTGAATGTGCAAATGAGTATATTGGCCGTTACATGGGCTACAGATAGGTAGAGAACTGAGAACGGGTGATAAGTTTCATGAGATAGAAAACGGTGTAAGTGTTGCAGCCAAGTCTGTTGGTCACTATCACCCAGTATTACCAGAATACATTGATTCTGAACGAATGTCATTAGATACCGAACCTGATATACAACATCATATCAGTCTCTTTATTAGTAAAGAAGGATATAATTTTGTATTGTTGGATAATGTTTTGAACATTTCCTATATCAAGAGTTGATCGGTTCAGGCACGTTATCTAAAAGAATTGACGTTCTAAATCAAACTACAGTTCTTAGTATACAGAACACACACAAGAGGAAGAGTTCAAAACTGAACGAATCCTTCTTGTGGTATTGTAGACTAGGTCATATCAATGCGACCCGACTAACTGAAGTTATATATAATTGCATATTTAAATTAGTTTGAATTTACATCTTGTGAAACTTGCCGGTCATGTCACAGAGATAAGATGACCATAGCTCTGTTTATAGGAAACAGAGAAAGAGTTTGTGAACTCTTTGGATGATACATGTTGATGTATGAAGGTCCCCAGTCTACACATGCCAAGACCGGTTCTTTGTACTTCATTACATTCTCTGATGATCTCTCAAGATTCAGACATATGTTCCTGTTGAAACACAAGTCCGAAGCTATTGAGATATTCACAGAATATAAGTTAGAAGTAGAGAACCAAAACGGGTATAAGTATTATGTCTTTTGATGTTGTAACGTTTTGAAAATCGTTTCGGTGAAATTTCGAAAAAAATCGGTAAAATAAGGGGGTTTTCTGTAAAAAGTCAAAATACAAATATCTTATTATAAAAATTAAATATACATATTCTAGCTATGTAATTGCTATTATTTGGTGTTTATTGAGCCGCTGGTGAAATTTCAAATTTTCTGAAAAAAATATTATTTTATTATTATTTAAGCCGTCACTAATACATTTAATTAGGGAAAATTACAAATTGGAATGAGTTGAAACAAATTTTGTGCATCATAAAACATTAAATAAAATTTTATCATGTGGTTTTTGGAATGAAATCATTTGCCAAAACGGTATAGAAATTATTGAAGAAAAAAAGGCTTTTTTTTGCGTAAATGGATGTTTGGGGTATTATATTTATCATTTTTCATCACCCCACACCCGTACCCACATCCACACACTCCCATTTACTTCTCCCCTTGATGAATTCAGCAGCCCCCATTTTTTTTCCCCACTTGAATTTCAAAGGAAAGAAATGAAAGAAAAGAAAAGAAAATGGAGAAATGGGGTGGACTTTTGACCTTGAATTGACTTTGACTTCTCCCCCCACTTTCTCTACCTCCCTCTCACTCCTCTCCCCCTCCCATTCCAGCCGAAATCTCCTTCTACAGCAGCAGCAGCCCCCCCCTCCATTTTCCCTTCTCTTTTCTCTTCAAGACTTCATCAAAAATTGCCTCAAAATCCATCAAAAAAATCCCAAAACCCAAATCCGACTCCTACCCATTTTAGCTTAGCCCGTATAGCATGGATCTTTGTGAAAAGAGAGCATTTTGGGAGGCCATGGATGCTTGTGGATCTTCAAATGTTTTTGGGTATAATTCTAAAACATTTTTGCTTAATTTGTTACAAATTTCTTAAAGCTAAACTACTTAAGTGTTAATTAGGCTTAAGTTGCAAGTTTTGGAATTCAAGTTAGGAATTTGAATGCAAGTTAGGGTTTTATAAAATTGGTGTATGGTTGTGTGTTATATTTAGGCTTTTTGTCATCTTAATACAAGATTAGTAGCTTGTGCTAATGGTTAGTTTAAAAATTGTGTTAATTTGCTAATTTGCTTACTAGGTTTTTGAAATTGGTTAAATACTTGGGATTAAAAATGTGTTTAGGTTTTTCTTGACTTCATTAACTTTATTAAGTGTGGTTTAATGCTTTAGATCATGCAAATCTAAGCTAGATTGTAGTTTGTGCATTTTTGCTTTGAAATTGTTAAATTTTAGGTATTTTGTAAACTAGAATATTAGGGCTTTTGGAATTTAATGAGATTAAATTCCGGGAATTGTTTATATGACTTATTTAAGATATTTAATAAGTATATTGGCCGCTACATTCATTTAAACGTCATGTTTTGTACAAAAACGGCGAATTGTGCTTGCTAGATTTTCGGAAAAATGACTTTTTAAGTGAAATTGGGGTTTTTGTGAGTTTTAACCTAGTTCATATTAAAATTAGTGTTCGTGAATGTGCAAATGAGTGTGATTGAATTTTTCTCGATGGTTTGACATTTGTACATCGACATCGAGGGTTGGTTTGACTATTCTTGCATGCGTAGGCGATAGGTTTGGACCTATGCGTGATACGCGTGCCGATTTGATTTTCGTATGCCGTTTCGATTTCGAATTTAGTTTTAATGCGATATGGTGCGTTATGATATGTAGGTACCCCCATGTGGACTTCGAGATGACAAGCAAGCGCGTGGCGACGTCGGCACCGGCTAGCGAGGACCAGGTGAGTAGATTTATATCTACGGGGAGAAGTCGGGTGGATGGCGTATAGCACCCCCGCAGTCCGTGGTGGTGTATACGGATGCGTATACACACCAACAATTATTATATGTGATTTGGGATTAATAACGATGCTTAGGATGGATATTGGTGTGTTGGATTACTTTAGTGTTGCGAACCCTAGGGTAGTGTTGCACTACACATACACACATACATACTTGCATACATTCCTATTGATATGTGCTCATGGGATTCTTATAGTTATGGGTTCACATGGGTATGGGACTATGTGTTCACATACGGATTTGAAGATGATACTTGGGATTGAGCTGAGTCGATGAGATTTGATTTGACGCCGTGAGATCGGTGATACAGCAGGGTTCGTATCTTAGATATGACATGGCGTTGTAGCGGGTCCTTGACGTTTCACACACGTCCATGCATACGTAGGCGGTATCAGTATGGTACTAGACGTAGATCAGTACCGCGATCATGATATTTGATAAAGAGGATACAAGGTGAATAGTTTGATGAATGTGATATTGACCCGTACCCAGATTTGGGATGCCGTACGACGGATTTACGTACGAGCTATATTGATGATTGATCCGCACTCTTGACTTGGGATGCCTGATTATAGATATGGTATCGGATATGATATTATTGAGGCGGGATCACCGACTATACATATACAGGTATGTATATGTATCGACTCAGATGATAGGCGCTTTCCTTACCTGTTGTTCAGCTTGTTAGTTCAGCCGTTTAGTTTAGTGTAGTTGTTAGATTAGATTAGACTTCTTACCTATTTCAAAAACTAACGAATCGTGGGTATTTTAGAAGACAGCCCAAGGGATCCTACGGATATTTCAAAAGACGTATCTTTCCATAAAAACACCGTAGCCCCTATTTTCAAAACCCCATGATTCGTGTTATTTCAAAAGGCACCATTTGTTGGACTTATATTAGATTATTACAGATTAGTTATAGTTGCGTCTAGTATTCAGCTCCCGCTCATTTTTTACTGTTCGCTCCGCATCGCATACTTATATTATAATTTCTTATTGCATTATTAATATCATGCTGTTAGGACACCAGCACCATTACCGATGACGCGTATGTACCACGTACACTTACTTGCCGGCTCACACACATCTTCATCGGTAATTGACATGTCACGAACACTTTAGAAAATACTATTTCATTTGACATAGGTTGTTAGCTAATAGTTTAGACATGATATTAGTGTACTTTCCTTATATGCTAGTTAGACATTGTAGTATTGCCTACTACTTCATGCATGTTATTATTCACTGTTGTGTCGCATTCATGAATTCTCATGCCTATATTCACTGTTTACATGCTATTGATGACTTGGATTCGGATTTCATGAAATTTCTTGGATTTGGAGGAAAACCGCAAAAAAAACATAAATAAACCTTTTCTCCCTTTTAAAATAAAAAGTGCGGTTTTCCCATGATGTATGAGTCGTCCACCATGAGTTTGCTGATGGATTTCGAGACCCGATTCGAGGAGTGGAGGAACCGTTTCGGGTACATGATGGGCCCGGTATGGTACCCCGGGGCAAGAGGAATGTGGTGTTGACGTTGAGCCTGGCTGGGGAGCACTACCTACCGGTGATATTACCCGACGCGTCGGATATCCGGAGGATACCGTCGTGGTCTTGAGATGGATGGTAGGGGCCGGTCTGGACTGACGGCGCCCTAGATATTGAGATTCAGACATTGATATTTTGAGACAGTGAGATTTATGTTTTGTGTCGATGCTAGACACTGTTGATACTGATTTCATTTATGATATCTCAGTTTAAAAATACGAAAGAAATCTCACTTATTTATTAAAACAGTTTCTTCATTTACATGTATTCTGTTTTCATGCATGCATACCTCATTCATATGATATATTTCTACCTGAGGCACTGACACGGGCACATGAGTTTACACTCGGGTTAGATATTTACCCTAGCCATTGTTATAGGCTGCATGTTATATACATTTTGAGGATATATTATGATCATTGACCTAGGATTGCGTTATTTATGCGATTTCTGTGCGTAGATGTTTTTCTATTCACGAGTTGGCAACTCACCCCCGTTGTGCCCCAGTTTCTTGCAGGTTTTGCCGTACAGGTTTAATTACGGCCTGGCGGGCTCAGTTTCATTCGGGTGACTTGCTAGTAGGTGGGTTTTTCTTGTATCGTACCCATTATATTACCTTGTATAATATTATTCCGTTGTATCTAGTAAATTCCATCAACCAAACATGTATTTATTGAGATAGAGACCAGTGTTGTTTATTCTCTCGACCTTAGAGTCGCTCGTTATATTTCTGGTGGTTTTGAGTTTCCTTTTGAGTTTTGATCCTCGCCGTTGGCGTTGTATATTATATTGCTTGTGTGGTTGTGACCGTCGATTGACGAAGTGCTAGCTCCCGCTTGGGGATGCCTTTTTCTTGATTTCGTATACTATTCATGTTGTATCCCGTTTGGGGGCCAGTATTTACAAAGGAGACTCTGCCGAAATTTTCCGTAAATTTTTGATGTTTTTAAAAAACCGCATAATTCGGCTTATGCTATTGAAACAACTTTCTTTAAGTTGGTTTTTCCTGCACTCTACTACTTTTCTTGGTTTGGATTTCTGGGTTTTCGGTTTACTTAGATTACGTACGCCTCGAGGCGTTCGTAGTTTAAGTGCCGGTCATGTTCCGTACTTTCGGGTCGTGACAGATGTGATCAGGGAAGAGAATACTTGAGCAAGGGATTCCTGGACTTTTCTAAAGGAGAATGAGATTCTCTCTCAGCATTACTCCTCCGAATACACTACAGCACGTCGGTGTATCGGGGCGGAGCAACCACACCCTATTTGATATGGTACGCTCTATGATGAGTACTACTGAGTTTCCTATTTCCTTATATGGAGTTATGCACTGGAGAAGTTGCATACCTATTGAATAGGGTTCCGATCAAATCTGTTGTCTACCACTTCTTATGAGATATGGAAAGGGAAGAGCCCATATTTTAGTTTGTTAAGATTTGGGGTTGTCTAGCCTATGTCTAAAAGTATAATCCGGACAAGCTCGAGGCAAAGTCAGTTCTGTAGAAGTTTGTTGGATATCCCAAGCATTCGCAAGGGAATATCTTCTACCTAACCGAGGAACAAAAGATGATTTGTTTCTCAGCATGCCACCTTTGTGAAAGGGAATTTCTTGTGAAGAAATTAATGGTCATGAGGTAGAACTGGAAGGAGTTCCAGCCATACAAACTGCAGCTGATGATTTGGTAGAACAAAAGGATTCAATAGTTTCCAACGAACCTCAGCCTCTCCGCCGATCTAGTAAGGTTCCTCACCCACCTGAGAGATACTTCAGTTTCCCTATGACAGTGGGAGCGAGGAATGCATCATGAGATGATGACCCAACTAGTTTCGAGCTGGCCATCAGGAGTTGGACTCTGTAAGAATGGCTGGATGCTTAGCGATCTGAGATGGAATCCTTATACACCAACAAAATATGGATTTTGGTTGCTTTATCTCAAGGGTTAAATCCCCATCAGAAGCAAGTATATCTTGAGAAGATTACATGGTGTACATGGAAAAGTTAAGACTTTCAAAGCTAGACTTGTTAAAGGTTTGCATCATTGACCAGGTATGGATTATGATGAAACCTTTTCTAAGTAGCTATGCTTAAGTCCATCCAGATCCTACTTGCCACGGCTACATACCATGACTACGGTATCTGGCGGTTGGGTGTCTTGACTGCTTTTCTAAATGTTGATTTGGAAGGGAGCGTCTATAAGTACACAGCCAGAGGGCTTCGTAGACAGTGGGAGCAGCGGAAGCGTGTACAAGTTGCTTTATGAGATAAAGCAGGCATCGCGGAGTTGGAACGTCTGTTTTGATGTGGTAGTCAAAGAGTTTGACTTCATCAAAATGGTAGATGAACCTTGTATATACAAAAAGGTAGTAGGGAGTATGGTGGTGATCCTCGTAGAGTACGTGGATGACATACTCTTGATGGGGAAGGAGTTTTCTATGCTACGCTCGGTCAATCTCCGCTTATCACAATGATTCTCCATATAGGATCAAAGTGATACCTACTAAATCCTGGGTTTTGGATCTATGAGATAGATCTAATTGGATGTTAGGATACTCACTAGCTGTAGTGAGATGGTATCAATTGATCTTGGGGAGAATCACTGGAAGGGTTCCAGGGTTATAAGGACGACTGAATGTCAGTCACAGGCATTGTCTTTACCCTCAGTAAAGGGATGGTATGTTGGAAGAGTTCCAAGCTAGATACCGTGGCATACTAGACGATAAAGGCTGGATACATCACTACCAAAGATACTACCAAAGAGGCAGTCTGGGTGTATATTAGTTCATGAGATGAACTTCGTTCCTGCCATTGTGTGACAATGGAGTTGTGGCTTATGCCTAGGAACGCCCGTCCCATCAGTGATCCAGATATATTCTAAGGCAGTGTCACCTGATCATGGAGATGGTTGATCTCGAGGGGATCGAGGTTAGGAGAGTAGACTCAGAGGACAACACAGCGGATCCACTCACAAAGGCCTTTTCCAAGAGAGAGACTATTATGGGATGGTTGAGTATGAGATACTACAACCACTGTTACGTCAGATGGCCCTGGTGCAAGTGGGAGATTGTTAGTTATATGTATGCCCTAGAGACCATAACTATACATTAGATGTATATTGTAGTTGATGCTTGGACATATATAGGGAGGAATTTCTTGGTCGACATGATAGTATGCTATCTGGTTACTCTTTACCTTAAGGTGTACACTGATTGTCTCTCTGTTACATGTTGGTAAAGCCCTTAGGATGTGTACTTGACTACCTGGACTATGATGCGGATCATACTAGTGGGGACATGGTAGTCCATAAGTACATCCTTCAAGGTCCCTAGTCGTGGGTGTATCGAGACGGGGCATCGATATACCAGAGTAGACTAGCGTATGCCTTCTCGACCCATATAGATGGGCGATGGATGATCCCATATCCAATGGTGTTTGACATCAGAGATGATATACGGGTGCTCAGTGGAGACTAGGTACACTGGACGGACTCGCCGAGAACTCCCAGATGGTATTATACCTTATGTCAGATGGCAGTTCTCTGGTGACACTGGTACAGGTTAGTCTGTAGACCCGAGATCGTCATAGAGTCTTGTGTGATTCCCACTGTGCTTTGATTTCCACCTTACCACGTCCAAGAGGGCGTGCAAAACTGTGGTTTTTGGGTACAGTCCTGAGTCACATGGAGGCAATGAGCGATATGAGGGGTTTTGTCTCTCCCGGTATTGGGGGTTGATGTTGCACTATGCTCGATTGGCCGTAACAGGGAAGTCCCTGGCCAGGGCTGGTTTAGAGATATACCGGTATGTGTTACCAGTAGTTTCTCAACCCGTTATGAGCCTCACATCGGCATGACTTATCGATTATTGGGGTCTGACGTTTACCACCCCTAGACTTGATATGCGACATATCAGACGAGGAGACCGGACTGTACGGTAGTGTCACTGTCAGGCTTTTTGCAGGAGTTGGAGCGGGCTTGCTTGCTGATCTTCTGATCGCTCAATACCCGGGTAGCCGTTACGTCCAGCTAGTACCGCTGACGGCTTGTGGGTGCTTGATATGATCATCACCTACTGCCGGAGTATTGACGAGTCTTTAGAGTCCTACATAGAGGTTATACTGGCTCAGGCAAAATGAAATAGGAGCGCTTATGTGATATGTGCGGGACCGAGAATAATGCGTGTATATGATACCGTATTCTATTCTCGCGACTATTGTATCAGCCTGTTATATGAGATATAGCCGGGTTATCGAATCAAGTGTTGATTCGATAAGTTGGTATATTTTTTGTTAGTCGGTTATATGAGATATAACCGAATTATTAAGTCAAGTGTTGATTTAATAATTTAATGTATAATTGTATATGTGATATACTAATTAAAATTAACTAACATTGGTTCACTTAAGCATTTGTTTTTCTCACTTGTGTACAACTTAATATATATATGATATATATTAATTTGTGTTCATTTCTTATCATGGTTGTTGATACACACTACATGGGTGTATGAGACATACACCATTATAATTATATTGGTTAGGTTTTTACATTTAAAGTAATTCTAAAAACAAATGGAAAATGAGCTCACAAGCATGAAGCTTCATGAAGCTTATGGTTGCATTGACTTAGTCCACTAGTTTTTTTTTACTTAAGATATTAATTAACCTAACCACTATAATTAGCCATGGTTATGTCTCTACATGAGTTAGTAAATGATACCCACTCACCTATGGTTAGCTAACTCTCTCTTGATTAGTTTCATTCTCATTTTGAGCTCATCTTCTTCCTCCCTAAATTTCCTTCTAGGGTTTGATAAAGAGAGAGATATGTTGTGAGGAAAGAAATTCTAAAGTGTACCCATTTCCTATTTCATCATCCTCTACTGGACTAGCACTTTAGTATAGGGTGTCTGCTTCACTAATTCTCTAGTTAATGAAGTAGAAGCTTGAGTTCGTATTCCCTCGACGTAGATCATCTTCGGCCTCGAAGACTTCAAGCAATACCGTTGCAATCTTCTCATGGAGCCGTCCGAGAGTCCGGGAGTTCGATGATCGCAGCGAAGGGACTACAACAAGGAGCTTTAGAAGTGAAGGACCGATCTACAAAGGTTGTATTTCGTATTCACTCAGTGATAATTGTTATTTACTAGCATGTGTTACCCTAATTATCTAGCAAAGATCTTGTTTAAAGTTATTCGGCACGGCTAAAATTTTAATCGGGCATGGTTGATGCCTTGTAGAACCTTGTTAGAGTGACTAGTAACCCTACATCCATGTGGCTCGGGACTGTACCCAAGTAAAACCTGTTTGCACGACTCCTTTGAGCCGTGGTAGGGTAGTAATCAAAGCACGGTAGGAACTCACACGAGACAAATGACGATCTCAGGTCGACAGACTAACCTGCACACATGTTACTAGGGAACTGCTATCTGACGATATGTATAATACCAACTAGCATGTTCCCGGCGAGTCCTATCCGGTGTACTCATAACCCTATGAGCACCTGTATACATCTTAGGTGAACCAACTGACACCAATGGCTTGTGAGACCGGCCACTTCCCCTCGTCGGGGTTCGACTGTATACACTAGTCTACTCTAGAGTATCGATGCCCTGTCTCGAAACTCCCACGACTAGGAACACTTTAACGATGTGCTTATAGACCCCAGCTCCCACATTTATGATCGCCATCATACTGCTAGCAATCAAGAAAGAATCCTATGGGCTCTATCAACATGCAATAGTGAACTAAAGCATGTACACGATGATAAAGACAAACCAGATAGCATACTATCATCTCGAGCAAGACTGTCATATCGGTATAGGTCCTCCCTCAATCATTGCAATCACGTACCTGCGATCCAATAATTGACTTTGAGGGAACTATATCCAACAATCTCCCACTTGCACTTAAGGCTAATTATTGCGATGTCGCGTACTCACAGCTCGTGTGATACCGAACATCCAACTCCTCTACTAATCAGTTTCACAAAGCTCGTTTGTAAAACTATTGTGTTCGAGAAATAGCCTCAGTGAGTGGATCCGCTCTGATGTTTCTTTCCATGTCTCTCTTTTTCTCAAGTTCGCGGAGAAAGCCATCTCCCGAAATGAGGAATACTTGTCTTAGAATATGTCTGGATATCTGATGGGACCCAGTTCATAAATGAACTCCAAATCCAGCAAACTTCTTAGACTGTATCGTCAACTGAAATTAATCAGTATCCTGCGCCATGCATGTTAGGTCCACGTTACCCACCCCGGTACTTTCGGGGAGGCGGAATAGGTAAAAATCGAATTTTTCCTCGATAGGTAGCATGGACCGTACATGATGAATCTTTGCTAAACAAAAACTAAAAAAAGAACTACAAGTTCTAACTACTATGTAGAATAGTTATACCTAAGTCTTGAAGTCCTTCTCTTCTTGCTTCTTGGAGTGGGATGAACGGGTCGTCCTCGTCGCCTTCTCTTGCCGAAGAAAGATCCACCCGAGGGCCTCTACCTTTGGCTCCTACCTCAAACTAGAAGTAACTAAGGTGCTTGGTGTGCTAAACCTAGAACCATAGAAAGAGTAGAGAGTAATTTAAAGGTTTTATCTCAAAGCTTAATGTTTCTCAACTCATGAGAGGGGAGAGCTTTGAGAGAGAGGAAGAGGATGAGAGAGAATGAGAATGATAGAATGAGAAGATAATGCAAACCTTCTCACATATATATGAATTATGATAATTAAATAATTAACTAAAGATAATTGTGATGGTTAACTTGAAATGACCATTATCATTTCACATTAATTACTTTTGCAAGAATCAAAGAGCATCTTTCATATGAAATGATGATGGTCAATATGTCAACATAGGTCAACAAGTCAACTATAGTCAAATGGTCAACAACCTTAACCATAACACAATTATAATTAATTAATATTAATAATCATATTTCACATATAAACATTAGGGTTAAGAAAAAGACAACGGTCATCAACCCTAATGAAAGTCCTCTGCCTCTGCCTCAGTCAACTGTGCATACACACCCGTACCCGTGTTTCGAGGAACACGAATACAATGAGATAAAACCAATCCCAAAACATATACTAGGATCTGGCTTAAACCAAAGCCCGCTAGTATAAGCTGTCCGGACACCAAACGTGCACAAGTGCGCGGATGTGAACGAACCCCGTCGCAAAACCATGCGACCTCTACTCGTTTTGCCTAAAGGCGAATAACCCTCTGTGTGGGACTCTAAAGACTCCACACTACGCTGGCAGTGGGTTTAACCACAGACCATAAGTGGCACTAGCTGTACGTAACGGTCCCCAGGTAGATGCCGATAAGAAGACTGACGAGGTAAACCCATCTGAACTCCTACTGAGCCTGATTGTGACAGTCTCCGTACAGTCTGGTCTGTTCGTCTAAGAGTATCGCATGGCGGGCCTAGGGGGTGGCAAACGTCAGTCCCCTAATAGCGGTACAAGTCTTGTCGGAGTATAGCCCAAAACACATTGAGAAATGTAGGGTTCCTAGGCACTCTTGTGAAGGTTCTTAAGGCATCAAACATGCCCGGATTAAATTTTAGACGTGCCGAACAACCCAAAGCCGGGATCTTTGCTAGATTATTAGGGTATAATATGCAATTAGATAACTTTTATCTAAGTGTGAGGGATTACAACCTTTGTAGTCCGCTCCTTCACTTCACAAGCTCCGAGTAGAAGTCCCTTTGCCGCGATCCACGATCTCCCGGACTCATGAGAGGCTCCACGACTCGAACGATCCATTCTAGCTTGTCGTAATCCAAATCTACGATGATCTACCTTGAAGTTGCTTCGACTCAAGCTATCTCACTCAAAAGAGAAGAACACCCTAATCCCAAGGGCTAGATGAGATGAGGATGAGAGAGTAGTGATTTTACTTTCTTTTTATATCATTTTCTCATAATCTTTCATCACATAAGAATTTTCAAGAGAGCTTCTTCAAGAGAGAAGAAGAAGAAGATAATGGATAAAGATTAATGATAATCATAATCCTTTTCTTTTGTGATGAATAGAATAAAACATATGATTGAATTATTAACCATGGTCAAGGATGATTGGATGAAAATGAGTAGAGAAACAACTAGGGTTAGGGTTTGGTTTGGTTTAGAATGTGTCATCACAAAAGATCTTTGTAATGACAAAAGAAGAAACCTTCTAGAAAGTACATGAAGCAACTAAACCAAATTAAACCTTAACCTCAATTAATCATCCTTAAACATGTTTAACAATTAATCATATCATGTCACAATAATATATATCATATATATATTATATATTTGCAACAAAAGAAAATAATACAATTAACATATATCGCATATATATCAATGTATCATCCACTGAGAAAATGAAATAATAAAGTAAGCCAATATTAGTTAATATAATAATATATCATATATATTATTATATATTAAATCATCGAATCAACACTTGATCCGACGATCCGGCTATATCGAATATAACCGGCTAATATATCATGTACCGATTCATCGAATCAACACTTGATCCGATGACCCGATTCATATCCATAAATCGCGAGGATATAATACGGTATCCCATATCGCATTATTCTCGCTCCTGCGCATATCACATATGTGCCACTACTCTGTTTCGCCTGAGCCAAGAAACCTCTGTGTAGGACTCTAAAGAATCGTCAATACGCCGGTAGCAGGTGATGATCTTATCAAACACCCACAAGCTGCAAGCGGTCAGCTAAACGTAACAGCCACCCAGGTATTTAGCGATCAGAAGATCAACAAGCTAGCCTGTGCGTTCTCCTGTGAATCCAACCAGTAACACTCCCGTACAGTCCGGTCTGTCCGTCTGATATGTCGCATATCAAGTCTAGGGGTGGTATACGTCAGACCCCAGTAACCGATAAGTCGTGTCGATGTGTGGCTCATAACGGGTCGAGAAACTGCTAGTAACACTTACCAGTAAATCTCCATATCAGCCCTGGCCAGGGACTTCCAGTTATAGCCAATCGAACACAGCACAACATCAACTCCCTATACCGGGAGAGACGAATCCCCTCCTATCGCTCATTGCCTCCATGTGATTCGGGACTGTACCCAAAAGCCACCGTTTTGCACGCCCTCTTGGACGTGGTAAGGTGGAAATCAAAGCACAGTGGGAATCACACAAGACTCTATGACGATCTCGGGTCTTCAGACTACCCTGTACCAGTGTCACCGGAGAACTGCCATCTGACGTGTGGTATATCACCATCTGGGAGTTCTCGGCGAGTCCGTCCAGTGTACCCAGTCTCCACTGAGCACCCGTACACCATCCTTGATGTCTAACACCGATGGATATGGGATCATCCATCGCCCATCATATGGGTCAAGATGCGTATACGCTAGTCTACTCTGGTGTATCGATGCCCTGTCTCGATATACCCTCGACTAGGAACAGTTATAGGATGTACTCATCGACTATCGCGGCCCCACTAGTATGATCTCATCATAGTCCCAGTAGTCGAGTACAAACCCTAAGGGCTTTATCAACATGTGAGAGTAAAACAGTAAACCAATACAAGTCAACATGTTAAGATAAAGTGAAACCAAATAGCATACTATCATGACGAGCAAGAAAGTCTTCTCTATATATAACCAAGTATCCATTATAATATACATCATATGTACAACAATGGCCTCTAGGACATATACATAACTAACAATCTCCCACTTGCACTAAGGCCAGCTGCTGTAGTATCTCATACCTAGCATCCCGAATAATCTCTCAAACTGTATCTGGGGAATAGCCTTCGTGAATGGATCCGCAGTGTTGTCCTTCGTATCTACTCTCCTGACCTCGATCTCCCGGCGATCAACTATCTCCCTGATCAGGTGATACCGCCTCAGAATATGTCTGGACTTCTGATGGGACCTGGGTTCCTTGGCCAAAGCCACAGCTCCATTGTTATCGCAATACAGAGGTATTGGATGCTCAATGGATGGAACCACACCAAGTTCACTAATGAACTTCTTGATCCAGACAGCCTCTTTGGCAGCATCGTTGGCAGCGATGTATTCAGCCTCCATCGTTGAGTCTGCAACGGTATCCTGTTTGGAACTCTTCCAACATACCGCCCCTCCATTGAGGGTGAAGACAAAACCCGAATGCGACTTAGAGTCGTCCTTATCACTTTGGAAGCTGGAATCGGTAAAGGAGTCCACCTGGAGTTCTCCGTTACCATACACCAAGAACATCTCCTTAGTCCTTCGTAAGTACTTGAGAATGTTCTTCACTGCTGTCCAATGACTCTCTCCAGGATCTGCTTGATACCGACTCACTACACTTAGTGAGTATGCTACATCGGGTCTGGTACATAGCATCGCATACATGATAGAGCCTACTGCCGAAGCATAGGGTATCCCTTGCATGCGAGCTCTCTCCAAATCAGTCTTGGGAGACATCTCTTTGGAGAGAGTGAGTCCAGATATCGTGGGCTGATTCCCACGTTTGGATTCTTCCATACTAAACCTCTTTAGTATGGTGTCAATGTACCTGGATTGGGACAATCCCAGTATCCGTTTAGATCTATCTCTATAGATCATGATTCCCAATATGCAGGAGGCATCACCTAGATCTTTCATTGAGAATCTCTGTGATAAGAAGAGCTTGACTGATTGCAGCATAGGAATATCATTTCCTATCAAGAGTATGTCATCCACGTACAATACGAGGAAGACTACCTTACCCTCTGCCACCTTCTTATAGATACAAGGTTCATCTATATTTTTGATGAAGTCAAACTCTTTGACTACAACATCAAAACAGATGTTCCAACTCCGCGATGCTTGCTTTAACCCAAAAATGGATTTAAGCAGCTTGCACACCTTACCGCTGCTCCCACTATCTACGAAGCCCTCTGGCTGAGTCATGTACACGTACTCTTCTAAATCACCGTTTAGAAAGGCGGTCTTAACATCCATTTGCCAGATTTCGTAGTCATGGTATGCAGCAATGGCAAGTAAGATCCGGATGGACTTAAGCATAGCCACTGGAGAAAAGGTTTCGTCATAATCCACACCTGGACGTTGACGAAAACCCTTTGCTACAAGTCTAGCTTTGAAAGTCTCAACTTTTCCATCTACACCAAATTTCTTTTTAAAGATCCACTTGCTCCCAATGGGTTTTACCCCTTCAGGAGCATTTTCTAAAATCCACACTTTATTGGTGTACATGGATTCCATCTCAGATCGCATTGCATCCAGCCATTTCACAGAGTCAGTACTTGTGATGGCCTGCTCGAAACTAGTGGGTTCATCATCATCCATGATGCAATCCTCGCTTCCACCATCAATGAGAAAACCGTAGTATCTCTCAGGTGGACGAGAAACCCTACTAGATCGGCGGAGAGGCTGGGGTTCGTCGGGTACTACTGAATCCTCTGGTTCCACTAAATTATCTGTTGTAGTTTGTTCTGCTGGAACTTCTTCCAGTTCTACCTCAGAGCCACTAATTTCTTTTTCAAGAAATTCCTTTTCTAAAAAGGTGGCATGTTGAGCAACAAACACCTTTTGTTGTTCAACGTGGTAGAATAGATATCCATACGAATTTCTTGGATATCCTACAAACTTACAAAGAACTGATCGTGCCTCGAGTTTGTCCGGATTTTGCTTTTTAACATAGGCCGGACAACCCCATATCTTAACTCTTTTAAGAGACGGTCTCTTCCCATTCCATATCTCATATGGAGTGGTAGGCACTGATTTAGTTGGAACTCTATTCAATAGATATATGGCTGTCTCCAGCGCATACCCCCAAAAGGAAATAGGTAACTCAGCCGTACTCATCATAGAGCGCACCATATCTAATAGGGTGCGATTCCTCCGCTCAGATACACCGTTGTGCTGTGGTGTATAAGGTGGAGTACGCTGAGAGAGAATCCCATTCTCTTTTAGATAATCTAGGAACTCACCGCTTAAGTATTCACCTCCTCTATCAGATCGAAGAATCTTAATACTTTTGCCCGTTTGGTTCTCTACTTCGTGCTTATATTCTCTGAATTTCTCAAAAGCTTCAGATTTGTGTTTCATCAGGAATACATATCCGAATCTTGAGAGATCGTCAGTGAATGTAATGAAGTAGGAAGAACCGTTCCTGGCATGCGTAGACATGGGACCGCATACATCACTATGTACCAGTCCTAAGAGTTCAGCAACTCTTTCTCCGTGTCCACTAAACGGAGCTTTGGTCATTTTTCCTTTGAGACATGAATGGCAAGTATCATAAGATGATAATTCGAACGGATTCAAATAACCATCTCTATGTAACTTAGCCAGTCGTGTCGCATTGATATGACCAAGTCTACAATGCCACAAGTAGGATTCGTTCACATCTGAACTTTTCCTCTTGTGTGTGTTTTGTATATTCAGGACTGTATTCTGATTTAGAATGAATATGCCATTATGTAACGAGCCTGATGCAATCAACTTTTGATCTAGGAATATGTTCATAACATTATCCTGTACTACAAAATTATATCCCTCTTTACTCAATAAAGAAACTGATATAATGTTGCACATCATGTTCGGTATATAATAGCATTCATTTAGAATCAGTGTATTACGACTTGGTAATACAAGGTGATATTCGCCAACTGCTTTGGCTACAATACTTGCACCGTTCCCTACTTGAACGGAATGATCACCTTTTCCCAGTTCTCTACCTTTACGTAGCCCATGCAACTGTTTGCATATGTGGGATCCTGATCCGGTATCTAATACCCAGGACGTAGGGTGAACTGAGAAACAGTTCTCAATAACAAACACACCCGAAGAAGATGCATCAACATGCATGTTCTTTTGGGCGGCGTGAGAATCCAGATATTCTCCTGTTTCCTGTTCAGTCTTATAACTCTTATAAGAAAGAACGGGTCTGTCGTTCCCTTGCTCAGTACAATAATCAGGTTCAGTCAATACATCCATATTATTATCTTGATTATGGCCTGAAATGGTCGCTACCTGGAGAGAGAGAGAAGAAAACACTTTTAGCGTATGCTCTTGCAAGATTAGATTGGTTATTATCTTATCTAATCAGGATGTCTCCCACTGTTTTTATCAAATCTACCTTAAAACCCAAAAAGGTAAGATTAGCCGGGATTAATTACACCCTACAATTTCGTCAATCTTTCAGCCAGATCAGTGTCGGTACTTTGAGGGAGGTTCCCCGTGCTTTCGCACGGACCTAATTAATGTAAACCTCGTTTTCCCAGAGGCGTAACCTCGTTAACACTTTTCTTAGACACCTACTTGAATGACTAATTGTCCTGTGTAAAACTCTCCCAGGAGTAACTCTTACTCGCAGTGGGTATCAGGATCCAACTATCTCATAGAAGGTATGCAATCTCATTGCAAATTTCAACACTTGAAATTCCCGATAATGCTTTTGCCCCTAGCAACTTATGACCTTGGCTAAGGTCAACAAATCATAAGCGCTAGTCAAGTTCAACCCGTCATTTCTTGATTGAATTAAACCCACCCGTACGACCCTTGGCTAAGGTCAACAAAGTCAAACGACTACCCTAACTCAATCATATCTCATGTTTTAGCAGATAAATACTAATTACCTACCGTACACCACGCCTTGGCTAAGGTCAACAAACGCTGCACGAATACTAACTAGTCTCTATCTGAAATGACGGAGGGCTACACAGGTTTTTCAGAAAACCCTGAGCGTAATGAACTTGATATCGTCGTAGAATCGAGTGAAGTTTTGAAAAGGAGTGTTTTTGAGGCTTTTCTTAGTTTCGCTAAAGGGGTCACTCCCGGTGAAGGGATCGTCGGCCCTTTCCTCATCGAATAAGGTGCAGGATATATCATATATACCGCTGTGCAAAGCAAAACACTTAAAGCAATCAAAAGACAAACCGCGTTTTGTAGCATCTGCCAGTTTCGCTAAAGGAGTCACTCCCGGTGAAGGGATCTCGGTCCTTTCCTCATCGAATAAGGTGCAGGATATATCGTATATATCACTGTGCAAAGCAAAACTGTAGCTACCCTTTTTATAAAGTTTTTGATTCTACAACATCTTTAGGTTTCTTTTCTTTTATTAATCTCATTAATAAAAATCCCATCAGCTTATGCTTCCTAAGCATCACAGAAGAAACGAAAGCAGTAATATTTATATATCAGCATATATATATAGTATAAGCATTCGTCTCAGGCAGTAATATGATCTCATCACAGAATATTGCAGCAGAAGAATATATATGAAATATTGGATATACTAGGACGTCCGTGTTTTCAATACGAGCCTGTATAAAACACGGATTCCACGGTCGCGACGAATAGCCAAACCCACATCCCAAGACCCCTACGAGAGCGGCAAGTAACACTGCCAATTCTAGGGTTAGGAGACCCGGTCTCGACTCCTCGAGATGGCCTCCCACTGGACCCTAGAACCCGGTTACTTGTGCTCCCCTCCTTGGGTCTACCTAATGCGGAAAAGTAAATAATATACACTGGTGACAGCAACCGCAACCAGGAAGTGCCCCAAATAAAAGAATATTACATTACAAAAGAATTTTACATGAATGAAAATAAAAACCCTCATCTCACATAAAACCCCCGGCTATTCTGATCGCGACGATCCAATATAACATATCACAACAACACATAATATCTATTATCATCAACGTAAGCAAGTATGCGTATCCCGATTGTCGTTGATGTATAGCAACGAAGCCGGCGATACACCACATACTACGCTTACGGTCACAGAAAAGAAAGTGTAAAACTACAATATTTGGAATCCACAATCACTTTAGACATCGTAAATCCGAAATATCACATATTCCGCATTTCATGCCTAACTCTATGAATTCCACATATTGTATCACATTCCAGATAAATATACGGTATTAAACTATTTGAACAGATAATCAAACACCCAAAATTTCCCGAAGTGCTCAACTCTTGAGCGGAGTTCAAATAATCCCAGAATATGTCACAGTACCAGTGATCCAGCCGTAGAAGGGCCAAGCCAACGCCTCACATGTGGCACGCCGTACTGCCCCAAACCCGAAGGTTCAAAAGGCAGTTCAAGACGGTCACATAATCGAGTTAAGGTTTGTTGTCTTCTAGAGGGTCCACCGCTTAACTTGTACAATTTTCAGAAAGATTTAAACCCAATAAAAATTCAACGCTTGAAAGTTTGCCGTGCCGGAATAAAGTGGGTTAATGATATCCGTTCAACCAGTTTAACAGTTTCTAAATATCCGGAAAGAAATACGAACTTAAATATTCCGATCGAGTCTACTATTACAAAACAAACCCCAGAATTTTAAACACCTGGAACAGAATAAAAATATCCAGAATGGTCAGAAAGTAACTACGGGAATTACCATGAAGCCACGTGTCCTGATCTTACTGTTCCGCCGCGGAAGCGCCGCGCAAGCCATGCTTGCGCCGCTCTTCCGCCGCAGTTTGGTTGAATTAGAGGCTCGGATTTTATGGTAATTCTTATAATTGCCTGCTGATTTTTTAACATATTTTTAATTCAGAAAAATCCCAAAATTTAAAAAATTTCCAGAGAGGGGTCCATTTTGTCCGTTACGGGTTCGATCGGAGTTTTAACTTCGGAAACACATCGCCTAATGCTCTAGCTAGGCTCTGATACCACTGTAGGGTTCCTAGGCACTCTTGTGAAGGTTCTTAAGGCATCAAACATGCCCGGATTAAATTTTAGACGTGCCGAACAACCCAAAGCCGGGATCTTTGCTAGATTATTAGGGTTTAATATGCAATTAGATAACTTTTATCTAAGTGTGAGGGATTACAACCTTTGTAGTCCGCTCCTTCACTTCACAAGCTCCGAGTAGAAGTCCCTTTGCCGCGATCCACGATCTCCCGGACTCATGAGAGGCTCCACGACTCGAACGATCCATTCTAGCTTGTCGTAATCCAAATCTACGATGATCTACCTTGAAGTTGCTTCGACTCAAGCTATCTCACTCAAAAGAGAAGAACACCCTAATCCCAAGGGCTAGATGAGATGAGGATGAGAGAGTAGTGATTTTGCTTTCTTTTTATATCATTTTCTCATAATCTTTCATCACATAAGAATTTTCAAGAGAGCTTCTTCAAGAGAGAAGAAGAAGAAGATAATGGATAAAGATTAATGATAATCATAATCCTTTTCTTTTGTGATGAATAGAATAAAACATATGATTGAATTATTAACCACGGTCAAGGATGATTGGATGAAAATGAGTAGAGAAACAACTAGGGTTAGGGTTTGGTTTGGTTTAGAATGTGTCATCACAAAAGATCTTTGTAATGACAAAAGAAGAAACCTTCTAGAAAGTACATGAAGCAACTAAACCAAATTAAACCTTAACCTCAATTAATCATCCTTAAACATGTTTAACAATTAATCATATCATGTCACAATAATATATATCATATATATATTATATATTTGCAACAAAAGAAAATAATACAATTAACATATATCGCATATATATCAATGTATCATCCACTGAGAAAATGAAATAATAAAGTAAGCCAATATTAGTTAATATAATAATATATCATATATATTATTATATATTAAATCATCGAATCAACACTTGATCCGACGATCCGGCTATATCGAATATAACCGGCTAATATATCATGTACCGATTCATCGAATCAACACTTGATCCGATGACCCGATTCATATCCATAAATCGCGAGAATATAATACGGTATCCCATATCGCATTATTCTCGCTCCTGCGCATATCACATATGTGCCACTACTCTGTTTCGCCTGAGCCAAGAAACCTCTGTGTAGGACTCTAAAGAATCGTCAATACGCCGGTAGCAGGTGATGATCATATCAAACACCCACAAGCTGCAAGCGGTCAGCTAAACGTAACAGCCACCCAGGTATTTAGCGATCAGAAGATCAACAAGCTAGCCTGTGCGTTCTCCTGTGAATCCAACCAGTAACACTCCCGTACAGTCCGGTCTGTTCGTCTGATATGTCGCATATCAAGTCTAGGGGTGGTATACGTCAGACCCTAGTAACCGATAAGTCGTGTCGATGTGTGGCTCATAACGGGTCGAGAAACTACTAGTAACACTTACCAGTAAATCTCCATATCAGCCCTGGCCAGGGACTTCCAGTTATAGCCAATCGAACACAGCACAACATCAACTCCCTATACCGGGAGAGACGAATCCCCTCCTATCGCTCATTGCCTCCATGTGATTCGGGACTGTACCCAAAAGCCACCGTTTTGCACGCCCTCTTGGACGTGGTAAGGTGGAAATCAAAGCACAGTGGGAATCACACAAGACTCTATGACGATCTCGGGTCTTCAGACTACCCTGTACCAGTGTCACCGGAGAACTGCCATCTGACGTGTGGTATATCACCATCTGGGAGTTCTCGGCGAGTCCGTCCAGTGTACCCAGTCTCCACTGAGCACCCGTACACCATCCTTGATGTCCAACACCGATGGATATGGGATCATCCATCGCCCATCATATGGGTCAAGATGCGTATACGCTAGTCTACTCTGGTGTATCGATGCCCTGTCTCGATATACCCTCGACTAGGAACAGTTATAGGATGTACTCATCGACTACCGCGGCCCCACTAGTATGATCTCATCATAGTCCCAGTAGTCGAGTACAAACCCTAAGGGCTTTATCAACATGTGAGAGTAAAACAGTAAACCAATACAAGTCAACATGTTAAGATAAAGTGAAACCAAATAGCATACTATCATGACGAGCAAGAAAGTCTTCTCTATATATAACCAAGCATCCATTATAATATACATCATATGTACAACAATGGCCTCTAGGGCATATACATAACTAACAAGAAACTACTGGTAACACTACCAGCAAATCTCGCTTGCCCTGGCCAGGGACGATTATGTGTAATGGCTCTCCTAGACACAGAGCGATATCAACTCCCAATACCGGGAGAGACGAATCATGTCTAACCGTCACTGCCTCCAAATGCTTCTGGACTGCTCCCAACTACTACCTGTTAGCATGACTCAGTAGAACCGTGGTAGGGTAGTAATCAAAGAACAGTGGGAATACACTCGAGGCGAAGTGACAGTATCAAGTCAACGGACTAAGCTGTACTCATGTCACCTGGGAACTGTTAACTGACGATAGGTATAATACCAACCAACAGTTCCCGACGAGTCCTGTCCAGTGTACTCGTAACCTAACGAGCACCCGCATACTATCTCAAGTACGACGTACTGACGGCTGTGGGATAGACCGTCTCCCCTGCTGGGATGAGAAGCGCATACGCTAGTCTACTCCGGAGTATTGATGCCCTATCTCGATAGTCCTACGACTAGGAACCTGCATAAGGATGTGCTTGTAGACTACCCAACCCCCCCTAGTTTGATCGCCATCACAACGCAGGTAGTCAAGCAAAGATCCTAAGGGCTCCATCAATATGTTTCAGCGATATGTTAAAAGAAACATATTCACATATTAAGATAGAAACAAACCAAGTAGCATACTACTATATCGAGCAAGACTGTCGTAAAACCGTATATATATATCCCAAGCTTCCAAAATGTATTATACAAACTAGTACTATACAATAATGGCCTCTAGGGCATACATATCTAACAATCTCCCACTTGCACTAAAGGCCAGTAATTGGTGTACCGCATACCCAACGTCTGCACTAGGGCCAGCTGCTGGCGTACCGCATACCCAATAGCTCAAAAAGTCGCTCGAACTGTGTTTGAGGGAGGGCCTTTGTGAATGGATCCGCCGTGTTTTCTTTTTTGTCCACTCTCCGTACCTCGATCTCCTGGCGATCAATGATCTCCCTGATCAGGTGATACCGCCTTAAGATGTGTCTGGATTTCTGATGGGACCTTGGTTCCTTCGCTAAAGCTATAGCCACATTGTTATCGAAATACAAAGGTATTGGGTCAACAATGGACGGAACCACCTGAAGTTCACTAATGAACTTCTTCATCCAGACCGCCTCTTTTGCGGCATCGCTTGCAGCAATGTATTCAGCCTCCATCGTCGAGTCTGCGACGGTATCCTGTTTGGAACTCCTCCAACATACCGCCCCTCCGTTGAGGGTAAACACAAAACCCGAAACATACTTGTTGTCATCTTTGTCACTCTGGAAGCTTGAATCGGTAAAGGACTCAACCCTGAGGTCTCCATTACCGTAAACCAGGAACATCTCCTTAGTCCTTCTCAGGTACTTGAGAATGTTCTTCACTGCCGTCCAGTGGTCCTCACCTGGGTCTGACTGATACCGGCTCACCACGCTCAGCGCGTAAGCTACATCTGGTCTTGTACATAGCATCGCATACATTATAGATCCTACCGCCGAAGCGTAGGGTATAGTGCTCATGCAAACCCTCTCCTCGTCAGTCTTAGGAGACATCTTCTTGGAGAGGGTAATTCCGTGCAATGCGGGTATGTTACCGTGCTTGGAATCCTCCATACTAAATCTCTTTAGTACGGTCTCTATGTACCTGGACTGCGAAAGTCCCAATAGTCTCTTGGATCTATCTCTGTAGATCTTGATCCCCAGAATGTACGAGGCATCACCCAGGTCCTTCATGGAGAACCGTTGTGACAAAAATAGCTTGACCGATTGTAGCATAGGAATGTCATTTCTTATCAAAAGAATGTCGTCCATGTACAAGACTAGGAATATGACAGTTCGTCCTACAATCTTCTTATAAACACAAGGTTCATCTTCGTTCTTGATGAAATCAAATTCCTTGATTGCCTCATCAAAACAGATGTTCTAGCTCCGCGAAGCCTGCTTTAATCCATAAATGGATTTAAGCAACTTGCACACCTTCCCGCTACTCCCACAGTCTACGAAACCTTCTGGCTGATCCATGTAAACGCACTCTTCTAAACAGCGGTTTAGAAAAGCCGTTTTAACATCCATCTGCCAGATTTCATAGTCATGGAAGGCGGCAATGGCAAGTAGGATCTGAATGGATTTGAGCATAGCCACTGGAGAAAAAGTTTCGTCATAGTCCAAACCAGGTCTTTGACGAAAACCTTTTGCAACGAGTCTAGCCTTATAGGTTTCTACCTGCCCATCTACCCCAAGTTTCCTTTTGTAGATCCATTTGCATCCAACGGGTTTTACCCCAGGTGGAGCAATATCCAAGGTCCACACTTTATTGGTGTACATGGACTCCATTTCGGATTGCGTTGCTTCCAGCCATTTATCAGAGTCCCTACTGATAATGGCCTGCATGAAACTGGTAGGGTCATCTTCTTCCAAGATGCAATCCTCTCGATCCCCATCTAAGAGAAAACCGTAGTATCTCTCGGGCGGATGAGAAATCCTACCAGATCTGCGGAGTGGCTGAGGTTCGTCTGGGGTTATTGAATCAAGTGGTTCCTCCAAATTTTCAGTTACATTTTGTGGTCGCTGAATTTCTTCCAGTTCTACCGAACTCCCACTAGTTTCTTTTGCAAGAAACTCCCTTTCTAAAAAGGTAGCGTGGCAAGATACAAACACCTTCTGTTCCTCAGTGTGGTAGAACAAATATCCTAGTGATTCTTTAGGATATCCCACAAATTTACATAGAACTGATCGTGCCTCTAGCTTGTCCGGTTTCTGTGTTTTCACATAGGCCGGACAACCCCATATCTTAAATCGCTTAAGATACGGATTTCTTCCACTCCATATTTCATATGGAGTTTTAGGCACTGATTTGGATGGAACGTAATTCAGTAGGTATGCCGCTGTCTGAAGCGCGTGTCCCCAAAATGAAAGAAGCAACTCGGCACTACTCATCATGGAGCGAACCATATCCAATAGGGTACGATTCCTCCGTTCTGATACACCGTTGTGCTGTGGTGTATAAGGAGGAGTAAGCTGAGAGAGAATACCATTCTTTTTTAGGTAATCTAGGAATTCCGTGCTTAAGTACTCCCCTCCTCTATCAGACCGGAGGATCTTGATACTTTTTCCAGTCTGGTTCTCTACTTCGTTTCTGAATTCCTTGAATTTCTCAAAACCTTCAGATTTGTGTTTCATAAGATACACATATCCGAATCTAGAGAAATCGTCAGTGAATGTGATGAAGTACGAGAACCCACCCCTTGCATGTATAGACATCGGCCCACATACATCACTGCGTATGAGTCCCAAGAGCTCTGTTGCTCTTTCTTCATGTCCGTTGAACGAAGATTTGGTCATCTTCCCTTTGAGACAAGACTGACAAGTTTCATAAGATGGAAACTCGAACGTATTCAAGGGTCCATCTTTATGCAACTTACTTAGTCTTTTCTCTCCGATATGACCAAGTCTACAATGCCACAAGTAGGATTAATTCGTATCAGAATTCTTCCTCTTGCGTGTGTTTTGTACATTGAGAACTGTATTCTGATTTAGAACGTAGATACAATTAAACAGTGTACCTTCTGCAACCAGTACCTTATGAAGGTAAATGTTCATGATATTTCTATCAAGAACAAAGTTATATCCATCTTTATCGAGTAAAGAAACTGATATGATGTTGCAAACCATGGAAGTTACATAGTAGCAATCGTTCAAAATCATAGCATTGCCATTTGGCAATACTAGGTGATATTCACCGACGGCTGCAGCATTAACTTGCGCTCCGTTCGCACCAGGTACAACTTTCCTACTTTTTCTCAGTCCTTGCAATAAATTACAGATATGAGATCCTGATCCGGTATCAAGTACCCAGGAGGTAGGGCTGACCGTAAAGCAGTTCTCAATTACAAGAACACCTGAAGTAGATGCAAAACCATGCTTCTTCTTCAACTGGGTATCCTTGGAATCCATATGATCATCTTTCCCTTGCTGACACTTATGACTGTTGTCACAAGTTAGAGCCGAACCAACGTTCCCCATCCCCGAATAAGAATTCGGATCGGTCAAGCGATACATTTTATTATCTTGATTAGGGCGAGAAATGGTTGCTACCTGGAGAGAGAGAAAAGAAACACTCAGCGTGCGCTCTTACAAGATTAGATTGGTTTATTAGTTAATCTAACCAGGATGGCTCCCACTGTTTCCTCAAATTCTTCTTCAAACCCTAAAAGAAGAACTAGTCAGGATTAATCGCACGTCACAATACTGAAAGGTTCCTAGGCACCCTAATGAGGTCACACAAGGCATCGAACATGCCAATTTCAAATTTTAACGGTGCCTACAAACCCTAACAAGATCGTTTGCTAGAAAACTAGGCGAAAAACAATTTAGTTAACAACTTAACAAATGGGAATACGGAAATACAACCTTTGTAGATCCGGTGCTCCACCTCCATAGCTCCGCAACGATGTCTCCTCGCTGTCCAAAATCCATCCCGGGCTCTAGAGTCGGCTTCGTCGGAGAATGGGCAAGCTAGGTCGTCGATGTCCATGCCGAAGATGATCTACGTCGAGGCATCGCTAAATCAAGCTCCGACTTCACCAAGTCAAGAAACTTGTGAAGTAAACACACTCTACTACTTGGCAAGAGGTAGAGGATGAAGAAATAGGAAGTGGGTAAGCTTTAGTTTTGGATTTCTCACTTGTTTCCATCAATCACCATTGATGGAGCATAGCTTTCTTCACTTGAAGAATGAAGAAGATGAAGAATGTTATTATGATAAGAATAATCAAAATGAGAAAAGAAATTAATTCTTATCATAATTGAACCATAGTTAGGTGTAGAGAGTCAATCATGGTATTGTGGAATGGTTAAGTTAAGCATGAGACAAAAATGGTTAACTTTATTCAAACCTTCATGAAGATTCATGAACAAAACAAAACTAGCATCCATTTTTCCCTTTTTGCTTTTCCAAAATGAAAAAACAAATAAATAAATAAATGAATAATCAAATAGTAAACCCTAACCATTCCATTAACCAAGGTTTAATTCTATACACTTAACTAAAAAGGCATGTATCATCAAACATGATACAAACAAGTGCACAAAATCATATCGCATATGCAATGCGCACACCCGAGTGAGAAAATCCATCTAAAGTGAACCGATACTAGTTAATGCAAAGTAATATATCAAATATATAATTATGCATTAAATCACTAAATCAACACTTGATTCAATGATCCGGTCATGTCGCACATAACCGACTGGTATCATCAGTAACAACTTATCGAATCAACACTTGATCCGATAACCCGGCTATATCGCATATAACCGATCAATGTCACATCGCGAGAATCAAATATAGTATCACATACTGGTATTATTCTCGGTCCCGCACATATCTCATATGCGCTCCTATCTCGTTTCGCTTGAGCCAGGAAACCTCTGTGTAGGACTCTAAAGACTCATCAATACGCCGGCAGCAGGTGATGATCATATCAAACACCCACAAGCCGCAAGCGGTCTGCCAAATGTAACGGCCACCCGGGTATTAAGCGATCAGAAGATCGACGAGCAAGCCCGCTCACACTCCTGTGAATCCAACCAATAAAACTACCGTACAGTCCGGTCTGATCGTCTGATATGTCGCATATCTCGCCTAGGGGTGGTAAACGTCAGACCCCAATAGCTTGATAAGTCGTGTCGATATGAGGTCTATAACACTTCGAGAAACTACTGGTAACACTTACCAGTAAATCTCAGCAACCCTGGCAAGGGATTTCCTGTTATAGCCAATCGAACACAGCGCAACATCAACTCCCTATACCGGGAGAGACGAATCCCCTCCTATCGCTCATTGCCTCCATGTGACTCGGGACTGTACCCAAAAACCACCGTTTTGCACGCCCTCTTGGACGTGGTAAGATGGAAATCAAAGCACAGTGGGAACCACACAAGACTCTATGACGATCTCGGGTCAACAGACTACTCTGTACCAGTGTCACCAGAGAACTGCCATCTGACGTGAGGTATAATACCATCTGGGAGTTCTCGGCGAGTCCGTCCAGTGTACCCAGTCTCTACTGAGCACCCGTATATCATCCCTGATGTCAAACACCAATGGATATGGGATCATCCATCGCCCATCTGTATGGGTCGAGAAGGTATACGCTAGTCTACTCTGGTATATCGATGCCCCTTCTCGATACACCCACGACTAGGGACTTTGAAGGATGTACTTATAGACTACCATGTCCCCACTAGTATGATCCACATCATAGTCCAGGTAGTCAAGTACACATCCTAAGGGCTTTACCAACATGTAACAGAGAGACAATCGGTATACACGTTAAGGTAAAGATCAACCAGATAGCATACTATCATGTCGAGCAAGAAAGTCCTCCCTATATACGTCCCAGCATCCACTACAATATACATCCAATGTACAGTAATGGCCTCTAGGGCATACATATAACTAACAATCTCCCACTTGCACTAGGGCCATCTGTAGCAGTGGTTGTAGTATCTCATACTCAGCCATCCCATAAAAGTCTCTCTCTGGGAAAAGGCCTTCGTGAGTGGATCCGCTGCGTTATCCTCTAAGTCTGTTCTCCTTGCCTCGATCACCTTGGAGATCAACCATCTCCATGATCAGGTGATACTACCTTAGAATAAGTCTGGATCACTGATGGGACCGGCGTTCCTTGGCATAAGACACAACTCCAATGTCTCACAATGGTAGGAACTTAGTTCATCTCATGAACCATTATATATCCAAACAGCCTCTTTGGTAGCATCTTAAGTAGCGATGTATCGTGCCTTTATCGTCTAGTATGCCACGGTATCTAGCTTGGAACTCTTCCAACATACCGTCCCTTTACTGAGGGTAAAGACAATGCTTGCGACTGACATTCAGTCGTCTTTATCACCCTGGAACACTTCCAGTGATTGTCCCCAGGATCAATTGATACCATCTCACTACTACTAGTGAGAATCCTAACATCCATTTAGATCTATCTCATAGATCCAAAACTCAGGATTTAGGAGGTATCACTTTGATCCTAAGTGGAGAATCCATGTGATAAATGGAGATTGATCGAGCGTAGCATAGGAAACTCTTTTCCTATCAAGAGTATGTCATCCACGTACTCTACGAGGATCGTCTCCATACTCCCTACTACCTTTTTGTTTATACAAGGTTCATCTACCATTTTGATGATGTCAACTTCTTTGACTAATCCATCAAAATAGATGTTCCAACTCCGCGATGCCTGCTTTATCATATAAAACATCTTGCACACGTTTCTGCTGCTCCCACTGTCTACGAGGCCCTCTGGCTGTGTACTTATAGACGCACTCTTCTAAAACATCATTTAGAAAAGCAGTCACGACACCCAACCGCCAGATATCGTAGTTATGGTATGCAGCCGTGGCAAGTAGGATCTGGATGGACTTAAGCATAGCTACTTGAAAAGGTTTCATCATTATCCACACCTGGTCAATGACGAAAACCTTTAACAAGTCTAGCTTTGAAAGTCTCAACTTTTCCATCTACACCAAGTAATCTTCTCAAGATATACTTGCTCCTGATGGGGATTTAACCCTTCAGATATAGCAACTAAAGTCCATACTTTGTTGGTGTATAAGGATTCCATCTCAGATCACTAAGCATCCAGCCATTCTTACAGAGTCACACTCCTGATGGCCAGCTCGAAACTAGTTGGGTCATCATCTCATGATGCAATCCTCGCTCCCACTGTTATAGAGAAACTGAAGTATCTCTCAGGTGGGTGAGGAACCCTACTAGATCGGCGGAGAGGCTGAGGTTTGTTGGAATCTGCTGAATCCTTTGGCTCTATCAAATCATCTGCTGCAGTTTGTATAGCTGGAACATTTCCAGTTCTACATAACAGACCTCGCCTCGAGCTTGTCCAGATTTTGCTTTTAGACATAGGCCGGACAACCCCAAATCTTAACCAACTTAAGATATGGGCTCTTCCCGTTCCATATCACATATGAAGCGGTAGACAGCTGATTTGATTGGAACCCTATTCAATAGGTATGCAACTTCACAAGCGCATAACTCCCAAAAGGAAATAGGTAACTCAGTAGTACTCATCATAGAGCACACCTTATCATATAGGGTGTGATTGCTCCGCCCCGATATACCATCGTGCTATGGTGTATACGGAGGAGTAATGCCGAGAGAGAATCTCATTCTCCTTTAGAATAGTCCAGGAATTCCATGCTCAAGTATTCTCCTCCTTGATCACATCAAAGGACATAATACTTATACCCGTATTTTGGTTCTCTACTTCTAACTTATATTCTGTGATTTTCTCAAAAGGTTCGGACTTGTGTTTCAACAGGAACATATGTCTGAATCTAAAGAGATCATCAGAGAACGTAATGAAGTATAAAGAACCAGTCCTGGCATGTGTAGACAGGGGACCTACATACATCAACATGTATCATCCCAAGAGTTCACTAACTCTTTCTCTGTTTCCAATAAACAGGGTTATGGTCATCTTATCTTTGTGACATGACTGGCAAGTTTCACAAGATGTAAATTCAAACTGATTTAAATATACATCTAAATGTAACTTCAGCCAGTCGGGTCGCATTGATCTGACCTAGTCTACAATACCTTAAGAAGAATTCGTTCATTTATGAACTCTTCCTCTTTTGTGTGTTCCATATACTAAGAACTGTAGTTTGATTTAGAACATTAATGCTTTTAGACAACGTGCCTGAACCGATCAACTTTTGATATAGGAAATGTTCAAAACATTATCCAACAATACAAAATTTTATCATTCCTTTACTAATAAAGAGACTGATATGATTTTGTATATCAGGTTCGGTATATAATAACATTCGTTCAGAATCAATGTATTGGTAATATAGGGTGACAGTGACCAACAGACTTGGCTGCAACATTTGCCCCGTTTTCTGCCTCATGAAACTTGTCACCCGTTCTCAGTTTTTCTACCCTTTTGTAGCCCTATGTAACAGATTACATATCTGGGATCCTGATCCGGTATCATATACCAGGATGCGGAGGATACTGAGAAACAGTTCTGTATAATGAACACACCCGAAGATGATGCATCAGCATGCACTCTCTTCGTTTGGGCGGCACGGGAATTCTGGTAATCCCCAATTTCCTGCTCTGTCTTATAACAATTATAAGTTGGAGCGGGACCAACGTTCCCCAGCTCAGTATAACAAGCGGGTTCGGTCAATAATCCGTATTATTATCTTGATTAAGACGTGACATGGTCGCTACCAAGAGAGAGAGAGAAGAAAACACTCAGCGTGCGCTCTTGCAAGAATAGATTGGTTATTATTTTATCTAATCAGGATGGCTCCCACTGCTTTTTATCAAATCTTCCTTCAAACCCTAAAAGGAAAGACTAGCCGGGATTAATTACACACTACAAGTTCGCCAATCTTTCAGCCAGGCCAGTGTCGGTACTTTGAGGGAGGTCCCCTGTGCTTTCGCACGAACCTAATTAATGTAAACCTCGTTTTCCCAGAGGCGTAACCCCGTTGACACCTTTCTAGACACCTACTTGATCGGCTATTTGTAATGTATAAAACTCTCCCAGGAGTAACTCTTACTCGCAGCGGGTATCGGGATCCAACTATCTCATAGAAGGTATGCAATCTTATTGCAAATTTCAACACTTGAAATTCCCGATAATATTTTGTCCCGAACGATCTATGACCTTGACAAGGTCAACAAACCATAGACCGCAAGTCAAGTTCAACCCGTCATTTCTTGATTGAATCAAACCCACCCGCACGACCCTTGACAAGGTCAACAAGGCCGCACGACTACCCTAACCCAATCTGCATCATATTCATAAGCAGATAAATACTGGTTAGCTACCGCACACTGCGCCTTGACAAGGTCAACAAACGCAGCACGAATACTAAACAGGATTTATCTGAAACGACGGAGGGCTACGACAGTTTTTTCTGAAAACCTATTGCGTAATGAACTTGATATCGTTGTAGGATCGAATGAATTTTAAAATGGAGTGCTTTTGAGGCTTTTCTAGTTTTGCTAAAGGAGTCACTCCCGGTGAAGGGATCGTCGGTCTTTTCCTCGTCGAATGAGGTGCGGGATATATCATATATATCACTGTGCAAAGCAGAACTTTTGAAAACAATCAAAAGACAAACCGAGGTTGTAGCATCTGCGAGTTATTGCTAAAGGAGTCACTCCCGGTGAAGGGATCTCGGTCCTTTCCTTATCGAATATGGTGCAGGATATATCGTATATACCGCTGTGCAAAGCAAGAACTGTAGCTACCTGTTTTATTTTGAAATTCGATTTTACAACATCTTAGGTTCCTTTTATTTCATTAATCACATTAATGAAGTCCCATCATTTATGTACCTAAACATCACAGATAGATATGACGTACACTTATGCCATCCGCATTTGCCTCGATGTCCCCTCGTGCACCGTTAGGTTAGGTAACTAACGACAGAGCAGGGCAGGGCTAGCGCGGGTGTAAAACATAAGTAACGTCTATATAATATATCACATATACTATATATTATATCCATCACAGAACATCACATGATCTCATCACAGATATCGCAGCAGAAGAATCATATGAAATATTGGATATACTAGGATGTCCGTGTTTTCAATACGAGCCAGTATAAAACACGGATTCCACGGTCGTGATGAATAGCCAAACCCACACCCCTAGACCCCTACGAGAGCGGCAAGCAACCCTACCAATTCTAGAGTTAGGAGACCCGACCTCGACTCCTCGAGTTGGTCTCCCACTGGACTCCAGAACCCGGTTACTTGTGCCCTCCTCCTTGGGTCTATCCTAGTGCAGAAAAGTAAATAATATACAAACGGCGACAACTTCCGCAACCTGGAAGCGCCCCAATAAAAGAATATTACATACAAGTTTTTACATGAATGAAAATGAAAAACACTCATCTCACATAAAAAAACCCCGGCTATTCAAACACGACGATCCAATATAACATATCCAGCAACACATAACATCACATGTCATCAACGTAAGCAAATATGCGCATCCCAATTGTCGTTGACATATAGCAACGAAACCGGCGATATCACATATTACACTTACGGTCACAGAAAAGAAAGTGTAAAACTACAACAGTTGGAATCCGCAATCTCTTTAGACATCGCATGCCTGATCAAATGAATTTCTTAGACATCGCATGCCTAACAATTATAAACCCCGCATTTTAGTCTCATTATCGAAAACTCTTTTCAATATCAAGTCGGGGAATTCAACAGGATTCCCGACATTTTGATCGAATGCTCGTCGCAAACTTCAGTAGACGGCCGCACCCCCGATACCGTCGACAAAGTGCACTAAGGCGGAACACCGCTACCGGGAGCACCCGAACGGATGCTTTCGGCGACGGGTTTCTCCTGCAGTCACTTGGTCGGGGCTATGGAGTGAGGCTGTCTATTAAGTTTACCCGGCGAGTATCCGCGTACGCTACGTGATTGCGACGGACTTTTGATCACATCAAAATTCAGTTTCAACCGATGAAGTGAGACTAAACTGCTATGTTTATAACATTCATTTAGTTATCACATAACTTATTGTGAATTCCAATTATTGTATCCCATTCCAGATAAACAGAAAATGTTAAACTTTTCGATCGAACAATCGAACACCCAAGTTTTCCCGATACAGATCAACACATGAAATAAGTCTAACAACATTCAGTTCGTGCCTCAGTAGCAACGGTCCAGCCGTAGAAGGGTCAAGCCAACGCCTCACATGTGGCATGCCGTACTGCCCCAAACCCGAAGGTTCAAAGGGCAGTTCAAGACGGTCACATAATCGAGTTAAGGTTTGTTGTCTTCTAGAGGGTCCATCGCGTTACTTGCACTACTTAGAACGTCGTTAAACTACGGAAAAATCCAACACTTGGAAATTTCCCGACAGGGGAAAAATTAGGTATTTATATCCGGTCGAACTTTTTAACATATTCTAAAAAATATCCGGAAAGCCAAATAGACAAAATTTGATACCCCGATCGAAACAACGAATCCCCAAAACAATTCCAGAAAAATCAACTCTGGAAATTTTTTTAAAAATTCCCAGAAAACTCAACATAATTTATCAGGAATTACTGTGCAAACAATGAGGGCTGACGTCACCTTATAGCCGCGGAACCGCCGCAGAAGCTAGGCTTCTGCCGCGGTTCCGCCCAATAAACACTGTTCATCCCAAAAATTTTGCATGGTAATTCTTATTTTTCCCTGCTGAATGTTTTAGCAATTTTTAATATGGAAAAATCCACGTTTTACAAAACCGGACAGAGAGCATGTTTGGAATTGGGTTTCGGGTTCGTTCGGACTTCAAATTGCGTCTAGACTTCGCCTAAGGCTCTAGCTAGGCTCTGATACCATTGAAAGGTTCCTAGGCACCCTAATGAGGTCACACAAGGCATCGAACATGCCAATTTCAAATTTTAACGGTGCCTACAAACCCTAACAAGATCGTTTGCTAGAAAACTAGGCGAAAAACAATTTAGTTAACAACTTAACTAATGGGAATACGGAAATACAACCTTTGTAGATCCGGTGCTCCACCTCCATAGCTCCGCAACGATGTCTCCTCGCTGTCCAAAATCAATCCCGGGCTCTAGATTCGGCTTCGTCGGAGAATGGGCAAGCTAGGTCGTCGATGTCCATGCCGAAGATGATCTACGTCGAGGCATCGCTAAATCAAGCTCCGACTTCACCAAGTCAAGAAACTTGTGAAGTAAACACACTCTACTACTTGGCAAGAGGTAGAGGATGAAGAAATAGGAAGTGGGTAAGCTTTAGTTTTGGATTTCTCACTTGTTTCCATCAATCACCATTGATGGAGCATAGCTTTCTTCACTTGAAGAATGAAGAAGATGAAGAATGTTATTATGATAAGAATAATCAAAATGAGAAAAGAAATTAATTCTTATCATAATTGAACCATAGTTAGGTGTAGAGAGTCAATCATGGTATTGTGGAATGGTTAAGTTAAGCATGAGACAAAAATGGTTACCTTTATTCAAACCTTCATGAAGATTCATGAACAAAACAAAACTAGCATCCATTTTTCCCTTTTTGCTTTTCCAAAATGAAAAAGCAAATAAATAAATAAATGAATAATCAAATAGTAAACCATAACCATTCCATTAACCAAGGTTTAATTCTATACACTTAACTAAAAAGGCATGTATCATCAAACATGATACAAACAAGTGCACAAAATCATATCGCATATGCAATGCGCACACCCGAGTGAGAAAATCCATCTAAAGTGAACCGATACTAGTTAATGCAAAGTAATATATCAAATATATAATTATGCATTAAATCACTAAATCAACACTTGATTCAATGATCCGGTCATGTCGCACATAACCGACTGGCATCATCAGTAACAACTTATCGAATCAACACTTGATCCGATAACCCGGCTATATCGCATATAACCGATCAATGTCACATCGCGAGAATCAAATACAGTATCACATACTGGTATTATTCTCGGTCCCGCACATATCTCATATGCGCTCCTATCTCGTTTTGCTTGAGCCAGGAAACCTCTGTGTAGGACTCTAAAGACTCGTCAATACGCCGGCAGCAGGTGATGAGCATATCAAACACCCACAAGCCGCAAGCGGTCTGCCAAACGTAACGGCCACCCGGGTATTGAGCGATCAGAAGATCGACGAGCAAGCCCGCTCACACTCCTGTGAATCCAACCAGTAACACTACCGTACAGTCCGGTCTGATCGTCTGATATGTCGCATATCTCGCCTAGGGGTGGTAAACGTCAGACCCCAATAGCTTGATAAGTCGTGTCGATATGAGGTCTATAACACTTCGAGAAACTACTGGTAACACTTACCAGTAAATCTCAGCAACCCTGGCCAGGGATTTCCTGTTATAGCCAATCGAACACAGCGCAACATCAACTCGCTATACCGGGAGAGATGAATCCCCTCCTATCGCACATTGCCTCCATGTGACTCGGGACTGTACCCAAAAACCACCATTTTGCACGCCCACTTGGACGTGGTAAGATGGAAATCAAAGCACAGTGGAAACCACACAAGACTCTATGACGATCTCGGGTCAACAGACTACTCTGTACCAGTGTCACCAGAGAACTGCCATCTGACGTGAGGTATAATACCATCTGGGAGTTCTCGGCGAGTCCGTCCAGTGTACCCAGTCTCTACTGAGCACCCGTATATCATCCCTGATGTCAAACACCAATGGATATGGGATCATCCATCGCCCATCTGAATGGGTCGAGAAGGTATACGCTAGTCTACTCTGGTATATCGATGCCCCGTCTCGATACACCCACGACTAGGGACTTTGAAGGATGTACTTATAGACTACCATGTCCCCACTAGTATGATCCACATCATAGTCCAGGTAGTCAAGTACACATCCTAAGGGCTTTACCAACATGTAACAGAGAGACAATCGGTATACACGTTAAGGTAAAGATCAACCAGATAGCATACTATCATGTCGAGCAAGAAAGTCCTCCCTATATACGTACCAGCATCCACTACAATATACATCCAATGTATAGTAATGGCCTTTAGGGCATACATATAACTAACAAATACTTGCTTAACCTTTCAGTCAGGCTGGTGTTGGTACTTCGAGGGAGGTTTTCCAACGCTTTCGCGAAGTTCCTTAATTAAATAACCTCTTTTCCCTGGAGGCGTAGCCCCGCTAACACCGTTCTAGACACCTACTTGGTTTATAGCATTGATTATTAAGTGAAATAATCTCCCGAGAGTAATCCAACTCATCAGTGAGATCGGGATCCAACTATCATTGTGTGATGACCTAGATGGAATCCACTCTAGTCACCACACTCCAGAAGGTATGCTAAATCTGCATGTTTCAGTTTCTTTAGAAACTCCCGGTGTGGATTTTTACCCCTAGGACCCAAATGACCTTAACGGAGTCAACAAATCAAAAAGTCCTAGTCAAGTTCAACCCGTCATTATCTGGATTGCATTAAACCCACCCGCATAACCCTTGACGGAGTCCACAAGGTTATACAACTGTCCTAACCAATCCCATATGCTGCTACAAACAAGCAGCACTCAGCTACCGTACACTACGCATTGACGGAGTCAACAAACGCAACACGAATACTAAGTGTTAGTTGTAAGAAATGACGGAGGGCTACGGCTGGGTTTTTGGCGAAAAACCCGTTAACGTAATGAACTTGATATCGTTGAAGGAACCTGATAGCCCTTTTGAAAATATAGTGGCGAAAACTTTTGCTAAAGAGGTCACTCCCCGTGAAGGGATCTCGGCTCTTTCCTCGTCGAATGAGGTGCAAGATATTCTAAGCTGAATACCTCGATGCAAAGCAAGAATAATCGACTATAGTGAAGTTATTACCCTGACGCAAACTTTTGTCCAAGTGGTCACTCCCGATGAAGGGATCTCGGCCCTTGCCTCGTCGAATGAGGTGCAGGATATTCTAAGCTGAATACCTCGATGCAAAACAAAAGTGAACGTCCTTGCAATAACAGCTTTTTGAAAATTGTTCCAACAACGTCTTTTAGGTTTATTTTCTTGCATTAACTTAATGCGTCCCATCAATTAATCCTACCATTGCAGAAAACAACGAAAATATGACGTACGCTTATGCCATCCGCATTCGCCACGGGGTCCCGTCATCACCCGTTAGGTTACTTAAGTAACGACAGAGCGGGGGCTGGACTAGCGTGGATGCAAAACATAAGCAACGCCTAAATAGATATCATATATAGATATATAAATCCATTCGTCAGATGCAATGATAGCCATTCCAGATCACAGATGAATACTTTGGATATACTAGTAATCTGCATTTCGTTCGAGCCTGCAACGAAAGACAGATTATGTAAGTCCACGTTACCTCTCCCGGTACTTACGGGCTTGCGGAAATGATGAAAAACGATTTTTCTAGAGGTGGTAACATGGACTCAAAAACGGATCTTTGTTAAACAACTATCTAACAAACATAACAAGAGTTTTACGTACTCGGTTAGGGGGTTATACCTTTCTTGAACTCGTTCGTCTTCAACTCTTTGCGGTGTACGGATCGGTCTCACCTCGTCGTCTCCTTGCGCCGAAGATGGATCCACCTGAAAGCTTCTACCTTTGGCTTCTCTTCAAACTAGAAGAAACTAGAACACTTGGTTTGCTAAACCTTGTGAACTAGGATGAGTAGAGAAGTGATATGGGTTTTCTTTTATCTCTAAGGAAATGTTTCTCAACTAATGAGATAGAGTTGCCTTGAGCTAGAGAGAGAGCAAGAGGAAGAGCAAGAGGGAGAGCTTGAGCATGAGAGAGAAGAAGAATCATAGAATGAGCCAACCTGTTTTCCTCCCATGCTCTCATAACAAAATAATAATAATAATAATAATAATAATTGAGTATTATGTGATGGTTCATATCATATCAAGTGGTATTATCATTTCATGCACTCATTTTGCAAAGCATAACAAGCAAGCAAAAGTCATTGGATGAAATGACAACCATTGTAATGATGATGGTCAACTAGTCCAACCTAGTCAACCGGTCAACCAAGTCAACAAGTCAACAAAGTCAACCTTTCAACCCAACCATGGCACAATAATACTTAATTAATATTATCATTAATCATATTTCTTATTCTTATTAGGGTTTAGCAAAAGTCAATGGTCAACAGTCAACAGTCAACAACCCCAATGAGAATCCTCTACCTCTGTCTCTCTGTCAACTGTGCATACACACCCGCATCCGCGTTCCGAGGAACACGAATACAAACGAGATAAAACCAATCCCAAAACATACACTAGGATCTGGCTTAAACCAAAGCCCGCTAGTGTTAACTGTCCGGACACTAAACGTGCACAAGTGCACGGATGTGACCGAACCCTGTCGCAAAACCATGCGACCTGTCGCAAAACCATGCGACCTCTACTCTTTTGCCTAAAGGTGAATAGCTTTCTATGTGGGACTCTAAAGACTCGACACTACGCTGGCAGTGGGTTTAACCACAGACCGCAAGAGGCACTAGCTGTGCGTAACGGTCCCCAGGTAGATGCCGACAAGAAGACTGACGAGGTGAAACCCATCTGAACTCCTACTGAGCCTGAATGTGACAATCTCCATACAGTCCAGTCTGTTCATCTGATAACATCGCATGGCAGGCCTAGGGGGTGGTAAAATTTAGTCCCCTAATAGAGGTACAAGTCGTGTCGGAGTGTAGCCCAGAACACCCTGAGATAACACTGGAAACCTATCAGTATATCTCGCTTGCCCTGACCAGGGACTACTTGTGTAATGGCTCTCCTAGACACAGCGCGATGTCAACCCCCAATACAGGGAGAGACGAATCCTGTCTAACCGTCACTTCTTGTAAGTGCTTCGGGACTGCACCCAACTACTATCTGTTTGCACGACTCCTTTGAGCCGTGGTAGGGTGGTAATCAAAGTACAGTGGGAACACACTCGAGGCGAAGTGACAGTGTCAAGTCAGCGGACTAAGCTGTACTCATGTCACCTGGGAACTGATAACTGACGATAGGTATAGTACCAACCAACAGTTCCCGACAAGTCCTGTCCAGTGTACTCGTAACCTAACGAGCACCCGCATACTATCTCAAGTACGACGTACTGACGGCTGTGGGACAGACCGTCTCCCACACTGGGATGAGAAGCGCATACGCTAGTCTACTCCGGAGTATCGATGCCCTGTCTCGATAGTCCTGCGACTAGGGACCTGTATAAGGATGTGCTTATAGATTACCCAGCCCCCACGAGTGTGACTGCTATCACAACGCTGGTAATCAAGCAAAGATCCTAAGGGTTCCACTAATGTGTAAAGGCGATATGCTAAAAGAAACACATGCACACATTAAAGCAGAAACAAACCAAGTAGCATACTACCATTTTGAGCAAGATTGTGTATACAACTGTGAATATCCCAAGCTTCCATTAAGTAATATACAAGCTAGTATGATACAGTAATGGCCTCTAGGGCATATACACTAACAATCTCCCACTTGCACTAGGGCCATGTGCTGGCGTATCGAAGACCTATCATCTCGATCAGCCGCTCGAACTGAGTCTGGGGTATGGCCTTCGTGAATGGATGAGCAGTGTTATCTTCCGTATTTACTCACTTCACCTCGATCTCCCGGCGATCTACGATCTCCCTGATCAGGTGGTACCACCTCAAAATGTGCCTGGACTTCTGATGGGACCTGGGTTCCTTCGCTAAAGCTATAGCGCCGTTGTTGTCACAATACAGCGGTATTGGATCAACACTGGTAGGAACCACCTGAAGCTCCGTGAGTAACTTCTTCATCCTGACAGCTTCCTTTGCGGTATCGCAAGCAGCTATGTACTCCGCTTCCATAGTTGAGTCAGCAACGGTCTCCTGCTTGGAACTCTTCCAGCAAACCGCCCCTCTATTGAGGGTAAAGACATAACCCGACATGGACTTAGAGTCATCCTTGTCACTCTGGAAGCTGGAGTCAGCAAAGGCCTCGATCTGGAGGTCTTTTCCGCCATACACCAAGAACATCTCCTTAGTCCTTCTCAGGTACTTGAGAATGTTCTTTACCGCTATCCAGTGTTTCTCCCCTGGGTCCGACTGATACCGGCTTACAACGCTCAATGCGTATGCTACATCTGGTCTGGTACATAACATCGCATACATTATAGAGCCTACCGTAGAAGCGTAGGGTATAATAGACATGCGAGCCCTTTCCAAATCAGTCTTGGGAGACATCTCTTTGGAGAGGGTGATTCCGTGACAAGCCGGTAGATTACCGCATTTGGAATCTTCCATACTAAATCGTTTTAGTATGGTGTCTATGTACCTCGACTGTGAAAGTCCCAACATCCTCTTAGATCTATCACGATAGATCTGGATCCCCGGAATGTAGTTGGCATCGCCCAGGTCCTTCATGGAGACCTCTGTGACAAGAATCCTTTGACTGACTGTAGCATAGGAATATCATTTTCTATTAGGAGAATGTCATCCACGTACAAGACGAGGAATACCACAGTTCTCCCTACAATCTTACTGTAAATGCATGGTTCATCTGGGTTTTTGATAAAGTCGAATTCCTTGACAGTATCATCAAAGCAGATGTTCCAACTCCGCGATGCCTGCTTCAGTCCATAGATGGACTTGAGCAACTTGCACACTTTACCGCTACTCCCACTCTGAATGAATCCCTCCGGCTGATCCATAAAGACGCACTCTTCCAAATATCCATTTAGGAAAGCCGTCTTTACGTCTATCTGCCAGATCTCATAATCGTGGAAGGCAGCAATGGCAAGGAGGATCCGAATGGATTTGAGCATAGCCACTGGAGAAAAGGTCTCGTCATAGTCCAAACCAGGTCTTTGACGAAAACCCTTTGCTACAAGTCTAGCTTTATAGGTTTCAACCTGCCCATCTACACCAATCTCCTTTCTGAAGATCCATTTGCAGCCTACGGGTTTTACCCCTTCTAGAGCAAAGTCCAAAGTCCAAACTTTGTTGGTGTACATGGACTCCATCTCGGTCCGCATTGCATCCAGCCATTTTACCGAGTCACCGCTCTGAATGGCTTGCTGGAAGCTAGTAGGCTCACCATAGTCAATGGTGAAATCCTCTCTATCCCCATCTATGAGAAAACTGTAGTATCTCTCGAGCGGATGAGACTGCCTACTACTCCTGCGGAGTGGCGCTGGGATGTCCGGTTCCCCTGAATCTTCTGGTTCTTCCAAGCTTTCAGTAATGGCTTGTGGTTCTGGAATTTCTTCCAGTTCTACTACGCTCCCACTTTCACCTCTCTAAAAACTGATGTTCCAGAAAGTGGGCATGACGAGAAACAAAAACCTTTTGTTCCTCTGCGTAATAGAAAAATACCCCCTGGAGTTCTTCGGGTATCCCACAAATTTACACAGTACTGAGCGTGCCTCGAGCTTGTCCGCATGCTGCTTTTTTACAAAAGCTGGACATCCCCATATCTTCAGATATTGAAGATGGGGTTTCTTCCCACACCACATCTGATATGGTGTGGTAGGCACAGTCTTGGAGGGAACCTTGTTCAAGAGATATGCAGCTGATTCTAGTGCATAACCCCAGAAGGATCGCGGCAACTCAGCCTTACTCATCATGGAACGAACCATATCCAATAGGGTTCGATTCATCCTTTCCGATACACCGTTGTGTTGTGGTGTGTATGGAGGAGTAAGCTGAGAGAGAATTCCATTCTCTTTTAAGTAGCCCAGAAACACGGCACTCAAGTATTCACCACCTCGATCAGATCTCAGTGTCTTGATACTTTTGCCTGTTTGTTTTTCAACTTCATTCTTGTATTCCCGAAATTTCTCAAATGCCTCGGATTTGTGCTTCATCAAGAAGACATGCCCATACCTAGAGAAATCATCTGTGAAAGTAATGAAGTATGAATAACCACTTCGTGCATGTGTAGACATTGGACCACACACATCACTGTGTATGAGTCCCAAGAGCTCACTTGCTCTTTCTCCGTGTCCAGTGAACGGAGTCTTTGTCATCTTTCCCATGAGACAAGATTCACAAGTGGCATAAGACTGGTACTCGAACGGATCCAAGTATCCTTCTTTATGTAACTTAGTCAACCTTGTCTCATTAATGTGACCCAGTCTACAATACCATAAGAAAGACTGATTTAATTCCGGAGACTTTCTTTTAAGTGTGTTCTGGACACTGAAAATCTGAGCTTGATTTAATACGTATATACCGTTTTCTAATGTACCTGACCCAATCAAAACTTGATTTAGGTGGATGTTTACTACATCGCTTACAAAAGTAAAATCATATCCTTCCCTAGAAAGTAAGGATACAGATATGATATTACAAGTCGCACCTGGTACATAAAAACAGTTACGCAGAATCAATATCTGCCCAGTTGTCAGTCCAAGATGATATTCCCCTACGGATTCAGCGTACATGCTCATTCCGTTAGCAACCCTGAGAGTCATATCACCTTTCTTGATAACCCTACGGTTTCTCAGAGCCTGTAATGAATTACAGATGTGAGATCCCGATCCGGTATCCAATACCCAGGAAGTAGGGTTAACTGACATACAGTTCTCTATTACAAACACACCCGAAGCCGAAGCCACAACATGCTTCGAATTCTGGTTACTGGCTTTGCAAGCCCTGCAATCCTTCTGCCAATGTTCATTCCTGTAACAATAGGAACATCTTTCTTTTACTACATCCAGTCCCAAAACTTCTGCCCTTCCCTTTCTTTCTACTTCCCTGGTTTCCTTCAGGGTAGTAGGTAGAGACTGTTGAACTAAGTCAGCATCTGACCCGTTCTTCAACGTGGTCTTCAGGTCCGAGAGCTCAAAAGAGATGGTCTCTGTAAGGACGTTGCCCCTTACAGATGACCCGATTGTAAGTCGATGTAGTACACCCCAGTACTTGTGTGGAGGCGGAATTTACAAAAACAATCAAGTTTAAGGAACGAACATCGACTAACCGCTTAAATCGAAGCTAAACTATAAATAACCGTACACAAAGATTTTCTTATCACTTGTGATTAGGGATTATACCTTTCGAAACTAGTCCTTCGTCTTTGTGTCCTCCTTTGTTCTCCTCGACCTTCTCTAGGTAGTAGACGATCCACCCGAGAGCAAAACACCAAGCTACACCTCTAACTTGAGGTAACTAATCTACTTTGATTGCTAATCAAAGAAGAAAGGATGATATAGAGTGAAGGTAATGGATGCTTAAGTCTAACTAAACCTTTGATCTCAACACATGAGGATTAAGGATTAGTCTCTTGAAGATGAGAGCTTGAGGAGAGAGAATATAAGATAAGATAATGAGAAGAGAGAGAGTGTATCATAATATATTATGAAGCATTCTTATTTAAGAATAATGAATAAAAGAAATGAATAAGCATGCTTCATAAATATCTAATGGTGATTCATTAAGCATGTGTCATTTATCATTTATGGTGCAATTAATGATAATGATGAATCACCTCATGACTCACTTTCTTATCCATAAGTAACCTCCTTAGTCACATCTTCTAGAAGCTTCTCGTACAATTACGAGAACGCCCCTCCAATCCGCAAAAATACGGAAAAACTTTAGACTGTAAAAATCCAATAACCGGATACCAGTAACTGGCTTAAACCAAAGCCGACTGGTAAAAACTGTCCGAAAGTCGTATGTGCGTAAACGCACGTATGCGTCCGAACCCTTTGTCGCAAAACCATGCGACCTCTATATCGTTTCGCCTGGAGTAGGAAACTCTCTGTGTGGGACTCTAGAGACTCGACTACTACGCTGGCAGTGGGTTTAACCACAGACCGCAAGCGGCACTAGCTGTACGTAACGGTCCCCAGGTAGTTGTCGATAAGAAGGCCGATGAGAAAACCCATCCGAACTGCTACTGAGTCTGATGTGACAATCTCCATACAGTCCGGTCCGTTCGTCCAAGACTATCGCATATCGGGCCTAGGGGGGCGGCAAGCGTCAGTCCCCTAATAGCGGTATAAGACGTGTCGGAGGGAAGCCCATTACACCCTGAGAAACTACTGGAACCTACCAGCAAATCTCGCTTGCCCTGGCCAGGGACTTTGCGTAATGGCTCTCTGACACAGCACGATATCTACTCCCAATACCGGGAGGGACGAATCCTGTCTAACCGCCACTGCCTCCAAGTGCTCGGGACTGCACCCAACTGCTACCTGTTTGCACGACTCCTTTGAGCCGTGGTAGGGTAGCAATCTAAGAACAGTGGGACACACTCGAGGCGAAGTAGCAGTGTCAAGTCTACGGACTACGCTGTACTCATGTCACCTGGGAACTGTTTACTGACGACTGGTATCAAACCAACCAACAGTTCCCTGTGAGTCCTGTCCGGTGTACCCGTAACCTAACGAGCACCTGCATACTATCTCCAGTACGACGTACTGACGGCTGTGGGACAGAACATCTCCCCAACTGGGATGAGAAGCGTACACACTAGTCTACTCCGGAGTATCGATGCTCTGTCTCGATAATCCAACGACCAGGGACCTGAATGAGGATGTGCTTGTAGACTACCCAGCCCCCACTAGTGTGACTGCCATCACAACGCTGGTAGACAAGCAAGATCCTAAGAGCTCTATCAATACGTACACTCACATATTAAGATAGAAAAACCAAGTAGCATACTACCATGTTTAGCAAGACTGTTATATACATGTGAATATCCCAAGCTTCCATTAAGTAATATACAAGCTAGTATGATACAGTATTGGCCTTCTAGGGCATAAACACTAACAATCTCCCACTTGCACTAGGGCCATGTACTGGCGTATCGAAGACCGATGATCTCGAGTAGCCGCTCGAACTGAATCTGAGGAAGGGCCTTTGTGAATGGATCAGCAATGTTCTCTTCTGAAGCAACTCTCCGAACCTCGATCTCCTGACGATCAATGATCTCCCTGATCAGGTGATACCGCCTCAAGATGTGTCTGGACTTCTGATGGGACCTTGGTTCCTTCGCTAAAGCTATAGCTCCGTTGTTGTCGCAATACAGAGGTATTGGATCAACTATGGTAGGAACCACCTGAAGTTCTGTTAGGAACTTCTTCATCCAGACTGCTTCTTTTGCGGCATCGCAAGCAGCTATATACTCCGCTTCCATCGTCGAGTCAGCAACGGTGTCCTGCTTGGAGCTCTTCCAGCACACCGCCCCTCCATTGAGGGTAAAGACATAACCCGACATGGACTTGGAATCGTCCTTATCACTCTGGAAGCCGGAATCAGCAAAGGCCTCCAACCTGAGGTCTTTTCCGCCGTAAACCAAGAACATCTCCTTAGTCCTCCTCAGGTACTTGAGAATGTTCTTTACTGCTATCCAGTGCTTCTCCCCTGGGTCTGACTGATACCGGCTTACCACGCTCAGTGCGTAAGCTACATCTGGTCTGGTACACAACATCGCATACATTATAGAGCCTACCGCAGAAGCGTAGGGTATAATAGACATGCGTTCCCTTTCCAAATCAGTCTTGGGAGACATCTCTTTGGAGAGGGTGATTCCGTGACAAGCCGGTAGATTACCGCGCTTAGAATCTTCCATACTGAATCTTTTCAGTACAGTGTCGATATACCTGGACTGCGAAAGTCCCAACATCCTCTTGGATCTATCACGATAGATCCGGATCCCCAGAATGTAAGAGGCATCACCCAGGTCTTTCATGGAGAACCTGTGTGACAAGAATCCTTTGACAGATTGTAGCATAGGAATGTCATTTCCTATCAATAGAATGTCATCCACGTACAAGACGAGGAATACGACACTTCTGGCCACAACTTTACTATATATGCACGGTTCATCTGGATTTTTGATAAAGTCATATTCTTTGACTGTCTCATCAAAACAGATGTTCCAACTCCGCGATGCCTGCTTTAGTCCATAAATAGACTTAAGCAGCTTGCATACTTTCCCGCTGCTCCCACTCTGATTGAAACCCTCTAGCTGATCCATATAGACGCTCTCTTCTAAATTTCCATTTAAAAAAGCCGTCTTTACGTCCATCTGCCAGATTTCATAATCATGGAAGGCAGCAATAGCAAGAAGGACCCGAATGGATTTGAGCATAGCTACTGGAGAAAAAGTTTCGTCATAGTCCAAACCAGGTCTTTGACGAAAACCCTTTGCAACAAGTCTAGCCTTATAGGTTTCCACCTGTCCATCTACACCAATCTTTTTCTTGAAGATCCATTTGCATCCTATGGGTTTTACCCCATCTGGAGCAAAGTCCAAAGTCCATACTTTGTTGGTGTACATGGACTCCATTTCGGTTCGCATTGCATCTAGCCATCGTACCGAGTCGCCGCTCTGAATGGCCTGCTGGAAGTCAGTAGGTTCATCATCATCTATGATGCAATCCTCTCTATCCCCGTCAATGAGAAAACCGTAGTATCTCTCAGGCGGATGAGACGGCCTACTACTTCTGCGGAGGGGTGCGGGAATGTTTTGTTCTTCTTGAACCTCTGGTTCTACCAAACTTTCAGTAGCAGTTTGTGGTTCTGGAATTTCTTCCAGTTCTATTTCGCTCCCACTTATTTCCTTTTCTAAAAACTGATATTCTAGAAAATGGGCATTACGAGAAACAAACACCTTTTGTTCCTCTGCGTAATAGTATAGATATCCCTTGGAGTTCTTTGGATATCCCACAAACTGACACTTTACTGATCGTGCCTCGAGCTTGTCCACATGCTGCTTCTTAACAAAAGCTGGACATCCCCAAATCTTTAGATACTGAAGATAGGGTTTCTTCCCACTCCACATCTGATATGGTGTGGTAGGCACAGTCTTGGTAGGAACCATGTTCAAAAGATATGCCGCTGATTCTAGCGCATAACCCCAGAAAGATCGCGGTAACTCAGCATTACTCATCATGGATCGTACCATATCCAATAGGGTTCGATTCCGTCTCTCCGATACACCGTTATGCTGTGGAGTGTATGGAGGAGTAAGCTGAGAGAGAATTCCTTTCTCTTTTAGGTAACCTAGGAACTCGGCACTCAAGTATTCACCACCTCGATCAGATCTTAGTGTCTTAATACTTTTGCCGGTTTGGTTTTCTACTTCATTCTTATACTCTTGGAATTTCTCAAAAGCCTCGGATTTATGTTTCATCAGATAAATGAATCCGTATCTTGAGTAATCATCCGTGAAAGTAATGAAATAGGAAAAACCACCTCTCGCATGTGTAGACATTGGACCGCATACATCGCTGTGTATGAGTCCTAAGAGCTCGCTCGCTCTTACTCCTTGTCCAGTGAATGGAGTCTTTGTCATCTTTCCTTTGAGACAAGATTGACAAGTGTCATAAGATTGATATTCGAACGAGTCCAAATATCCTTCTCTATGCAACTTAGTCAACCTTCTCTCATTGATGTGACCCAGTCTACAATGCCATAAGAAAGCTTTATTTAAATCTGGAGACTTTCTTTTTAGTGTGTTCTGGACATTGAAAATTTGGAGTTGGTTTAAAACATATATGCCGTTATTTAGAGTACCGGACCCAATCAAACCATGATTAAGATGGATGTTGACAACATCTCTTACAAACGTGAAATCATAACCTTTATTTGATAACAAGGAAACTGATATGATATTACACGTTAAGCTGGGTACAAAATAACAGTTATGTAAAACCAAAATGTGTCCACTCGTCAATCCTAGGTGATAATCCCCGACGGACGCAGCTCCCACGCTAGCTCCGTTAGCAACCCTGAGGATCATATCACCTTCCTTCAGCACTCTACGGTTTCTCAGTGCCTGCAATGAATTGCAAATATGAGATCCTGATCCGGTATCCAATACCCAGGAAGTAGAGTTGATCGACAGACAATTCTCAATTACAAACACACATGAAGTCGAAGCCACAGCTTGCTTCGGTTCCTGGTTCTTGGCGTTCCACGCCTTGCAATCCTTCTTCCAGTGCCCTTTCCTGTGACAATGGAAGCACTCATCCTGACCAACTATCGGTACTGCTTTCTTTTTCTTTCCCTTCCCTCCCACCTTACTAACACCTCCTCTAGGTCTGGGTGCGGCCTTCTTCTTCCTTCCTTTGGCCCTCGCCTTGGACCCGGAAGAAGATGCACCGCCAACAAACATAGCGGGTGTTTCCCTTGATGACTTCAAGGTGCCCTCTGCACTCCTTAACATGTTCAGGAGTTCCGGAAGTTCAACTTCTTTTCTTTGAAGGTTGAAGTTCAGGATAAACTGGGCGTAGGTGTGAGGAAGGGACTGGAGAATAAGGTCTGTATAGAGCTCATTATCCAAAGTCGTCCCAAGGTCTGCGAGCTCTTCAATATAGCTGATCATCTGTAGGACATGTTCACCTACCGATGACCCGGCAGCCAACCTCGCTCGAAACAAGTTCTTAGAGGTCTCGTATCTTGCTATACGAGATTGCTCTCCATAAAGTTCCTTTGTATGGAGAAATATGCCATCTAGGGACATATCCTCGTGCCTCCTCTGATGTTCATTGTTTATCGAGGCAAGCACGATGCACTTGGCTCTCGCGCAATCTAAATCCCAGGTTTTGCGGATTTCCTTATCCGCATTGCTGGATTTGGGACCAGGGACAGCAGGTGCCGTAGCGGTGAGGACGTACCCCAGTTTGTCATAGGTCAAAGCCATTTTGACATTCCGCAGCCAATCTTTATAGTTTGGCCCCGTCAGTATATTTTTCTCTAAAAGTAACTTAAGTCCAGTCATTTTCAGGGTCGCTGCAATTAGGAGAGAGAGAAGAAAACTCTTTAGCATGATGCTCTTGCAAGTTTAGAGTGGTTTTTAGTTTATCTAAACTGGATGGCTCCTACTGTTTCTCGAATCCTTCCTCAAACCATAAAAGAAGAATTAGCCAAGACTATTCTCACTGTACAATACTTGCTTAACCGTTCAGCCAGGCTGGTGTCGATACTTCGAGGGAGGTTTTCCAACGCTTTCGCGAAGTTCCTTAATTAAATAACCTCTTTTCTCTGGGGGCGTAACCCCGCTGACACTTTTCTGGACACCTACTAGGTTTATAGCATTGATCGTTAAGTGACGAATATCCTGATAAGTATCATATACTCACAGTAGGATCGGGATCCAAATATCATCGTCTGATAATGTTGTAGGAATGCTACCAACATTCATCAAACTCAAAATGGTATGCATCTCTTTGCAAATTTCAGTTTCTTTAGAAATTCCCGATATATATTTTTGCCCCATGCTCTTATGACCTTGGCGTTGGTCAAAATATCATAAGTCACATGTCAAGTTCTACCCATCATTATCTTGTTAATTTGAACCCATCCGTACATATCCTTGACGTTGGCCAAAATGATCATACGACTGTCCCAAACTAACTCATCTATCTATGCAACAAATGAATATCCAGCAGCTACCAAACACTATGCCTTGGCGTTGGTCAAAATACATAGCTTGAATACTACTGAATACCCAGATGAAATGACGGAGGGCTACGAATGGTTTTGGCGAAACCGTGAACGTAGTGAACTTGATATAACCGAAGGAACCTGATAGCTTTTAAAAGGAGTGGTTAAGGCTCCGTATTTAAAAATATCTGTTTTTAAAATTAACCGAGTGGTTTCTTTTAAATTGTTCCAACGATTAAAACTTTGGTTTGTTTTACTTTGCATTATAGATAATGCGTCCCATCATTAACCTATCATTGCAGAAAACAACGAAAATACAACGTCCTCTTATGCCATCCGCATTCGCCACTGGGTCCCGTCATCACCCGTTAGGTTACTTAACTAACGACAGAGCGGGGGCTGGGCTAGCGCGGGTGTAAAACATAAGTGACGTCTAAATAGCTAAAATAAATATAGATATTTTACATTCTTCTGACGCAATGATATACATTCCAGAACACAGATAAACAATATTGGATTTGCAAGCAATCTGTATTTCTTTTGAGCCTGCAAGAAAAGACAGATTACACAGTTGTGATGAATAGCCGTTACCCCACCCTCGACCCCTACGGGTACGGCAAACTACCCACCCGGCAGTCTGTGTACCCCACCTTGGGTCAGTCCTAGGAGCAAAAACAGTAAAATGAAATAATACAACGGTGGCTACGACCGCAACCAGGAAGTGCCCCGCAAAAATAATATTACAACAAATTACATTTACAACAAATGAATTAAACAATAACCCATTGCTAAACCCCGGCTATACACCACAACAGTCCAATACAGTTTATATGCATAAACAGATATAACCATTTCAGAAATGTGCAACCCCCTGCCAACCGACATACTAGCAGTTGGGGGAGGTTTACGAACACATTAAACAATCACAGATATAATCCAATATGCAAATACTGTACAATTTCGATCGACTAAACAACATCAATATTGCTCCAAAATCTGCTCTGTTAAACAGTAACCTGAGCAAATATTAAATATTCCAGAAAACCCCAAATTTCACAGAGAAGCAACAGAAGAAAAATCGGCCCCTGACTCGCCAACTCGGCGGCGGAAGCGCGGCGACTCAGTAGGCTGAGGCCGCGGTTCCGCGGCGAGTTGGTCGATTCAGACGACTGTTTTTCTTGGGTGTTCTACTGGTGTCATGTCAAGCACTCTGAGCTCACCTGAAAAATTTTCTGACATCGTTTTAAATTCGACAGAAACTTGCATTTTTTAGGGTTTTCCGGCTTCGTTTTTCCGTTCGAAATTCGTACAAATTTGCGATTAAGTTATTTAGTGTTTAGCGAGGCTCTGATACCACTGTAAGTCGATGTAGTACACCCAGTACTTGTGGGGAGGCGGAATTTACAAAAACAATCAAGTTTAAGGAACGAACATCGACTAACCGCTTAAATCGAAGCTAAACTATAAATAACCGTACACAAAGATTTTCTTATCACTTGTGATTAGGGATTATACCTATCGAAACTAGTCCTTCGTCTTTGTGTCCTCCTTTGTTCTCCTCGACCTTCTCTAGGTAGTAGACGATCCACCCGAGAGCAAAACACCAAGCTACACCTCTAACTTGAGGTAACTAATCTACTTTGATTGCTAATCAAAGAAGAAAGGATGATATAGAGTGAAGGTAATGGATGCTTAAGTCTAACTAAACCTTTGATCTCAACACATGAGGATTAAGGATTAGTCTCTTGAAGATGAGAGCTTGAGGAGAGAGAATATGAGATAAGATAATGAGAAGAGAGAGAGTGTATCATAATATATTATGAAGCATTCTTATTTAAGAATAATGAATAAAAGAAATGAATAAGCATGATTCATAAATATCTAATGGTGATTCATTAAGCATGTGTCATTTATCATTTATGGTGCAATTAATGATAATGATGAATCACCTCATGACTCACTTTCTTATCCATAAGTAACCTCCTTAGTCACATCTTCTAGAAGCTTCTCGTACAATTACGAGAACGCCCCTCCAATCCGCAAAAATACGGAAAAACTTTAGACTGTAAAAATCCAATAACCAGATACCAGTAACTGGCTTAAACCAAAGCCGACTGGTAAAAACTGTCCGAAAGTCGTACGTGCGTAAACGCACGTATGCGTCCGAACCCTTTATCGCAAAACCATGCGACCTCTATATCGTTTCGCCTGGAGTAGGAAACTCTCTGTGTGGGACTCTAGAGACTCGACTACTACGCTGGCAGTGGGTTTAACCACAGACCGCAAGCGGCACTAGCTGTACGTAACGGTCCCCAGGTAGTTGTCGATAAGAAGGCCGATGAGAAAACCCATCCGAACTCCTACTGAGTCTGATGTGACAATCTCCATACAGTCCGGTCCGTTCGTCCAAGACTATCGCATATCGGGCCTAGGGGGGCGGCAAGCGTCAGTCCCCTAATAGCGGTATAAGTCGTGTCGGAGGGAAGCCCATTACACCCTGAGAAACTACTGGAACCTACCAGCAAATCTCGCTTGCCCTGGCCAGGGACTTTGCGTAATGGCTCTCTGACACAGCACGATATCTACTCCCAATACCGGGAGGGACGAATCCTGTCTAACCGCCACTGCCTCCAAGTGCTCGGGACTGCACCCAACTGCTACCTGTTTGCACGACTCCTTTGAGCCGTGGTAGGGTAGCAATCTAAGAACAGTGGGACACACTCGAGGCGAAGTAGCAGTGTCAAGTCTACGGACTACGCTGTACTCATGTCACCTGGGAACTGTTTACTGACGACTGGTATCAAACCAACCAACAGTTCCCTGTGAGTCCTGTCCGGTGTACCCGTAACCTAACGAGCACCTGCATACTATCTCCAGTACGACGTACTGACGGCTGTGGGACAGACCATCTCCCCAACTGGGATGAGAAGCGTACACACTAGTCTACTCCGGAGTATCGATGCTCTGTCTCGATAATCCAACGACCAGGGACCTGAATGAGGATGTGCTTGTAGACTACCCAGCCCCCACTAGTGTGACTGCCATCACAACGCTGGTAGACAAGCAAGATCCTAAGAGCTCTATCAATACGTACACTCACATATTAAGATAGAAAAACCAAGTAGCATACTACCATGTTTAGCAAGACTGTTATATACATGTGAATATCCCAAGCTTCCATTAAGTAATATACAAGCTAGTATGATACAGTAATGGTCTTCTAGGGCATAAACACTAACACCGATAGCCAACCTCGCTTGAAGCAATTCTTTCGAGGTCTCATATCATGCGATACGAGATTGCTCTCCATATAAATCTTAGTTATGGAGGAAGATAGAGACTAAGTCCATCTTCTCGTGATGCCTCTGGTATGCACCATCAACTGAGGCTAACACGAGGCACTTGGCTTTCGCACAGTTCTTTTCCGATGTCTCGCGGATATGAATATCCGTGACAGGGGAAACTGGACCTGAGACGGCAGGGGCTGGATCAGTCAAGAGGGGTCCCAGCTTGTCATGGGCAATGGACATTTGGACAGACCTTTGCCAGTTATAACAGTCAAATTCAGTCATTTTATTATCTAGATGTAACCTATGTCTGGTCACTGGGTCGCTGCAATTAAGAGAGAGAGAAGAAAACACTCAGCATGATGCTCTTGCAAGTTTAGATTGGTTTTTAATTTATCTAAACAGGATGGCACCCACTGTCTCTCAAATCCCTCCTCAAACCAAAAAGGAAGAACTAGTCAGAATCAATCTCACCGTACAATACGTGTTTAACCGTTCAGCCAGGCTAGTGTCGGTACTTCGAGGGAGGTTTTCCAACGCTTTCGCGAAGTTTCTTAATTAAATAACCTCTTTTCCCTGGGGCGTAGCCCCGCTAACACCTTTCTAGACACCTACTTGGTTTATAGCATTGATCGTGTCACGACCCAAAATATTAGCTCGTGACCGGCACTTAAATTACGCAACGTCTACAGGCGTAACGTAACCTAGGTAAGCCGAAACCCAGAAATCTAAACCTTACAATAGAAGTAAGTAAAGAAAACATTTACAGCATTTAGAAACTTAAGTAAAAATCCTTAAAACTTCACTTAACTCTTTTCCTTGGTTTTCATAAAAATTTCGGCAGCACCTCCTTTGTAAAAACTAGCCCCGAAAACGGGTACAACAAATGATATAATGAAAGCATCCCAAACGGGAGCAAAATATGCCCAACGGCGGAAACAACACCACAAGTATAAATAACAAGTATACGACGCCCAACGGCGGAGATCCAAAAAAGGAAATAAAGTAAAGCAAGACATCAACCCCAAAAGCGAACATAAAAACCCATCGCTCAAGTCTCGCAAGTACAAGTCTTCTAAGTCTGCATCATATACAATTTCTAGTTTCTGATTTGATGGAGTGACTAGATACAATATGAATAATGAATACAAGAGGGGCACGATCCAACATCTACCACCTACCACAAGCAAGTCACCCGAAAACAGCTGTGTGCCACCGATACCGCAACTGATCCAAGCGGTCTACCTGCAAGAACTGTGGCACAACGGGGGTGAGTTGCCAACTCATGAATAGAAAAACATCAACAGGTAGAAATTGAAATAAACAACGATTCCTAGGTCAACTATATCAAAAAGGTAATACTATGATATCTAGGATGACCAAATCTGTATATGTGCCAACAAAAGATAAATGCCTAACAGCAAGTGTATATCATCCAACAATCAATTAATGCATGTATGCAGGTGGATCTCGTCCAACAATAAAATCAATGCATGTATGTAGTGGATCTCATCCACGTGTCAACCACTGACACAACAACTCCTGCATGTAAATATCATAAAAGCATATGCAGGTAAATATGAGGATATCAAGAATGTGTGTCCATCAATGACACATCAAATCATGGAAACCTGGGTGTCTATCACCGACACCCGAAACATCATGAATACCCGTGTCTAACATCGACACGTAAATCCTCATAACTCAGGCGCTGTCACCGCGACTGGCCCTGACGTCATATCCGTACATCACTTCGGTCGGTATCCCTACGATAACCGCCGAGTCCAAATACTATCACCGGTAGGTAGTGGTCCCTCTGCCAGGCTCATCGTCTACACCACGATATCACCTCTCGCCCCAGGATACCATACCGGGTCCACCATGTACCCGCAGACGGTGCCTCCCGCTCCTCGAATCGGGTTTCACATGCCAATCTCAGAACCGAGAAAACACATGTTGGACGCACTGAAATATCATATCAAGAGAAACCGGGTTTTCAAACAATACATAAATTTCTTGAAATACCCCCACGGTTCTCAAATCCATAAATCATAAGAAATCCATATCACAATGCGAAAATCCATGAAAAACTGATATATGCAACATAAACAACAATATGAGCATATTTAGGGAAAACCGCTCTTTAAAAAATGAATCCAACTTTAAAATATATCTTGCGGTTCCCAAATCATCCGAAAACAAGTGCAGCATCATATGAAGTGTACATATAACTGTAGCAAGGTATATGTTAGAGATAGTGCCCTCAGAGTCAATTATTGGATCGCAGGTACGTGATTGCAATGATTGCGGAGGACCTATACCGGTAGGACAGTCTTACTCGAGATGATAGTATGCTATCTGGTTTACCTTTATCAGTCGTGTACATGTTCAGGTGACTGATTACATGTTACATTTTGATAGAGCCCTTAGGATCTTGCTTTACTACCAACAGTATGATGGAGATCATATACATGAGAGTTGGGTGGTTTATATGTATATCCTTAATTGTGGTCCCTAGTCGTGGGAGTTTCGAGACAGGGCATCGATACTCCGGAGTAGACTAGTGTGTACAGTCGAGACCCCGACGAGGGGCGGTGGCCGGTCTCACAAGCCACTGGTGTCAGTTGGATCACCTAAGATGTATACAGGTGCTCATTGGGTTATGAGTACATCGGACAGGACTCGCCGGGAACCTGCTAGTTGGTATTATACATATCGTCAGATAGCAGTTCCCTGGTGACATGTGTACAGGTTAGTTCATCGACCTGAGGTCGTCATTTGTCTCGTGTGAGTTCCCACTGTGCTTTGATTTCTACCCTACCACGACTCAAAGGAGTCGTGCAAACAAGTAGTTTTTGGGTACAGTCCCGAGCCATATGGAGGCACGTGAGCGGATCGGCAGGGGATTCGTCTCTCGCGGTATTGGGGGTGAGGTCGTGCTGTGTCTAGGAGAGCCATTACACAAAGTCCATGGCCATGGCAGGAGATTTACTGGTAGGTACTCCAGTAGTATCTCAGGGTGTTATTGGGCTACACTCCGACACGACTTATACTGCTATTGGGGGTCTGACGTTACTAGCCCCCTAGGCAGATATGCGATACTCATAGACGAACGGACCGGACTGTTTATATATTGTCACTGTTAGGCTCAGTAGGGTTTCCGGATGAGTTCGCTCATCGGCCTCCCTTGAGGTCAGTCCATGGGCAGCCGTTACGCATTGCTAGTGCCGCTGACGGTTTATGGTTAAACCCACTGCCAGGGTACTGACGAGTCATTAGAGTTCCCCACAGACAGTTTCCCAAGTTCGGGCGAAATGTTGTAGAGGCCGTATGGTTTTATGGCAGGGTTCGGAAAATGCACGTGCGTTTACGCACGTGTTATTTTTCGGGCAGATAATACTGGTCGGCTTTGGTTTAAGCCGGATCCGAGTATTATATTGAGTAGGTATAATATATTTGTCTCAGTTGCATTTGTATTCGGTCGTAATACAAATGCGGGTATATTTATACAGTTACGGGGTTATCCTGAAAGTCGTTTCAGGATCACTTTTGGAAGTTGTCAGTTTCCAGTTTTCTATCAACCGTCTTTTAACATTCGGTTAAAGACGGATTTATCTTTTCTTAGATGAGGGTGAGTCATGCTTCTAGAAGGTTCTAGAAATGGTGACTAAGGTGATGAGGTGGCGGGTGACACATCTTTGCATTAATGAATGGATGACTAAGTTTAGTGAGTCATTCATTTCATTAATGTGTTTTGTTTTGCTTAAGGATATTTGTTGTTGATCTTTGTTTATGGTCACCTCCTTGATTGCTCCTACACTCACCCTCCTCCTCCATATAAGTGGCCGGCCCCCTCTCCTCCTCCATTCACTCTCACTTGATGTTTCATTTCAAAGATTATGATAGTTTTCGGTGTATGGAATTCACAGCTCATTTCATTCCATCACCCGATTCCCTCGGCAACTTCATTAACCGATCGTCCACGGATTTGGACGAAGTGAGACAAAGTCATCTACTCATTCTCTACATCAATCTTGGTCGTCTCTTTTAGCAAACTTGACGACCGAGTTGCCTCAAGTCAGAGGCGGGAGCCCGTTTAAAGAATCAGTGACGTGGTACCACCTGGACGAGCAGATCGGAGATCGACGAGATCGGAGCAGCCGCAACGGAGCGTGGGATGATGGTTAAAGAACGAAGGACTCGGATCATTCGGTATAACCTTTCTACACTCTTTACAGTTTGTTAGTTTAGCAATAATGGCAGATCCGGGTTAAAGTATACGATAGCGCCAGTTAAAAGTTTTTTGTTCCGCATTTGACGTCTGTAGACGGTCGGGGCGCTACCGTAGACTTACAGTGGTATCAGAGCCTCACCATTTTGCTATACTAACTTGTGCTAACGTGTTTAAAACATCGATCGAACCGAAAATCAAAAACCGCATTTTTTCAATTTCACAGTTTCTGTAGATTTTAAATGATGTCCTAAAATTATTCTACATATCTCAGAAAACTGTGCAGGGTTTTAATAGAACGCCGTACAAATTTGGACACGTGATTCGACAAAACTGCCGCGGAAACGCGGTCAAACCTATGGTTTGACCGCGCTTCCGCGGCCATTCAGTGAGATCGTGGCCCCAAATTTGCACAGTAGCTTCTATGTTGGAATTTAGGGTTTTTGGTATATATCTTTTGGGCACAGATTTTATTACTGGTCAACAGATGTTCGTGGGGCCCACTTCATGATATTTATTCGATCGAAATTTAAACATGTTAGTTTACAGTGCTTACATTATATCTCCGACCGGGAATGTCATTTGATCGGTAAACCGCGTCTGATTGCTATAGTTCTTTTAGACGGGTTTGCGAACGTGACATTCGCGTTGATGTTCTGTATTGTGCTGTGATGTTGCGGATTTGTCGTGGTGGATAGCAGTGTGCAATGGTAGTACAGTTTGAGTTTATTTGTACATTTGATATTGCGGGGCGAGCGTCCAACTTGTGGACTGCCGTCACTGCCTGTTGTATAATATTCTTTTGGGGCACGACCAGGTTGCGGTCGATGTACCTGTTGTACTATTTTTCATTACTGTACGCGACGGAGAGCACGGATAGCCGGGTTCTGGAGGGGCAACGGGTCCGCATCTCATGGCCTTGAGAGGCAGAGGGGCCCCACTGTAGAATTGGCAGACTATTCGCCGCACTCGTAGGGGGTACAGGTTGACCCAAGGAGGGGTGCCCAAGATTACCGGATTCCGTGAAGTACTGGGTGGTCAATTCACTATGCTGTAGGGGGCTGCCTCGCTTCAGGTTTTGGCGGGTAACTTGCCGCACCCGTAGGGGTCTAGGTTTCATTGCACAGGCTATCCACACGACAGGTGAACGTCGAGTTTCAGCAGCGGCTCTGTGAAACTCGGGGATCCCAGATTATCTGTATTGTTCTGTGATGCTTATTACTTTTCTGTAATGTTGCATATTATCACGCCTGGAGCGATTATTGTATATTGGTTTATATACTATTAGATGTTGTATATGTTTTACACCCGCGCTAGTCCAGTCCCCGCTCTGTCGTTAGTTAAGTAACCTAACGGGTGATGACGGGACCCAGTGACGAATGCGGATGGCATATATGTACATTTTATTTTCGTTCTTTTCTGGTGTGATTGATTGATGGGACTGCGTTGATTCTGATCAATGCAAAGTAAAGCAAACCTGTTTACAGTTGTTGGAACAAATTTAAAAAGTGTTATTGCAAAGACGTTTCCTTTTGTTATGCATAGCGGTATTCAGTGGAATATCCTGCACCTCATTCGACGGGGCAAGGGCCGATATCCCTTCACCGGGACTGACCCCTTGGGCAGAAGTTTGCGTCAGGGTAATAACTTCACTATAGTCGATTACAAGTTGCTTTGCATAGCGGTATTCAGTGGAATATCCTGCACCTCATTCCACGAGGAAAGAGCCAAGATCCCTTTACCGGGAGTGACCTCTTTAGCAAAAGGTTTTCGCCACTATATTTTAAAAAGCTATCAGGTTCCTTCAGCGATATCAAGTTCACTACGTTAAAGGTTTTTCGCCAAAAAACCAGTCGTAGCCCTCCATCACTTCTTTTGGGTATTTAGTAGTATTCAAGCTATGTATTTTCACCAACGCCAAGGCATAGTGTTTGGTAGCTGCTGGGTATTCAATTGTTGCATAGATAGATGAGTTAGTTTGGGACAGTCGTTCTGCCATTTTGGCCAACGTCAAGGGCATGTGCGGGTGGGTTCAAATTGACAAGATAGTGACGGGTAGAACTTGGCATGTGACTTATGAAATTTTGACCAACGCCAAGGTTATAAGAGCATGGGGCAAAAATCATATCGGGAGTTTCTAAAGAAACTAAAACTTGCCAAGTATGCGCATACCTTCTGGAGTATGAGTAACGTGGATGCATTCCATCACGTTATCATGCGATGAGAGTTGGATCCCGATTCCCACTGATGAGTTAGTTTACTCTTCGGGTGATCCCGATTGATTCTTCTTTCAGTTTTGGAGGAGAATTTGACAGGACAGTGGGAGGTTTCCGGATTAAATAAAGTGATAACCATTCTGATCTAGGTTAGAGTGCACGCAGAGTGTTTCTTTTCTCTCTCTCTTTGGCAGCGACCTTTGACCGACCCTAGACTATGACTCAGTGACCAAGTTGACCGAACCTTCTTAAAATACTGGCTTTTGGATTGTCTATGTTGCATAAGTCATTGCCACTCCTTCTTTTACCCTTTGCATTTCTCAGAACACCCGTTTTACTATGGACATCCACTTCCATTGGATAGATCCATCGTATGGTTATATACGAACTCGAAGGGACTTCTTCGAGGATGGATCCAGGTTCAGGAGAAATAGAATTGGTTTATTCAGTTGTCTTTTATTATCACCTTCTCTCAGGTTGCGAGGGCTCCTTGGTTTAGGAGAGTACACCTATTACGCTTATTGGATAGTCTTATTCCAAACCATAGGCAGGTGCCGAAAGGTAGGGAATGAAGAAAACCAATTAGCCAAAGTAGGGTGTGCAGAAGGTAATATGTAAAGACAAAATAAAGGGATTAGAAAAAGGGCAAAGTAAATTGCGACTGAAATCATTCACGACCAAAACCGCGTACTTTATCGCCGCTCCTATTTCACCTTTAAAAAGAATAAGGTATTATTCAGTTGTCTTTTATCATCACCTTCTCTCAGTTGCGAGTACTCCTTGGTTTAGGAGGGTACACCTATTATGCTTACCGGATAGTCTTCTTCCAAACCATAGGCTGGTGCCAAACGGTAGGGAAGGAAGAAAACCATTTAGCCTAACGATGGTATACAGAAGGTAACGACTAAAGAAAAATAAAGGGATTTGGAGAGATGGCAATAAAATATACGGTTGAAGTCATGAATTGGATTATGGAAGAGGCATTGCTATGAATACCAGGATACCCCTACGAAACATTTTCATGTTTCAGTGCATTGTTAAAGGAAAACTATTTTCCCGATTAGATACTTACTCCAAGGGTATGTATTTACCAGGTTTCATTCTCATATCTGTATGGTTTTACAGATGATGAGTGGGAGTAAGTTATTGGGAATTAGGTGATTGTCCTCATTATATCGGAATTCGTTGTAATTGGTGATATTTGAGGAAATCGTCAGGGTACAGTTTTCAACCTACGACGCACAGGTTTTGAGTTGTTCAACTCAGCGGACTTATACAGAGTATTGTATGTTGTCCAAGTGTCCATCAGGACATAGGGGTAGGTCCTCGTACTATATTCTATTTACTTATGACTTCTCTAGTTTTTGGACAAGTGTTTCGTAGAAATACATGGTCTAAGTTTTGAGAAGTTGTGGGTATAAGAATAAAGTAGAGAACCAGGTATCACAAGTATCGGAATTCTTCAAAGAAATCGAAGATGTAGATTCTTGTGATTGGTATTCAGATGATAGTGATGGTTTTGAGAAACGTGTTTTCTCTTTCAGGTTGCTCATAATTGGATGGATTCCTAAGTTGAGTAATGCTGATTAGCCTCTTTCCATTAAGCTGATATGCACTGGAGACAGTTGCATGATTTGAATCTGGTTCCAATTAAATTAGTGCCAAAGTTTCTATATTGGATATAGAATAGTTCGTACGTTAAAAGATATTAAGGTACGGGGAGTTGTCCAGCTTATGCTTAAAACCAGACTCTGGATAACTCAGGGCACGTTTCTGTAATGGCTGTTTGTGGGTTGACCCTGGCTATGACGAGGGTTGATATTCTACCATTTGGAAGATCAATAGTGATATTGTTCTTGACTCGCCACAGTTTTAGTAAAAATGGATCTTTTTCAGAAAACAGTAGTGGGAGTATGGTAGAACAGGAAGTGATTCCAGAACCACGAACGATTACGGAAAATTTAATAGGACCTATATATTCAATCAGGTTTGACATTCCAATAGCCACTCCGCAGATATGGTGGGTAACCTCAGACACCCGAGAGGTACTCCGGTAGCCTCAAGGACGGTGACAGGGAGGTTCTTATCTACCCAGACTTGACACTACTGATGTTCCAGGCTATGAGACCCGGTAGGAGGGTTGTCGTAGTCAGTCGGAGCAGCGGAAGTTTAGTGGGCAAGTAGCTTATGTCTATTTATAGACTTGAGCAGTTATAGCGGAGATAGATCATCTAATTTTGATGTGACAGTCATGGGTTTGACTTCAATCAGGATAGGGGATGGATCTGTTAAGAAGGTAGTAGGGTGTAATGTCATGGTATTTGGATGACATACACAGAGTAGGAAGTAAAATTCCTATACTACGATCGGTTGTACTGTGGTCGTCACACAGTTGTTTCTCCAGACAGGATATGGATATAATATTTGACATTCTGGTTTCTAGATCTATGGTTTTAGCTCGGGATTTGGGTAGTTTCCCAATGTGGGTACTTTGACAGTATTCTAATGGTTTTTAGAATAGATGACTCCTGGCATGGTGGTGTACCTGCAGATGATGGAGTCACCCTCTCTAAAGGTGTCTTACGGACTAAAGGGGAGAGGGATGTGCATGATTGACAGATCACTTGCTTAGGCAATTGAGTAAATCATGAGATGTCAAGTACCACACCAGATGTTGTTTTTGCACTAGATGCAATAAGTTTGTATTAATCGAATCCTGGAGAAACATAAGGAAGCAGTTTTAGAACATAAGTACATGTTCTACGGATTTGATGACGGCAGCCTCCTTCGGGAAACGATTATCATTCCAGGCTTCAAAGGTGACATGGTTGACAGAGTAATTGTTAGAGTTATAGTTTTCCCTCTGATGAGGAACAGTATTATGGACAGGTGGTCCAAGAGGATACTGTGGGAGGCTTGGTGCTGGATACTGATTAGGTTCAGTGATCGATACAGTCTAAGAAGTTTGGATTTGGAGTTCATTTATGAACTTGGTCCCATCAGATATCCAGACATATTCTAAGACAGGTATTACTCAATTCGGGAGATGGCTTTCTCCGCGAACTTGAGATTAAGAGAGATATAGAAAGAAACATGTAGGCGGATCCACTCACTGAGGCTATTTCTCGAACACAATAGTTTTACTAACGGGCTTTGTGAAACTGATTAGTAGAGGAGTTGGATGTTCGGTTTCACACGGGCTGTGAGTAGTCGACATCGCAATAATTAGCCTTGAGTGCAAGTGGGAGATTGTTGGAGATAGTGCCCTCAGAGTCAATTATTGGATCGCAGGTACGTGATTGCAATGATTGCGGAGGACCTATACCGGTAGGACAGTCTTACTCGAGATGATAGTATGCTATCTGGTTTACCTTTATCAGTCGTGTACATGTTCAGGTGACTGATTACATGTTACATTTTGATAGAGCCCTTAGGATCTTGCTTTACTACCAACAGTATGATGGCGATCATATACGTGAGAGTTGGGTGGTTTATATGCATATCCTTAATTGTCGTCCCTAGTCGTGGGAGTTTCGAGACAGGGCATCTATACTCCGGAGTAGACTAGTGTGTACAGTCGAGACCCCGACGAGGGACGGTGGCCGGTCTCACAAGCCACTGGTGTCAGTTGGATCACCTAAGATGTATACAGGTGCTCATTGAGTTATGAGTACACCGGACAGGACTCGCCGGGAACCTGCTAGTTGGTATTATAAATATCGTCAGATAGCAGTTCCCTGGTGACATGTGTACAGGTTAGTTCATCGACCTGAGGTCGTCATTTGCCTCGTGTGAGTTCCCACTGTGCTTTGATTTCTACCCTACCACGGCTCAAAGGAGTCGTGCAAACAGGTAGTTTTTGGGTACAGTCCCAAGCCATATGGAGGCACGTGATCGGATCGGCAGGGGATTCGTCTCTCCCGGTATTGGGGGCGAGGTCGTGCTGTGTCTAGGAGAGCCATTACACAAAGTCCATGGCCATGGCAGGAGATTTACTGGTAGGTACTCCAGTAGTATCTCAGGATGTTATTGGGCTACACTCCGACACGACTTATACTGCTGTAACGTTTTGAAAATCGTTTCGGTGAAATTTCGAAAAATCGGTAAAATAAGGGGGTTTTCTGTAAAAAAGTCAAAATGCAAATATCTTATTATAAAAATTAAATATACATATTCTATCTATGTAATTGCTATTATTTGGTGTTTATTGAGCCGCTGGTGAAATTTCAAATTTTCTGAAAAAAATATTATTTTATTATTATTTTAAGCCGTCACTAATACATTTAATTAGGGAAAATTACAAATTGGAATGAGTTGAAACAAATTTTGTGCATCATAAAACATTAAATAAAATTTTATCATGTGGTTTTGGAACAAAATCATTTGCCAAAACGGTTTAGAAATTATTGAAGGAAAAAAAGGCTTTTTTTTAGCGTAAATGGATGTTTGGGGTATTGTATTTATCATTTTTCATTACCCCACACCCACACACCCCCATTCACTTATCCCCTTGAAGAATTCAGCAGCCCCCTCTTTTGTCCCCACTTGGATTTCAAGGAAAAGAAATGAAAGAAAAGAAAAGAAAATGGATAAATGAGTTGGACTTTTGACTTTGTGTTGACTTGGACTTCCTTACTTGTTATTTTCTCCACCTCACTCTCTCTCCTCCCTCACCCAAACCCCCCACAACCTGGCCCCCAACAGCCCCATTTTCCTCTTCTCCTCTCTTTGTTCCATCAAAGAAAAATCCACAAAAAATCAAGCAAAAATCCAAATCAAAATCCGACTCCTACCCATTTTAGCTTAGCCCGTATAGCATGGATTTTGGTTGCAAGAGAGCAGTTTGGAGGGCCATGGATGCTTGTGGATCTTCATATGTTTTGGGTATAATTCTAAACATTTTTGTTGCTTAATTGGTTACTAATTTCTTAAGCTAATTTAATTAAGTGTTAATTTGGATATGTGAGTTTAATTGCAAGTTTTGGAATTCAAGTTATGAATTTGAATGCAAGTTAGGGTTTTGTAGAATTGGTGTATGGTTGTGTGTTATATTAGGCTTTTTGTCATGTTAATACAAGATTAGTAGCTAGTGCTAATGGTTAGTTTAAAAAAAATTGTGTTAATGTGCTAATTTGCCTACTAGATTTTTGAATTTGGTTAAATACTTGGGATTAAAAATGTGTTTAGGTTTTTCATGACTTCATTAACTTTATTAAGTGTGGTTTAATGCTTTAAATCATGCAAATCTAAGCTAGATTGTAGTTTGTGCATTTTTGCTTTGAAATTGTTAAAAAGGGTATTTTTTTAAACTAGAATATTAGGGTTTTTGGAGTTTAATGAGATTAAATTCCGGAAATTATTTCTATGACTTATTTAAGATATTTAATAAGTATATTGGCTGCTACATTCATTTAAACATCATGTTTTGTACAAAAACGGCGAATTGTGCTTGCTAGATTTTTGGAAAATGACTTTTTAAGTGAAATTGGGGTTTTTATGAGTTTTAACCTAGTTTATATTAAAATTAGTGTTCGTAAATGTGCAAATGAGTGTGATTGGATTTTTCTCGATGGTTTGACGTTTGTACATCGACATCGAGGGTTGGTTTGACTATTCTTGCATGCGTAGGCGATAGGTTTGGACCTATGCGTGATACGCATGCCGATTTGATTTTCGTATGCCGTTTCGATTTCGAATTTAGTTTTAATGCGACACGGTGCGTTATGATATGTAGGTACCCCATGTGGACTTCGAGACGACAAGCAAGCGCGTGGCGACGTCGGCACCGGCTAGCGAGGACCAGGTGAGTAATTTATATCTACGGGGAGAAGTCGGGTGGATGGCGTATAGCACCCCCGCAGTCCGTGGTGGTGTATACGGATGCGTATACACACCAACAATTATATGTTATTTGGGATTAATAACGATGCTTAGGATGGATATTGGTGTGTTGGATTACTTTAGTGTTGTGAACCCTAGGGTAGTGTTGCACTACACATACACACATACATACTTGCATACATTCCTATTGATATGTGCTCATGGGATTCTTTATAGTTATGGGTTCACATGGGTATGGGACTGTGTTCACATACGGATTGAGGATGATACTTGGGGTTGATCTGAGTCGATGAGATTTAATTTGAGGCTGTGAGATCGGTGATATAGCAGGGTTCGTATCTTAGATACGACATGACGTTGTAGCAGGTCCTGGACGTAGTTTTTACACACGTGCATGCATACTTAGGCGATATCAGTATTGTACTAGACGCAGATCAGTACCAGCTCATGATATTGATAAAGAGGATACCAGGTGAATAGTATGATGAATGTGATTTTGACCCGTACCCAGAATTGGGGGATGCCGTACGACGGATTTACGTACGAGCTATATCTTGATGATTGATCCGCACTCTTGACTTGGGATGTCTGATTATAGATATGGTATCGGATATGATATTATTGAGGCGGGATCACCGACTAATATATATACATGTATGTATATGTATCGACTCAGATGTTAGGCGGTTTCCTTACCTGTAGTTCTGCTTGTTAGTTCAGCCGTATAGTTTAGTGTAGCTGTTAGTTAGATTAGACTCCTACCTATTTCAAAAACTAACGAATCGTGGGTATTTTAAAAGACAGCCCAAGGGATCCTACGGATATTTCAAAAGACTCATCTTTTCATAAAAACACCGTAGCCCCAATTTTCAAAACCCCATGATTTGTGTTATTTCAAAAGGCACCATTTGTAGGATTTATATTAGATTATTACAGTTTAGTTATCGTTGTGTCTAGTATTCTGCTCCCGCTCATTTTTACTGTTCGCTCCGCATCGCATACTTATATTATAATTTCATATTGCATTATTAATAGCATGCTGTTAGGACACCAGCACCATTACCGATGATGCGTATGTACCACGTACACCTACTTGCCGGCTCACACACATCTTCATCGGTAATTGCCATGTCACGTACACTTTAGAGAATATATTTGCTTGGCTTAGCTTGTTAGTTAGTAGGTTGATATGATATTAGTGTGCCTGGGTTATATGCCAGTTTAGACATGGTAGCTATTACTTGTCACTTCATGCATACTGTTATTCCATTGTTCATGCCTAGTTATTAATCATACATTGCAACTTGGTTATTGACACCATATACATTCATTAGCATTGACATATGCACTTGTGATGACTTCTTGAGATTTATGATATTTCTGGATTTCGGGGGAAAGCCGCAAAATTTCTAAACTTATTAACCCTTTAAAATATGTAAATTGCGGTTTTCTAGTGATGTAAAGTGTCGTCCACCATGAGTTTGCTGTGGTTTTCGAGATCCGTGTCGAGGAGTGGAGGAACCGTCACGGGTACATGGTGGGCCCGGTATGGTACCCCGGGGCAAGATGAATGTGGTGTTGACGTTGAGCCTGGCAGGGGACAGATTACTTACCGGTGATATTACCCGACGCGTCGGATATCCGGAGGATACTGTCGTGGTCTTGAGATGGATGGTAGGGGCCGATCTGGACTGACGGCACCCGAGATATTGAGATTGAGACATTGATATTTCGAGACAGTGAGATTTATGTTTTGTGTCGATGCTAGACACTGTTGATACTGATTTCATTATGATACATCAGTTTAAAAATACGAAGGAAATCTCACTAATTTATGAAAACAGTTTCTTCATTTACATGTATTCTGTTTTCATGCATTCATACCTCATTCATATGATATATTACTACCTGAGGCACAGACACGGCCACATGAGATTACACTCGGGTTAGATATTTACCCTAGCCTTGTTTTAGGCTGCATGTTATATACATTTTGAGGATATATTATGATCATTGACCTAGGTTGCGTTATTTATGCGATTTCTGTGCGTAGATGTTTTTCTATTCACGAGTTGGCAACTCACCCCCGTTGTGCCCCAGTTTCTTGCAGGTTTTGCCGTACAGGTTTAATTACGGCTTTGCGGGCTCAGTTTCATTCGGGTGACTTGCTAGTAGGTGGGTTTTTCTTGTATCGTACCCATCATATTACCTTGTATGATATTATTCCGTTGTATCTAGTAAATTCCATCAACCAAACATGTATTTTTGAGATAGAGACCAGTGTTGTTTATTCTTTCGACCTTAGAGTCGCGTGTTGTATTTCTGTTGTTTTCTTGTGGTTTTGAGTTCCCTTTTGAAATTTGATCCTCGCCGTTGGCGTTGTATATTATATTACTTGTGTGGTTGTGACCGTCGATTGAAGAAGAGCTAGCTCCCGCTTGGGGATGCCTTTTTATTGATTTCGTATACTATTCATGTTGTATCCCGTTTGGGGGCCAGTATTTACAAAGGAGACTCTGCCGAAATTTTCAGTAAAATTTTGATGTTCTTAAAAACCGCATAATTCGGCTTATGCTATTAAAACTACTTGTTTTAAATTGGTTTTCCTTCACTCTACTACTTTTCTTGGTTTGGATTTCTGGGTTTTCGGTTTACATAGATTACGTACGCCTCGAGACGTTCACAGTTTAAGTGCCGGTCATGTTCCGTACTTTCGGGTCGTGACAAAGTTGGTATCAAAGCGTTAGGTTTTAACCTTCGGAGCGTAGGATGACCCTTGGTTGATGGAATAGGTGACTAAAGTAGAGTGACGTACCGTTGATATGTTCCGCGGCATATTTACGACACGCCACTCCACTTATGAAGCCTTAGGATGTACATTTCCTTGTTCAGTATTATATTCCTTCCTGATCTAGCCTCATCAGTACCAGTTTGGTTATGCTGCTACGGTTACTGGCAGGGAGAGCTACGGCTAGAGTTACGGTCAGCACAAGCTCGTCACGAACGAGGACTGACCAGGGCGAAATTCCGGCGACACACGATTGCAGAGATGTGTCTTTTTACCGTGTTTCCGCGCCACGAGCGTTTGGCGGATCGCCTTTATGAGATTTCTCGGACGTGCCGATCAGTATCAGAGGATTGGGCTACTGACAGAGGCCAACCAGATTTTGATGACCGTTGGTGTGTTGCTTATTCATGATGGTCGAGGCACTGTTCAGCGTGCAGACGAGCGAGCCAGTTATTGCTGCGAACGACGAGATATTGCCCCAGATGCTGGCGTTAGTGCAGAACGAGTTGTACTAAGAGATGATAGAAGGTCGCTATTCATCGAGGATGAATGACTAGGACAGGTGGATCGTTTGCCTACCCCGATGCGAGGTCATCAGATAGATTGATTCCAGCTAGAGACGACTTCACGCGGAGACGTTGGGAGTCGACAGAGACGATCGAATGTCAGAAACCTATTATTCCAAGTTTAAAGTAGTCGGAAGAACATGCAGGCAATTCTATGGTCCCTCTAGAAGAATAAAACCCTAACTCGACTTAATGATCGTGTGAAAGCCTTTGAACCTTCGGGTTTGCGGCAGTTCTACGGCGCCATTAGTGAGGCTTGGGTTTGCCCTTCTACGGCTGGACCACCCATGCTGTGGTATGTACTCGATACTATTAAACTGTGCCCAAGATGTTGAGCTCTTGGGGGATTATGAGGTTTTGACGACTCGATCGGATGGCTCGACTTAATTCGGATGCTAGGTGGTGAGATGCATTCTTGGGAGACTCCCGATACGAGGATAGCCGTTGGAGCTCAGTCCATGCAGCCGCGACGAGACGAGTCCAAAGCAGACGGCATTAGAGAAAAGTGAAGTAAGAGGTTCGTACCAGATCTAGATGAGATGACGTTCCACTCCGCCGACATCAGAGATGCGATGCGCATGCCGAGGCATGGTACTTGGATTTACCTTCCAGAAGGAGTCGCGATGAGTATGCAGTCGTTCCGGAGCAAGATGTAGATATAGGAAAGGACGATGACTTCCGGACAGTTGGCAGAGACGAGACATGGAAGAGACCGTGAGCAGGATTCCTTCCAGGACACTGCTGCAATGATACTTGCACCAAGGATCAGATGTGTCACGTACATTCAGAGAGCCAGAGGCCGACGCCAGTAATATGCTGTCTTACGAGTAGTCGCGATAATTGACCAAGAGATGACCAAAGAAGTGCCAGAACGGAATCATCCCCGTTAGCACATCTGACAGGGCCGATGAGCCGATGGACCGAGAGATTGGTAATTCACAGTGAAGACCTTGACCCAGGAGTGGTCATTGTTACGCACACCAGCAGGCCAGAGTTCATGATCATCGACGAGTCGTCCCTCTAGTGACCGCGACAGTTGGCCCGAGATTCTTAGAGGATGCGCTTGAGCGGTACTATTCCGCCATTATTGATTTCGACGTTTTGGGGGATTTATTCGCATGATTTGATTTTGATGATTGAGGATTTACGATCTTTGCACAGTGTTGCACTTGATATCGTTTTCGTGCTTTGGTTTCACATGTTTGTGATTTTACAGTTTTAGACATTTGAGTTGATTTTGTGCGTATGCACGCACACGATTTGGTTCCTGCACTCTGTATAGTTTATATATGCTTGCAGTGCAGTGATACGCCTTGTGTGCACTTAGATGCACTGGACTTCGATTTCGATTGTGATACTCGATATTTGTTTTGTGCACCTTGTGCACCTGATTTGATTTTGCGCATGTTCGGCGCTTGATATTGGATTTCATGATTTCGTGCATGATGGATGCCTCTGGTTTTGGGTTTTCGAGCATGTTGAGCGCATGTCTTGAGATGCGATTTTGGTGCACACCAGATGCACTAAATTGAGATTTTTTCGTGCATGTCAGATGCACCTGATTTTGCTGTCAGGCACACACGTTGCCTAAGACAGATGCTTTGTGCACACCCGATGCACTTAGATCTTGTTTATGTGCACTTATATGGCACGCATATGGATTTTGATTGTCGTGCACACCAGACGCACGTAGTATTCATACGCGTATTTTGGGATTGATTTTTCTTATAGAGCAGTACGTTTTTATGATATTGCTATGTGTTTTCGTACTGAGCAGGACTAGTCAGAGGACAGTACCTGAATATATTTTGCATGCATTGATAGTTATTGAAGGGATTTCCAAAAAGCGAGCTATAGCCTCAGTATTTACCTACGTGTCTGATATGACACGAAATGTTTAAAACAAGGAGACCCTTCTAAATTATTTCCAAAACGGCGGAACGTACATTTCAAACAAAGGAATATATGTATATAGTTATTTTCTTATGATAGACGTCCGCCACTGTGCAGTGTTATACGCGTTGCACAGCGACTTAAAGAGATTTGGCATGCATTTCCTTCAGATACTTACAGATATAGATTCGATATTTAAAGGTACAGTTTCGAGTTATGTCATATTGGTTTTGATTTGGATTTGGCATTGATGTCTTCTCCATGACTCCGATGATTGCGGGATGCTTGACGGAGTTTCGATTTGAGTTATATGCTCATTTTTCAAGCGCATGCGCTGCGCTACGATTTGTTTTATGTAGTTACAATTTCGGAGCCCCGACGACTTGATGGTTTTTCTTAGATGTTTTAGTATTTGGGGGAGTTTGAATTTAAATTCGGGGGACCGAATTTCTTTTAAGGGGGGAAGATTGTAACGTTTTGAAAATCGTTTCGGTGAAATTTCGAAAAATCGGTAAAATAAGGGGGTTTTTCTGTAAAAAAGTCAAAATGCAAATATCTTATTATAAAAATTAAATATACATATTCTATCTATGTAATTTCTATTATTTGGTGTTTATTGAGCCGCTGGTGAAATTTCAAATTTTCTGAAAAAAAATATTATTTTATTATTATTTTAAGCCGTCACTAATACATTTAATTAGGGAAAATTACAAATTGGAATGAGTTGAAACAAATTTTGTGCATCATAAAACATTAAATAAAATTTTATCATGTGGTTTTGGAACGAAATCATTTGCCAAAACGGTTTAGAAATTATTGAAGAAAAACAAGGCTTTTTTTTAGCGTAAATGGATGTTTGGGGTATTGTATTTATCATTTTTCATCACCCCACACCCACACACCCCCATTCACTTATCCCCTTGAAGAATTCAGCAGCCCCCTCTTTTGTCCCCACTTGGATTTCAAGGAAAAGAAATGAAAGAAAAGAAAAGAAAAGAAAATGGATAAATGAGTTGGACTTTTGACTTTGTATTGACTTGGACTTCCTTACTTGTTATTTTCTCCACCTCACTCTCTCTCCTCCCTCACCCAAACCCCCCACAACCTGGCCGAAATCAGCAACCCCCCAACAGCCCCATTTTCCTCTTCTCCTCTCTTTGTTCCATCAAAGAAAAATCCACAAAAAATCAAGCAAAAATCCAAATCAAAATCCGACTCCTACCCATTTTAACTTAGCCCGTATAGCATGGATTTTGGTTGCAAGAGAGCATTTTGGAGGGCCCATGGATGCTTGTGGATCTTCATATGTTTTGGGTATAATTCTAAACATTTTTGTTGCTTAATTGGTTACTAATTTCTTAAGCTAATTTAATTAAGTGTTAATTTGGATATGTGAGTTTAATTGCAAGTTTTGGAATTCAAGTTATGAATTTCAATGCAAGTTAGGGTTTTGTAGAATTGGTGTATGGTTGTGTGTTATATTAGGATTTTTTGTCATGTTAATACAAGATTAGTAGCTAGTGCTAATGGTTAGTTTAAAAAAAATTGTGTTAATGTGCTAATTTGCCTACTAGATTTTTGAATTTGGTTAAATACTTGGGATTAAAAATGTGTTTAGGTTTTTTCATGACTTCATTAACTTTATTAAGTGTGGTTTAATGCTTTAGATCATGCAAATCTAAGCTAGATTTTAGTTTGTGCATTTTTACTTTGAAATTGTTAAAAAGGGTATTTTTTGTAAACTAGAATATTAGGGTTTTTAGAGTTTAATGAGATTAAATTCCGGAAATTGTTTCTATGACTTATTTAAGATATTTAATAAGTATATTGGCCGCTACATTCATTTAAACATCATGTTTTGTACAAAAATGGCGAATTGTGCTTGCTAGATTTTCGGAAAATGACTTTTTAAGTGAAATTGGGGTTTTTGTGAGTTTTAACCTAGTTTATATTAAAATTAGTGTTCGTGAATGTGCAAATGAGTGTGATTGGATTTTTCTCGATAGTTTGACGTTTGTACATCGACATCGAGGATTGGTTTGACTATTCTTGCATGCGTAGGCGATAGGTTTGGACCTATGCGTGATACGCGTGCCGATTTGATTTTCGTACGCCGTTTCGATTTCGAATTTAGTTTTAATGCGACACGGTGCGTTATGATATGTAGGTACCCCATATGGACTTCGAGACGACAAGCAAGCGCGTGGCGACGTCGGCACCCAGGCTAGCGAGGACCAGGTGAGTTGATTTATATCTACGGGGAGAAGTCGGGTGGATGGCGTATAGCACCCCCGCAGTCCGTGGTGGTGTATACGGATGCGTATACACACCAACAATTATATGTTATTTGGGATTAATAACGATACTTAGGATGGATATTGGTGTGTTGGATTACTTTAGTGTTGCGAACCCGAGGGTAGTGTTGCACTACACATACACACATACATACTTGCATACATTCCTATTGATATGTGCTCATGGGATTCTTTATAGTTATGGGTTCACATGGGTATGGGACTATGTGTTCACATACGGATTGAGGATGATACTTGGGGTTGAGCTGAGTCGATGAGATTTAATTTGAGGCCGCGAGATCGGTGATATAGCAGGGTTCGTATCTTAGATACGACATGACGTTGTAGCGGGTCCTGGACGTAGTTTTTACACACGTGCATGCATACTTAGGCGATATCAGTATTGTACTAGACGTAGATCAGTACCAGCTCATGATATTGATAAAGAGGATACTAGGTGAATAATATGATGAATGTGATTTTGACCCGTACCCAGAATTGGGGGATGCCGTATGACGGATTTACGTACGAGCTATATCTTGATGATTGATCCGCACTCTTGACTTGGGATGTCTGATTATAGATATGGTATCGGATATGATATTATTGAGGCGGGATCACCGACTAATATATATACAGGTATGTATATGTATCGACTCAGATGTTAGGCGGTTTCCTTACCTGTAGTTCAGCTTGTTAGTTCAGCCGTATAGTTTAGTGTAGCTGTTAGATTAGATTAGACTCCTACCTATTTCAAAAACTAACGAATCGTGGGTATTTTAAAAGACAGCCCAAAGGATCCTACGGATATTTCAAAAGACTCATCTTTTCATAAAAACACCGTAGCCCCAATTTTCAAAACCCCATGATTTGTGTTATTCCAAAAGGCACCATTTGTAGGATTTATATTGGATTATTACAGTTTAGTTATCGTTGTGTCTAGTATTCAGCTCCCGCTCATTTTTACTGTTCGCCTCCACATCGCATACTTATATTATAATTTCTTATTGCATTATTTAATAGCATGCTGTTTAGGACCACCAGCACCATTACCGATGATGCGTATGTACCACGTACACCTACTTGCCGGCTCACACACATCTTCATCGGTAATTTGCCATGTCAACGTACACTTTTAGAGAATATATTTGCTTGGCTTAGCTTGTTAGTTAGTCGGTTGATATGATATTAGTGTGCCTGGGTTTATATGCCAATTTAGACATGGTAGCTATTACTTGTCACTTCCATGCATACTGTTATTCCATTATTCATGCCTAGTTATTAATCATACATTGCAACTTGGTTTATTGGACACCATATACAGTCATTAGCATTGACATATGCACTTGTGATGACTTCTTGAGATTTATGATATTTTCTGGATTTCGGGGGAAAAGCCGCAAAATTTCTAAACTTATTAACCCTTTAAAATATGTAAATTGCGGTTTTCCCTAGTGATGTAAAAGTGTCCGTCCACCATGAGTTTGCTGTGGTTTTCGAGATCCGTGTCGAGGAGTTGAGGAAACCGTCACGGGTACATGGTGGGGCCCGGTATGGTACCCGGGGCCAAGATGAATGTGGTGTTGACGTTGAGCCTGGCAGGGGATAGATTACCTACCGGTGATATTACCCGACACGTCGGATATCCGGAGGATACCGTCGTGGTATTGAGATGGATGGTAGGGGCCGATCTGGACTGACGGCGGCCCCTAGATATTGAGATTGAGGACATTGATATTTCGAGACAGTGAGATTTTATGTTTTTGTGTCGATGCCTAGACACTGTTGATACTGATTTTCATTATGATACCTCAGTTTAAAAAATACGAAGGAAATCTCACTAATTTATGAAAACAGTTTCTTCATTTACATGTATTCTGTTTTCATGCATTCATACCTCATTCATATGATATATTACTAACTGAGGCACAGACACGGCCATAATGAGATTACACTCGGGTTAGATATTTACCCTAGCCCTTGTTTTAGGCTGCATGTTATATACATTTTGAGGATATATTATGATCATTGACCTAGGTTGCGTTATTTATGCGATTTCTGTGCGTAGATGTTTTTTCTATTCACGAGTTGGCAACTCACCCCCGTTGTGCCCCAGTTTTTTTGCAGGTTTTTGTCGTACAGGTTTAATTACGGCTTTTGCGGGCTCAGTTTCATTCGTTGTGACTTGCTAGTAGGTGGGTTTTTTCCTTGTATCGTACCCATCATATTACCTTGTATGATATTATTCCGTTGTATCTAGTAAATTCCATCAACCAAACATGTATTTTTGAGATAGAGGACCAGTGTTGTTTATTCTTTCGACCTTAGAGTCGCGCGTTGTATTTCTGTGGTTTTCCTTGTGGTTTTGAGTTCCCCTTTTGAAATTTGATCCTCGCCGTTTGGCGTTGTATATTATATTGCTTGTGTGTGGTTGTGACCGTCGATTGACGAAGAGCTAGCTCCCCGCTTGGGGATGCCTTTTTATTGATTTCATATACTATTCATGTTGTATCCCGTTTTGGGGGGCCAGTATTTTACAAAGGAGAACTCTGCCGAAATTTTCAGTAAAATTTTGATGTTATTAAAAAACCGCATAATTCGGCTTATACTATTAAAACTACTTGTTTTTAAATTGGTTTTTCCCTTCACTCTACTACTTTTCTTGGTTTTGGATTTCTGGGTTTTTCGGTTTACTTTAGATTACGTTACGCCTCGAGGACGTTTCGCAGTTTAAAGTGCCGGTCATATTCCGTACTTTTCGGGTCGTGATAACTGCTATTGGGGGTCTGACGTTTACTAGCCCCCTAGGCAGATATGCGATACTCATAGACGAATGGACCGGACTGTATATACATTGTCACTGTTAGGCCTCAGTAGGGGTTTCCGGATGAGTTCGCCTCATCGGCCTCCCTTGAGGTCAGTCCATGGGCAGCCGTTACGCATTTCTAGTGCCGCTGACGGTTTGTGGTTAAAACCCACTGCCAGGGTACTGACGAGTCATTAGAGTTTCCCCACAGACAGTTTTCCCAAGTTCGGGCGAAACGTTGTAGAGGCCGTATGGTTTTTATGGCAGGGTTTCGGAAAATGCACCGTGCGTTTACGCACGTGTTATTTTTCGGGGCAGATAATACTGGTTGGGCTTTGGTTTAAAGCCGGATCCGAGTATTATATTGAGTAGGTATAATATCTTTTGTCTCAGTTGCATTTGTATTCGGTCGTAATACAAATGCAGGTATATTTATACAGTAAACGGGGTTATCCTGAAAGTCGTTTCAGGATCACTTTTGGAAGTTGCCTGTTTCCAGTTTTCTATCAGCCGTCTTTTTAACATTCGGTTAAAGACGGATTTATCTTTTCTTGGATGAGGGGTGAGTCATGCTTCTAGAATGTTCTAGAAATGGTGACTAAGGTGATGAGGTGGCAGGTGACTCATCTTTGCATTAATGAATGGATGACTAGGTTTTGTGAGTCATTCATTTCATTAATGTGTTTTGTTTTGCTTAAGGATTATTTGTTGTTGATCTTTGTTTATGGGTCACCTCCTTGATTGCTCCTACACTCACCCTCCTCCTCCATATAAGTTGGCCGGCCCCCCTCTCCTCCTCCACTCACTCTCACTTGATGTTTCATTTGAATGATTATGATAGTTTTCCGGTGTATGGAATTCACAGCTCATTTCATTCCATCACCCGATTTCCCTCGGCACTTCATTAACCGATCGTCCACGGATTTTGGACGAAGTGAGACAAAAGTCATCTACTCATTCTCTACATCAATCTTGGTCGTCTCTTTTAGCAAACATGACAACCGAGTTGCCTCAAGTCAGAGGCGGGAAGCCCGTTTTAAAAGAATCAGTGACGTGGTGCCACCCTGGACGAGCAGATCGGAGATCGACGAGATCGGAGCAGCCGCAACGGAGCGTGGGATGATGGTTTAAAGAACGAAGGACCTCGGATCGTTCGGTATAAACCTTTCTACACTCTTTACAGTTTGTTAGTTTAGCAATAATGGCAGATCCGGGTTAAAGTATACGATAGCGCCAGTTTAAAAAGTTTTTTTGTTCCGCATTTTGGCGTCTGTAGACGGCCGGGACGCTACCCGTAGGACTTACAGTATAAGTATCTATATGTAATCAAGTATGTATGATGCATTTCATAAGAGAAATTGGCGCAATAGTCAATGTCTCAATATCACATGTCAATCTAATACCACCTAGGGGTATATGCAACTGTAGCGAAATATGTAGGTGTACATGTCAGTATGTATGCATGATGTACATATAGCTGTAGCAAAGTATGTGGGGTGTACATGTCAATATATCATGCAACCTAGCATAGTGATATGAACATGGTAGTATATTATAGGTATGATATAGCAATTCTACTGTGTGAGTGACATGGCAATTATCGATGAAGAAGTGTGTGAGCCAGCAATCTTTGTATGTGTAACATACGCATCATCGATAATGGTGTAGGTGTACTAGCACAGGTATAAGAAATGCAATGAGAATATCATGAATGCAGCATAATGCATATAATGAATCAAATGCTATGGGGTATACATATCAAAAATGACCGAGTCGGTGAATCTATCAATTGGCATCCAGCCTCACAACCATCACGTACGGTACAATCCATCGTACGGACATCCTCTAATCAAGGGTATGGATAAATCAACAGGAAAAAAGTCATCGCGTACGGTAATCTAAACGTACAGCGTCCATTAAACGAATAGGGATTCTATCAACCTATACAACATCGAGGTACGGATCTAAGTCTCGTACGGCATATCACTCATTATGCAATCATTATCCATATAAAATATATATACCTATCTCTTAGGTCCCACATCGATGTCAAAACTCGTATCAGGGGGACCTACAAAGGTATCAACAATCACATATCGACTCGACATATCACACTAAGTCATCATATCACATCGTATACCCGTTCATTTCACTAATATCTCGCAACACATTAATATAAACATCACACTTGTTCTCCTTCAAATCTTACTTATCATTTCGTATTCTCCTAAATCAATAGTTTTCACAAATGTCCATCTCAATAATATTATCTTTTGCAAGTCCCTAAGGTCATATCAGTCGCCTATCATTTTATCAGGTTTATAATAAACAAATGATTCTTTCAATCCAATATTTGCGGGGGGTGCTATACGCCATCCACCCGACTTCCCCGGTAGATATAAATCTACTCACCTGCTAAACTCCTCGCTTAGTCGTAGTCGATGCCGCTACGTCGTCTCGGAATCCACGCGAAGGTACCGATCGATCCGTGTCCCTTCGGTCTTTGCTCTCAGTCCTTAGCATGTTACGGCTGCCTCGACAACGTTCGCCCTCCGGTCAAGCTCGTCAAAAAAGGTCGCACATCGAAAAATACTTGTCTCAAGGCACCCAAAAGGAATTGGGCGGAAGGTAAAAAGAAGTTGCCTTGGAATGAATTTGTGGGCAACATGAATTTTACATTGGAGGAAAAAAAAATGGTGCAATGGGAGGGGCTCGGCCCAATACACAGAGAGGGGGGGCGATGAGGTTGGCCCATGCAAGGAAAAATGTGGTGCACTGTGGATTTAAGGGAGGTGATCAAGTGTGTGGAAATTTCTACCCTAAAATTAACCACCTCACCAAAAATGAATGGCCAGCACATCCCTCACCAATTTGAAAACAACACCAAAAATCTTCACCAAGACAAACATTAATAATGCACCAAAAATCTCTTACCCATTCCAAAAGCCAACTCACCATGCTCACTGGGAAAAAATCTCTTGAAGATATACTTGTAATGTATTAATCAATTTAATATATATATCATCTCAAAAAAGAAAGTGGTGAGTCACACAAAAAGCACATGCCTCACTAATTGCCCAAGCAATGCCAGCTACCCACGAAATTGCAAGCAACCCAAATTTCGAAATTACCCATGCTAACAATGCAGCCACTTGCTCACAAATTAAATTAAAAGCAAAATTGATGAGTCACCAAAAACTAGAAAATTTTTTGGCAGCCACCCCAAAAAAAATGCTCACAACAAGTGGGGTCGGGCCACTTGATAGCTCCTCTGGGGAAAAATGGGGGGAGGAGTGACCACAAACCATACAAGTGGTGATTGTAAACAACAATCAACACAAAGATCAACAACTTAATATCTAAAGGAACGACAAAATGAATTAATTGAAAGAGTGAGTCACAATAATTCCATACCCATTCTAGGAATGCTCTAAAACAATGACTCACCCATCCAAAAACAATCCCACACTCATGAATGAAGATTTCGGCCACTAGAAAGAATGAAGGAAAATGGTGGCCAAAAATGATACAAAACACATTAACCTTTAATTAACACATTAAAATAATATTTTTAATTAGGGAAAAAATTCTATGTGAACCAAAAACTTCCCCATTGACCTCCAAAGCTCGCGCACACTAGCGTTATTTTAGCTAAACTAGGTTTCCGGCAAGTTTTATGCGGACCGTTTTAAATCACAATCGGGTTTAAAAACGGAAAATATCGGACTATTTTACCCTAAAAACAGAAAAATTCGTATAAACGATTTTCAGAAAACGTTACAAAATCGTTAAGTGAGAAAGTTCCCGAGGAGTAGCATATACTCACAGTAGGATCGGGATCCAAAATATCATCGCGTGACAAAACTGAAGGAATCCTACCAGAATCATCACACTCCAAATGGTATGCAGCGCTAGCAAGTTTTCAGTTCTTTTGAAACTCCCGATGTGGATTTTTTGCCCCATGCTCTTATGACCTTGACGAAGGCCAACATATCATAAGTCCAACATGTCAAGTTCTACCCGTCATTGTCCAGGTTAATTTGAACCCACCCCGTACATACCCTTGACGGAAGGCCAAAATAGTAGTACGACTGTCCCCAAACCAACGCATCTATCTATGCTACAGATAAATATTCAGCAGTTACCAATCGATATGCCTTGGCGAAGGTCCAAAATACATAGCTTGAATTACTACTGACTATTTAACTGAAATGACGGAGGGCTACGAATGGTTTTTGGCGAAACCGTGAACGTAGTGAACTTGATATAATCGAAGAAACCTGATAGCTTTTTAAAAGGAGTGGTTTCAAGCTCCGCGTTTAAAAAGTTGGCTTTTGAAAAGGGACCGAGTGGTTTTGAAAGTGTTCCAACGACTTTTTACTTGGTTAATTTTCTTGCATTAATTTTTAATTGCGTCCTATCAATTAATCCTACCATTGCAGAAAACAAACGAAAATATGACGTACGCTTATTGCCATCCCGCATTTCGCCACGGGGGCCCCCGTCATTACCCGTTAGGTTACTTAACTAACGACAGAGCGGGGGGGCCTGGACCTAGCGCGGATGCAAAACATAAGCAACGCCTAAATAATATCATATATAGATATACTCATTCGTCCACATGCAATGATAGCCCATTCCCAGATCACAGATGAACACATTGGATATACTAGGAATCCGCAATCCGTACGAGCCTGTAACGTATAGCGGGATTACACGGTTGCGATGAATAGCCAAGACCCCACCCTAGGACCCCTACGGGGTGTGTACACACCATAATATTGCATTATTATATTCCCCATTCTTATATATTTTACAAATAAAACAGGTGCTTTTTGACGCATGTCTGCTACATATTACAGGTTACAGGTTTCTTAGACAGAAAAACAGTGGAAAACGATGAAAAGACGATGCAAAAGTGGACCTTTACCAACAAACAGAAGACTCTTGATCAAGCCTACATCAAAGATAAAATTCAAAAAGTACAAGGCAATGTAAGGTCCAAGATTACAAAAGCGAACCGGTTAAAAATCCCACCGCAATTATTCACTGGAGATCTGGAAAGAAACATAGAAGCTATTTTAATAAAAGAAACCAAATAATAAGGGAAGGCCCACAAAGGAAATTTCAAGGGCCCAATACTTCATTTTAAAGAGACAGAGACATAAAATTTTACCAAAAGCTTGGAGTCTACTTTGACTTAGGTCTTCCTAAGGATATTTTGGTAAATGTAGACGTGCGAATCAATTGTAATCTAAGGGTTTTCCTATCCTCTATGAATAGGAAACTCTAAATCATTGTAAAGGCTATGCCTCCCTTTTAATAATAAATCCAGATCTCTTTATGGAGAGTATCGGTGCCTCTCTTCAATTCATCTATTCAGATCTGGACAACCCCTGCGTAAATGTTTGGAGAGATTCCATCTGTAAAGTAAGTAGATTTATTTATTTTCTTGGCCCTAGGTAATTTCAATTCCTGCCCTAGATTAAATTTAATTTTCCTTGTCCTAGTTAGAACTTTAATTCAATTGCCCTAGATAGTATAATTAGGTTTTTAGATTTAATAACCAAATCCGAACACCCCTTCGGAATTAACCTCGTAAGAGCGAGTCGGAAATTCACAACATCCTTGTGGGACCGACCCCGTACTCACTGGGCTAGCTGCAAAGCGACGCCGTTATTGATTGCAGTAATAGATAGTTTTTTGAGATAAATCAAATGGCGTCGTTGCCGGGGGATGGCGTGTTATTTCCTTTTTTGCAATTTTCGGGTTAATCAAAATTAAAAAAAATCAAAAAAAATCAAAAAAAATATAAAAAATATATCATCTGTTATTTTTGGGAAGGGTATTTTTTGTGTGAATTTTGCAAGATCTACGAACAAATTCGGATCTGGAAATCTACAAAGATCAAAACAGCAAATATCAAATCCGAACAAATAGAGGAATATCACAATAGACAACAGAAAGAAATTTGGAGGACCGAGTCAACAAGAAGAATCGCGGTGATCTGGTCCAAAAAAAAAAAAAAACGGGCCGAAGCTACCAACCGGCGGCGGATCCGCGGCCGGAGGCGCTATTTCGCGGCGGTTTCCGCGGTGGAGGTGACGGATCGGTTCCCCAAAAAAAAAAGTCTGAAGCGAGGTAAAAAAAAAATTAAACTTTGTAAGTCTTCTGATATCTCCTCTGAATCTTTCGATATATCCTTCTGAAAAATCTCCTGCAGGATTCTTTACGCTTAAAAATCTTCCCCTTTTCCAATAACAAAATCTTGTGCAGGATTCTTTGCGCCGCATAAAATAAAAATCTTTGATTGCAAAGTGATTTTTTCTGTTTTGCATATCTTTAAAAACTGACTTTTAAGGGGCTTTTGAGCAATTCAAATTGGGTGGGGATTTTCATCACCCTTCCCAAGACCCCCAGAAAATCATATAAGGCATTTTGCATTGACCAATCTTTAATTAAAAAATACTAGACTCAGCCCCTAAGGACCTTCGACCTCAATAGGACAGAGGACTAGTTATAGGGCATCAGCCGTTTAATCCTAACCTGACTTTTGCGGTGTCTAGGCAAGTGTGTCAAGGGCAAGTGGTTACTTAATTAGGACCGCTACTTTGTAGCGGGGAGCCTCCCCACTTACCTGGCACTTACCTGGCCGCAATTGGCGGTAAAGAGGCGGTTTTGAGGTCCTATTTCTAGCCCTTTGGAACAGTTAGGAGCTGTCTAGCTGACCTAGGTGACCCTAGATCTAGGCTTGATTGTGCATTTCTGGTTGATTGCATTTGTGTCTAAGCCCTTTATCGAAATTTTTTTGCAAAACAAATAAAAAAAATAAGAGGAAAATTTTTTATAAAAAAGACTTGCAACTTTTGTCGCGAAGAAATCCTTACACCCCACCACTTTCCTTCTTTATCTTCTCTTTCTTCTATCATGGGTACCCCCACATCATAAATCTCTTGCCGAACTTTGGTATCCCGAACCTAACTTTGCGTCATACGTCCAATTGTTTCGGTCGATTTAAAGAAGAATCCCTCCATGACAAAAATATCTTTGAAAGATCAAATAGAAAGTGTCCTAGGAGAAACAGTTTGACTTTGCAACCCCACTTTGTGTCAACCATGTCAACCTTCACCCACCTTCGTACGTTGGACACCACCTTTTCAAGTCCTGCTGTAACTCCCTAAAACCGATGGTCCCATTTGCTGAGCACATTGCTCAATCTCCGTAGCCGATCTTTCACCCCCTCTCCCCCTCATCTAGTTCTAGGAATCAACAAGTCCATCCACCTTTTTATCCACATGTTGATCTTAAATCCTGTCCAACCATCCCACTTCCTACCAGTCCTACCCGACTTTCCCACCATCACTAGACAATGTTTTCTACACAGCCATTAGGGAGTTTCACGTATTCAAAACAATTTCGAATCTTTTTACCGAAACCCCCCTTACCACCAAAGTCTAGTTTGGAAGAGTCGTTGGAAACTTATATTGCTGCAAAACAAAACACAAAATGGTTAGGAATGTGGAAGCGTCCATGGCCCGCCCTTATGCAACCTGCTGAACCGGTAGCTAGTTTCCCCGCTAGCCCCAAAATTTTTCAATGTATGAGGAGGCGGTTGGACAGAATGAGAAATGTGAGAGGATTTCCCAAATCAAAAACTTACCCTTACCCAATTGAAGCCCACAACTCCAGTTTTTCCATCGAATGTCCCTAAATGATTCACAAGTTCAAAATAAAAACGAGTTGTGCGACTTTGTAGTGTTTTGATTTTGCCAAATTGTGAAGAACCCCCTTTCGAGTGAAACCCACACCTAATCCTCCTCGATCTTTACACCTCCCCATCTAGAAACCTAAATCGATAAATATCCATGCTTTTGATGAGGTGTCTAAAAAAAATTGATTTTCACTTGATTGAGGATATAGACCGCCGGGGAATATTTCGGATGATGAAACCTGTCGATTTAATTGAAATTTTTATGTTCATATCATCATCCCGAGTTATTAAATGTTTTCTCCCTAATCTCATATGCGTCTTGATTTTGATGATAATGGCATGGATGGAGTTGAATATTGTGGAGAATTATGAGGATAATATTGAGGAGAGTAGTGAGGATAATATTGAGGGTTGAACTAATTTTGTTTGATGTGTCGGATTTTTCCAATTCATCCTCTTGAACCTTTAACTGTAATATCACCCTCCCTCCTTTTCCATCGTTCCGACCATGCTTGAAGACTGTGAGCTTGAAAAATTTCCTTTGAAGCTGACATAGTTCTCACAGACGATAACACTTACGAGTGTTTTCACTTTTTTCGGATGATGTTGATGACTCACCGCCCCGAGTTGGAGTTCTTTACATTTTCAGATGAGTTAGTTGAACCATCAGACTCGGTTGCTTACAGTAGTTTCGAAACCATTAATGGAATCTTTCAAGTTCGAGACAGTTTACTACGGTGAGAAGATACTATCCCTAATTCACTCCCTTTCGTCCTTCCCATTGTTCTGGACCTTACATGGAGACCGTTACGCTTTCATCTCCAAAACCAAGTTCAGCGTACCCATATTTTTCTTGCGAATCTCGAGGGAATTTGACCCCCATTTCTCGACGGGTTAGTAGGTTAGCACAATCGCTTTTAAACACATCGGTCATCACAAAATTGTGCTAATTTTATTCACTCAATTTACCACCCTCAAGATCCGTACTCTACTTCTTTCTCTTTTTCCCGGCCCTTCTTCTCCTCCACCGAGACCATATTCCACCCTTCTTCCCATTTCGGTCTCGTGTGCTTCTCATTTCTTTCCTTTACATCCCATTCTTTCCACCAAACCCAACTATTACCACGATAAGATCTTTGAATGGTTGGTGCTCACCTTTTGGCTTATGTAAGGCCAAGCTTAAGTTTGGGGGGAACCTTGTTGTATATATGTATATATATTTTTTTGTTTTCTTTTTCTACAAAATAAATAATAACAAAAAAATTTCAAAAACAATAAAATAAAAAAAAAATTATAAATAAATAAAACAGGGGAGCACCGGCATTTTTGACCCTCTTTGGTTTAGCATGACAGTGAGGACACTGTCAAGTTCAAGTTTGGGGGTACGCTCCGTTAC